>NW_027019322.1:3259009-3480304 GCF_013076305.1 Rhopilema esculentum
TTGTGTGGTTCTATAATAGATCAACTTTTTCCCTTGATCAGTTTGCTCACTTTTATTCATAATTTGTAAAGCTGTTCGTAAAAGCATTCTTATTCGACACGCTCAATAATTCATAAAAGGTAATTGATCGGCATGAAGTCTTGGTAAAAACTGCACGCAAAAAGTTTGCTTATTTTGTATGGGCTCGAAATTTTTGCAAGAAAATACCTTGCACATGTCTTGTAGTTAGATAGCTAGTGGTATTTAAAGCACAAGTATCGCACTATTTCCATCCACTTCACGTTTATTTTGGTTTTTTATCGCACTCGAAATACAGTCTTCAGTACTGAAGCCCGCATCACTTCCGCGACTTATAAACGTTAATGCGTCACACATTCCTGAAATTCCTCACAAGCCGCGCACAAATTTTCGCACAAAAAGTCTTGAAAATCGCAACTTTGAAGCGTTGTAGCTTCAAGACACTTCACAATTCCGAAAAGGGAACTTCAGCATCGGATTCAGGAGCACCGACTTGACTTAGAACATCAATAAAAAAAATTTTGATTTTTTCAGTTCAGTGGCACTTTAAAAAGTCAGAAATTACACAAAAAAATAACTGAATTTTGAAGAACACAGAACCCCGAATTTCGCGATTTTTCATAAAAATAATTGGCGTTATTTTTATAAGAATACATATTATAAGAACAGTGAGGCTCGATTTGCTCAAAAATAAGAACAAGGCTAGAACATGCTCAGCTTCAGATGAGAAATTTTTAAAAAATTCGCATTTTGAAATTTATATTATGTCATGTCAACAGAACAAAACTATGCAAGTTTGTCCATAAACACTAGCAGTCATTGCTTTATTTTTAAACTTTATTCAGTAAAACGTCTTAGAAACTATATACAGTATGTAACTTCTCAAATATTTGCAAAAAATCACTCTTAAAATAAGAACAATTTTAAAAACATTTGCACCTAAGATTATCAAAAAGTTAAGAACATCGAGGCTCGGCAAAAATTATTGTTTTCTATTACATGCATCGCGCGTTCTAAGGCGATATTTAAAAATCTAAATAAAAAAACTTACAAGGTATATTCAAAGCTCCAGGTATTTTGCCAGTTTCCTCCAGCTCATGTGGGTTTCTTACATCAATAACATAAACTTTTCCTGCATCCAATTTGTGTTTCAGTTCGTCCGCTTCACAGTTTGGATCTTTAAGCAATTCCTCCTCAGTCATATAGCATCTCTTGCAGAAATGTGTCATTGTCAAGCTTCCATGAAGGGGATGACACCATGATGGGTGACAATACCTTGTCGGGGGTTTCCAAACACAAACATCTGTAAAGATGAAAAAGACAGTTCGAATCAAAGAACGTTCCATTCGTTCTCACCGCAATTCGTTCACTCAACACACCGCACAACGTGGACTTAAACGTTCAACAGGCCTTCGAATCAAAGAACCGGGCTCAGAGGCTCAGCCAGTTTTTGCTATAAAATTCATCTTACCCCAGGGACCTGTCAATTTCCATCCAGCGATAAAAGATAGAAATTTATGCAACAAAATCAGCATACAAACTTACAAATAAAATCATTATACCAGCAAAGCCAAGCATGAGGTTTATAGAGTTATAAGGTTTTGGAGGCCCTGGGGCAAAAGCAAAAGACCAGGCGACACCCTTTAGAGTAGCTTAAATTTATTCATTCGCTCAAAATTTTTTACCGTTTTTATGTAAAATTTTTTCTTGTAATTAATTCCATTTTCAAACGGAATTCATTACTTTATGAGGCCCCCTAGACTCGAAGCAATGGGGGCAACCCCCCCATCTCTCAGCGGCCCTGAAGATATGGCCAATGAGAGATTTAAAGGTTGCCAACCGAAACTGTTATTGCTTCAAAATGAAGAAACGAAAGTATTACACAGTACTGATTACCAATGCTGAGGAGAGGGGGATCAGGGAAGTCACTGACCGGGGGGGCCTTGGCTTTAGGGGTCCTTAAATAATACTTCAATAAAAAAAATTATAAGTGATAATCCTGCCACTCCGTTATCACAAACTGTCAATAATAGAAACAATAATGACAAAAGTCTATGAAACAATAATGACAAAAGTCTATGAATGAATCAAGGTAGAAACAGTAGTTAGGGGCGTCACTTGAAGGTATGGGCGTTAGTATGGGGGAGAGGGGTGGTTCACGAAAGTAGGACCTTTTCGCAGGGCAAAACTGATTTTTGCAGGGCAAATATTTTCTACCAACGGTTCTGTTTTGTTGTTTTTGTTATGTAACTGTAACAAGAAAATAGGTTATGCTTGAAATTTTTCTACTCCAAAAGTAAAACGATACAGACTACCAGTGACACGAAGTAGAAATTGCCAGGTTGATCTTGGGCTGGATGGAATAGATTTCTAAAATGATTCTGATTTCCTTTCACCTTATATGTTACACTCATTTCTATGGTTACACCCTTGGTTGATATTTATGTCTCATTTAAAAACCATACTAAAAAGACAAGCACCGCTTGCCAGAAAACTAAGATACTGTAAAGGGGCTATTTGGGTCAAAATTTGATGGAATAGTTTTGCATAATAGGGTCTAAATTTGCTTTGACTGCAACCAGAAGCGTGACTTTAAGAAGGGAGTCGACTATATATTGCTTTTAAATCTTTTTAGTGGATGATATAGGATGTATTGTATAAATTCCTGTAGGTTTTCAAGCTTGTGTTTGCTATTATGTCATCGATAAATCTTTTCCAAAATATTCGACTACGCCCCATCGGGGCATTGCTCAATATATGTTGCTCTATTGTTGTCATGATTATGATGGCATAATTTGGGACAAAGGGTTTCCCCATTGCGGTGCCTTAAGGGAGGTTAATAAAATTTACCATTATATTCTTATTTATAAGAGCCAGTAAATTGAAGTTCAGGCTGGTTGTTTTAAATTTTTTGAAAACCTGAGGCTGAATTGTTCTTAATTTGTTCTTTAATTTATAGGGTATAAACAGTGCGATTGCTAGCTTTTCGCTCTAGGGAGGTGTCCAGGCCTCATTTGCCAACAAAGTGCGTGAGAAAACCTTTATTTGCCGCCATATTTGAATATTCACCGAAGAAGCACCCTAAGATGGCAAAAATTCCTCGTTTTTGAGATGAAATATTGTTCAAAGTTACATTTTACAGTAGCACAGCATCAGCTTGTTTTAATTTGTTCTCAACTTTTGACCTTTTTGAAGCTCGTGTTCTTATGAAATTGTTCTTATAAAAGGTTGATGTTGTTTTGAAGATGCCGTCACCCAATGATGTTTCTGGTCTACAATCATTTCTAGGATCAGTACAGTTCTACAACAAGTTTCTGTCTAACTTGTCCTAACTTATAGAGCCGCTTTGCAGGCTGACAAAGAAAGATGTACCATGGGAGTGGGGTGCCAAGGAACAAACAGCATTCGATAAAGTCAAGACCATGTTGTGCAATGATACAGTTCTTGCGCATTTTGACCCATCGCTACCCATTGGAATAGCATGTGATAATATAATAATAATAATAATAAATAATTTGTTTAAAGTTGGCGTACTAAATGAACGGCTGATAGCTATAAAGAAGCTAATTAAGGCCAACTATCTATAAAGAGTTAGTATGAAATAAAAATATATGATACAATATTAAAAAGGTTTAAGGTATAATGTTCTAAATAAAACCTAACCCAGCAATAAATTTTTTACACAATCTACAGTCGCATTCTATAGGGTGTGCTCTTAATTCTATTTTAAATGTTGCCAATGATTGACGCGTCAAGGATGTGACGTATAGGATGTGACGCATCAAGTGTTGGTATTAGAGCTGTACTTTTCCACCGTTACAAAGATGGCAGAGAGCGCCCAATAGCAAATGCATCAAAAACACTAACTGAGACGCAACGAAACTATAGCCAGATACAGAAAGAGGCTTTAGCAATTAAATTTGCTCTCAGCAAGTTTCATCATTTCCTTTATGGAAGGAAATTCATTTTAATAACGGACCACAAGCCATTGCTTACATTATTTGGTCCTACAAGGGAACGCCATCACTAGCCGCCAACCCTCTAGCAACCCTCTAGCAGGACCACGGAAATGCTGATGCACTTAGTCGACTTCCGGTCGGGCCAGATGCTCAGTTTGACGATAGGGAAAGTGATGCAGATTACATATGTACCAAGACTGTCAGTAAACAGCTCAGCGCGGCAGATCCAGGAGTACTCTCAAAAAAGACAGATAAAGACCGAGTACTTTGAACTGTGGTGTGGTATACAAAAGAGGGTTGGCCTTTGAGCAAGATACACGAAGATAGCACTAACAGTGAAAGCACGCGTTATACAGTGGATGCTTTAAAGAAAGTCCGCGAGTCACTGTCGGTAACTTATGTATGCTTGTTCTACGGAGCACGTGTGGTGATTCCAGTCAGTCTACAAGCACAAGTGCTGGAGATTCTTCATCTAGGACATTTTGGCATGTAACGCATGAAACAGCTTGCAAGGACTGTTGTCTATTGGCCTGGGATTGATACGAGTATTGCTGGTGGAAGTCGAGCTTGTCAAGCATGTGCTGAGCACCAAAATCTCCCGTTCAAACCACCTGCTCATCCATGGATGTTCCCAGCGAAACCATGGAGCCGCCTGCACGTAGACCACGCTATTAACTTCTTGGGATCAAATTGACCAGACCAGCTCTACAAGTTCCAAAGCAACCATTGAACTGCTGGAACAGGACTTTGCACACTTTGGTTATCCTCCACATACGCTCGTCACGGACAATGCTTCACGTTTTACCTCAAAAGAATTCCAGGAATGGTCCAAGGCAAGAGGGATCGTTAATCTAACAGGACCTCGGTATCACCCAGCAACTAATGGTGCAGCTAAGAGACTGGTACAGACTTTTAAGAAGTCGATGCTGAAGTCAACATTACCTTTGAAAGCAATTCTTTTCAATCAGCAATTCTTGATGCAGCACCGGAGAACACCACTAGCTTGTGGTTACTCTCCCAGTGAGCTGCTCAACAGACGCCAAATCAGATCACCGATAGATATCCTGATTCCTTCTCCTGCGCATCAACGACAAGGACGTCAGAATAAGCAAATAGTGAAGGCTGCGCAAAAGCTAGCTGGGAGGTTTAATCCAGATTACAAAGTGGGTACACCTTGCTATGCTCTCTTTTGTGGACATCGACGAGATAAAGATCTACGATGGGTACCAGCAGTAATTACTAAGGTACAAAGAGCACGGACTGTGTCTATCAGGGTTTATCCAAAGGGATCCATCTGGCGCAGACATTTAGAGCAGTTACGCCCGAGATACTTCTCAGTAGAGGATGATGAGCCGGGGGATACGCCAAGCATTGCAGTTCCAGCCTGTATACCAGAAGCAGCGACACACAAAGAAACGAAAGTTGAAAATGGTCAAAAATTGAGAATTGCAGATCCAGGACCATCTGTTAAACCCAAGAGACCTAACCCCCGAATGCCAACCGGTACCGAATATAGCCGGGATAAGCCAAGAAGATCAAGGCGTTTAAAGAAACAATAGTCGATCGCCTAAGATGGAAGTTTTAGGCTAGCGGGGAGATTGTTGTAGTTTTAAAAAAGACACTTTTATTTAAAGGTGTTAATCACAAAGCTTGATCGAATACCATTTCTATGACTGAACGTACTATTTCAATAGCATTGTTCTTTGAGTTTTTTTTGTACTTGGATGTTGAAAGTTTGATATGGAAAATGTGTAGTAAACAGTTTTGATTCTTATATGTCTGTTGAGGCGAAAACAACACCCAGCTATTACAGACTGGGAGGATAATGGGCGCGGCCAGTGGGACCATGCCCCTTTTGCCTCGTTTTAGTGATTTGTACAAAGTTAACTTTCCTTAGGAAACTTGATCTACCCCTACTCAGCGTTTTTGATCCATTTCTAGGAGAAATATGTAGACCATATTTCCAGAAAAGTGGGTGTGTGGGTAATTACCCCCCCCCCCCCATATCCCCCTTTGGCGCCGCCACTGATAACAAACAGAAGTAATAGCCACCAGAGCAGTTTAGCCACCATTGTAATTTACAAAACATTTTGCAATGTGCGAACTTGGAAAGCAATGCTAAAATTTCCATCCAACCATAAAAACAGTTCCGCATCAATGTTGCAGATTCACAAAATGTTTGGCCACTGACCATGTCTGTGTTTTGTGTTTATTTTGCAACCCTGGACTTTGAACTTTGACCTGCAGGTCAGCAGCGTGTATGTCAATCAACTCTTACTCTCAGTTGTTGTTCATTAACACAACTAGAAGCTTTAGTTATGGAGCGGGTCAAATCAATGCATCTTTTCAACAACAAGCTTGAAGGGATTTTGGATGAGGAGGTAAGGGAAATAAATCTCAAGAAGGAAAAGGATGCAGATATTTCCGACCCGTCAAATCATGAGTCATGTGAAGCATGGCTGAAGGCCTACCGTAACATGACGCTTGAATCGACTGCTGCAATGGGCAACCACCATACCTTGCAAGCAGCACTTGCGTCATGCGATCACAGTAGCTTTAAAGTGCCACCAAGGGATGGAAATGATTTTGATGTTCCTGTGCTGGTTCATACTCCTCCTAAATTGAAAGGAAAGAAAGGAAAGCCCGCTATCATCTACGCACACTCAGGGGGTGTTGTTGCTGGTACAGCTGAGGTCTTCAAGCCACTTTTATCATATATGGCAGTAAATTGCGGGGTTGAATACTACAATGTTGACTATAGGCTAGCACCTGAAACAAAATGCCCTAAGAATGCACTGGACTTTTATTGTGCAGTGAAGTATATAACTGAAAATGCTGTTGAGCTTGGCATTGATCCAAACAGAATTGCCATTGCAGGGGACAGTGGTGGGGGATACATTGTCTTCGCTACAATGGTCATGCTTGCCAAGAATAACGAAGAAAAACTTCTTAAACTTGCAGTACTGGGGGTTCCCATGACTGGTGATTATGCTTTTGAAAGCTGCCACAATATGACCAAGCATGAAAGAGATGTAGCCAAATTAATCCAGACATTTTGGGAACATATAGCAACGGATCTAGAAAAGCAGCGTCAACAAGCTGATCCTCTTCTATTCCCAGCCATGGCCAATGATCAACTTTTGACAAAAATGGTTCCAACAATTGTCTGGCAGGTAGAATTTGATGGATTATTCATAGAAGGCATCCGTGTAGCCACACGTCTAAGAGAAGCTGGCAAACTGCTTGAGCTTTATATATTGCCAGGAGCAGAGCATCTTAGTGGCCTCACTCCACAACTGAAGTTGTTCAAAAAGAATATGGAAGACTATAAGTTAGCCATTGAGACTTATCTTTTGTAGAGTTTCTGCTGCTTTTGTTTTTCTCAAATTTTAATCCCCAACAAAAAACAAAGAGGCGTTGTGAGAAATATTCAGCATGAAGGCTTGACTTATTTTTGAAATTGCAAAAAAATTCTGAAAGTTTCTTTATCAAGCCTCATATCTGTGTATTTTTCTGTAAAACTGACATCACATGCCATTGTTTATCATTAGTGTCAGACTCGCTACACAATTATTAATGATTAACTTAAATTGGACAATTTTAATTTTGTTCTTCTTTTTGCTGTAGCCACAAATTAATTCAACTTGTGACATCTGCCCCCATCCCCCATTTTATAGCACTACACCCTTGCTGGGGATGTTTGCCTGCTTTGCAATACCAAAATCAACATCCATTGATGTAAGCAATTTAGACATGTGGCTCTGTAGCATGCACTGAAATAAGACCAAACTGAGATGTATTTTTGAATAAAAGATGACAGTTTGTTGTGTTTCAAATTGATAAGCAGATTTCACAGTTAGGAAGAAATTGTTAAAAACAAACAGGAGACATTTTATTTGTAGGCTCATAGACATGACACAGCAGTGTTAAATGAAAGGATTTTTCAATCTGAAAAGATTTGAGAAGATAGTGTTAAGTGTTTAAATGTGATTATAACTTTCTTCTGTATTAACAAAAGGACTCGATCAACATGAGTTTCAAATTGTGTCTCCAAACTAAAATACCATATTACAGAAAAGGCAAAAACAAAGAATTAAACACATCAAAGAAACCCGATCATCTAAGGATAAAAAATGTCTTCTCAGGGTTGCCAGACTGACCTTCTCTGGTCCAAATGTTCTCCTTTTGGCCTTTATCAGAATTCAATTGCCTATAAAACTTGCTTTGGCTCATTAATCTAATTTGGTCCAATCAAATCAGCCTCATTCTGAAATATTCTGTTGTTGATACTGATATTTGATGACATTCTAGGAAGAATGCTAAGTAAGTTTGGAAATATAAAATTTATCCTTTTAATCAGGGGTGGACAGTGCCAGAAAACAGGTGGTCTCTCAATGGGAGACTAGCAGCTCTTTTAGTGGTCTCTCACATAAAGCCTATTGGCTTGTGTTGTCAGTTGTGTTGCTTGCTGCATCGGCCATTTATCACAATCTAAGATTAGTCCTTGATTTGTGTCAATGTTTAGTTTCCGCTATTGTGATTCTGTTAAGTGGCAGAAATTCATTTTTCAAGTGGGGGGGGGGCAATGCCCATAAAAACAAGCAAACTCGCTGACAAATGACATAATTTATCAACAAAACTGGCAATTTAGCAAAACCTGGGGGCACCTCCCCCCAAACCCACATAATTTCTGCCACTTATTCTGTTAACTGTTGAATGTGAAATGACATACTATTTGTAGATTGCAGTCAGCAGCTTTTCAGACTTGGATGAGCTATTTTCCAAATGCAGCACTAAACCTCACTTTTTATAAGAAACATGCTATAAGGAACAAGAACTAGGCAATCAGAAAAAATTAAAAATCTTTCAGAAATAATTTGTTTTTGCTCTTTGACTCTTCAACTAGGTGAGAGATAAGAGGCTGCGATTTGTCAAAAACATAGAACTAATCACCCTTTCTATACTCTCTTGTTACTTTTGATCAGCATTTCTGCTTCCCTTTATGCTTTGAGGTTTATATCCACCGATCTTTATCATGTTTTTTTTGCTCTTCCGTGCTGTTTTCAGATTAAGAAACTCTTAAGAAAGAATGCTGATCAATGGATACTACTCAATAATTCTGTGTTTCTACAAAAATGTAGCCATTTTGCAAAAAACTAGGTATCTCTTATTGTCATTTTAAGGAGTAGTAATGCACATAAAACAACTATCTTCTTAAGATAAATCATCTATACAATTAGGCAAGGTAATATATTTTTTAACTTGTATATACTCAAATATGAATAGATAAACAACAAATTTTGCAAGGGCTAAATGGCCCACACAGCCAAACCAGCAGGGGTCTTTTTTAGCCTGTGTGCATTTTATTCCCAAAGGCCTGATATAGTGATATGCTTCTTCACATAATTTGTTTGCCTCATGGTTACCCTATGCTTCAATAAGCTGTCTCATGCAATTAAAAAACTGATCATCCCCAGTACATGGCAGAACCAATTGTCCACCCTTGTCAATATTCAATGACAATTTGTAAATATCAAGCTTCCCAGTATGTTCTTAGAAGCACAGATTTCAGAGTCACCATGGATAGTACTTTGTTCTACAAAAGGCTGGTTCAGCAGATGAGGAATAAAGCGTTGATGTAACTAGAATTGGAAAAGAAGAGGACCAAGGACGGAACCCTGTGGTCCCTAATTTGCGATTTACCCTAAAATTTTGGTTTGGTTTTGCACAAGAAAATTAATCAAAATTTGAAGCGATTCAAATACTTCACTTTTGGTTTCAGAATTGTATCAATTTGGTGGGGGATTCATTTTACTATACAACTGAAAACAATTTTTTATACATTTCAAAAAGTTACATAACAAGTTACTGCAATACCTTAATTTAACTGTAATACCTTTATATACACTAAAAAACCATACCCCAGGGAGTATCAACTCTGTTTACCCTGGGGCCATAACATAGTGGGGGAAAATGCACGTTTGTATACAAAATGCACTTAAAGATATAAGAGGGGGGTGGTTTGGTCGATAAGAAGTAAACTTCAATCGAAGCGTTTGGTTTAAAAAAGATACTTTATTGTGAGATTTAGAATTTGCTTGTCAGCTTCCAAGGGCAAATCTTCATTTCAATATAAAAGGATTTTCAATACAGTATTTTTTATCTACTTAAGTATTTATTTCTAAATAATCAAAGAAATTAAAATAAACTGATCCAATTTCAATCAATGGTTTTTACAAAATTAAGTTTTTGCTTTACCTGCAAGCATTTTGTGTCGTTCGGTTACACTGCAGTGGCTATGCGGCCTATGAACTCCTGCGCTCACGGTATGATGGGCAAAACTGGCAGCAGCGATTGTCGCGGGCCCATAAAAATGAAAGCTTGTAAATACAAGCGTGGTTTTGAGAGCAAAAGTTACTCCTTTTGGGCCTCTTCCTATTGTTCTTGATATCATTGGGTCAGATAAAGTCACAACAGCAAATAGAGTAAATTTAACAACCTAATTTAGGTGCTCTTTGCTCTTTTCCTCTTATGTTAGCGAAAATCCAAAACTCTTTTGAAACAGCCTCGACTTGGACACGTTTTCAAACAATCGATGTTCTTTGTGACTTTTTACAGAAAATATCAAATGAACAAGGATTTACGAATTTATCTCTAGCTAGCTACTTCATCTAAAAGAAACTTACGACAAATCTCTGCTGTTCTATATTTTGGGCTTCGATCAAAAGGATCCCTTAATTATGTTTGTAGGGTTCGAACATCTTTCAAGCCCTTTCACCAACAAATTATTGACCCTAAAAGTTCCCCAAAAATATCCCCCGCCATAGAAGACAAAACTTTAATCTTCCATTTATATACGGTATGCGTTACATATGTTTGGTTAATCAGTTAATCAATCAATCGATTAGTCAATTACAATCAATGGTACATTATCAGTCTACTCCGTAGAATACATTTATAAACTTTAGAAAGCATATTTACTGTATGTGGTCTGATTTGTTTCAAAGTGCGAAATGCGATTGTGTAGTAGCTGGTCAAGCAGCCACGTAGCTGCAGGGGGCACGGGGGGCTGTGCCTCCCCAAATGAAAATTTTGACAACAGCTTGCCCCCTCTGGCTACAGTTTTTTCAGATGATATTTTGAAAATTTGGCATATTTATATTTCCATGACCTTGATTTTGTCCAAATATATCTGTTTGTTATATATCTGTTTTCTTATTTTAAAGCCTGCCCCCCTCAGGTATGGTTCTTGCTCGAGTTTGCCCCCCCCCCTAGCCGACACCTACAGCTACGTGGTTGTGATCAAGGCTGAATTTCCTCACTGTGGTGGCCCGATAACCTAACACAAATACTCGATCATTCATTCTTCATAAAAAAATAAAGTAAGAACGTAGGAGAAAGACAAAACACTGCATATTTTAACGATTCATTTTTAATTCATTTGTTCCCAATAAATATTCCAGTTTCCTCTATTTCATTAAATTACTCTGTCAATAAACTGTCCATGAGTCGTTCTGAAACCTTATGATTTGAGGAGCGCCTTCACAATTGAATTAACATCAAGGCTACGCAGGTCACTGTAGGTCTGTCCAATTCCAACAAAAACGATTGGTTGACCGGTCGTGTATGTCATGGAAATTGCAGCTCCAACCTTGAGAAATATAAAATTGATCAGAAAACATAGCTAATGGTACAATGGTACACCAAGTGCCAAAATATTTCTTTTATTTGTTTCGAAATATGGGCTTGCACAAGGGAAAAACGCCAGGAACTAAAGCAGAGAATATGAAAAAAATTATATCATAAAAGCAAGCATCTGCTTTTAACTTCAACCGCTTCATAGTTTTTCAAGGAATCATCATCACTTTCCGATTATCTGTCGTTTCTCCGATTGACATAATAAACTTCGGAAATTTCCTTTTAAAAACTTTTACCTTACATACATCCTTACATGTCTCTTTCAAATCTTCTATAAAATGGGTAGGCAATCTTCTAACATTACATATATTTTCAGGAGATATCTTTCCTAATATTTTGTTAAAATGAAATATGACAAAAAATAAAATGAAAAGTGAAAAAAATTGAAATTAAATGTGACAAAAATTAAATTTAAATGTGACAAAAATCAAAATGAAATGTGACGAAAATTAAAATTAAATGTGACAAAAATTAAAATTCAATGTGACAAAAATCAAAATGAAATGTGACACAAAATCGCAGAAGGATTGGGTCGATATCGAAGCACACCAAAAACCTGTTCAAGAAATACCGGTGCGATAACTTGAAGGGTAGAAAAGGAGCAATGCCCTTTGAAACAAACTGCTAGGTTTTGTTGAATTTCAGCCTGAAATTAGGATTTGGGTTGCATTCATGGAAAAGAAACAAACGAAAGACCAAGAACCATAGAAAAGAAAAATATTGGTTGTCAAAGATTAGCTTACGGAAAAGGACAGGGTCATGCCCCTCTTAGCAAAGCCACTGCTAATAACCAAGATCTTTCGAAAAACAACATAGAAAATTGACAGGCTCACCTTGTCATCAATGGTATCAAATTTGGTAAGAACAATGCCATCTATGAGACGGGGGTTGTCTTGGCCAGAATGGTCTGCCAATGCTTGGTTGAATGATTTCAATTGGTCGACACCATCGTTGCCAACAAGGGCCTCTCCAACGAACAGCACCAAATTTGGGTCATTGATCTTGATCAACTACGGAATAACAAAATGGTTGACTGAGACAAGGGCATGTGGGAAACTGACAGTGGAACAACAAAAATAGAGCGATGGAAAAACTATGGAAATACTAGGAAGGGGACATATCAATAATGATCAATTTTGAACAGATATCTGAAAGAAACGTAGGCCACTTGGCGATAGGAGCTACTTACACAAACAATACATAATACATGATAATTTATCTAATTATTTTTATATTGCTTTTCGTTAATGGCTACATCATTCGATTCGGGCACTCCGTTTGACATTTGACAGAAAACGGATTATTCAACCCCCCCCCCCCCCCTTCAAAATTCTACCATAAATGTAAATATTAAATTTTTGACAACAAAACTTTCAGAATTGGGTCCAAGTAAATAACAGACATCTTTGGTGATTTATAAATCATTTTTCTTCCCAGAGGCAACGTATTATGTAAGTTGAAACACAAGAAGATGAAGGACTATCTGTATAAACATATGTATAAGTTCTACATAAAAAAATTTTCTGCTTGCAAGAAATATTGTAGGCTTTTTACACTGATAGTGAAAAAAACCTCTCAAATATTACCTAAATAGTTCTGTTATTGTATATATTTCGTAAAAGGGAGGAACACTCTTCAATGTCTATTCTCTGCAAATAGATTCAAAATAAAGTGACTACTCAAAACCATATATTTAACTTATAATGAAAACTCCTGTGAAATGACAACTTTAATTTCTCCATGTATCTCTTGTACTAAATTACTTATATTCACGACAAACTGAAAATAACAGGTAAAAACCTGTTTGTCTCAGTAATAACGAATATATTTTATGATTATGATGTTTACCTTAGCCAGAGACCTCATGAGTGGCTCATTGTTCTGCATACGTCCGGCTGTGTCGACCAATACAACATCAATTCTTTGCTGTTGAGCTGATGAATAATAAATCATATTTACCATGCTGTAACAAACACAGCAAGAAACAATATTTCAACCATTCAGTGAATACTCAATAACCCAACAAACTCTCTATGAATTCTTTATCTTACAGTTAATCTCTCAAACGATAACCTCAAAATTAAGAAACTACAACTGTCTTTCTGTCTTCACCTGATTAAGCACCTTGCATTTCAGAACCTTTTTTAGGCTGAAAGGCAAGGTTTCTATTGTGCATATCTGAGAAACAATTGTGCCTGTCGGCTCCTGTTCCCTAAAATACTTGGAATTTACCTACTTGAATAATGACATTGACCCTTGAATCGACCATATGCACTTTTTGACCAAGAGCCAAGAAAAATCTGCCTTTTGAAAAAGTAGGTAGTTTTTTAAAAGATTTACTGTATCTTAAAACTGTTTGGTTCAAATCCATTCCCTTGCGAAACAAACCTTGATTTACTGCCTCCATAGCAACGCCCGCTGCATCTTTTCCATAACCTTTGTCATACAGAACGACACTGGGTGGACCATTAGCTCTGGAAGGAGGGTGCAGCGAATTGAGATGGCGTGTATGAGTGCGCAGTTGTTCGACTGCTCCGGACCTGAAGGTATCGCAAGCTGCTATCATCACCCTGTGATTGTTTTCCAATAACCAAAAGCAAATCTGTAATAACAAAAACAGCTTCTGTACATTTTGGATAAGGGTTCAAAAGTTACTTTCTTGTAACAAGTCGAAATAATGGCACAGAAAGTATAATCAAAAAATGAAGAGAGCATGCAAATACTCATTGCAACTACCAGTTGAATTGGTATCTTTGTATTATACTTACAGTAAAGCTTAAAAAGCATTTGCACAAATGTTAAATAAATTCAAGCTAGGTGTGTAAGGTTAGCAAAGGTACAATAATGAAAATGAAATGTGAAAAATGGGACAGAAATCAACAATGAGGTGGTTAATCAACATGTCACGAACTTCTAAAGTAATTAATGAACTCAAAAGAGCAGAAACGTTCTTCACGTGAAAATTCTCTAGCCCTAGAAAATATGCTTAATTACCTTAGCAAGGTTGGTTGACTTTCCAACGCCATTTACACCACAGAAAACAATGACAAAAGGTCTGCAATTAGCCTTTGCTGTTTTGATATCTCTCAGAATGTCAATCTTCTTCTTTGGTGACAAAATTTGTACCAAAGACTCCTCCATACTGCCACGCACCGCGGAAGCAACACCTGGAAATTTGAAAAGGCTAGATTTCAAATTTGTTAATTATTAAGGATTTAAAAGGTTAGATATAAACATGGGAAAATGTTCTTACTCTATCAGATATTGTTCTAGCTTTTTATTCTGAGTAAATGAAGAAAATAACCTCCGTCTGACAACTACCTGTAAATGTGCCAAGAACTTTTCCTTCCAATTTCCGTGCAACTGAGTCACAGAGCTTTTCAGAAATGTCTGTTGCCACATTTTTAGCTAAAACAATAAAGATAAACATAATAGAATGCGTAATAACGCGTCCTGACGAATATAACTTTCGTAATTTTTGTTTGTTACCGCAATATTATGATTTGCGTAAGATTACCCCTTGAGAAAACATTCAGCTTGGGTTTTCGATACCTTTTTTAATCTAATAACCCTCTAATAGCCACCGAAGACAAAGGACATGAAGAGTATTCTCCGGCAGACTTATTTGATTTTCGCACACCAGGTGGGGGGCTTTAGCCTTTTTGCATTTAAGTTGATTTTTGTTCTCGCCTGTAGTTACACTGAAGATGACTCTAGCCAGGGTCGAAACGTTTGATTTAATTTAATGGACTGTAATGGATTTGTCTAAATTGGAATTGTTTTAATGGATCTATCTAAATTGGAATTGTATACGATGTAACAAGAAGTTGACGAATACATTATATCTTTTTTCTTCGTCGTCGTACTGATTATTAATTTCATTATTAAGCTGCCATATCCGAAATATTAATCTCATTAAGTGATGGCAACTAATATATCTAGAAAAATCTGGACAATTTTGGGACTTTGTTTTACTATATTTCTACATTTTTATTAAATTGTGTTTGTTGCATGTTTTGTTATTTCATATTATGGTGCTTTTTGATTTCGAAGGATGCTTTCAAGGACATTTTATTTAGAGGTGCGAAAAAGAGCACCTGGAGGTTCTTTAATAGAGCACTTTAACAGGGGCTCTTTAATAGAGCACCTTCATTTTGCTTAGAGCAAGGCCTGTTTATTTGTATGCTTTTTGCGTTGCTTTGCTCTAACATTAGTGTTGTTTAACGAACACTTAATTAAGAAGTGTTAGCTATAGTTCTTATCACTGTTAAATTAAGACATATGAACATTGTTAAATTAAGACTATAAAATTAAGACACATGAACATTGTTAAATTAAGACTATAAAATTAAGACACATGAACAAATTATAAAACTCACAGCAAAGATGTTCTCTCATTTTATCTAAAACTGGAGCCATTGCATCCTTTGTGATTGCCTTTTGTCCAGCCAACCCTTTGAAGAAGGAGAAAAAGCCTCCACCAAATGAAGATGCACCACTGGCAGTTCTAAAGAAACCAATTCCAGAAAGTAAAAGCAAAATAATTTTTCAAAAAAAACAAATCAATAGAAGTGATAGCATCAGAAACCTTTTATCCTTAGGGGTCAGATTGCAAAGCTGTTCCCGTATGCTTACAAGTTTGCCTGAATTGGCAAAAAAGGATCCTGCGCATGGCTATTGGCAAAAAAGGTTTTTTAGATTTATATGGTCTGTAATTGTAAAACATGAATAGTCATCATCAGAAGTTTGAGTTGGTGGACAAACACTTAATGAGGTCCAAGACAAACAAAAATCAATGTAAAAACTGGTGTACCTAACAACCACGAGGAAGGGTCCAAAATCTGTATAACTGTAGGACAAAGTTCCGAAAGCCTTTTTAATACAGGATTCGTAGACCACAGTTATTAGCCAGTGACAAAAACATTATCAAACCAAACCATTAATTTGATGCATTCTTCTTGGGCTGTTTACATTGATCAATTATTTCAATGCAAAAAGGTTACACTAAATTGTAAAAATGTTCAGAAAAGCATAAATGTATTTCAAATATCTATATACTTCTCAGGATCTTTCTTGGAATTATTTACTTGATCCTCGACTACTGAATCAACTTTGTCAACAGCAGAATCCAGATCATAGTCAACATCAATGCCTTTTAGGTCCCCTTTCATGCTTCCAACCAAAACAGTCTGAGATGATAAGACAACAGAACTATGCAGCTTCTTTTTAACTAGCACTATGGTGGCAGAAATTTTGATAGCAGCACAAATAAGAGAGAAAAGAGGCATGAGATTACAGCTTCCAAAAAAGAATTGTGCAATAACTTAAACAATTTCATCCTATTGTTTGTCTGTTGCTTTCACCCTTATCTAACTTCATATGACAATTAGCTGTAAAGCAGAAAAATTAGAGTTGCAGCTTATAACTGTCCTGTCCCACGTCAAAGAATAAACACTAACTTTCTACTCTATAAAAGGAAACTAATCAAAAACTTTTTTAAAAAAATGGACTCTAAGAAATCAACTGTGTAGAAAATTCAGGTACAAGATAAGTAAAAAATATCTGGAGGCTAAAGTGATGTCTATAGAATTAAAGGTCATTTTTAACACCTACATAATGCAATAAAATACTTACACTTTTTCCAGCATCTTCCCTTTTCCCTTCTTCAATTTCTGATTTGCTGAAGTCCAATGCCTCCATGTCTTTAGTTGTTCCACCATTGTCCCATATTCTTCCCTCCTTCTTTTTTTCCTTTTTAGCTGGACCAGAAGCTTTCCTGAAAAAAGGATTAACACAAACTTTAAGATATAAAAAGTTTGAAAAATGGTGTAAAGGCTAAAAAATAGCAAATTTGTTAACATTGGACAGAAATATTTGTTTAAGGATTGAAACCAAACTATGCTTTGTGAATGTGTGCATTTATATCTTTTAGACCTATCAACTTGCTTTCAAACACTGCAAATTTTTGATACATTTAAAAAATATCAAACAAGACTTCTTCATTTACATGTTTTCAAGTAAGCTCAATATAACTTTATTTCAAAATAAACTTCATAGTTTTAAACTAGATTAATGCAAAAACATAGTAGAATAATAAAATTCAGATGGTAGAGTAAATACACATTGGTGAAAAGATAATGCAAGTCAAAATTTAATTGTTTAAATTAAATTTTTTCATTGTGGCACAGGCAATCTATTTAAAGGAATTCAATTGCCTCTACACTAAGCTCATTAATCAATTGAATCGAATTAATGTGAAGTTAAGCTTTTCCTAAGAGTTATGTTAAACATACTCACAACACAGGTTTCTCCTTTTTGACCGGCTTTTTCTTTCCGCCTCCTTTCAGCATGCCTTTCATTAAAAGCTCTCTTCTTTTCATCATTTCTTGTTCTTCATCATCCATCTCTTGTGCATCCCCATTTTCAGCAATTTCTTCTTCAATTCCATTGGCTTCTTCCACCACTTCATTTGCTTTATCAACTTCCATTTCAGAATTCACTGCAAATATATGACATTCAATATGCTTTATATTCAACTGAGGGTTAAGAAAACAAATGCTTATAGACATGGTTAGAATTCTCTTCAACATAGACACTGTTCCATTTGGATAGAATCATCTTCAACAACAGATGTGCCACATTATAAACTGGAAAACCAAAACATAGAGCTGCAATTGAACATGTACCAATAGCCTGTCGGATAAATCACCCAGTAAGAATTTAAGCGACCACAAAAAAATATCAGAACAGAAAGTATTGTTCTCAGATATCATTTTAAACACTTCTTAGCCTGTTGGAACTACTTTGACTTTTATAAACTCTTATCAATTGAAGAAATTTTTCAGTATCACAAAATATGGCATTGTATGCCACTATGAAGAGGCTATTATTTGATAAATTCATCATTACAAAACAAAATTTAACCTGATTGTAGATCCATATCCAAATTGTTAAGCCGATTAACCAAACACAACAAAGGTTCCAATTTCACACCTAAGTCATAAGTGTTACTCTGTAAACCGAAAGCCAACATGACATGATAAGGGGTGTGCTATGATAAGAACAAAGGGGCTCTCATGCAAAACGTAAAAACAATAGCAGCAAAAGTAGAATTTGGCTATTTTTGGCATTAACAATGGAGACTGAGCTCCCATGGTGCCACGCCCATTGGAATGATATTGTGTCATATTTATTTGAATACAGTACTGTGTGAGCAGGTCTTCGGCCATGATTATCCACATACTTTTTTTAAAGACTATGTTTCCATCATAATGAAACAAGTCAAATGATTTGTGTCAATATTGAAACAATGTATTTTCAGATATTGTTGTGTTTTTCAAATGATTACAGTCTCAAAAGTCTTTTCATATTTTTCATTTTTAGTCAAAGTCTTGCCCTTTTCATGCAGGCAATAATCAATATGTGGTAAGGAAAAATTATTGCAGATGTGGCCTTGAAAGAAATCAGATGTAATTTCAAGAATAATATGTCATCAAATGATTAGTGGCTGTGGTACTAACTGGTGTGGTATTAACTGAGATCAATCAAACGTTTAAGGATGTTTTACTTGAATTGTCGGTTTCTAGCTAGGAGGCCTTCATTCCTTCAGTAGTCTTTTCACTGAGCAGCACTACCCTTTCAAAATTATAAAGTCAAAACAAAATTAACACTATATAAATTTCATTTACTGATTTACCTGATACATTTTCTTTGTTGTCATCTAAATCTGCAGCTTTCAATTTTTGCTTTTTGGTCCCCTTTTTGATTGGTATAGCAAGCTCCCCCTTATTTTCTCTGATTCGCTGGGCTTTTTTGGTTTCATCAAAACTTCTCATGACATTCTTTTTATTTTTATGTTCCATTTCTGCATCCCGGAGCAGGCGATGGAAATCAGAATCAAAATGACATGTGGCTAAAGACCCAGCTTCAAGTTGGTTTTTGTACTTGTCCCTGAATTCTTTTTGGATGTCTGTAAGCACTTTGTCAACATAGGCTAATTGCAAGTTTCTTTGGTAACCAACCTAAAATTAAATTATGCAATGCAAAAAATGCAAAAAAGAATGCAAAAAATGTTCTTATAAATAGATTTAGCCAAATCACCAAGTAGAATTCATCAACAATCTTAAATAAAACGTTTTGTATTCTAAAGCCCCCTCTCCTCCCCCCACCCAACTTTTTCAGGGATCCAAATTTTTTTACCGCTCTTTCTATTATTTTTTAAAACAGAGTATAAAATAAAAAAAGATCAAAGTGTTTATATACTGCTTGATTTTTGTTCATCTATTTACTAACTTATTGAGGTATATCTCCATTATTTATCTTTTATTTGCACCAATTCAGTAGATAACTCTCTATATCATTGCAATGTCATTTTCATTCAATGTGTAACTATGACTTTCTGGAAATACTTGAATGTTAAATGAGTGTTAAACGATGAGTGTTAAATTTGAGTCCTGGAGATGAATTTTTATTTTCTTTCACATCGGACCCAACCATGAAGGGTCCTCCTTTGTCACTAAACTTGATTCTTAGCCCTCTCAGGTTCAATTTTGTGGTGCTGTCTCTCTTATAAAGAATCTGCTGTAGATTCTGCGCACAATATTTGTTTATCTGGTCATGTTTCCTGCGAATAATCAATCATTTAAACTTCTGTCTTTTGATAACAAGAAAAAAACAATTTCACAGCAACACGCATGTGAAATACTTTTGGACCTTTGATAACACGCAAAATTTCACAGAAGACATGCAGATGTCAATATCTGAAATCTGAAAATCTAGTTATCTGAAAATTTCAAAACTATTGTTCTGGCGTTCCCCACGCAGGCCTGGGCCAACTCCAGTATGGATGGATAGTCTATGAAAAGAAGAAGCAGCTTAACAAAAAAATCACCTATTTTGAAAAAACAAATCTAGAAACATTATGAATAAAAAATTAAGACGTTTAGATAATAATTATTAAAGATCAAGATTGACTTCCTTTGCTGTTTTTGAAACATCGTTAATTTAATTAATTTTGTAGATTAGTGTACAACAAACGTAATAAATAGAAAAAAATCCATACCACAAAAACAAGCTCAAATTCATTATCCAGCTTGTATTTTAAAGCTAAAGGGCCATGGCTGAAAGTATCCACTCCTCCTTTTTCCTAAAAATAGAATATACTGTCAGGATACGTAATAGTTAAGGTCTCGGTTGTCTAAGGTTCAAGAAAATTTCAACAGGACAAGGTTTAAAGTTGACGCCACGAATAAATTCAATCAAAGAATAATCAATTTTTGCTCACCGACAGAAGAACATTTTGGATGAGATCATTGACAGGGATTGTGAAGCTTCCCACAGTTCCCTGAAAATACCATAGTACGATTCCTCCTTTCGTGAATATAGTTAAGAAGTCCAACATTGTTCCAGTCGAAACTTCCTCTTCTGCTAGGCCGGTTTATTCATTGTTCTTGTTTCGTTGCCTTAAAGTACTTGATGTAACACGGCTCCCTCGCAGAGGGCAAAATCATGTGCAGGGCAGTAATCATAACAAATATGGCTGCTACAGGTAAAGATCTTTCGCCAGCTGATGCTGTACAAAAGCTGTTCAATGCAGTGGATGAAGGTGATCCCAGACAGGTTATATTTTGCATGAGGAAAATAACTGAGCAAGCTTTTTTTAACCTGGGACCAACATTGTTGCAAAAGGCAGCTCTTCTCGGTCACTTTAGAATCCTAAAGTTGTTCCTGGATTTGAAGCTTGATCAAAGTAGTGCTCATGTGGACAGCAGGAATGCCCAGCTTCTGACATCACTCCATATCGTATGCACAGAAGGACACACTAAATGCGCAGAGTTTCTCCTTTCAAGAGGTGCAGATGTCAATGCAGTGGATTTTGATAACAGAACACCCCTATATTTTGCATCACACAATGGCCACATAGAATGCATCGAGGAACTCTTTAAAAACAATGCAAGTGTAGATTTGGCGCGTTATGGGGGATGGACCCCTCTGCACGAAGCAACTAGATTTGGATATATTGAGTGTATGAAAAAATTAATCGAGTATGTATGCAAGTCTATATCTCTAGTGCGGCATGTAAAAACCATAGTTACACATGTTTGTCTTTTGGTTAAGACTCATACTGGCAAAATTGCCCTTTTTAAGAAAAACAGCACGTGTTTTTTTATGTACAGCCTTTTGATTTTAGTTTAATGTTTTGTAGTTACTAATAGTTCTTTACAGCTTCTTTGTGGTACTTAAGGTATTGGGTACGAGCATTATTTGTCAGCGTTAATTTAATGTTTTATCTGAATACCGTAAACCCTTGAATTGCCCCTTCCTCGAAAAAGCCCCCCTCGAATAAGCCACCACCCTAGAACTACAAACTTTCAATAAGCCCCCCCCCCCTCGAATAAGCCCCTACAGCTACCGTAAATTCTCGAATTGGACCCCTCCATTTGATGATTTTTGTCATCTGAGGTTACCTATGGCGTTTTATTGAATTGCTACAACAAATTCATACTTTTGGTAGTAATTAATTAAAAGCTCATAAAGAAATTCCTACTAAAATAAACGAGATCTTTTAATGATATCTTCTTAATGTCTACAATAATTTTATAAGCCCCTCCCTCGTATAGGCTCCTTCGAATATGCCCCATCCAAAAATATCAAAACTAAATAAGCCCTCAGGGAGCTAATTCGAGGATTTACGGTATTTTAAGTTTGAAGTAAAGCAAATGAATCAGTGGCTATTAGCAACTAGAAAACTTTTAAGTTGACCCCTCGCCCACAAAATAAAACTTTAGGTAAATAAAAGGGACACTATTTGCACTTTTCTT
Source organism: Rhopilema esculentum (assembly GCF_013076305.1). The sequence goes on from NW_027019322.1 coordinate 3,281,505, forward strand.
TTTCACCAAGCTTCTGAAAAAACTTATTACAAAGCTATGTATCAATGTTGACTGTAACATAGAGACTTATCTTAAGAAATAGATCATTCATTTGAATAAGTAAATAAATGAAATATTAACTCTTACACTTCTTGTGAGCTTAGCTAACCTTTGGCTATTTATTGGCTATTTAAAATCCTTAGTATTTTTTATTCATGGGAATGTTTTCTATTACTATACCACGTTAGGCCATATTTGACTACAAGTTGCAGAAGTGTTCCTGAAAAATCAATAAGAAAGAAAGAAGAGTTTAAAATCTTAAAACTGTTATTAACGTTAGCCACGTGAGATGTAAGAGCATTATCCCTAAATCGCTTTTAAAGTGTCTCATTAATGTTGTTCAATGTATAATGCTAAACCTCAGAATAGAAAAGGCAGCATTTAAATATGACGTCTGATTTTTGCAGGCAAGGAGCTGATGTCTATGCAGTTTCCGATGATTCATCATGGACACCAGGTCATTTGGCCGCATCAAACGGAAAACTGGAATGCCTGCAGCTCCTTATTCAGTGTGGCATCGATATAGAAGCTAAAGGCGGTCCTTACCATGCTTCTACGTTGCTACACGAGGCAGCACACATGGGACACCTTGACTGTGTCATCCTTCTTCTAGAAAATGGTACGTTTATTTAGAAACTGGCGTCCATATCCACGTTCAATGCAGTCTAAAGAAGGAGACAAGTTCTCGGGTGGAAGGTGGGGGTGGGGTACCTTAACATGTTTGAAGGTACGGAAACGGCCATTATTTAGGGGTACCTTTTTCCTGAAAAGTGCTAAATTGTCGGTATCAGTTTTTGAAATTTGTGCGGAGCTATGAGTACCAATTGAAGAAACATGCAGAATTATGGGTATTTTTTTTGGAGAAATACTGCAAAATCATTAGGAGGGAGATTTAGCATCAACAAAATGAATGTCCAGTTAGAAATAAAATATGAAACATGTGTAGCATTAAGATTTTGGGGCATAGGAAATGCAAAATTTGGTTGATGATTTTTTATGTGCTTTAAAAATTTTATTTGCTCTGCAAAATTATGGGCATATTTTTCATCACGTTTGCAGAATTATTGATGCAAAATTTTAACCAAAATGGCACGTCTCCGTCCAAAATTAGGCATAGTTTACTCCCCGAGGACAAGTTAACATAATTCGATTTACAATATAGTGAAACACTAGGAAGCTTTTAAATCTTCAATTCTGAGATGGCACCAAAAATCCCTGCTGATCCGACATATGAAGCTGAAAACCTGTGTAGTTCAATTGAATTACGATATAAAGCACCCTACTTTGCTTTGACTAAATGCAGCTTTTCCTCAAGGAGGAGATTACATGCTCTGCCAAGGGACCTATTGTTTCCCCTATGAAGCACTCCTTGAGCTTTCTACAGATAAAAACAGTTTTTCGAAGAAACATCTATTAGATTGGCTTTCTGTAATATGGTTGAACACATTTCCTAAATGTTTGATGAAACCAACATATTACTGAACACGATGAAAAGCAATAAAAGGGTAGTTATTCGAAAGCCAATCAAATCTTGCCATAATCTCAAATTTTTCTGCAGCGAACCCTTAACAGTTGACGCGTCAAAGCAGCCTTGAAATAATTGAAAAATTCAAGTTGCTTCCATTGTCATGACAACTTGCTTTGCAACTCTTCCTAACATGCCTACCAGTTAAGCTGAGTTGCAAAATAATCAAGATGTTTAGAATTCGGTTTTAAGATAAAATATCACATGTCGCTATACTATCCGAGATGTTACTATTTAACTTTATGACAAACAGCTACTGCGTGATGATTACTTTCAGATTTATTTGGGTGCATATCATCTGATAAAAAATAGAGATACAAGAAATGATCCTGTTTGTCTGTAAAGAGCTGTTTGCCATTAAGGGTTAAGAAGTTTAATTTGTCATGGGGGCTGTTGTAAATTTTGCATACTCTGAAAATGAAATGATTGGTTATCTACAATCTTGGACAGAGCTGTTGAGACAAACTCCTCTATCCTCTACCCACATTCAAAATTGGGGAGTATGTTCTTAGTTGCGTAGAGATATGAACATAAGCTGGGGGTAGGGGGACTAAAAATCTCAACATTATCTGTCCAAAATTGTACTTACTATATTCGCTTCTTACCCCCAGCAGCTGGAGTAAATTAATGTAACAGCTCAAAGGTAACAAATTGGGTTTGTTTAATAAGTGTAAGAGATCGTTGTTTTTCGCAGGCGCTGATGCCCTGGCATTGAACGGACGAGGAGAACTGGCATTACATTTGGCGACTCGACAAGGCCACCAAAAGACCCTTAAAGTACTGCTGCAGCATTACCAAAAAATAGACTGCAGTTTTGTTGTTAATGCCTTTCCAAAAGAGCCACCAAGTAGCGAGAATTCCAATGTCCGCATATCCCGTAATACTGCTTTGCATTCGGCAAGTTTCCATGGGCACGAGCGATGCGTTGAGATCTCCTGCGGTATGGAGCTCTGCATCTTATGAACGGTGCTGAACTGTTTCCCATTCATATTGCTGCTAAACAGAAGCATGTTGGTTGTATAAGAATAATGCTAGCTCACGGAGACGGGTCACTGCTTGCTCAGCTAAGTGGCAATGAGTACAACGCCCTACAGTACCTCAGTATGACGACTCATGCCTTTGACAAAAAGGCAATGGCCTGCGCTTGCGTCATGGTCAATGCCGGTATCGATTTTGACGCCGTTCCGGAATTTGATGAGCGATTATGTTCTCTTTATTTAGCTGCGCGAAACGGGGCCTTGGAACTGGCGAGTTACTTGCTTGTAAGCGGAGTCAAGACATCCGTAGAGCTTAACTTGAATGACCGACTTTTAACAAACCCACGTGTTGCAGAATCTGTAAGAGCAATTAAAACTTTCCAGGACCAGCCTTTGCCCCTATTTATTGCCACCCGTGTTGCTATACGGAGACAACTTCAATATGGCGGGCTTGCTAAAATATTCACGCTTCCTTTGCCCCCTATCTTACAACATTATATTTTTCATGGGCATCCAGATACTGATGGCCTGTGTGATCCGTGAACTTTTAAACAAGTGATGTTCATCCAAGGTATAGTTTTGTACATAAATAACATCCTTTCACCACCTGTAAAGGCAATTCAAAAAGGATTGATTTACCGTTTTTGTATCCCATTTAATGTTTATTTTCAATAAGGACTGGATACCAAACTAATATCACCCTGGTCTATGGTCTACGGCATTAGCAGCTGCAACTATGTCATCGTTCGATTGCTTATGGATAAGGATTTATAATAAAAGCAGAAATATTTCTTGCTATACCCACCTAGCCCGGTTTACGCTGCCTTGGTGTCAGAGGCACATGATCTCGAGTGCATTAAGGAACCGCCCCCCCCCCCTTCATGAAAATCGTCCCTGAATCACTCTCCTCAGACTTGAATCTTCTTCAAAGTCGAGTCCAGAGAAAGTGGCAGTGTTAATGGCCAAGGACTTGTTGAAAGATATCAGAAAGAGAAAGCTCAATTTACAACATCAAGACCACGTATTTATTTCATAGATGTTGTGGAATGCTTTTAAAACCATGGTTCATTTCTCTGAGGTGGTAATTTGTCTGGCCTCTCCATCGAGAAATGTCTGGTGCCCTCTCCCAAACTAAAAGCACATGTATAAGAACTTCAAGGGCATAAATTTTTCGCGTGTGCGAATCTGCACAAAATCCAATCTAATATTCTCCGTGCAATTTTTAAGCTATTAACGTGCGAAATGGAATATACCATAGATCTCTAGAATTTTTAAACTTGAGGTATACTGCGTTATGAATAAATTGTAGATCAAATCATATAGTTTGGTTTGGCTTAGGGCTGAGCCCCCTTTAAAGCTGCAAAAAAACACAGTAAAATCGTTGTCCGTAACTTGCCGTGTTAGCCATTTATTTATCAATAGACTGCTTTTTGTCCAAAATTGTCCTTTAGAATCTCCATAAAATGTCCCTAAATATTCTGATCACTTCAGAAAATTAAATTTAAAGTGACGTTGAAAAGTTTTCCTTATTTGTTTTTCGCAAAATTTTGCTTTGAAGCCCCCGTGGTTGTTCTGATAGCACAACGTCTTTGCTTGCTTACCTAATATACTGTAAGCCGATTTAGGCAAAAATTTGAATTCATGCTCTTGCAGACCCCTTGTGTGTTGAATAGCCCTTATATTTTTCGGTGTAGTCGTGAAGTAGATTGTTTATATTAGCAGAGAACGAATAAATTAAGAATTGCTTGTGACAAATTTTGCTAAGTAATGAGATTAGTAAAGAAAACCTAAACGAGAGCCCCCATCGGCATACTCTTTCTCGTGTCTCAATGTCTAATAAGCTACACCCTTGTTTATAAGAACAATTTTATTAGAACACGAGCCTCAAAGTTGATCAAAAGTTAAGAGGAAATTATGAACAAGCTCAAGCTGAGCTACTGAAAAATGGGAAAGACCTTTGACAAGTTTGAAATGCAACGTGAAATCTATTTCAAGTTCCATTTGTCGGGGAAGGTAGGGCAAGGAGAAGAAATAAAAAGGTTCTGGATACCTTGGCCCCTGCGGACTGACTGTCAATATACAAATGGCAGAACATCTAAGACCAAGACTCAAGAGACGAATAAAAATCAGGGGTGTAGTGCAAGAGGGGCTCATGGGGGGAATCCTACTTTTGCTCTTGTTTTTCGCAACATTTTGTGCAATTTCCCCTTGTTATTTTGATAGCACTGCAACACTGATAATATATTGATACGTGACAATAAAATATAAAGTTAAACTTCCATTTTTAGCAGTTACCCTGCAACTGGGTTCTGCAAACTGGATGCTACATACTGGTTATCTGTCCATTAGCATGAATCTGTGTCGTCCGGAACCCGCACAGCATTGGGAAAAATTAGGGGGTCTTAAAAAAAGTGAAGGGGGGCTATAATCGCAGAAAAAGAGGTTCTACTGGTAGTTTACTACTTATTAAATGGGAAGGCTAAAGCCCCCAGTCCCCTTGTTCCGCAGTGCCTGACTTTCGCGGAACATCCAGCAGCTTTTTTATTTCATTTTATTTCTATTTTCCCTTCAGAGGTAAAATAGCTGCCAGAACAATTTTGATAGATTTTCCAGCGCCGTCCGTGTCTGCTTTTAGAAGCACGGATGGAAAAGGAAATTTTCATATGATTCCGCATGTCGTTAACAGCAGGATACTTCCGGCTTCAATAGGAAGTTTTCTTTATCTGAATCGTCAAAGAAGAAGACACTTGATCATTTCTGTATCGTGACAGCAATGGAGCTCAAAATTTGTTTTCTGCTACTGTATTTCGTCCTTGTTTCGGGAGACTTGGAAAACGTAAAAGAAGAACCTGGAACAGCTGCGAATGTGACAAGTGTGGACATTGACACGAAGCCCACTATACCCGTGACTGTAGAGCCAAAAAGAAGCCATGAATCATCATCAGACAATAGCAAGCAAAAAAGAATAAAGGAAAAATTTGGAAAAAAGAAATCGAAGAAAAGAAGCAAGGCACGTAAAGCTGCAATGGGGGATACAGTGTTGAAAGGCATTAATAAGTTTGCCTTCGACTTTCACAAAACCTTACCAACGAATGGAAGCCAATTCTACTCTCCATACAGCATTGCTTCGACATTAGCTCTTGTCTACGCAGGGTCTGGAGGGAAAACAAAGAAAGAAATCGCAGCGGCATTAGGATGGGAAAATTCACCTCAACTCGTTGTTCATAAGAGTCTTGGAAAGTTTTTGGCACGTCTATCCAGCGGTAAGCGTAGTATGAAGGTGGCTAGTAGGATTTGGGTTTACACTTTCGAACTCATACGAAGGAAGTACAAAAAAACTATAACTAATTACTATGGCGGTAAACTTGGCAGGCTTGACTTTTTTAATGATCCCGAGGGGTCAAGGGGTGCAATCAATAAATGGGTTGAAGAGAAGACGGCTGGTAAGATAGCAGATTTGATTCCAAGTGGTGGAATCACAAAGGAAACGCGGTTTGTGCTGACGAATGCAGTCCACTTTAAAGCATTGTGGGAGCACCAGTTTGACCCAAAGCAAACATCAAAGCAAGACTTTACAACCGCTGCCAATAAGAAAATCAAGCTGGATATGATGCGTGGCACGTTTGATGTAACCCTGAAGTCAAGTGACACCTTTCTTGGGGTAGAGTTACCTTACAAAGGAAACGAGTTTTCAATGCTGATACTGTTGCCAAAAAGCACCAGCCTTGATGTTGCTGAGAGGGGTCTGGACTCTACAGCGCTCGAGAAGATGAAGTCCTACAAAACACCAGTGGAAGTCATAATTCCTAAATTTAAACTAACATCCAGTTATGAGATCCTAAAGAATCTCAAGTTATTGAACATTAAATCTATGTTTGGAAGCAAAGCCGATTTCTCTGGTATGTTAGCGGAGAAGTTATCGCCCCTGTTTGTGACTGATGCCATACACAAGACCTTTGTTCAAGTGACTGAGAAGGGGACAGAAGCAGCCGCTGCAACCGCCGTGTTCGTTGGCCGGTCGTTGACGCCAGTTTTTCGTGCTGACCAGCCTTTTTTGTTCTTTATAAAGGATACAAAAACAAATGTCATTCTCTTCGCAGGAAGATTTTCGCCTTAATACAGCAAAGGATTCTGTACTGACCTTTGTCAGTGGCATAGAATTAAGCGTAGCTTTAATGACATTGAAAGTAAGTTCCAACGTGTTTAATCAATAGTTTGCTTGTGTTCTTAGTGTGCAAATCGTTAGTTACAATTATTGAGAAATCAATGTTTATGATTATTCAACATGACGTTATTTTGCTTTTGCTAAGAGTTCCAAAGTGTGACGTCATAGAAAAACATTTCTAGAATTTTTTTGACTACCAAACTTGACAAATATCATACCCCTAATAGTGCATAAGTAACTTAAATCTATTCTGCAAATTGGCTTGAAATATGGCTATTGAAATTGTTTCTTTGACCCATTTCATAGATTTTTTAACCAAAGCTAGAAATTGTCTGTCAAACAGAAGTTGTTGAAGTTTAGTTTATCAAAATTTTTGGCATTTGTTTCTGAATTGATTCTACCCCTTGTATATTTAGATATTTTCCCGATATTAATAGGGCCAAAAGGAGAAGAAGATTTTCTGCGTAATTTTTTGCAATATGAGCTTCAGCAAATTACGATAACGAAGAATATGTTATATCTATCATTAGGATACAAGAGGATTTTGAAATCTGATGTTAAACAGGGCCTTTTAGAATAGATCGTTGAAGGTGCTCGGAAATCATCTTTATCGGGAATCGTTAAAGAAGAGAAAACACCCTAAATTTGATGACGGGCCCCGGGGCACTGCATCGGCGCTACTGATTTTCCTGTAAATCCATGACGTTCCAAGTAGCAATACGACTTATATAGACAGATAAAAAACAGCTTCCATGCTGTAGCTTTAAACCCCAATCAAAGTATTTCGATCACAATAACACTTTCGTTTCCTGTAAGAAAGGGTTCTTGTGCAAATTAATGACATTTCAAATGACGAAGCAGCTTTGCTCGATTGAAGGAAGACTCGACAAAATCGGTTAAATACGTAGTGCCCTTTTCAATTAGGACTGCGATAATAATATAAAAATGCACAGTTTTGCGTGCGATGAGGAGCAAGCATATTTTTGCATTGCGATAATTTCAGTGGGTGTTAGATAAGATAAGGACCAGCCTTCTTCTAAGGATGGACATGATTTGAGAAAGATGCAGTTCTTTACATGGCAAAACAATAGTGCTTTCTAAAGATTCTTTTGTAATGACTGTTAAAATCTCCCTTGCCCCCCCCCCCCACTTTTCAACCTGCGTCGGAGCCCAAAGGTGCATTATCCAGGGAAAGGTTGAGGAAAAAGGAAAAAAAGGAAGGCCACTGACATCATGGACAAGCAGTGATGGCTGAAGCCTGGGATAAGTAAGGGGGACAAAAGGTGTGTCAGGGACACAAACGACGCTCCATAAAAACAGACGTTAGTGCTCCAAGACTTATCTTAGTGTACTAAAGGGTCCTAGATGCAATGCAAGCAATAAGATAGCCTTGAATTTTGGCTTTAGAACATAAAATATAATCACTAAACTTGACAAGGTAAAGTTGCTGACAGGGAAAAACTTGTGTTAAATTGATAGAAAAATAGGAATGGACTTCACCTTATTCTGGTGACAGTAGAAATGTGTTCCTGAGGATGAATGTCCCCAACCATTTTTAATTAAACTTATTAAAATAATTAAACTTAACTCTTTTGCAATGCGACTTACACGGTAAATCAAATTTTGTGTCAAAACAAAATCAACAGACTACTTGTTTTTTCTTATTTAGATTTGGACCACCTGCAAAAATTCAATTGCATCAAACGTATCGAGCATTTGATTTAATAATGGTGACGCAAAAGTATGAATAAACAACTCACGTTTTTGCTATGAAGCGTAATCCAGTAAACAAAATCTAATTCTTTACTTCAACAAAACTGCTTACAACAATCATCAAATATTAACGAGTTTGCAAGATCGAAATATAAAAATTTATGCGAATGCATTACTTTATTCAGACTGACTATTGATAAAGTGCTGCTTAGAAAACCTCACTGCAAATGTGCACCGAGACGTATCAATTTGGGCGTGATATTTTTCATTTAGCATTCAAGGGACCAATTAGCTTATAGAAAATAGCAAGCTAAAACCAACTTAAAAGCACGCATCGGAATAGAAGAATCGTTGACAAATTGAAAAATTGCTAATCAAGAAGAAGAAGTGACAAATAAACAGTCAGATATACATTGACATTTCAGTTTGAAGTAAGTGTAAAATAAAGCTTTCTTTAAAGTATTTTTGACATTTAATTCTGAATTTATTACACCCTCTTTGCTTCGTTATATAGACTCTATAGTTTTATGTCATATTCTCTAGCTTAAATTCTCTCAACGGTTTTAAGTTACAATATTGACAAAAAACAAGAATCTACGAGTTTTGCCTACAGCAAATGATCTTGGTATTATTTTGGTGTCTTTCTTATTGCATGTAATATCAGAAATGGATTTACGGAGGATGTGAAATACCCTTAGTTAGGCCAACAAGGCTTATCAATTAGAGGAGCCAATCACTGGACAAAAATAACTTCCCTGCTTTCAAGAAATCTGTTACGTGAGCAGCGATAAAATTTTAATTCCAAACTCTTTCTGCTTTTTTCTTGTGTTACTTTTGGTATAAAGTATCATGGCAATTAGGGTTTCTATTCCATTTGTTTTAGATTATAAAGCAAAATGCAAAGCAGTATTTATATTGATGTTTTCTACATTGCATAAGAAGTGGAAATTAGATGGACAGAAAGGAAATGAAAATATCATTTATCTAAGGGTTGACTTTTGGCACTGACTAACGAGCTGTTTACTTATCTTCTTCAGCTTTGATCAAAATTTTAAAAGAAGCAAATCAGAATGGAGCGCCCGCTGATCAACTGCATGACAATATTTCTGGTATTTCAAATATTGTCAAGACATGGCAACTGCATGATAGAAGAAGGTATGTTTAATTTTCTCTTCGCATTTGATCATGATGCCATGATGCTGCGTAAAATAATCGAATGTGACTTTATACGACAACCGTACTTCTAAGAAACATGGAAACCTGAAATGGTCTGTTTTAGAAAATACCATAACGATGCTGTCATTCTTAAGTGTTTTTCAAAGAAGCTTCTTTCAATTCTTTATGTTGGTTTTTCAGCCCTTGTTTCAGGCAATCAAAAGTTCTGTTTGGAAATTGTCCTTGTAAGCCTAAGCTCTGCCTTGATATTCTATCTTTTTAGTAGTTTTTGTGGTCCCAAACTACAGAAGTTCTTTCTCTTTAAACTCGTGATTACTATAATTGTCTAATTGCAATGTGATATTAAAAACAGCTGATCATGTCTATTATATCATATTTTTTAGTAGGATAGATATTTTTGCAAACAGATATTATATATAGGTATTCTATTCCCTCAACTTCACATCTTTGGCTTTTAGGGCTTATTCAAATTCAACTTTACTACTTTAATCTATCGCTTTGAACCTGAAGAACAGGGCTGTCGCTAGCGGAGGGGTGCGAGGGGTGCGGCACCCCCCCCCCCCTAGAAAATTCTTTTCGGCAAATTTTCTAAAAGTAGAGTTTTGTCGGGTTTTGCTTTCAAAGTTCCCAAAGCAATAGCTTTAGCGAACAGTTGGGATTAGATGAGGATGTGAACTTAAAGCCTGATTTACACGAGACGAATTTTTTCGTGCGAAGCGAATTTTTCGCCGCGAATGCGCGAAAAATATGCGCAGAAGTGGAGATTAGAAAATTCGCAGCGAATTCGCAGCGAATAATTCGCTGCGAAAAAGTAGAAACCATTCCTACTTTTTCGCTGCGAATTTTTTCGCCATGTAAAATAAACCAATCAGAACAGCAATTGAAGACATCTGACACGAACCCAAAGGAAGGGCTAGGCCGAATGGTGCTACGCAATGTAAACATATCTAAATCAAAAGTATGCAAAACGACAGAAAACTACGCAATGGTTCAAACAACAACATGGGTGAAGAATGAGTAACCTATGACTAGGCCTAAACAATGCTGGGAAAATCCTGCACCTATAACATAAACAATGGAATGGGACGTTTCTAGCAACAGGCGTCTTTGGTGCAATAAACGATAAAAGCTCCTCATATGTAGTTGGCGACATTCGAAAGTAATTATTCCTGACAATGTAAGCATAAGTCACTTACCAAAAGATGAAACTCCCCCTTCTGCAGACGTTCTGAATAAATTTTCCGAACCAAGTACCCATTTATTTGCTTTTTTGCTCGCTTTTTTTCAATAACAACAATCTTCGAACAGACGCCATTTTCTTTGGCATTATTCGCGGCGAATTCGCAAAAGAAATTCTGCCAGTGGAAATTAAACTTCGAATTCGCAGCGAATTCGCAGGAGAAAAATTCGTGGCGAAAAATTCGCTTCGCGCGAAAAATTCGTCTCGTGTAAATCAGGCTTAAAAGTATTGCCCAAAAGCCCTCAGCAATTAAAAAAATTCAAATGACTCCCTTTTGGCAGCCTGAGTCTAGAATCTAATGTCCTATATTTAGGGCGACCTAATTTCTACCTAAAGTTTGGGGTTTAGACAAGGGTCAAAGTTTATTAATCGAATCGTCAGTCAATCGAAAATTGAAGCGATGATTGACTAACGAGAACATCCTCTTTGATAAACAATATCAATTGCGTCAAAATGCCACACCCCTACATTGAAATTCTTAGGCCACGCCCTATTGTAAATTGGTTTCTAAATACGGCAGGTTCCGAGCTAAATGTTCGGCAAAACTTCAGAATGACACAACAAATAAACACAGATATAGTTTTCTCAAACGTATATCGTTGTACGACTTGTAACACTAAGCCTTTCACAAGAGCGAAGTGTACGTGCTCACAATGCTCTAACTCTTAACTAACTCAGGATTCGTAGAGAACGATATATATATGTTAAACTAGTTCCTTGTACAAATAAAATATGTAAATGTGCTAATCTTAGGTGTCTACATAAGAGGAAAAACAAGCTAAAAAAACAATAGGAAAGTGTCTAGATACGTATGTATAAGCTGAGTCAATCCGTAGTGTAGTTCTTAAAATAATACTATAATAGAGGGTGGGTTTCCTTAGTGAAAGTGTTCCTACTAGTATACGCAATGCAACAAAGAGTGCGATGCAAGTTGACGTAAAAGAGTATGCACAAACAAGTATGACTAACGCTGGGAGAGTGGATGAATGGGGCGAAGGAAATACGCAAACGAGGCAGGTAAGAGCGAGGCTTAGCGCTTGGAGTAGCGGTATTACACTATTTTTTCGGCAAATTGGTGACTGGCACCCCCCTAAGTGAAAGTGCTTAGCGACAGCCCTGCTGAAGAATCATAAAAATGTATTCAGTTTCAGTGGCAGGGTGGCTATGTTTTCCCTGGGGTTGCCAAGTCGATTTTGGCGCCCCACCCATCTACTGTGGCTATTTAAAAGCACGTGTTTCTAGAAGAGAAATCAATCTTTGCAACAAAAATTTCATGAATAGGTTTTTACTAAAAATATAAAAAAAGGAGCGAGTGTGAATAAAAGAAATAATCTAATTCTAATTATTTGATCTTCTTGATCGAGGGATATATATTTCGTGAATGGCTTCTTTGTAAGTAAAGGGTATAGCAGCAAAATGGTTTTCAGAGAATTACATGAAACTTAAATAAGATTAATTCCACCTACTTATAAAGTAGCTTCTTTACAGCGGGGCAAAGCAAATGTAAGGCTTAATCATTGTTATTCGAAAAACAGAGAATATCTCCTTGCCCTCGCAAAATAAGCAATTTACTTCAATTTGTTATCCTTTGGCCTTTTTTCTTAGCCATTTGCCCCCTTGCCCTGCAGCTCTTCCGGCGTCTTTGAAGTAGACCTCAAAATCACAGTTCAGATCTTTAATGACACTGCCATTGGGGAACAATATCGATCTAGTTATTCTATGCTGTGCTTGAAATTAATGTACTCTAAGTTGTTTGTAATATATTTCTGAATAGATTCTACTCTCTTCAACAGCATTGGATCGCAGCTCAAGAACAAATAAGAATGTTATAACTGACGATGAAAGCAGGAGTGAGGCAATGTTCAAGTTTCTTGGATATTTCAGCGTTCATGAAACCAATTCATCTACGGAAAATCACTGCGGAAAAATCTTGAAGAAGACAGGAATCGTGAACGTCGAGACAATGCGATATGCTTTAAATGAAATCAACAAAAAAAATTTGTTATTTGGCATGAAAGCACGCTACAGAATCGTTGATACCTGTCGGAACGTTGCAACTCTTGTGCGTTCGTTTCCTGGCACATTAAGAACATATTACATGGGGGTTGTGGGGCCAACGACCTCAGAGGAAGGAAGCCTCGTAGCAGTGCTACATGGTGCAAGAGAGGCTGCAGTTGTAAGCCACTCAGCTAGCAGCGCAATGTTCGACGACAGAAAGGATTATAAAAACTTCTTTAGAACGATCCCTTCAGATGTTTTGCAAGTTAAAGCATTGGTCGACACCATACTATTTTTCAACTGGAGTTACGTATCGATAGTCCATTCACATGGATTCTATGGCAAGTGGGGAAGCCACGAGTTCTTGAACATGGCGTCGGAAAATAATATATGCATCGGAAGGGACCATCCTTTACCGGCAAGACCAATGGTGTCTGACTACCAGAAAGCTATCAATGTCTTAGACAGTGCAGAGGGTGCTAATGTTGTTGTTTTGATAACAGGCCTGCACGATACAAATGCACTTCTTGAACAGGCAAGGATTCTCAATAAAAAACGTTTCACGTGGCTCTCAAGTACTAGCTGGCGTCTTAGTACGATAAACGCGGGACAGTCTGCGAGAGGAGCTCTGGTGTTAAGGTATGCCAGCTCAGCAGATAAAGAATTTGAACAATACTTCATGGGTCTTTCATTGGAAAGCAACAAATATGAATGGTTTAGGGAATTTTGGAAAGAAAACTTCAAATGCATTGGCAAGAACTGCTCCTGTTCTTCTAACCAGACCTTGCGAGACTGTAATTTCTCGCTAGGAGACATTTCTGTGGAGCCAGCTTTAAGCACCATTCATACAATTGCTTGTAGTTTGAGAAAAAGCATACTGAAACGGTGCCCTAGCTTGAACCTTACTTGCATAAACAAAATCAGAAAATACACCTATCATTTTGAAAAGGATGTTTCTCAATTCATCCGTGATGGAAATAGTTCTTGTCCGGAATTTCGCCACTCAGTGAACGTCAATAAAATGGGATACTATACTCGCGATTTTGAGGTGATGAATTTCGATGGCTTTAAGTACAAAAAAGTTGCAAGATGGTCTTTTAACGAGTCTTCCAGAGTAGGGTTTCTTCAGTTACTAAAGGAAAAAGAAATCGTTTGGGCCAATAATTCTTTGCCGCAATCATTTTGCACTGTTCCTTGTAAAAATGGCCAAAATATCATATGGGCTGACAATCTCTGTTGTTATAGTTGCAAAGACTGTGGCTCGGGAGAGATAGTGGTTGACAACGAATGCTCTCTATGTTTGTGGCACCAGAAACCGGATAGGAAAAACAACTCATGTGTCAGTATCCCTACTGCCACTTTAAAGCAAAAAGAGGCGGTACGCTCTGTAACCATTGTCGCTTCGGTCGTTGGAATCATTGCGAATTCCATTTTCCTTTGCCTTTTCATAAGAAACTGGAAAAACCGCATCATCAAGGCATCGAGCAGAGAGCTTTCATTGACCATTTTCATTGCGCTTTACATATGTTTTTTGTGTCCTGTCGTGTTCTTGCTGTATCCATCCGAACCAGTTTGTCGCTTGCAAAGATTTATAGTTGGTGTCAGTCTAACTTCATGCTACACTCCTGTCATGCTGAAGACCAATCGAATCTTCCGTATTTTCAATGCCGCAGAAGTTTTGACATCAAAACCAACTTTTGTCAGTACCAAATCCCAAATCCTGATCTGCAGTGCACTTATCTTTTTACAGTTTCTGTTAGGCATAATTTGGGTTCTCGGCGATCCGCCTGAAGTTTTTCAACTCAAAATTGAGGGTGGTAGTCGAATTGCCATAGTCTGCAAAACAGCATCATTCAACTTCATTTTGAATCTCCTGCCATGCTTGATTGTCATGAGTGTTTGCACCTTCTATGCGTACAAGACGAGAAGATTTCCCTCCAATTTCAATGAAGCGTTCAACATCTGTATAACAATGTACTTCAACTGCTTTGTCTGGGGGATCTTCATAATCGTTATTCTATTTCTTGAGACAAGAGACGATGATATATTCTTATACTTTTTTGCTATCGCCAACTTCACCACAATAATCGGCATTATAACATTTCTGGGTATATTTGGTCCCAAGATTTGGAAACTTTATTGCGCGAAAGATGTTGTGCCGGTAACTGAGCATTTCTCACAATTTCAAAGCAGCATCGTCGATAGTCCCCATCTTCGTACACTGAATATCAGTTCTCTTAGCACAATTGAAGAGGACCGCGAAGACTTTAATCCCAGAAAAAGGAGAAAAGACGTGGCGACAAACACTTAAATTACTGTGTTTTGAGTTCAATATTTGAGTTCAAGGGTTCTCTATCTTGCAAAAGAATTTCATATCTAAGTCGATTCAGAAAGAAACTGACAAAAATAGGAACTCTGAAAAGAGAGAAATAGTTGTAAGCAATGTTGCGTATTGAGAAGTGAGACTTTATGGGCTGAAGTGTGAATATTGAAATACTTTTATTCTGTTTCACTATTTAGGAAAGGAGTGAAAGAAAAAATTAATTTGGTGCGTGAATGAAGAAGACTGAACAAGTAACAATATTTATAAACCTTTTAAAGTCTACAACAAGGAAGAAACCCAAAAGCTTCGACTCTGGTTATTTCACAAAGAACAGGAAAGGGAAGCGTGGGTGTAACTGCGAGGATGTCTTTATTACATTACAATTACATTGGTCCATTGGTGTCTGACAACGTGTCAGCCAAAGGATTATTGAAAGCTAAAAAAGAAGCGACTTTATCGTGAACGAAAATGTTGCGAAAGTATTTTCAACTCAGCAACCAGGTTAGGGTTGTACTAATAATTCAGAGACAAAAACGTAAGGAAACGCTTTAATTGTGAATGTTATTGGCTAAGATTATGAGTGAGTGAGCCATTTACAATGCAAAAATCCATTCTTGAGCACCTAAGAAAGATACATTCACGCAGCATATTGAAACAAAAACTGAGATATAAAATGGTACTCCTTCTGAACCCACAAAATCCACCCTGTTAATGAACAGCGATTTAAAAACAGATAACAAAGTAAATTTTAAGTCCAAGGGAATTTCCATAGATTTGAATCTTATTGCACTCTTGTTTCGAAATTAGTTTCCATTCTTTAGGCTACGAAAACAAGGATCAGGGAAATATGATGGGTCAATGTGGGAGGATGGCTCAGTGCTTATGGTCGCCAAAGGTCTGTGTTTCGAATCTCTGACATGACCAAACTTTCCCTCAGAGTGAGGAGAGTCGCCAGCTCTCTGTAATTCCAGGCATAGGAATCATGAGGTGTGGTTACATTGAAAGAAAGGACCAGGACAATGCTTGATAAAGAGAGCTTTTTAGGGTCTTAAAACTACCTTAAAAACCTAGGTAGCAAACAATACAAGACTTTCACTTTGCGGACATCACGTTCAAAATTTAACCTGCAAGATGGATTTCACTACAAAAATCAACAAATAAATTAAAACACCAGGTACTGATCCCGAGCTAAGTTTTTTATAAAAAAGCGTGTATGTTAAGTTCAAGAGGTTGTGAAGTGAAGCACAGATCTAAAACGATGCGAGGATGGCACATTGGTTAGGATCGCTGACTACAGTACAGACCCAAGGACCCGTGGTTCGAGTCCCTGACATGACCAAACTTTCCCTCAGAGTGAGGAGAGTCGCCAACTCTCTGTAATTTCAGGTATAGGAATCATGTGGCGTGGTTACATCGAGAGGAACGACCAGGACACTGCTCGATAAGCATAGCTTCTCAGTGCCCTAAAACTACTTTCGGAAGCTAGATAGCAAACAATACAAAAATGATGGGTTTTCAAATCCATTTGACGGGATATCCAAAACCAGAGGGTTACAGAGTGGCAAAATGCTGACGTCATAAAATCTACTTTTAGATTTCCGCTAAATACCACAACCACTATGGATGATTATTTGCAATTTGCTTGAGATATGGCCACATGAGCACAGGCTCTTGTCCTATCAAACCACTGTAATTCTTGCGTGGTAATCAAACTTATGTAGTGATAACAGATTCATGGGTGCAGGCACGATAATACCTAGAGGTGGTCAATTTTAACCTTGTGAGATATTTTCGCAGGATCTTGTTCATTGCGCACATGGTTATCAACGCTAAAACTGAACAAAAGTGATGCTTAGAAAGAGAGCAGAAAGTTTGAAACATGAAAGGAGTCATCATAAAGTGAAACTCGTTATGCTACAAAAATACTACATCATTTTCAAGAAACCAGCAAATTTACACACCCTCTAAATACAACTTATACATCCTCGTATCAAAGAATGAAAACTATAAATTTAAACTGCTAAATACTTCTTTGGTCCTTAAGATTTGCAATTGCAACTAACATGCCGAAAGGTAACAAGAGTTATTGATACACAGCGACATTGTCGCAGCAAAAAGCACGCGATGACACCGTTTCAAGCTCATTAGAAAAGATCTCGCAGTAATATATCTTAAAAAAACGCTAGCCATAGCATTAGTCTATCCCATACATGCATATAATGAACTAAAAAGATGAATGGCATTAGCACATATTTACTGCTATCAATTTAATTTTGTAATACTGGTCGAATTTCAGAAACGAAGGTAGACTGTTCAGCAACCTGGAATTTATTTCTTTGTATAGGTTGCTTAGAATCAGCTGGACACTTCACAAGCATAAATTATACAACCAAACACATTAAAAGATGGAAAATTCGGTTATTCTCTATTTCTGTCTATTTTTGCTGCTTTGTTTTGTACACGACAATGTATTCGAAAGAGAGATTCGACTGAGAGGTGTTGGGGGATTCTCTGTGGACTTGCCTAGATTTATCCTTTACCCCTTTGGGGCAGGGGTGTAGGAATTCACAAATGAGATCTTATACAAGATAAAGATTGAATTTAACAAAATGATTTACAAACATTTTACACAATGATTACACCTTTTATTAAAAAATCATCAATTTTTTACAATCATTAAATAAATTATCTTTTTACAATAAGATAACCGTGCAATTATCATTTAGTACCAACTGAGAAAGAGTTCTTCTTAGTTGTGGTTTGCCCTTATGGAGTGAAGATAAAATAGAAAGAAAATATCAAGTTGTGATACCACAATTTCTTCTTAGAATCCTTTTCATTAAATGCAAAACAAAAGATGACTCTAAGGCTAGCTTTGCCACCGCCAGATTGAAAAATCCACAATCGGATTGAAAAATCCTGGGCAGTAAGGAAGGACAGAAACTTATTACTCCAAATCGAAATCAGATTTCATACTGGATGAAATCTTGGTTAACATTGACAAACAAATCTGGGTTCTTTTCGCTGTCCCTTTCCGACTCGCTGTTTTCTTTATAAACCTCATCATCGTGCTCAAAAACTCCATTGTCAAAGGACCGAGCTTCTCTGTAATCTGATTCAAAGGGGTCGTGATCAGTTATTCGAACCTCATCGTCTTCGAAAGGGTCGTGATCTTTGAAATCGACGTCATCAAATTCATCCTCGGTTTCCGGACCCTTTCGATAATGCTCTATCAGGTCATGCTCGCTTTCAAACCGAATTCCTAGATTTGTCTTTCCAGGATCGCCGTCCACCTGCATGTCATTCGAAGCAAACCCATTCTGCATTTTAGCCTCTCTTTGAACAGCATCTTCATACCCAGGTGGATAGTTGGTATTCTGGATATAGCTATCAAGGTCGATTCCTTTAGAGAATTTCATTACGTTGCCTTTGCTTGACTTCTTTTTAGTACGGCGTCTGTTAAAACAATCGATAGTTAATTGATTAACTAGAATCCGGGAAATATATAGCAGATTATGTATACCCATTGAATGAAAAATCTCCCCTTCTCGGAGCAAAGCGGGGTTCGCTTTATCGGGAGAAATTGCATAAGGAGAATTTTTAGATCTTCTATCGACGTTGTCGTCAGCCCCTTTTAGGGTAATTTCCGGAGCCACTTCTTTTGCACTCTGGCATATAAAAGGCTTTCAAAATCAGAACAAGCCACACCGTAGAATGTTCTTTCACTGAAATATTGTTTGAAAAAGACTTTCACAATAATACAAGAAAACAAGGCTTGGAATTGTGGAACTTACAAATCTTATGAATTGATCTAAAAAGACATCATACGTACGTTCTCTAAGAAGGGTAGAACCCTATTACAGACTTTCCTTATTCATTTCAAACCTTTACATCCAAACGATTTCTAGAAACTAGACTTCTGAACGACACAGGGGCAAAGGATAGGGGGAAATCCCGTCTTTATTTTTGATGAGATGGTATGGGGAAAAATGAAGTCGATGTTTTATGAAATCGACGATAGTAGGGTGTTACCCATACGTATAAGCGATCACAGTAACTTGCAAAATCCAATACCAGCGAGACAAAAATATAACGTTGCTGTTCTGTGATAGCACACAGTTACACTACCGTGGTAGGCATTTTCAAGACTGATATCTTTTATTTTTACCTTTTTGGTAGGAGAACCATGTTCTCCAAAAATTAAGTTCTTTAATGCAAAACAGATATGATAAAGTTTATAAGTACCTTTTTATGTAGAAAATGACGATGATCACAATGGAAATAATTAGCAGCAAGGCAAGACCAACTGCAAGCCAAACCCACCAGGGAATAGATTCATCTGCTGCTAAAAAAAGAAACATTCTGCTAAAAAATAGAAACATTCCTTTCAATTCTTAATCGATTGTAGCGAACCTTATTACAGGAAAATTGTCTTATAAATGAACAAAGCTCTTAACCGTTGCAGATTCAGATACCTAAAAACCTTTAAAAAGTAAAAAAACTAGATTGGCTTCAATCTGCAACATCATGGTGTAACTAGAAATCAAATGATTGTCGTTGAGTAGCGATGTTTACTGAAATTGCATTCCAACTTTGGATCCAACTTTAGGTTTAACTGCAGTTCTCTTTGATGGAGAATGGCCAAAACAGTTTAAAAAACCAACGAACAGCGATTATAGATTTACCTGAAGTTCGATTTCCGGGACTACTTGTGACATTTGAAGATTTAGTAGCTGGAAAAAAATCGTCAATTTTCGATTTAAAGAGGATATAATGATTGTTAATTTCAAGAGAGATCTGAGGTACTGCAAGAAAATATGCTTCTGTTTTTAACATTCGATGTTGTTGCAAGAACCTCTCTTAACTTAGAATTCATCATAAACAAACAAAAATTTGTTCTTTCAAAGCTAGATTCAAAAGTAAGTTGACAGTTCTTGATTCATGGGCTTTGGTCCTCGAAAATTACCTAAAGAACACTTTTACTCGTACACTGAAATATTTTCCCCCAAGTTTTTATATATCGAAAAAATTTGTGCCCCCTTCTAAACCGTTTCAACTCAAATTATTATAAGAAACGGGGCTGATTATAGAAAGCAGGTTTTCGGTTGGCGTTTTATTAATCAAGTGCATCCACCAAGTGTTTACTTTTTTGACCACGACGTCGTCATTTTAAAGCTACACCTGATTGAAGAATAATTTTCTAGCCAAATTGTCATTGGTATCAACTAAAAAGTGAGACCCTCACTGAATATTGAGATTGCCACAACAGTTTTATACGACACTGCTTGTGTTATTGTTATGTAAAATGTTTTGATAAAAAAATATCAGGATGATACAACTGTTTAGCATATATTGTGCAATTCTAGTCATTTGTGCATATATCACGTGTGATTAAATGATTGAGTGAGGGGTTAGTTTGGAAGATAAATTAGATGTTAGAAATGTGATCAATAGGCCTAGATTATCTTTTTGAATTAGGAAACATGCCTTAACCTATCAGGCAATAGATAATTTATGCATTAGAGAACTCAAAGAAAAGTAGATAACCTATCAGGCAATAGATAATTTATGTATTAGAGAACTCAAAGAAAAGTAGACAAATGAACAGGTTGAGTGAGCTTTGCATATACAGTCAACTAGAGTGAAATTTAATGCAAATGAAATCAGTCTATTTTCTCTATAGTACTTTCTTAGAAAAGCCTTTATAAAAAGAGAGTAGGGAACAATGAGATATGGATGCTGAGAAACTTGATGCATGTTGTACAATCACCTAGTTGATTATCTCAGAGGAGCCAATTGTTACTGTACCTTCATAGGAATTTTTTTAAATCAAACAATGAAAATTTTACACAAAATTTTGTCTCCATCTTATGCTGAATATCGAATTTCCACATTAAAAATAAAAACTTACTAGTCAAAGCTTCTCCATCAGTTGTACTAGATAAGGTAGGTTTTCGTGTAGTAGTAGTTGCTGCAATGGCACACAGACAAATTGGCATAAAGATTTTGCAAGATTTCATGGAAACTAATCTTATACCAAATTAATTATCTTTTTTCATGTCTCTTATTTTTGCTCTGCAAAATTTTTGCGTTCAGAAAACACAGATGATGAGTTAAGTTAAGATGCTCTATTGATTGAAGCTTTAAACATTATCATCAATGAAGCAGATGGTGAATTAATAACAAAGAATTTCTGGATGACAGACTTAGTTGAAGCGAGCCAGTGTTATGGTTAACAGGATTGAAATGAGATTAAAATGTGCAAACAATTGGTGCAAAATTTGCTTTAAAGTCACCAAGAAAACGAGGAAACAAAATAATCACAAAATCCTATGCAAACTGGGCCTATGCAAACTTTTCCATCGACCTGAGAATTTTGTCTTTGGAAAATATGAAAAAGCAAAAAAGAACTATCATATCCCTTTTATTTTGTTTTTCCATTTACGAAATTGACTACAATATATAGGAGCCCAGATTCATAATAAAGTGCAAATTTTGGTGTGCTTCTCAATATTCAATGTTACACAAATAGGTTCAATTTAGAAACATCAAATACAAAAAATGTCTTTGTTTAAACCTTAAAATAGACCATCTTGGTTTGCTAGCTTATATGTAAAGTTATGATCCCAGAGCCCAACTGAATACAACAAAATATTATGGAGTTCATTAATTGCCAACAACCACTTACTTGGGGGTTCTTCAACAAAGAAAAACCAGACACCACTGATGGTACCATTGCTTACTTCATTTTCAACAAAACAACTGTAATTGCCAATATCGTTCCTTGTAAAGCTAGAAATGGTCAAGATGCCACTAGTAGAATTTTCTAGAACAACAGTCCCATTTCTATAAAATGTATATCTTGAGGGCGGAAATGAAGTAGCTGAACATGTGACAATGACTGACTGGCCTTGAGCAATGCCCATCCCAGATTTGCTTGATGATATTGATAGCTTTTCTGGTCCATCTAAAATTGAATATGAAAGAAAAATCAATAAGTAAGAATGTAGGGGCATTTAAGATCACTATTAGCACCCCTACAAAGTCTGATATTCAGGCACCCAATGACCCTGAGGTAGAATATAAAGGCATTGAGTCATGGTAAATAGGCTTTCTCTATAGGTTATCATTTGGTTTCGGCGTGATCACTGCTGTTTCATGTGATATTGGCATCCGTTGTTGACAACTTACTATTGATGAAAATTGTTTTGTCAATCAGTACGAGGTGAGTTCATGTGACCAGTTCAAGGTCAACCAATAGCATTGCAGTCATGAAAATCATGAATCAGCAGATTTTGGCACTTAGCGTATATCCAGTCCATTTTATCATGACTCAATGCCTTAAAGATTAGGAAAAGGAAAGACAAGAGTGCCATTAACCTTGATTCCAAGATGAGGAGAGGTCATGTGATAAAAAAATTGCTTGCACTCCTGTGACTATTGCTAATCAGGGAGTTGCCTGAGGTAGAGAGGGGGTAGAGGCTCCTCCTTCCTGATTGTTTGATTGTATCGATCCGCAAGTCAAACCGTAAAAATCTCACAGCAAAAGCAGAAACTTTTGAAGAAACATTTCCGCCTCAGAAAACCAAACCAAGTAACTCAAGAACCAAGGCACCAAAAAACGTACTAATCTAAGGAAAACCAGGTCAATCTTCAGATAACCAGGTTAATCTAAGTAAGTTTGAGCCGTCATGCGGTGTGGATCCATTATTTAGGCTCATTTGCATAATAGGAAGACCAGTAGAAGAGATGCTGTTAATACTTCATTGTAGTTGAACAATTAATTTCAACTCATTTAAGAATTGCTTTCTTCTATGATGAAAATACTAACAAAAAAATTATTAGAGAATTGTTGAGAGCCATTTGAGTTTTGAGCAGGTCTGAGTACCAGAAGGTGCAGCAAAATATGTCTTACTCCAGTAAACCTTAATCTTTTTCAAAGCAATGCTTTGCCATAATTATGAGCAAAAAATATTGAGAAAAATATTTGTACTTACACCAAATCTGTATTGAGAAAGAAGTATTTGCTGCAGGACTGTGTGTTCCAAAAACAGCTCTAGCCATGAAACGACCTCCACTGTTTCTTGTTGGTGACTTGATTGTTAGGTTACTCTGAACAATTGTTTCGTTCTGTGCATTTGTACCTACTAATCTTGAAGAATTTGGATACAAACTTGTATTGACCAAAGCATCATTTCGATACCATTGGATAACGGGTGGGTAGTCCCCAACTACTTCAGTTGAAATAATGACATCTCTTCCCCCTTCAATTCCAAGATTTTGTTGAGTAGGTAGCATGGTAAATGTTGGAAGCCTCCCTGAAAGAAAAACAGTTTTGAATTAATTTGTCTCCAATTTCAATGGATGTTAATGTTTTGTTTCCACAGAGTATTGAGAAAAAGAGTTACTGTAAGGAAAATAAAAACATTCAGTTTGGTCCAAAGGCACTCTCATAAGAAAAAAATCATTGGAAATTGCATCTTGTTTTTCAAATTTTAAAAATAAGAAATTTTAACTTAGCTAGAATCTAGCTAGAATGTGTGCTAGCTCACTTTTAAGATTTTAAATAAATAAATCATGTTGCATCAAATAATATATATAATTATAATTAGGAAAAAATTATTAAGAAAAATTTTCAATACATGCAAAAATCTTTTTGTATAAAACAGGTAAATGTCATGAAAAATGCCATTGTACTGTCTGTTGATGAATACCAGTCTACACTGCCAATGGTATTAGATTCTGGTTGGATTGACTTTTCTAGTGTTATTTCTTATTGTCAAATTTATTTTAATCAGTTATGCAACTTGTGACCTTAAAGGTGCTGGGATCAGAAAGATAGGAATAGCATATTTGGTTTTTCATGAGGTTATCAAGCTCAGTTCAATAGGATTCAATTAAAGGGGCATCTGCTTGTGTCCAGAATTACATTATGGGTCTATGACAAGACTGTTTAGCAACCATGAAATACTGCCATTGGTAAGAACAAATAAGAAAGGAATTGCTATTATTACATCAGCTATTAATTCTTTTTACTATCAGGGGCAGACACTTGATCAAATATTGGGGGGGGGGGGCAAGCCTATTGTTTTAATAAGATGACATCACATTTCCCATTGTTTTAGAACAAAAGACCATTGTCCTCTAAAGTATTGGGGGGGGGGGTGGTTGCCCCCCCCTTGCCCCCCAAGTGTCCGCCACTGTTTATTATCATTGATGATCCAAAACCGTTTTTTTTGACTGTTTGTTCTGTTGCTTATCCTTTTAACTGGCTACCATCAAGCCATTGTATCTTTTATCCTCTCTTTTTCATGTAAATTAAAAGCAGATATCGTTCCATTATTGAACAACACATATCTGAATATTTTTGGCAATTGTTTTAGAAGGCATTCTGTATAACAATCTTATAAAAATACCTTTTTTGGAAGGATTGTGAATTTTCTTTCCAAAAATATACCTTTTAAAACATCATTATATATTTGAGCAGCCGTTGTGAACTCTGAAATATCCAAGTATGGCACATATCCTGTGGGCTTATGTGCCATTAAGCAGGCTAATAGGGAATGACATAGGGTGAGCAGACACTTATATAAAAATTGAAACGCTGTGATTGGGGCCAAACTTCCAGGATAACATTTGACATTACATACCGATGGGGCACATAAATAAGTTACTGCTAAAAATCACCAAATACTCACTGACAACATTTAGACTTGCAGTACTTGTCATAGTAACTTGATTGGGCACTGAAAACACCAGTTGACAAAAATATTTTGCAGTCATATTGACAGAGACATTCTGCAAAACCATTGTAGCTTTGTCTCTAAGACTATATCCATGACAAAAAAATAGAGAGTATCCTGAAGTTTGCTTCAGTTTCAGCATGCAATATGAGCCTGACCCATCCACTCCCCAGGTTCCAGTCAAAAGTTCTCCACTAGACCCTCTGTTGTAATCCCATCCAAAAATTGCATTGGTGCCTTGTAAAACATATTGCAAAGGTGGTGGTTTTGTTGTAAAGTAAGCTGTTCCAAATACACCTGCAAAATATAAAAGCAAAATGTTCCTGTTAAAATAAGTTGCTCACAACATTCACATGTTTCTGGGATAAAAAAATAAAACATTTATTACCACATATTCTACAAAAACAAATATCTAGCAATACTGTAACATCTAAATGAAATTGAAATAGGAAACTGCTTTGTAGACATATCTTTAAAATAGTTCTGACCTAAAAAATATGAGTGGACACTTAATCATATATGGTTTTCATGACTTTGACCGGCTTTATTAGAAATGTTAGCTGTGTTTTGGCCGTTTTGTTTAGTTTCGAAATAACTCGTAAAGTTATGAGCATTTCATATCATAGCATCGTTTGAATCTGATGGTCAATATGAATTTGGATCCAAAGGGAAAGTTGAAGTTCCCATGTAATTTAGGGTTTTCAAACAATGAATGTTGAACTCTTTTGGTGCTGATTGTATATAGCAAAGAAATTCGTTTGTATAGGCCATTATTTCTTAAACTAAAGGCACCCAAACAAAATCATTCAAGAAATCAAAACATGTTTTACTCAAATAAAATCTTACCATTCATCCTAATACAACAAACGACGAAAACAAGCGATATAGGATCCAGTTTCATCTTCGTGATGGTAGGCCAAAAACCAGGACTGTTGGTGAAGGCCACAGTCACCTGATGTGTGTAAGCTCCTTGTTAATTCTTGAAATATCATTCACAAAAAATATAAAAGGCCCAGGCATCGACATCTATTCTGTTTGTTATCATTTGCTTGGCTGGTGGCTTTTACCGTGGTAAAACATCCCCCTGACTTCCATTGAAAATCTTTAACGGCTTTGAAAGCTGTCACCAGGGCGAAATTCCGTGTTTCTCTCCTTCACAGTGCACTCACATTGCGCATTATGACTCATTGTCAAAACAAAAACTTTCTTCAGGGCAGGGTCAGTGGCACAGGGGGGAGCAGACCTTCCCCCATCTTTTGCTAGGAAGATTTTAAATATTCCAAATTTTCATACAATTAATTTTTTAGGCTACCACAAATACATTAGCCCTAAAAGCACAGACAAACAGTGTCAGCAAAACTTTTTTGAGACGTTAAAGAGAGAGGGGAGGTCTAGAGGACAATCTCCTCACATTACTTTCCCTATTTTAAATTGTTTATTCTGCAAAAAAGTTGAGGTCTTGGCCCAAGCTTCCTGTGGTGCAGGGCCTTGGCTCGTAAATCTTCATAAAGAACAAAAAGAGAGCCTTATAAACTTCATGGGGTAGAAAAAACTTATTAATAGTTAGAAAAATAAAAAATTGAAAATTGCAGGGCTTACCACAATTTTTTATAATCTATTTGCATGGGTCCAGGTTGACGGGGTCAATAACTTCCCCTCTTCTGGATAATTTTTGAAGGTGCGAAATCAAAACTTCCCTTTATGGGACATTTCAATAAAAGGTATCAATTTCAGCAATTCACGATGTAAAGTTATATTAAATCAGCCCTTACTAACGAACATCAACAGGTGTATAAAACTGATAAGTGGCAGGAATTGCAAAGGTATTTGGGGCGCCCCTAGCTTTAATTGCAGGGGTATGGGGGTTAAAACACATTTTTTTACCGCTTTGTCGGTATAGCTTGTAATTTGTCGGAAAAATGTGCTTACTTTGTGGTTCTTGCCCACAATTTTGGGACCAAGAGATAAAAGGGAAAACAATTTAAAATATACAAGAACAAGAGATGAACTAAGAAGAAAGATCATTCCGCCTCAAGAACCCAATTTTATGGGATAAATTAAACAAAGAAATAAATAAGCAAAGGTCAAACGTCAGTTAAGACAAAACCACTGAACATATTGTCTTTTGGCAAAGAAACAAGCTCATAAAAAGATGAAAGTTTTATATATACTACTAGAAACAACTTGTCCTGAGCATGACACAAACTGCATCCGGAAATGAGGCCTTGGTATGGGAACACCCGGGTTCTGGGGAGAATGTCACTACCCCTTAATAATTTCTGTGCTGGGTCACCCTTGGGCAAGGTGTAGCACCCATAAGCCTCCCTCTTCTGGGTAACCGAAGCGGATGATGAGATGAATTGGCATTTCACCATCTGTACATGCTGCAGAGTCTGGCCAACGGTGTGCTTTGGCGGAAGAGTCAGCACCGCAGTGCCGACGCGGTCTACAAGGGTGTCGTCGAACCTGATTCAGGTCTGCTCCAGCCATCGGATGCGGTTGGTCGCTTATGTGCAGACTGTCTTGGTCTATCCTTGCCTCTGTACTTTTGCTACCAACGGAGAGGGTGCTAGCAGTACTGGGCAAGCTACTAGTTCCTATGATTGCCCAAGCTGGGAGGGGAGTGGAAAAGCCCTGTGGCGATGGAGTGAAGGCGTACCGGCAGGTTTGATGAACTGGAAGCCACAGCGCGATCTCTGCACACAGGCGATCGGGGTGTGATGATCGTGCTCCTGCTGAAGAACGACAGCGTTGCAAGGCAGCTGCTCCGATGACCAGGCAGCTCTTTTCAGAGATGCACTGCCTGCCCCAATCCGGGGAAGGTCCTAGAAAAGGTGGACTAAAAATTGCTCGTTCATACACTCCTGGCTGGCAAGCCGCGGTCAGCGGGAATCCATAACTGCGGTGGGAAAACAGAGAAACTATCTACTAAACTTATCCTGGCATCATGGAATGTCAGAACCCTTTTTTGACAATGAAGAGCGACCTGAAAGAAGAGCAGCTCTCATCTCACGTGAACTGGAACGTTACAATATTGATATTGCAGCACTACAAGAAACCCGCTTCTCTGACCAAGGACAACTCAAAGAAAAATCTTACACGTTCTACTGGTCCGGTAAACCATCTGGTGAGCGAAGAGAAGCAGGGGTTGCCTTTGCAATCTCGAATCAACTTGTTAAGATGCTCGAGTCAATACCAACTGGAAAGAGTGACCGTCTGATATCGTTAAGAATTCACATCGGTCAAAAGAGATACCTGACACTAATCTCAGCCTATGCACCAACAATCAGGGGCGGACTGGCTGGTCGGGCTATTCGGGCGATCACCCGAGGGGCCGGTCGGTTTAAGGGCCAGTTGATAAAAGTGCAAAAAAATAAATTAGCTTAAAAAGTGAATGCGAGGCAAAAAAGTATACCCACGCGTTGATCTGTTTGCCTTGAATTTTCAGAGACTTTGTGGGAAAGAATAAATATACACGCGAGTACTCCAAAGCCATCAAAATTATGAATTCATTATTGTCACCGCAGCCCAAACAAACTTCTTCAGGAAACATATTATTGACATCTTGTCATATTTTCTCTTGACGGTATTTCCTTTTTGGCGACATATTATACTGTAACACCCCTGTTTCAATGCGATACATAAGATTTTAACCTGCCCTGATGTCTTTTTACTTAGCTTTTGCTTGAAGCTGGTCGTGTTTTTGCCTAAGCACAAGCTATTGCTAAAGGTAATAAATTTAATAGTTCAAAAATTAGAGTTCACTAAGCGATTTGCTCTGTGATGTGAAGCAATGAAGGGGACATACGTAGAACAAGGGAAGAGCAAGAAGGCTTCAACCAAAGATGGTGCGCAGAAATTTCGTGAGGAAAAGCTGCGAGACTTAAAAAAGGATTCAGCTACGATACAAAGCTTTTTTTTATCAAGCAAAAGCCACAAACGTCACAAAAAAGAACAGGGTCTTGCTCTTGCTCCTTTCAATAAACTCATACAAGTTATGGTAAGTTTATTAGGCATATACTATCTTAAGTCAAAAGGACCCCCGCCCTACAGGGGTGTGGTGCTACACGATAAAATTTCAACAGGGGTGCCCATGTTTTCTTTTTGGGGTCAGAAATTGACAAATCGATATCTTTGGGCTGCTGAAAATCATTGTGGTTTTCCGGAGGATTAGAAAATTATTTGTCACAATTGGAGTGTGATAGAAGCTTTTCCACTTTAATTATATAAAGAACAGATTACGTAGAAATTTTTCGCAGCCAAACCTGGAGTCCTTCATGTTAATGTTCTTAGAAAAACACCTGTTAGATGACATCAAGAACGATCACATTATCAACATATAAGTTACTGTATTTAGAAAAAAAGTCAAACCAATGAGTTAAAATTTTTGTTTATTTACTATTTTGTCAGCAAATGACATATTTAACATGTTCTGTTAACCATGTTTTGCTAACCAGCATTCATCCATGAACAAAATTACTGAATTTAAAAACTTGTTTTCCTTACAGACTAATATTTACTTGCATTTTCCGAGGAGTTTTTTATTTGCTATTTTTGTGGGCCGGTTTGATCAAAATTTGCCCGGCCCAAAAAAATTAGCCAGTCCGCCCCTGCCAACAATGACCAACGACAACGAAACTAAAGAGCTTTTCTACCATTCGCTAGACAGCCTGCTCTCCGAGACCCCTGTTGCGGACAAGCTCATCCTACTAGGAGACTTTAATGCCAGAGTGGGAAAAGAACATGAGACATGGCCTCAAGCGCTAGGAAAGTTTGGAAAAGGGAAAATGAACTCAAACGGCGAGCTGCTTCTAACAAAGTGTTCTGAACACGATCTAGCCATCACAAACACATTCTTTAACTACTCAGACAAGTGGTATCACTCCTGGAAGCATCTAAGATCTAAGCACCCTACTCTCTTGGATTACATCATTACTAGGATGTGTGATCTGAAGGATTTCTGCAGCACCAGAGCTATGAGAGGAGCCGAGTGCACTACTGACCATTTCATGATTCGGTCCAAGTGTCACATTAAACCAAAACCTCCTTCTATGAAGAAAAAACGGTCCAAACCCCCAAAGAAAATGAACGTGAAAAAGTTGAAGGAACAAAGTGTAAAGGACCAACTTGTAACTGCGATCAATGATAATCTCCAAACACTATTAACTGGTACCAGTGATAAACAGTGGAGAGCCCTGAAGAATGCAGTCTTTAGCGCTGCATCAGATGTCCTTGGCAAACCTACTAGGAAACAAACAGATTGGTTTGATGAATCAAATGAAGAAATCATGGAACTTGTCAACGAAAAGAATTCGCTGTTCCACAGGACACTAGATAATAGATGTACCAGAGGGACAAGAAACAAATACAAGGACGTGAAATCTGAACTTCAAAAGAAACTCCGACAAATGAAAAATGACTGGTGAACCAAGAAGGCAGCCGAAATACAGAGTCTGGCAGACAACAACGACTCCAAAGCGCTCTTTGCATCATTGAAAGAAGTTTATGGACCACAGCGTGCTTGCTTAGACCCGGTAAAGAGTATTGACGGCAGCGTGCTCCATACAGCGTGCTCCATGCAGATGGTATACCACCGGAGGTCTGGACATATGGCGGACCAGCACTGAGAAACCAACTGTTACAGCTTTTCTGCAACATCTGGTCAACAACAGCAGAAGTTTCCCAGGATTTCAAAGACGCGACCATCTACAAAAGAAAAGGGGACCGTGCAGAATGTGGAAACCACAGAGGAATTTCACCACTATCAGTTGCAGGAAAGATACTGGCCAAAATTCTGCAATTTCGACTACAGACCCTTGCTAAAGACATTCTTCCTGAGAGTCAGTGTGGATTCATAGCCAACCGATCCACCCAAGATATGATATTCACACTGCGGCAACTACAAGAAAAGTGTGCTGAACAGCGTCAACCGCTCATAGTCACCTTTGTTGATTTCAGCAAAGCCTTTGACACGGTTCACAGAGAAACATTGTGGAAGCTATTGAGTCGCTATGGTTGCCCAGAAACTTTCATCAGAGTTTTACGGAGTTTCCACGACGGCATGTCTGCCAACATCTGCTGTGGTGATGGATGTTCAGACTCATTTAGTGTCGGATACGGCGTGAAACAAGGGTGTGTTCTTGCGTCAACTCTATTCACTATTTTCCTTGCTGCAGTCCTAAAGAGCATGCCAGAAGAACTTGGTGATATCAGCATCCGAACCAGAGGTGAAGGAGATCTTTTCAACCTCAGGCGCCTCAAAGCAAAGAGTAAAACACGGGAAAAACTGATTCGAAAGCTGCTTTTTGCAGATGATTCGGCTCTTGTAACTCACAGTCTTCAGGCAATGCAAGCATCAAAGCGATTTGGACTAACGATCAACACCAAGAAAACAGAAGTCCTAATTCAAGACACCAAAACACAAAGCTTGACCCTCGTGAAGTGCTCCTGAACGGTACCCCACTGACTGAGGTAGACAAGTTCACTTACCTGGGCAGTACCATTTCCAACAATGGAAGTATAGACGCAGAAATGACGAAGAGAAACCAATCTGCAACATCAGCCTTCGGAAAGTGTAGAAGCCGTCTGTGGGACCAGAGAGGAATCCATTTGAAGCCCAAATGAAAGTCTGTAGAGCCACTGTGATACCAACGCTTCTATACAGCTCTGAAACGTGGACTTTATACAGACGTCACATTAAGAGACTTGATAAAGTGCAGCAGCGACATCTCCGCCAATTAATGAAAATCTCACGGAAAGATCATATATCAAATTTTGAAGTACTGGAAAGGGCAGAAATGCCGAGTGTTGAAGGAATGGTTACCGCATGTCAACTTAGGTGGACAGGGCATATCATACGTATGGAAGACAGCAGACTTCCAAAAGCCGTGTTCTATGGAGAATTGAAAGAAGGAAGGTTCAAGGAGGGTTGGAGCACCACGATTGCGCTACAAAGACGTATTTAAGAGACATCTGAAGAATACCAACGAGTATGAAGACTGGAGAGGAAAGGTCAATAACCGTGGGACCTGGAGGAAGGTGATGGCCGGCGCTGCTGGTGCCATCAGGAGAAGAAACGTGCAACTATTGACCAACAAGAGGCTACGCAAGCTGGAACCAGAACCATCACCTACTGAGGCGGCCTACAAATGTGAAACTTGCAACAGCACCTTCAAGGCAGCAATTGGGCTGTCATCTCACTTGTGGCATGGGCACTAGCTCCTCCCCACGTCATCGTTATTATCGACGAACTGCTAAAGAAGAAGAAGACTAGAAACAACTTTATTGCCAACATAGATGTAAAGACTGTGAAAGACTTTATGTTATTAGTTTAGTGACAGATAACTGTAAACTAGTTATAAAAAGTTTGCACGGGTAATTTAGAAGAGTATTTAGCGTGACAGCGTGTTGATGTCATTCTGTTTTTTGCCTCAATGTAAAAAGGGACCACAGAGCGTAATACGAAATGAGGCCTAAAAAAGCTTTTAGGGGCTAGACATGCAAAGTGCAAAGCAAGATTATATACGTATTTTTTTACGCACAGTTTTGAAAATTATCGAGGAGGCTTAACCCCCCAGCCCCTGCATCCCCTAGACTTAATGGTTTAGTCTGTTGAGCAGCATTGCCCCTATGTCCCCTGGTGCACGTCATATTTCTAAATTCGATGTTTCATCAAGAAGGGTAGGGTGAATGGTTGCTTTCAGTTCTTTTTTAGAGAAGAGATGTTTGTCAAAAGAGTGTTCCAAAGTTTTCTAATAACAGGGGGGCCATGGCTCCCCACTTTTCTTGCTAACTATAGATATTAAATCCCCCTTTTAGGTATTAAATAGGTAGCCCCTTTTTTGCCCCGCCCTCACTTTAGAATCGGTGGCGCGGGCCCTGAATAGAAAGTTTATACCATCAAGAATGTACCCCAGCAGCTCTCTTCCTTTGTTATGTTGGAGGGTATTGCTAATTGCTTTCCTACTGTATGCTGGCAAGCTATGTCCACTTCTGCTTGGCAAATTTTCGCCCTCTTTCTTCCTATCAATGAGCTTCATTGCGCAAAAATGATGACAGAGAGGCAAAGTGAAATTGTCCATGTACGACCAATCGCCTATTGGTTCTCTGTACAGTTAATTTGTGATGCTCCTCTACGTGTTCTGTGTGTCAATTTTTTGCTTAATTCGCAGGGTAGCTAATATAATATTCCCCACAAGTCAAACATTTTGGAAAAGGACAATTTCATTTGCCATAGATAAGCAACACATAATTTTTGTGGTCAAGCACAAGCAAATGTCATTCTGCAAAATCTATTATTCTAATATATTTTCTAACCGTACTGACTTGCTTGATCAAGACTCGCTATTAGAAATTGATGAGGACGATTGTCTATTCATTTTCATAACAGGTTGTTCTCAAGAAAGATTTAAATATTTATGAAAAATGACTAAACAATTGTTTTATTATGAAGATAGAGAGGTAGGTGTCTCACATTAATTTTTAATCGCATTTTCAATGACTTTGTGTTCAGAATCTGGATTATCCACTTTACAGTTACTGGCAGTCAGGCCTTTTGACAGCCTGAAGCTTTATAAATTGATAAGCTACGATAATTTTCTTAACAATTCAAAATGTGCCACCTTAAAATCAATTTACGCCAATGCTTCTACATCTTCTTCCTTATAAGTTCGTCACTTTATTGGAAAATAGCAAGTAAGTATGTTTAAGCGATTTATTTGCATTTAAGCACATACAAACTTGTATTTATTTAGAACTGTTTTTGCGATTAGATTTTCTCAAGCCACTTAATCTCTAGTTTCTACAACAATTCAGTTTAAATGTTTTTCTTCAAGAGTGAATCTCATTATTTCTTAAAGTATTTTATGCTTTTTCTCAATAAGTCTAAATTGTCTGCTTAACGTCTCTTTGCAATGTACTCAAATCCTGTACAAACACCTATTGTTGATTATGCTAGCTGCAAGTTTAATATTTATCAAGAGGCATACCAATTATAAATACCAAGAGGCAAGTAGCATGGCATTCAGACGTAAAACTCGCGTCACTAGCATTAAACATTTAAATAGTCACCCCAGGACTGAGTTTATATTTTGTACCAACGAAGAGAAATTCAATTATCGTTGACAGAAAATCTTCGTCATTATAATGAAAAGGAAAACAAAGATGATATGCCAAAATCCAAAAAAGCATGGACAGCTTAAAAGGAAAACAAATCGGCACTACAGTTGCAAGCTTGCTCTACCAAAAATTTCCCTAATTTGAGATTAAAACTTTGCTAAAAGGTTAACTGCTTGTATGGGAAAATTGACACTGATCAAGACTTTTAAACTTAACACACAGGTACAAAGAATTACGTTGCACCTAAAGTAAAATTGTGGGAATTCCTTTCT
Source organism: Rhopilema esculentum (assembly GCF_013076305.1). The sequence continues at coordinate 3,315,793 of NW_027019322.1, forward strand.
GTAAAGCACATAATTTTTAATTTTGGCAGCACCTCTGGCTCTCTGGACCAAAGTTCCACCAAGTATACAGTATATCGAAGAAGGATCCAACGCCACTATTGCATGGGACTATGACTTGAATGGCGAAGTGATTCAGTTTGCTAAATGGGGGAAATTGAAATCCGACAATGGATGGGACAAGAGCTTTATAATGAGAAGTTTCAACGCAGCAAAAGCGCAAGTTGTTGCCAGCTTTGCTGATAAAATCAACTGGATAGCAAATGCAACGATGGTGATAATCAATGTCACGGTACAAGACAGTGGAATCTATGGGTGCTCTATAGATCTGCTTTCGGGGAGAAACATTATAAGCAGCATGCAACTCAATGTTTTCCGTAAGTGATTTCATGATGTAATGATTTGGTGACGATATTGATGAACAAGCTGATTCAAATATACTAGATTGCGCGCTGTACAATGAGATAGAAAATAGCGATGAATTTAAGTAAAGTTTACTAGGAATGAATATATAACGTAATATATTAATATATTTTTGTGTTAATTAATAAGCTATTATTTATTCCTAATACAATTTACTTGAATTCATAGTTATTTTAAGTTGATTAAAACGATTGTTATCAATAGTTTCATTAATGATTATGATTATGTGCAGGACTTTCCTATTCACAGGACTTGCTAAAGCTAGTGATGCAAACATGACCAATCACATATCAGTGAAACCAATAGAAGGCGGCCATTTGATACTGCACTTTGAGGCAGTGTCCAATTATCCACCATCTGGTGTCTGGTTTGCCAAAGACAACGAAGTAAAGTATTTCGCTAACACAAACTCAACACGCGAAATAATTGGAACAGAAGGAGCTAGCAATGTATACAGGTTTAAGCTGCTCAAGAGCAACATTCACAGAAATGACTCTGGTTTGTACCAAGGATATGTAACGTTTGGTGGTGCTAAGTACTGGTTCAAAAATTTCACAGTACTTGTAAGATGTAAGTCAACTTATCAATGTTGCGCTTTAAGAGCAAAACATGCTAAATCATTAACTGCTAAACAGCTTCAATTTGCATGTGGTGTTTTGATAAGAACGGAAACATAGAATTATGGCTTTTCTTATTACACATGGGTGAACGACATTTACTATTTTCGATTGAGAGAATCACCCTCCAAAATTCACTTCAAGGGAAGCATTTCACAAGAAAGTAGGAATTTAGCACCCATCATGACAAGTAATGGAAATCCAGCACTCTTCGGAACTAGACCCTTTTTTATAGAAATTTTACTCGATTTTAAAATGTCAAAAAGCTATTTAAGTTTTAATACATTGGAACTGATATTGCAAAATTATTTTTTTAAAAAGCAGAGTATAATATACGTTGTAGGTTTTTATGTGTTTATCTGTTTTCAAAACGACAATAAGCGTCAAAACTGAGGGGGGGGGGGGTTGCTTAGGGTAAAACTTATAGGCTTCTGAAGGGGCTACCAAACAATTATACTTATCTACTGTAGTAAGTATCTGAATTATATCTCACTATTCCCCCGAGATCTCAAGCTTTCCTTGTGAGTCAATTTACTGCTTAGAAACCTGAGACTTGCACGGATAAATGAGTAACTGCTTGAAACTTGAAATTTAGCTTTTCATCGTAGACTCGCCTGGTAATTCAACGGAATTCAGGACCAGTACAGGATCTACTATACTCCTACGTGGAACAACTGCAACATTGTCATGCAAGGCTGTCTCGTACCCAGATCCTCATTATGAGATAACAAAATCAATGACGTCATTGTCAAATAACTCTAATGGCAATTTTTCTCTGCGCAATATAGCAACGGAGCACGAAGGGATGTATTTTTGTCATGCAAAGAATGAAATTGGTGACGGTGCTGTTCGCTCTCTTAATGTAGAAGTTGGAGGTGAGTGGCAAGGCTCGTGTTTAGGAAAGAAGTTCAAAGTACATGAGCAAGATCAGAAACCAAGTATAAATTTGTTAAACTGAAGATATAGAAATCTGTCAAATTCTCTTGCCTTTTCAATTTCATATTGAATGATATTCAAGACATAATATTAAAAAAAATTTTCTGAGCATGTAAAAGTTTGAGGCCAACAGTTTAATTGTTCTTTAATGGTTAAGATCAAGCATCCAAAATCCAGGGTAACGCATCGATACTTCTGAAAACACAGCGTCATTTTCTTATTTGCTCTCTTATTGCAGTATGGAAAAATATTAGTGTTGTAGCGGTAATACGGTAAAAAAACCAGGAAATTTGTCAATGATGGAGACCCTGGATGAGGAAGATATCAATGATGGGGAGTCTTCGTCATTTAGTCTCAGAAGTATAGTTCGAAACTAGTCACTGAAATATTTTTTTGAGCGAGGATTTTTAGTAGTGTACAATACTTTATCCCGGATTCATGAGGGCCTGGTACCCAGGATAGCCATTTTTGGGATTCCTGTCATATATATGTACAGTTAATACACAACCTGAATAAGGTGGCTTTGAAATTTTGATGAAATTGAATGTGAAAACACTTTTCCTTGGGTAAAAATCCATCGCCATAATTGCAATGTGGGTTTAGTGAAGGGAGATATTCAAGATTTTGCAGACTTTCCAACCGTTCTTTTACTTTTTTTTGTTTTCAGATGTTCCACAAATCACAAATAGTGCAAAGAAACATCATTACATCCCTGTAGGAGATACATTGTTAATAAACTGCACAGCAATAGCTTGGCCTGTGGCAACAATGATGTGGATCAAAGATGGTACTCCTATACACGCAACTAGGAACGTAACATTGAATAAAAAGACGACTGTTAGTCGCGTTGAAATTGTTAACACGACTTTGTCAGATGCGGGGAACTGGACTTGCATTTCAGAGAATATGTTTGGAAGAGAGCTAGTTCATCAAAGAATTGAAATTATTTGTGAGTACACACTTTTTATACAAAATATAGTAAATAAGAATAATAAAGCTCCAAATCGCTGGAATTTAAAAATAGTATAAGAATAATGCAAGGCTCAAGCATTATAAATACTAAGAATTCTATCTCTTCTCTGCATGTGTTCGTATGAAAACATAAAAAAGAGACAAAATATAGGAAAGGAGTAGCAAAAACTGGGAAGCATCTATGACATATAATTCTATTGCTTCAACTACATCACGCTAGCATCTTTGCAAAAATCAATTATTACTATCATTATTGGTTGAATATTGAATCTCCAGCGTTACCCACAACGTATCGCAATTCTTTCATCAATTAATTCTATTCTTTATTTATTTAAAGGGATGGTCGAAATGGAAAACAAAAGCACACATTATTTAACACCTAGAGAATCTTCTAGCTTCTTCATTCAATATGACGTGAAGTCTAACCTGAGGCCGAAGGTTGTCTGGACACGTGACAGTGTACCCATCTCAGGTGAATTCAACGTGACAATGGAAATCTTGAAAGAAGAAGCAAATCTAACACACTATAGATTTTCTTTAATGAAGAACAACGTGCGTCCAACAGACAGTGGTGTTTATAATGCCATCATTTCATACGGGGATCACAAATACCGCTCAAGAAATTATAACATATCTGTCGAAGGTATGTATCTAGAACTTGGAAAGCCATGATGATATAAGCAAGTAGCATCTAATTTAGGGTCACAGATGAAAAGCCCCAGACTTCAGAGCCAAAAAGGGACCTTTATGTTAAGAAGGAAGCAAAATCATTTTCATCATCTCCTGGAAGCTTTAGGACACATGGCCTAGGTATTACGATAATGGTAATATTATTGAATTTGCAGATATTCATACAGTCACAGCGTAATATTCATGCATGCTCAAATATTGCTGATAGGTTGTTAACGCTGCAACTCTTTGACTGCTTTACTAACTATAATGTCATTTCATTCCAGCCATTCCGAGGAGCGATGCAATTAAGAGAGGTAAGAAGGTCCCGAAGACCACTTTCCAATGTAGTGATGTCTTTAGTTTCTAAATACCATTATTACAAATCATGCAAACTTGCATGAGAGATAAGTTTATAGCCCAAACATCTGCAATTCTAAAACTCTGAATGCATTTACACTTTTGAAACAAGTATAACAGTGAATACAGTGGGGGCCACCAGGGGGTTACCGTAGAAAGCCCTTTTGATATTTCAGTGGCAGTTTCACCATCATAGAATCATGGCACGGACAAAGCACTGACAAAAGCATGCACTGAATTTATTTTCACAGCATATTGATAAACGTTCATTAACTTCGAATTTTAGAGAAAGATGATGACGCATGGGTGATACCACTTATCATTGGATTCGCTGGCTTGATACTGCTTATATTCGCTGTATTTTGCGGAACAGTTTATGGTCGAAGGTAACGCTTTTCTGATACTTCTAGACTGATTTCTTAAGTGCTTTGTAATTGAAGACCTTACACAAAAACATGCCAGGGGTTGGGTCCAAAGCAAAGCATTGAGAGATATTTGGCATTGGCATTCAAGTTTGTGTATTAGTGATTAATAGCTGCAGTACAAGTCTGTTGATGACAACAAATCTAAGTTATGATATAAACGAGTACACAGTTAGTTTCAAAAATAATTATCTTTTTCACTGCGTAGCAAAATTCCCTGTTGAATTTCAAAAGCTGCTTATGCACTCCCCACATTTACTGTCTCGTTTATGAATACGGGTTTTCATAATAAGCATTTTTTGCAGGAAATAACAGCTTATGACAAAAAATTGATGCCTTATCATAGAAAACAGATCATAAAGCAGGAGAAGAGCAATATCTTTCAGAATTGCCACGTGTTCAAGATATTAATTATCATACTTGACAATTTCACTTTAAAGTAGAAAGAAAAATAATAGATACGTCAGATACCTTTTCAAACAAAAAGAGAAAATTTAAAGGTTGCTTTACGAGACTTAAACAACTTTTATAAGAGTTATTATCCGTATGGGATTATCTAGGTGCCTAAGGTGAAAGGCGGATCAAGATAGTTCGCCATTCAATCCAATATTTTACCAGAGATGCATAGATATTTCGTATTGTCGGATTCCTACATGAAAGAGACAAGCACAGACGTAGGAGCTTAGGGGCATAAGGGTCTTAAGGGCAAGCGTCTCCACTCTTCTAAAACAGAGGCAAAGTACATATTTGCTTGCAGGTCACTTAGGCGCCCCTTTTTGCCTTCATTTGCCGCTCCTCCCTTTCCAATGTTCCATTATCTATGGAAGAGAAGGAGGTAATTTTTACCAGCAAGAGTATATGATGAATTTCATTCTGTAATTGCTGTATTTTTGTTTAGAATCAGAGATTATGACCGAGAAAGAACACCCCGAAATGGCATGGTACCAAATGCAGAAGAAACAGGAGCATTCAGCGCAGTAAGAGTAGCCGACGGCGATTCTAAAGAGGTGAAATTTAAGAAGAAAAATGATGGTAATGGGGAAGAGCTCGGACAAACAAATAATGGGTTTCACAGGGACAGCATTTATCGTTTCACTGTCAATCCAATGTTTTCAAGCCCAGAGGCAAGACAAGAAAATGCAAGAAGTGAAGATGAGGACGGGCGTTTACCTATATCAAATGCTATATATCTTCCAACAAATATGAGTAAGTTGCCTATTATTAACATTTTCACATCAATCTTACTTTCTCACATCATTCAGTACTGTTTGTAACGAATATAGCTGTAACGGGAACCCTATTGAAAAAGGGGATATTCCTGAATCATAAAAGAGCATTGAAAACTTGATCAACGAAATGTGCTCTGTGCTTCGATTTTGGGGTTGTGCCACTGTGCACAGAAAAAAACTATCAATTTTTTGCACAGCAAAAATTATACATCATTGTCACTAAGCTTGTTTTCCTTTCAACCCAACGTTATTCTTGTTTGATGTTCGAGGGACTAATGTTTTTGACTTAGGGACTAAGGGACTAAGTTTGGTGTATTTACCCTACTTGCCAATAACCCTAATAGGTGTACTACAACCCAATGCAGTGCTCAATGGTCTTGTTTTTCCTGTAAAAGTCCTGTCATTGTCAATCGCTTTCTTATGCAGATTACGATACTGACGAAGCATCAATAACGCTTGAGAGTGAACTTAGCAGGGAAGAAAATTACTTGTCTTCACCAGCAGAAACAAACGATGAGCAGGAGGCTGATGGACAGGAACCCCGAGAAGAAGCTTCATTGGAAGACACGACGGAAGATGATGAATTGGCAAACAACGAAACATGGGAACTGGAACAGTTGGGACTTGATGACCTTGGAGCTCAGGATGTAGAGGTGCTTGAGGAAGAAATACAGGCTCAGGAAAATGAGGTGGTGGAAGAACAAGACATTGACCAAGGAAAAGATGATACAGACATGCCTAGTAAAAGCTTCATCTTGCCACCTATTGTTAGTCAAAAGCAGGCACCAGATGAGGTGGCTTATTCTTTTGAACTCTTTGATTTTCGAACGAGTGGCTTATAGGAGAGCGGTCCACACTTATAGGAGAGCGGAGTAACTGGTCCAAACTTGCAACGTTAGTGTTTAGTGAAGGAAAGCCAGAATCAGATGCCCTAAGAATGGAAGTTGGCATTGTTTTCTCAGGTTTCATGAGTGAAATAGGTAGCTAAGGACGTCATAGGGGAATTTATGATGATACAAAGCTTCCATTCAAACAAGAAATATTACTAACTATCTTCTAGCTTCAAAATCAATTCTTAGATACATGCAAGCAAAGGTTTCAAAACTCTGTTATATTAGAAAATTGCTCTTAGTAGGTTTTTTAGTTTTGGTAGTGTAACTTGCAAATTTCGTTCCTAGGTTTCTTAACTTCTCTCATGTCTAAAGTCCTTAGTATAAAGCTTTTAAAGTAAATTATTTTTAGGGTTTTGGGAATTTTAAAACAACATCACGGGAAAGCTGAAGTAGCTAAACAGAAGCAGCAGCTTAAGTTCTCATTTGCCTCCTATCCTTTTTAAAAAAAGAGTCACAAAGTGCAATTTTGCTAGTTATTTTTCTAAGTCAAAAATACCATGCTATCATTTCTAACTTAAAACAGTCTCAGCCTCGCTGTATGTTCACTGGCTGGGTCTGTACTATGCCTCCTTTTATCGTGTCCTTATTAAGTGTGAGGGTAAAAATTATATTGTATGAAGTTGTCTTTTTACATCCATTGGTGTTTCGAGCAAAGATCCTAATTTGAAAATATAGAGCCATAGCTGTAATTTGCACCAAATAAGAGGTAATTTTAGCTGTAACTTTTTTATTTAACTATATTTGTGTACCTGTCTTGCACATTGTTTGTTGTGCGCAAAAAGTTTGGATAAAATCCAACAACCTATATATTTATGTAAAATTTTCAGGCAGTGTATGGATGACTTTTCTATTTTGAAATCCTTAACTTCGAAAGGGTTGTGTTATAGAAAGTTTTAGCGTGTTTAAAACAATTGCTTATGACCAATCTGGGATGTCTTTGTATAATGCTAATGCTTTGGAGTGTACGGTTTTAATATCGTGTTCCTGGGGTTGATGTTGTGAGACACCCTATAAACCCATTCCAAGGTACCATTAAAATCATCAGCTAATGGAAAAAATTGCATAATGGACAGGAATTTCAAGTATCTAAACCTGATTCTTTTTAGCGTGCTCCTCCATTTGAAACTGTATCCCTCCGTCCATGTAGTGTCCAACTACAGCAAACCGGGGTAAGATTTTAGAAGTCTTGTCTCAAGTCCTCAGCAAAAGAGCACTTATTTCTGTATGTTTGTTTCCGTGAACAATACTAGGGCTACCTTAACTTGATTCTCACCTGACACTCTCCCATGACAATCAAAACAGATACATTGCATTAAAACAGGAATCTATTGTTTTTCTGCCTTGAGTGTCACACCAAAATCAGGTAAATTCTGTGTGTACCCCAGTCAATTTGTGACACGTACATTAGAGCTGACAAAAAGTAGGACTTTAAAAGCACGTGAGATTCTTGAACCAAAAAAATTCCAATGCTAAAAAGAGCATTTCGACCGAGGCGTGTTCTTCACTCAAAGGTTGTGAACTGGAAGAGAAGGATTCGATTTAGGCCGTGCAAAACATCAAAATATCCTTCGCTGTGCAGCTCAATCACATGGCTTAGAACCTGGTTTTGAAAGATAAGGTAACACAGAACTTTATATTATAGTTGTCAGTAAATTCACTTTTCAGTTTAAAGCATTTATGTCTTGGAGCTTTTGCGAATAATAATATCACCGGAACAAATTATCCTCAAATGTGACAGCAATATAATCTTATGCTTGCTTATGTATCGTTGAAGATTTATGCTTGACTTAATTTCCTATTGTATCTAATTTGTATCTTGTACCTAATTTATCTGTGGAGACCCAAATGCAGCGTGGCATCATAGTTTAGGGGGCAAATCATGCTCAACACGACAAAGGAATTTTCTTATAAAAGGACACGCTAGTTTCTGCAATAAACCTTGTTGTGGCCAAGCAAAACAAAATTTTCTCTATGACTTTCTCACTCTGCCTTAACCTTTTCAATGCTAGATGTTTTGGTTACAGTAATATCGACACAAACTGGGTAACAATACTTCAGTTTCTTTTAAACGTTTGCATATTATAAGGCCACATAAGATGGCTGATGGCGGTGGGGATGAGCGGTGAGGCAAGACTCTCCAAGAATAGCATGCCACAAAGCAACGAGTTACTTTGAGTTACTTTTGAGCCACTTTTTTCATTACAATTTGCAATTTGAAGCGAAGTAATTCAATTTCGGGAAACGTCGTTTATAAATGCACGTTGGTCGAGAAGACATTCTTCTTGTTGTTGCTTTGTTATTAAGTTCCAAGAAACAATACTTTTGTCAGAAAATCTCTAATGTATACAAACGATGTATTTGTTGTAACACATAGTAATGTACAGGGTGTCCACATTGTAATGATGTGTTCACTCTTTAAATAGTTTAGAAAGTAGTTAAGAGATGTGTGGGATGCTTTAAAAAATTCGAAAAAGACTTTCACAAAAACATCTCAAAATATGACGGAAAGAAGTAGACACTTTTCTGCTTTTTGGTATTAACAGAGGGCTAAGCAGTACTATACTTCTGGGAAAGAGCAGCCCAAATATTTTCAGAGCGAACACGTGTCGAGGATGAGATGAACAAGACAGTAATGACTTGTGTCTATACCTTATTCTAGCCCGCCTCATTAAATTGTATTTTATAAGCAAGTCTGTTCTTACATGTTTCAAGGGTATATGTAGATTCATTTAACGTAGTTAAAAGCCGTCACGTCTTCCGTTCTGCTCAGAAAGGGTGCATGTTCTATGAAACAGTTTACGTCTCCATGCCCCATGCTTTCTCCCGAGTGCCTGTGATCACTCACTTCGCTTCCTTAATTTTCTTGCTCGTGAATCTAATGATTTTTCCTAGGTTCTACAGAAACAAAAAAGATGGCAGCCCTAAAGGTTGCGATGGTGACCACACTGGCTTGTTACCTTATGCTGACTTACGTGCATAGTGCACCACGGATTCGTGAAAACGAAAAAGCGTTGATCAACACCGGATTCGATGCAGGCCTGCAAATTGCAGATTTCGTTAAATTGCTTGGAGATCCAAAAACGTCAAAGTTTTTCAAAAAAGTTGGCCAGATGGCTAAATTTCTTGGCGCTGCTGGCGGCTATGTGTCCTTAATTCTTACGTTTATTCCGTCAGGGGAATCAGAAGAAATGATGCACATGAAAACTCAGTTTGCGCTTGTAAACACAAAGCTAGACAAGGTAACATCGGAGCTGAACAAGATTGAAGGGCTTATCAAATACGAAAATCAAAGAGCAGCGTACCTTTCATCTGCACATGCAATACTTTATGGCCATAAACAGTTATTTGGTTTCTTTGATGAAGTTCAGCGCACCAAATGCAGCAATGTCATGTGTCCTAGAATACGAAGCAGAATTGCTCAACGATACATAAAATCACTTGACGTCAAACTTCATTTAGACAAGATTCTACACGGCACAGCTAGAAAGACCTCGGTTTTTGGCGATCAGTTGCTTTTGATGGTAAAGGAAACATTTCAATGTGACTTTTCAAAAATAAATCAGTTCACAAACGGGGTATTGAAGCTTGCATTCAAGGGGCAGCAAGTCATCCTGGCGTATGAGAAATTAACAGGAAGTAAGCATAGTGTCACTCGAAGCGTGATTGATTGGCTAAAGAACATCTACGAGCTAAGAAGTTCTTCACTCAAAGTAAAACATCAGTGTTTTAGGAACATAAAGACCCAGCTAATCCACGATATACGGAAAAATGATTATCAGATTGGTTCGAGTACTAATGCCATCGCGAATGCAAAAGTCAAACGGTTTTTAGAAGGAAAGTATCCTTGGATGGACATCGTGGCATTTTCATACAAGGCCTATGGAGCAAACGAACAATGCACAGCTAACACTTACGGACCATTTTGGTCCATGCCAAGTAGCGAAAAATCGCGAAAGAGGATGCTCATTGTCAACTTTATTGATAAAAATGGTGCATATGATCAACAGAAGTATAGAGTCATGGATGCTTTAGATAGGATCGTGCAGCATACGGATTTTTCTGATGAAAGAAGCAACTATTGCAAAGTACTGAATAAGATAAAAAAGGAAATGAAAAATATGGGAGTTTGGAGATGGGTGCTAACTGCAACTGTGGCAAAAAGTCTTTCAGGATTTGCTATTAAAGGAGAGAACAATAAGCAGATTATACGAAGAAGATACAGCTTGTACTTTCGCTATGGTGCGAAAGGAATGCGCAGAGGTCCAAGACACAAGCTTACAGTTGATATTGTTATAATTTTGAAATCCAATGAACAAGCTGGAGGAAAAGGATGTATTTTACAATGCCAGAACAATGGGCAGTGTAGAAAGTACCCGTATTCGGGTTGGCAATACTGCGAATGCAAACCATTCTACCAAGGACAGCACTGTGAAGAATACAGTGAGACAGATTTGGCCAAAACAATTGATGCAATGATGGAAGTCACCTTTAAGTTACCTGTTCTAACGGACATAAGTTTTGGAATCAGTGATCTAAGGGATTTTGTTGGGGCCAGTTTTGTCAACATGCAAAGGGGCATCAGCCTTTTGGAAGCTGGGATCCAAAGCAAATTTGACATGTTGTCGAGCAGCATAGCAAACGGTTTTAAATGGGCAAGGTTAGTCTCTCAATATGCGAGGTACATACAAACTATAGAATATTTTAACCATCGTTTCGAGGAGCTTCCAAAAGAGTACAATGACAAAAAGAAGTTAGAAGAAGCAGGCAAGAGACTGGCTGAAGAAGTACTTCATGTTTCTCGTGGCATTGGTAAAGCCTTGTTCTATCTCAATCAATTATTTGTTGGAAAAAAAGGCAAACCATTGTTAAGTCATCGACCTTTGCTGTTAGTATTCATGGAACAAAAAGACCTTTCTGGGGAACCTTGCAATCAGAAGTACAAACAGGCAATTGACAACTATAGGCGAAAGTTGATTTTATTGCAGCAAATTGGTTATATGGTTTGGGCGCAAGCCTTTGCATTCGCAGGAAAAAAAACTGCAATTGTGAGCAACATTTACCGAATGCGGTTGAAACTGCAAGAAGATACTATAAAAAATGCGACTTGCCAATACGTCATTAACAACTCATTAAACGTGCAATGTAAAGGACACTATTTGCATCCTGGGATGGCTCTTATTAACAGGTGCAAAAAGAACTACTTTGTTACAGGCGCGTTTAAAACATCTTGCACAGCAAAGACATCTAATTGTAGTCGTTGTCAATGCTACCAGCCAGGGTCTATCACTATGCAGTGCGAGAATATAAGTGGAAAGTGCAGATGCAAGGAACTGTTTTATGGCCTAGGCTGCACAAATAGAGACTGTGTTTGGGGAAACTGGTCAAATTATGGATTGTGTTCAAGCTGTGGATACGGAGCAATAAAGAACCGAACACGCGAGGTAAATATTACCGCTCTCGGCGATGGCATAACTTGTAAAGGGGCACATATTTCTAACTCAACTTGCTTTACAGGCTGCTGCAAAAATCAATTTCACTGTAAAAGAACGAAGAAATGCATACAAAGTAGTTTCAAGTGTAACTATGACAGCAATTGCGGAGATGGGACAGATGAGCTGAATTGCAAAGAGCGCTGCAAGACTTATTACACTTGGCCTCCCTTATATATTGGCTATCCAGATGGTGTATACAATTTGTATAATGAACGTCCAAAGTGTAAGGCAGGTTCGGTTTTAAAGGCGTTCGGATTGCAAAAATTACATGGCCGGAAAAAAGTCCGGGTCCGGTACAGGTATATATGCTGCAAGCTTAACAAGAATATTTGTCATAACCGTGGAAAATATAGCAAATTTACCAATGCCGACACCACTACATCTACAAAACGCCTTAGTGAGCTGACAGTTGAGTGTCCTGGCTCATCCTACCTGTCAACCTTTGCTCTTCAGTCTAACAAGGGCCTCACAAAAATGCGATACTCCTACCAGTGCTGTATGTTGCTGAGTGCTAATCACAAGAAAAGGTCACGTTGCTACACAGATTTCACTGCCTGGACAGGAGACGGACGTGGAAACGTATTGTTTTTGGATAGCCAGTATGTGAATTGCAGGGCGAGGTATTTCTTAAATCATTTCAGACTTGAACGTAAGGGAGGCTGGTGGTTCGCTAAAGGGTACATAAGATACCGTTATCGGTGTTGTAGAATTTATCTTTAGTTAAAATGAGGTGACTGAATTTTCATGTTGAACAATGAAATAGACTTGTGTGGCTGGTGAAACGCATCTGGTAAGTGATAGCTCCACTATCTTTAATTATGCCATTTGCCAAGCATAAAGCAAAAGAACCACTTCTGTTTGATGGTATTCTGTTGCTTGCCCATTGCTGTTTGTTAATAGAAATTTTAACCCCTTTTGATACCCACAGAGAGATGGGGCAGGGTCAGATTGACCCAGGGCCCAAACTGAGAGGGGCCCAAAATCAAAAATGGTTTTGCGACATTCTTGAATACGACAAAGTACTTTTCTGATAAAGCTTTTCAGTTAATTGGTAATGGTAGCGGCTTTGTAATAATAGTAACAACAAAAATCACAGTTTTAAAAAAGCAGTTACTAGCTCGATCTTGTTTGCCCAAGGCCATACAATATAAGTTATATATAGAAATCACTGATCGGTAATATAAATCTATCTATTGTTATGCTGTTTGTCCCCTCTTTGCTCTTTTTGTCCTAGCAAACTTATCAACAAGCATCGAGCTTCAAAACTTCTGGATAGTCTTCCTTGGCTAAAAGAACGTTTAGTAGATAGCACACCCCCTGTTTGGTTGGCGAATGGTATAAATAATTACTTTTCTGTTGGCCAAAATTGTATCATAATATGGTATTATAAACTCGGGAATTGCCGTGGTAGTTTGATTAGCAATACTGTACACAACATGGGCCACTGTGTTTTTTTTATAGAGAAGATACACTGTTATTTTGCTACCGGTGGTGGCTGAACCCATTTAAAGATTATCAGGGGTCTAGCCCCAAACCCCCCCATACTTTGCACCTATGCCAGATAAAATCAATGAACGCTATGATCAGTGAAATCGCTCCCATATTCCTTTAGATTCCATCCTTGATCTTCTACAAAACTGCACTTCTAAGAATTCCTTTCATTTTGTTGAAACCTTCGACGACGAATTCATATTTTATTCAGTACTTGGATTATAAAATTTTGAGTTTTATTGTTTTGTAGAATTTTTACCGATTTTCAAAATGTTGAGTTAATCAATAATTATAGATATTTTCAATGAATTTGGGAATTGTTCTCGAACTGCAAGTACTTTTTTCTCCTGTCTGTACATTCCATCAGTGGTCACCTGACTTGAGAAGTCAGGTCAGTCATTTGCAGAGTTCAAAATGGCGGATGTTTCTGTTCCTACACCACCACCACCACCACCACCACCACCGCCGCCTCTAGGGAATGCTGTGGATCAACCAAGTTTACTCGGTGATTCAATATTACCAGCTAATCAAAGTGGCACATCTTTGTTATCTTTGGCTCCATCAGAAAGTAGCACGACCAGTAGTACGACCAGTGAAGATGGCCCAGGGAAGAGAGCTGCCTCTATCGACGAGATACGGGGCAATGCTAGGAAGTGGTCTCTTGCAGGGGATGCAGGGGTACGAGAATTTCTCCGAAGCTTTCACTGTTTTTTACTTAAAATATTGGCTTTGTTTCATTTCCATTGGCAATATTAATTATTTCAGGCACGTCAGAGGAAAAGGATAAAAGATTCTTAGAATCAATTTACTTTGATACAATAGGAAGTTTCTAGGAAGAAGCTTGAAATCAGTTTTGCAAGAAATACTTAATGAAAGTGGATTATATTTTGATCTGACAGAAGACTGATATTTGAAACAATTGAAAATAAAGCATAAAACTGTTTCAACTTGAGTTGTTTGAAGACCAGAAATATGTCATTACTGGTAATGCAATAACCTTGATTGCCTAGCAGTAATAGACGTGAATCAATCCAATTTTTAGCAGTGCCTTAACTCTCTAAGTTACTGTCAGTTCCCTAGCTGATGTACTTGAGGCTCTTACCTGGCTGTAGAGAAACAAATTGTGCATTTCTTATAAAGATTTAATTCCTTTTTCCAGATCCTTTTATACTTCAAACAGTTTTCCCAGAACATGTTGCGCAGAACTCATGAGCTTGAAAAAGTGGTTGACAGTCTTTCTTTTGAAACAAAGGTGATCAAATTTTTTACTCTATATCATTGTAGGATGCATTTTAACATACAAACTAGACTAATCTATCTAAGAGGCACATCTTTTGCCCCCAAGCTAGGTATCTGCTTTTGCCAATTGTAGGCACCAATTAGATTAAAGTTTCTACTTCAAGAAATTCATCTCTAGTTTTTTATGCAGAGGATAGACTATATTTTTTAGCTCATATCAAATAAAGGATTTCACCTAGATAATATTTTCAATATAATTTTGAAGATCAGTCAGGTCAAAAACACATATATCAGGAATTAACTAGCATATGTTAACAAAGATGAAAAATATCTTACAAGGTTTGCAAAAAATGAAGTCACTTTAAATGCAAATACTTTTCAGTTCCCCTTTTGTGTCTTTCGTGTTATTTGCTTACTAAAATAAGTTGATCATGTTTTTTGATGACTAAGTTTCTAGGTTTGAAGGATATCATATGGCCTGGTGATAGGATAAGCAGACAGAAGCTTTAGGTTTTGGGTTATAAATCCCTTGTAAATATATAATACTATTGAAAGTCAAATCTTTAAGATATCAATTGGAGGTAAAAGTCAAGGCATAAAAACATATTGTAATCCAAAATATTGATTTTTGTTGTCTTTGAGGGTCTCATTGTCAATGTCTCATTTATCCAAGATTTTTTTATTGCTGCATGTGCCACCAATCATGGGTCATATGATTTTCTGTTCTATCTTATTTCTAAGCCTTGTTACAAAGAAAAATTTTGCATGTTAGGGTGGATACTTATTTAAGGCAGGCCTTGTGAGGAGCAAAAAGCAGGTGCATGAAGAACTGAGCACCGTCAACTTTATAGGCACTCAATTGAGCATCATTAATATCATCAAAAACAAAATTTTGTTTTTTTCGCCTTAAATTTTTAGAAATCATAAACATGCTAGGTGCTTGATTAATCAAGCTCCTAGAACTTCAATGTTGTTCCCTTCAATGGCTCTTAAAAACAGATGCAATGTATTCAGTAATATCCTTGCGTGTTAATTTTTCAAAGAAAAGTCATTGCATGTTAATTTGTCAAAGAAAAGTCCAATGTATCAAATAACCTTATTTTTGATATTTTTTTCAGGGACTTGACTCCAAAGTTCACAACACATTTAATGATTTTTTGATGTTGTCAAATAGGCAGTTTATAGAAAATGTAAGTTGTATTTTGTTTTATTATTCTTGTTCCACTTCCTTTAGAATAAAAGAAAATGTATTGCATGCCTGCTAAAATGTAGCCAACAGTTGAATAATTTGCAGAAGTAGCTGGCAATTTTTTTATCATCTTGGAGGCATTTCTTGGCTTTCTATAAAATATATAATGTTTTGTTATATCTTATAGAGAGTTTATGATGAGGAAATATCTCAGGATGAAGCAGTTGAGAAAGAGCCCCAGCAACCTCAGGTAATTGCAAAAGACTTAGTTTGGTAAATTGCTTTTATCAAGGGGACCGAAAACTATATATCTTTATGTCAATTTGCATTCTTGAGTTGTTTTGTTTAAATTTGGCTTTCCTCTATGAGCATTGTTCTAATGCGTAGTGACTGCATGTGTTGTTCCAGCTTGTAATGAGTGGCACTCGAGCTTGATCAAATGCCTCCACATGCACCTAGATAGTTCCAGGATTTTGATCAATCAAGCACCTTAGTAAACTTACAGTCAATCAAGCACCACAGTTTCAGCTGAATTTATTGCTAAAGGTCGAACCAACATGTCTCCATTTTCCAACTGCCACGGAACAATTAGACTAGTAAGTTTCGAACTGAGCTATGTGTTTTTCAAGGTGCTTAACTAAGAGCCTACAGAGCTAACCATTGCCTGCTGCTTTGCTTAAATCTATTTATCTATTTAGACCCTTGCCATTATCTCTTAATACGTAGAGTAAAAGTAGAGAGCAACTTGAAGCAGAAATCCTCCCCAGATTTAGCCAGGCAGTAAATCTTGGATTCCAAGTTTTGGACGATGCCTTCATTACTGTAGAACTGAAGCCAACAGAAGGTTTGTGTTTTTATTTTTCTTGTTATACCTTGAAGAATTTTATTAAAAAATTGAAGTTATGTTTATTGAAGTTTTCATTGCAAGTTGGTAGAGGAGAGTTTTTACTGGTAATCACTGGCAGAAGGTTACAAATTCTATTTTATTTGTTGAAAAGTCTCTTTTCTTCCATATTGAGCCTTTCAAAGAAGCAATTTTTTAATTATAAGATTAGTTACAATTACTGTTTACTGGTCTGTCATGAAGTGCTGCATGCTGTATAGGCAGAACTGTACAGTTACTTGACAAACGACAAACATGAAAATCAAAGTAACAACTTAGAACCATCCTGTTTTGTAAACCCAGATTATCTTTATGTGTATTCGAATGCATTGACAGTAAATTTTGTTGTGAAGAATAAACCATTTTGCAAATTCAAGGCCAGTAAGTTTGAAAATTGCAGAAAAGTTTAGAAAATAACAGTTTAGTGAATGTGATTGAATGCTATATTATTTTTGCACTTATCTTTCAGTGCCTCTGTTTGTTTCTTTGAGAATTTTTGATTTGTCTCTTTTTTACATTGATAATCTTAGAGTCAGATGAGGAAGACGAGGAAAGTTTACCAGCAGGATATGTCCCTGATCCAATCATTGAACCCAAGGTATCACTCACAGCTTCAAGAATAATTTCTTAATGTCAAAGTTTGAAAGATGAAGCTTCATTTAACAACCATGTCACTATATCTGGCTATCTTCAGAGGATATAAAACTTTATTAATGTATTAGAAAAAGATTTTTACGATCTAATAGTCAATAGAAGGTGATTCTTAGTTCACTTAATCTACATTTGTAGGGACATTTTTAAGGAAGTGTATTCTGCTGAAGCACAACACTCGAGAATACACTAGAATCCTTCCATTGCAAACCTCACTAATTTCAAACTTCTTGTCATTATGACAAAACCTCACTAAAAATCCCCCAATATTGCAAACTTCTTCTTGATAACTACAGATCACTTTGTAGTGGGTTCTTACTGTACAGGCAAACACAAGGAGGTATACATGCAAGCAGCAGAATTAAACATGATTGACTTTAAAGAGGCACTTATCCAAATTTTTTGCAGCCGAAGATTTGAACGATAATTTATGAGCCAAGTTCGTTTGTTTGTACTCACTGTGGAAGTAAAGTTTCGAAAAATGGGAAATACATTTTCGATATCCCACTTCTTTTCTGGTCTGCTTCGCGGAAACAAAGGGTTCGATATCATCTAGCAGTTCTCGGTTGGGGTTTGTTGCCCCAGCTGGTTCAATCGATGGCCGTCGTTTTTTTCTTCGCTTGTAAAGGTAGATGGAGGATGCGATGGACCATTCTAGTGGAGGGGAAGTAAAAGAAAAAACGGCTTCGGTGTTTGTCGTCGGTATAAACGAGTAAATCTTGTACCTTTGTTATGACACGCTCGCATACTCGCACCATTCCTTGCATCATTTTTTGCACCATTTTTCGCATCATTTCTCGCACCATCTGTAATCACCGTAATCGGCTTTCACCGTAATTATACCCCCATATTTCTGCCCCGGTCTCGTTTGACACAAAAAATTTTGTTCCCACAAAGCACATAATCTCTACATAGACCAACCTCCATGCATTCGGGAAATCACTTAATGATAACAATTTTTTGCGTTAGTGCCTCTTTAAAAGTTATAGAAATAGCTTTGCCTTAAATGGACCATTTTTTTAAGTTCTTCTGTCATTATAATGCAAAACCATTCCACTTTTACAGGACATGTATGCGTCTCGTCCCCTTCCACATCTAATTGGAACTGCTGAATTCTTTAGTGATGAAACTTTAGGACTTATCGAAATTGATGGTAAGAATGTTTTTTTTGAGTTACAGAGAAACTATAAATAACAGTCACATTCAAAACAAATATCCTGTAGTTGAAGTCTTGTACGAGAAACCTCAAGACAACTGACGTCATTCTGCAATGGACAGTCAATCTCGTTTCCCAAGTGCCCTCTATACAAGCTTTCGCAGCAGTACTATTTAGGCTGCTTATTGGCATTTACGAACATATCAAATCTAGCTGAATATACCGTTATTAAGATTACAGTGTAAACAATGATTTCACGATACCATCTTTCCTTTTACTTTTCTGAGTCCATTATAAGTGTCGCTTTTTATGTACATGTCGCAGCTAACCAGTTCTACTTTCTTCAAGTAAATGGAATCAAATCTATTTTCCTGCATGCTTTCCTGCGAAATTTTAATTTTTCTTACCGACATGCAGTTTTGTGCAATACTGAATGAAAATTTGTAGCTTCTCATATCTTTGACTTGACGACTATATAGTGTTGTATTTCAAAAGAATGAAATTGAATAATATGCATGCTAAAAGTTCAATATTCTTTCACTTTGTCAAGATACATATCTTATACTAAATTTTTATTTTGTAGAAAATAACAGTGTAGTCTTGGTTCATTAATATATCATATTACATCATGTGTGTTTATTGCAAATCATGTGTGAATATCTTTAGACGAAGAGGAAGAAAAGAAGAATGACGAAGATGATGATGATGTGTCAGAATCAGAAAGTGAATCTGAAGAAGAGGAATCTGACGTAAGCATTTTCTAGTTTATTCTTGTTTTCTTTTTGAACTTGAACAACTCCCCATTTATGGTGTTAGTCTAAATCTGCATTGAACGAGTTTTTTTGCTTTTAAATGGTAGCTTTCTTATAAGGAGATATTCAACTTAAGTTAATGCATTTTTAAACTTCACCCTCCCCTAAACTCTTGAAGAATTCTAGCGGTCTTCTAAAGGGCTGTTATATGATTTGTGGGACACTTCTGAAAAGGTTTTGCGGGGATCTACGCTGTTCTGACTGACAATTCCCACGTATAGGCCTATTTCCCCGACAAAGTATTGAGTAATCCAGCAGAAAAATCGGCATTGAATATAGTCTCCTCTCTTGTACTAACGTGAAAAGTATATAAAAACAATTCTTTATATTGCAAGTATATAAAAACAATTCTTTAAAATAGCCAAACTCTAGAATAGGTTCCCAGAAACAACCTTTATGTATACAGCAGAAAATTATGTCACGAACAAGTCCATCCTTTAGAATTAGTCGTGGAAACAGATTTCAAGTGCAGTATTAAAGGAAATTTCATTTTTTGTTACAGTACACAGAATCTTCCGATGAAGAAGAAGTGAAGAAACAGCCAAGGAAGCAGCAGGTGAGTGTTGCCATTTCGGTTGACCTCATGAAGAAAATAGCAAGGTGAAAGGCCAGAGTTCAGAAAACTATCAAACCTTTCTGCGCCTTCAAATTTTGCTTTATAAACCTTCCTGCTTTTTTCGGTCCTCACCTTATGTAAACTACTTTGTGATGGAGACCAGGGACAAACAACCTACAATTCTAATTTGTGATGAATCTTTACGCTAAAAGAAATGAAACAAGTAGAGCGACAGCAAGACGAATGGCAGTAAACCCTGTCGGTCAGCCAGAATAATCTTCTATTTAAATTCCCTGCCAGGGTGATTTTTGTTCATATGTGCCTGAAGATTGTCTTTCGTTGCTTTCAAATCGCACACTGAACTACCTCTTTGTTGGAAAATTTATCCCAAGTAGATTTCAATGCCGCCATATTTAGATTTGAGGATGATAACATATGGCAACCTTTGTTGTCGCTGTATGAAATGGAGGCTGGGACTATTTCTTAAACTGTCATTGATATGCTGACTGTTTTACTCAAAAAATATCCAAGAATAAGATTCTACCTTCCTTTCAGTTATATTGAAATGAATAACTTGATCCCTTCCTTATCACTTCAAAGATTACTACCTTTTTCCTTAGTTTTTAAATATTTTTGGGTAAAATTTTACTTCCTAATTTTCCCCGTCTTTGCCAAACCTTCCTACGCGACCAGAGGTCGTAGGGTCGCGTGGTTTTCTGGACTCTGTGGAAGGTCATGAATTCCGAATTAGCTGTCTTCCCTTTAGGTAATCTTTCAGCGATAATTTCTTTTGACACACACGCCCAATGGAATGCTGCATGAGATGCCTGTACTACTACACCCACGAGGATTTCGATACATCTATAGTCCATTTAAGTGAAATCAATGTTAGTCTCTCATGCAAAAAGTTGGAAACACCAAGAATGATCATAAACTATTTATATAGGATGCGAGGGTATACTTGTTGTTTAAGGATAAGAGGCAGTTTGAACGTCTTTTAGTTTTGTCCAAACGTTGTGGTAAATATTCCTTGATGATTCAGCCGTCAAGCTTCGTCTCCAATACTTTAGGTTTCAGATGATTCAGAGAGCGAAGAGGATTCTGAAGACTCAGATGGGGATTTATTCGGGGATTCGAAAAAGAAAACTGCTGATATTGAAGATGATGAATCGGAAAGCGAAGACAACGAAGAAGCATCACAGGTATTGATATTAGAATGTAATTTTTATTTCTTTAGTGTTTCATTATATCTTAAATCAGTAGCATAGTATGTAATATAAAGAATTTATCTTAGCTTTTGTTTTTATCAGCCACTGCTTCGTTGCACTTCATAGATTTTTTGTTATTGTTTTAAAGCCTGTCAGAGATATATCTTCAGAATGAATAAGAAGGGGTTTCAAGGCTGGAATGAAAAATTCTGTTTTTTAAAAATACACAATGTCGTGCTTTGTCATTTAGCCACCGAAGTATAATACCCAATCATGATAGAAAGTGAGCAAAACTTCATCAGGAGAACTTTGTATTCGTGGTTTGCTCATCATTCAGATTTTCATACTTCGATGAATCTTAGATGAAAACTATTTTGCCACGGCCACCTGAAGTTTAACTCTATCTCAAAACTATCAATTATTCAATTTAGAATGTATGAAATATTCAAGAGATTGATTATTAATTCCTTCCACAGGCAAAACCAAAGATAAATTTCCAAGCGGAGTTGGCTTCGAAGATTGGAGTTCAGAGTCAAGCGTCAACGGCCAGCGTAGCAGAGGACAAAGACGATAAAGCAGATGCCCAGTCCATATCATCAAGGAAGTCAGTTGGGGATGCGCAACCAACAGTGAACGCTGAAGAAACAGGCAAGTCAAGATCAGGCTCGCACTCAAAAAGAGAAGGGAAGCACAGATCGAGTTCACATCGAAAGCAAAAGGGAAGTGTTCGCGAAGCAGCAAAACAGCAAAAGCATCACCATAAGGCGCAAGAGGAAGGTTAGCCTGTACTTTTCATTATTGTTCTACTTATTTATTCTCTACAAAGAATGGCACAGAGATGGAAGCATGCACTTTTAGAAATACAAATATTTTATTCTAACAAAGGCCACGAGAGCGCTCCTCTCCTTTCTCCTGCTCTCTGAAAAAGTACAATGCTGTGTTTATGGCGACTTGCTCTTTTGTTATTTTTATGCCCTCCAAGTTTCTAATCTCCAAATTACGGATACAAGTTGGACCAAAGCTCCTGTCCCTTTTAGAGAAGCTTAGACTGTTTTTATGACGTTTAACTGTAGAAAAGGAATTTCTCGAGAAAATTATTTTAGGATATTTTGAATTTTCAAAAATTGGCAACCAAAAAAGTACATCCAGGTTCAGCTATACTTGTCGTGGTGCACCCCAAAATTCATGTCATAGCCAAAGGAAAACTGACTGGTTTTCGTGGAAGGAGAGGAAAGAATGCATACTGTCGTTAATGCTCCTCGACACATTAGTTTTTTTTTCATATCTTAGTCAATTTTCCGTCTAGCCACCTATTACTATTATGATCTTTGATCTGAAAAGGTCTCTCTGTATTAAGCCATTGATATTTTGAATTTCATGTGACGTTCACTTGTGACCGTTTCAATTATAAATCTTTAATAACAATAAGGCTAGTAAAAAGTGAAATTATTGTAGGAAAAAAGTTTGTTGTTTTGAAGTGCTTGAAAGGAACAGGATAACAATAAAATCTTGATTCGTAATTTTTTCAGAATCAGACGATGATCTATTTGGTGAATCGAAAAACAAGTTTGAGGATGACAGCCCATTTGGGAAGAAGAGCGGTATGTTTAGTGGCGGTGGAACTCTTTTTGATAGTGAGCCAGTGAGTACATTTTTTACCTATTGGTCGCGTATATAAGTTGGCAATGATCAGATATATATTATGATCAAACAATTATCAAATACCTATACTCGTCTGTATATTTTATTGAGGAAAAGATCTTCTATGTAGGAGTATTGTTGCATTAAACCCATTGCGATAGAAGATTGATTGCCATATTTTTGATAAAATTCTTGTTGCAAAAGATGGTGGTTGCAAAAATGGTTTTAAAATGGTCTGTCCTCTATTTCTTGCGATGAAGCCAGGATGTTTTGTATGACTGACCTTATTATAAAAAGGGCCAATTCTGCATGGGAAAGCTGAGAAATTTTGCATGATTTTCATGACAGAATTAAATTACACATGTTTGTAAAATCAAAAGTGTGCGAACAGACTTTTTGTGCGAATAAGAAAGAAGAAAACAGGAATTTTAAAATTGTGCTAATGAAATGGATGATGTCAAGATATATCTTACTTTTGGTCTCTTTTATAAAAAATGTTACTTTACAGGGAAACGATCTTTTTGGAGACATCGAAAATGGTGACAAACCATCTTCTCCCATAGAAGAGAGCCCAGAACCACAAAGTAAGTTGTGAAAGTTTTTCCTAGTGAAATTTGCTTTCAGAGTAAACCTCTGTTTATTTCACTAGCCAGATTTATGTCCGAAAACCACAAAATAGCTTTTTTTGCAGAAAAGCTTTAAACGATGACAACAAAGTGCTGTAGAATTTAGATATTCGTTTCATTTTCGGTTAATTAATAAGTGAATCTTAAAAAGGACAGCCGCGTTTATGAAGAGAAAAATTTATAAAAGCCATTTTGGTCGTCAATATTTTGGAAGGCATTCAACCCCCCGCCCTTGTCCTACTTCATTTAGTAAAAAGTTTATTTGTAGCTTCTTAATGATATCGACCATACTATCACAGCAGCACTCCGCACGGGACATAGTCAGCGTAACTTATTGCATGTACTTTGCTGTTGTACTGCGTCCCCCTACTAAATCTACGTAATTTTTTCGTCTAATTGACGTTTTTAATCTTATTCGAATCCAATACGTGTCTTTATCCATGCATTTCAATAGCTATATTTGATATAAAGTTTCTTATGTATCTGAAACCATTTTTTAGCAATCTTGCTGTAAATTATACAATAATGTTTTTAGCTCCAACTGAAATTAAGCCAAGGACCAAAACAACAAGCAGTGGAAAGAAGATTCCAGCTGGAGCTGTCTCTCTTTTTGGAGGTAAAATATTTCATGGTTGAACTCAGCCTGAGCTGGTTCCCTAAAAATATAATTTGATTTTCCTGGGTTTAAGCGATACCCCCAACGTATACCAAGGGTATAATAGTCCACAAATAAAGAAGATTGATGTTCAATTTTCTTGTTTATAGTTCTTGATGCTGTGTAGATAGAGCTGCACCAGCTCTTGTATTGAATGATCCCATTTGAAATTTCAATAAGCTAAAAGTTTTAAAGCAATGATCAGGTAACTGAACTGTGGGCAAAAAGGATTGATGTTGTCTTAAAGATGGGAAAATGTTACCGGAAGAACATTTTTAAAAGCTGCCATTTGGTAAAAGGCTTAGTATTTGTCACAGTGTCATGGAATCCATTCTTTGTGACATATGATCTCAATATTCATTCTGAAGTTGTTACCATGAAAATTATCAATTTAATGTTGCAGATACTGACCTTTTTGGAGGCGGTAGCGATAAGAAAACGAAAGAAGTTTCGGTAAGCTGATTTCTTCTCCGCCATTTCCCAGGTGTCTTTCTCCTTATTGTCACCATTGACCGAGTGTTATTTATTTCACTGGTTTAAATGACTTGGTGGTTTTCCTCTGTTGTTTTCATAGATCACGTTGTATTACATACATCACTTTCTTTTCATTCGTTTTATCCATTTCTCATAAGAGGCTTTCATACTCTTGTTTTGTTTTATAACTTGCATCGTCATAGGTTGTAATTAATCATGTAGCAATCATTGCAGCGTTGAAATCTGTCGAGAAATTGTTTTACCTGTAAAGCATGTTTTGAAATAATTTTTTTCAGCCTAATGTACGCATTTTCCAAACTTCTACGTTGACTTACAGTATTTTTTTGCTTATATTCACCTCCTATCCCCCTTTTGAATAATGGAATGAAGTAGTAAGTCAATGATTGTTGTGTTTGCGTTTACAAAGTTACAAATATTTCTATTGACCTTGTATTTTTGTACAGCTTAAATGCATGTAGTGAAAACAGCTTCACGCCCGTTGATCCTATTCTGACTTCTCTTTAAGTTTTGAAAACGAATTTTTGCGATTGAGACGTTTTGCAAGAATTGTATGTCAACGTGATTGGAAAATGAAACTATTTTCTCAGTCATTTAATTTTTAGTATAAAGATTGATACCATGGTTCAATAATTTATTTGGAACAAATGCGTATCAATACTTTTTAATAGCTTTTTCTCATAAATAATTAATCGAATTATGAGAAAACTATCTTTGTTAAAGCCATTAGATCACTAAATATTTTATCATAGACCGAGAAAGAAACTTCAAAAGGAGAGGAAGTACATGCTAAAAAGCCCCCACCTGTCGTCAAGGGACTTTTCGGTGAAGACGAAGAAGATGCCCTTTTTGACACAGCACCAAAGAAAGATACCCTAAAAGGTTTGCAAGTTCATTCATCCATTTTAAAGTTTGTGGTGATCTTAAAGTCTACATTAGTTGACATGGTGTATTCGTGTATTCCCACCATTACTGTTTTGCAACGATTATCTTCCTCGGAACCCACGGAGCACATGCTGTACAACAGTTTGTAAAAACCCAACTTAGACATATGATGATGTAAATCATAAAGAGGCGGAGTTTTAAGTATAATGCCCTGTTACAAGAATATGTTTTATTTAAATTAAAAAAGCTAAAATTGTGAAATGATTTTGTGCTACTTTTGTTGAAGAGCCGCCTAAGCAAAAAAGGAAGAAAACGCTGGAATTATTTGACGAAAATGAGGATCCTATGCTCGGAGCTACAAAAAGCGAGGCTGTCGCATCAGGACAGCCTTCTATCAAAATTGATGCAAATGGGCAGAAATCTCTCGAAGATTCAAACAAATCCGAAGGCCTGTTTGGAGCCGTTGAAGCAAAAGAATCAGGAGGTTTGTAAAATCACAGACAGAGAATTTTAGATTCAAGTCAAGCAAAGTTTACATTGTTTACACTGTAATCAAGGCTTGTTTACATTGTTTAGTTTTCGTAAAATTTTTGCCTCTCAAAATTGAAAGCAGGAAATGGATAATGTAAACTGGCTTAAATTTGTGGACATCTTTGGTAAAAACAGGTATGAAATCCTGCATCACACAAATGCTTTTTTGATTATGTTTATCACACAATTTTTTTATAATTGTACAGAATTATGCATATTATTCAATGCTATAAGTAAATAGATAGGCCCATGGTTACAGTATGGAAAATTGATGTGCTAGAAACTGGCTTTTGAAATTAAAATCGAATCCTTTGATATTGGCAATCACAGGTAAAATGGAACAATAATTATCATACATTAAGATATAAACATAAAAAAATATTTTCCTGTCTCCAATAGAATCAGCCATGATTTTTTATTATTTCATTGATATTCTTTGAACAGTTGATTTTTGCGAATAATGTTTGCAAGATTATTCCTGGCAGCTTAATATACGGATTGGTAGCTAAGACATTTGCTATGCCTTTTCTCTGGGAATCCTCCTTTTGTGGATCATATTTGAAATTTCAATTCACACAAAATTCACAGCTGGGCCACTGGCATTGATAGGTTTGGCTCTTACAGATTTAGGTCCCTTTTTTCTGAGCGTTAACTGGGAAAGAATGTGAACCCCTTTTTTCACTGTATATAAATCTTTATGGCAAGATTTTCATATCCGATGATTATTGATAAACACTTGTTTATCGAGGGCAATTTGAAAAGGCAGAAGCTGGCTTAAAGCCACTCAAAATGGATTATCTTCAGCCCTTGGAAATCTTAATATTTGGAAATTTAGCCGAGCCTATGCTATCCAGACTCACACAGATACCTCTTCCTAAGAAAACAGTATATTGAATGTTAGCTGTTGTTATAGCTGGTTTTTATCCTGTATGGTTTTCGGCTTTTGGTTATTGTTACTTTGCTGTCAAGTCTTTCTTAGACTAAATTTGTTTAAATCCTCAGAAAATCTACTTTAATGTCAGTTCAGAAAGCTAAATCAGTTTAATGTCTTAGATACAAAGCAGACAATATTATTTATTCTTAATGTATACGATATTTTATGATATTTGACAACCCCGTGGGATGTGAGCTAATCAAATTAATGCCAAATCGTTCTTGACCGACATCTTGTTTAAAGAGCTTAATGTTAACGTTTTTGGAAGTTATTTACAAGCTAAAATACATAAATATGCGCTTCTTATTCTTGTTTTGCTTTTGAGAAAATTGATAGTGTGATACCTAGCTTGTCGGGGCCTGTGCAACTCTATAACGCTCGACGGGTTTCTAATTTCAAGCGGCTTTGTCTAGACACGACGAGTTTTGTTGTGCATTCTAAGCAAGAATTTCAATATCAGGTTAAAGTGTGAAATGAATACATATAGCATGATATATATATCTGGCTGGATTGGGATTGTACTTAATTTGAGAAGAGCTTCGTTGTTTCTTTTGAGTGGTACTCTAATGCATGGCATGAAGGATTGGGTCCCCACAGCCTTGTTTTTGGAGCATCCTGTCTGAAATGTTTGAGTGATGTAAATAACGAGCAAAGCCATCGCGTCACACAAAAACCGGTTGCTAAAAGCACCCCTAGATGTAGAGCGTACGTAGCATAGCGAGAGTATGTTAACAGAACCAAAGTATTTGAAGGACTGGTTTTTACACAACTAGTTAAGGACCAATCTTTGTGCGAAGGAAGAGCAGGGCTAAAACAAATTAAGATTCTATAACGTTAGCAATTACCGTTTCAAAAACTCTCAAAGAATCGATAAATTGGGGTTAATACAAAGTTTTTTTCAACTTTAGGAAATTTTTGTAATAAAGCTGGTTAAGCTTATCTGTGATCTTCATTTGGTTTTTCTTCAAGCCAACAGTCATTTTTGTGTGGTATGTCTCCGTCTATTTTCCATACTAGAATCTTCATTTCTGTAACTATCAGTGCTTTTTGCTTTTAGAAAAACCCAAATTGGAAGTGAAAAAGATCACATCAAAGCCGAAAGCCATCAGTTTATTTGATGACGATGAAGAAGAAGAACACGACTGGTTTGATAACATCAACCCAAGCAAGAATAAAACGTAGGCCCATAGCTCTGCATTTTTAGATTGAGCATACGTGTAAATTGTTTCTTTTTATTATCTTTGCTCGTATAACCAGCTCTTCTTTTTTAATATATTTTACATCCAAGGAGAAGCTGCAGCCCTTGGTTTTGCGGAGGAAGTTTGAGCTATAGGGCACTGGCTTACATGCAGTTTCAAGGGTGTCAAATTCAGTCTTTGCTTTTTCTCAAGGCGTGTGTTCCACAGATCTAATCGGCTTAATTTTTTATTCAAAGGTCTTAGGTTCATTACTTTTTTTACAGTGGTTAATTTTTCTGGAAATACCATAAATGTTTTGAGTTCAATAAATGGTGTTTCTTTATTTTAAAACTGATTCAGGGAGATATTTTTCACTTGCATCATCTTCTTTCCATCTAAATGCAAATCTTATTACGTTCAGCACACAGTTCTCATGCACTCATGATACATATCACACATGCACTTGTAATACATACACAGTTGTCTAAGCAAGTTTTAGTGTGTAGAACAGGACTGATCAAAGTAGGAACTCCGAGTTTCACACTCGATGCGACCATCAGGCAACTGTAGATTTTCTACGCATAGAAAATTAATATAGGAAGCAATATAGACCAAAAACAAAGGAACATAATGGATACCCCAGCTCAAAGGGAAATAGAAAAGTATAAATAGGCTGCATTTGTAACACGCAAACAGTTCAAATGGTGAATTTATAAGCATTTGGATTTTTAATGATGAAAACTGTAGACCGCAGAAAAATCTTAGTGTTAAGAAAAAAGAGGAACGAGGAAAAGGAAAATAAGGACTCGAAGTCATCCAACACTTAGACCTTTGTTTTCGAAATCTTAGACCTTTAAGAGCATAGCTATCGTTCGTTAGTTATGTAAGTCGTTAGGCCAGGATCAAATTCCTAGTGTAAATATTTTTTGGCCGCCTGTTTTCGTTTTTTGAAACTTCCGTGAAGCCAAGTTGAAGTTATTTTAATGTCGGATTCAAACAAGCCCAGACACATTTGTGAACGTATGAAATATTTGAAGTAAACCAACGCCCAACTGAATCATATTCCATATGACATGAAACCTGAAACCCGGTCACAATGTTCCGCAATTCTCGTGACTCTCAGAAATGTCAGTGATTCATGATGTACATCGCAAATTGGAAAGTATGGAATGAGCATTATTTTTGTAGGGTCCTTTAGAATCAAATATGTATTGGGGTTCATAAGCAATTAACAGTACACCCGTTGCTCTAAATTCAGTACCTTCATAGAGATAATAGAATGTTGTTTGGAAATTATTCGGGGGCTGCAGCCAGTCCCCCATCCTCCCATTTCCGCTGACTCTATAATTTTTTGTGAAGTTGCAGGAAAAGGCAGTCTAACACCCTGCCAATACAATGTAAACAGCTTAAGCCAAAGCTCTGGTTAAAATTTAACAAGCTTGGGTCGAATTCGCTCCTTGATGGACGTGTGGTCCGCAAAATTAAATTCATGTTAAATACTTTTTCGCTTTTTTACAGTATGTTATGACGTAATTGGACCTACGTTAGGAAATTTAAACGCAGTACATACGAGGCTGAAATGAGGATAAGCCCAGTCACATCTCGTTAGCCCGCAACCGTTTTTAGTTATTGTCATTCGAAAGCAGATAGTGCAAATGATCATGGGTTCTTCTCTGACGTCATAGCCTTCTAGACCGTGCTAGGAGGATAGAGCTTCATGGGAACGATTTTTATTTGATGGGAACGATTTAGGTTGTTGTAAAACTTAATTTGAAAGGAAATCGCTTATACAGTTTTGCTTTTAAAGTAACTTTCGGGACAAGAAGCGAAATCTTTAAAAGCAGAATTATCATGATGTTTGCGTGTTGAATCAAGTTGCGTTTTAATTTGGACGTTCGCTAACAGAATTTCGCATTTTTTAGGCCTAGCAGCAGGCCAAAGGAAGCCGAAAGTAGCGCAAAGCAAACGAACTCGCTGTTTGAAGATTCAAAGATATCTGAAATAAAAGCAACACCTGGAAAGGTATATTTTTTATAATTGATTGTAATTGATTTTAAAATTACATGAAAAGCGGTAAACTCTTTGCTCGCCACTCATTGCTCGCCCAATGCTTGTTGTGTGTATGGAATGATGGAGGTGCCATGCAATAGGTACGATAGAGCTGTACCAGTAGTGAACAACAAGTTTCATTTCAACTGTGTTTTCCCATCTTGTTCTGTATGCAAGCAGTGTATTGTCAGCATATTAGGCGGTATCGTTCTAATTCGAGTTGATGCCAATCTCTTCATATTGATTGAGTTAAAAAGTTCCTTAATCAAGATCGTAGTCCTGACTAAGTATTTCACTTCCTATATGTATCAAGGTTCATTAACTCACTCACAAGGTTCATAAACTCATTATAATGTATCTTGGACTTTTTGACTTATTGGGATAAAAGCTTAATCAAGAATTTTATGTTTTGTCTCTTTTTCTTTTATTAATGCTATTTTTCTTTAGCAATGCATCTAGGCTGCCCCAATAAAATCTACTACAGGGAAGACACAATAAATACTTCATTTTCTTTATACTGGTACTGGTATTTGCACAATTGGAAAACCCAATTAAGATTAAAACGATTAAGATCAAAAAATTTCCAGCATAATCTTTAATATAGATATACTGAGTGAATCATATAGATAAATAATCGTTTCTCCCAGCATTGAATGTAAAGCACTTAAGTTTTTTAAGTTATTATACTTGGCATCAAACAAATCACCCCCTTTTACTTATCTGATGAAACCTATGTACGTATCACATTAGTATTATTCTACTTTGTCTTAACATAATCTGTTTTTTTATTTTTTTTCAAAGAAGTTGTTTTGTAGAGAAAGTTCAATGCTTGTTTATTACTTTTAAAAACAGAATGAAGAGGCAAAGAAGAAATCCAAGGCCAAAGTTGCTAGCCTGTTTGATGAGGATGAAGATGATGGTTTGTTTGCCACGAGTTCGCCAGCCAGCAGCCTATCTAAACCGAAGGTGGAGAAGAAGGACCCTGAGAAAAAAGATGCCAAGAAACAGAATGAAAGCTCTAAGCCTTCAGATAAGAAATCCTCCAAGGGCGATGACTCTTTGAATGTAAAATCGGAGCGGAAAAAACATAAGCCGAGGTCTTTTCTTGGGGATGATGAAAGCGGCTTGTTTGGGGACGACAAGGATGACTTGTTTACAACCCCCAAGGAAAAGGTATTATGATGAACATTACAGACTTGTAACGATAATTGAAATTTTACCAAAAAGCAAGATAGTTTTTTAGTCAACTATTTTTCGTGAGCGGATGTGTTTTTTAAGAGAATATTTTGCCTCCAGTTGATGCACGATATGAAAATATAAATCTTGTAAGATCTAGACAAATCACCGCCAATAAACAAAGGTGACAAGGTGTGCCTGGCTGTGGCACTTTAATTTTTTAATTTCCTCGTTAGTATAGCAGCTTGTGTGCCTCAAAAATCGGTTCTAGCTGGGGTTGACGTAAGTATCTTCTAGCATGCTTGAAGAATGATTTTCTCATAATCGTTTTTATCAAATTCTGAACAAATACATAGGACCACTAACACAGAAGACTTTTTATTGATCAGTCCTGGTTTTTGATAAGGAATCTGTGTGTTGAGGGTTTGCTTTTTAATCTATTTTTGATATCTTCGTTTAACGTTTCACTCTGTCATTGAGTGTGCATTCAAATGTTTTCTGCCTCTGACCAAGGTATCAGAGAAGGCTGAAAAACAGAGCAGCAAACCTAAAAAAGCAGCCATTTTACTCGATGACGATGAAGAAGACGATCTCTTTGACGCTGTAAAATCGCCCAAGACAAAGCATGGGTCGGAAGCCAGTAAAAAGCAAAATACAGTACCAATAGTTTCGAAGAGTGAGGTGAAAGTCTCCGAGGATAAGAAAAAGAAAGCAGACTCAGGCGTAAAGGGAATTTTCGGTGATGATGGGGAAGAAGAGGAAGATTTGTTCTCTGCGAAAGCAGAAGTTGTAGATGAGGTTCTTAACTTTATATTTTGAGGATGTAACTTGTTGTTGTAGAGAGCAATACCCTTCATCAAGTTAAGATCAAAACAATATAGGACAGATATCTTAAACGAATATGTATCTTTCTTTGTATCATTTTGTCTTTCGGAGCAAAGTACGACAAAATCTCTTTTTCAAAGCTTTTGTCTCAATTTATACCGGAGTGCAATTTATTTTTAACGGCCGGACCTTGTATGTATTTAAAAAACTGTTGCTTTTGCCTTCCAGATTTTTCTAAGTCTATATGTCAAATATGCGTGTTTATTCCTCACTGAGTTATAAAGGCTCGTATTTCAAGAAAAAAACCTAGAAAGACCCATATCTTTTAGTCACTTTATTTTTATTTTATCAGAAATTAGATGCCGGCTTGCCAAAAGAGGCAGAAAGCACGGGAAAGGAAAATAAAGTTGATGAAGAGCCCGCCCCCAAACCCAAGAAGCTGGCAGGGGCTGTTTCATTGTTTGGCGGGATTGACCCATTTGCTGCCAAGAAAAATCTAAGATCGTCGAGCAAAGAACAAGCTCCACGTAAGTTTATGAGCTGTCCTCTTTGAGCCCTGTAATTTTCAGTGGTAGTGAGAGCCTTCTCTATTGAAGAACCTTTTCGGAAAATCTTCTTTGATTGATATTCCGCGCATGTGATCTCCTTTTTTGGACTGTTGGCAAAGTTGCAATCTCAGTTATCTTGGAGGACTCTATCATATTGATGCAATTCATGTTTTTAAGAGAAATGAAGCTGTTGTTTTTCAATTCGTATGTTGGTAGTTTTATTTTGATGGGAAATACAGCATGTATCACGATTGTTTTTTATAACAATCTTCTGATTATCGGTAAAGTAAGATAATACCTGCTTTCTTTTCCCAAACTATTCTTACTTGTAGTTTGGTATCTGTGCGAGCGTTGCGTTTTTACAGAAATATTTACAACCCACATTCACAGTAACAATATGTCCCATGTTTGTTTGTACCAGCGCTGACTCCAGGAGAGTCCAAAGATGATGATCTATTTTCAGAAGATTTATCAAAAAAGGCTTCGAAACCCGCCGTGACAGACGCAGCTGCGAAAACACCTGTTCTCGTACAATCATCGAAGGTTGGTACTTTAAATGTTCAAAAGTAAATAGTTTTGATTCCGCAACAGGTATTCTTCAAGCAAGGAATTTTTCGTTCAATGACTGATGTTCAACAATCATTGCTAGTTTATCTCAGAATACTTTTTGTGTCTGGTTATTTATTTTCAGCAGTAACTTTCTTCATTTGATTATAAACGCTTCAGGCGTTCTTAAGACGGTTTACCATTAATCGAGCTCCACCAGGGATGCCAGGAACCGACCTACATTAAATCTTATTCTGTTTGCTTATTTACAAAGGTATTCAAAAATATGTAAGCTGCCTTGTCGTTTATAAACGCCTGTTCAAAAATAGAATTTTCACTTCATGGTGGTTTCGTAAACTAAGTCTCTATTTGGACCATAACAATGAATAGAAGGTTAGCATAACAATGAAATGTCTATAACTAGCTTTTCTTTTGTTACTGACAATGAAATATGGGAAAAACTGTTTTCCTTTTCTATTTTATTGGTTTCAGCAACC
The DNA here is from genome assembly GCF_013076305.1 of Rhopilema esculentum. The sequence goes on from NW_027019322.1 coordinate 3,349,571, forward strand.
TCGATTTTTCAATAACCGTTTTTAGAAATGAACCTGTTTTTTAACTTTGCGGGCTATCCTAGCTCTCAAGACACGTTTTGCTGCTGTATCGATAGACCAACTTAACCGTCGACACCGACGTCTAAATAGCCAAAACTATCGTTCTAGATTCTATGACAGCCTGTTATGGATACAAAAGAATCGTGCTTTCTCCATTCAGGCGGATTATTCCCAGCTGTTTCCTTGCTTGTTGATTCAACCTTTTAGTTTTCATTACATCCGCTGTCTTTTCTTGCATTTGACTCGAATTGCATCAGATTACGAAGAAAAGGCATTACTACAGAAATTATATGTGCTAAAAGAAGTTTGGAATTAGCGTTACTGCACGTCCTTAGTCCGTTTAGTCTTCTTTTTAGCCTTTTTTAAGTGTGACGTCACAAAAGCATGTGTTTATGTGACAATATCTTCGCCGATTCGTATTACATTTCACTGATTTTCCATATTTAGAGGTATTTCATGATGCTCTTTTAGGTTATGGGATTCAAAGTTAAAAATTCCAAAAATTGATTTTTGTGACATCATCACTTTAGAACGTAATAAAAATCTTTCCACTGTCCATAGGTACATTAACATGCACACGCGCCTTCGTTGTTTCTCTTGAACTGGCTTGTTTTTCACGTCACCGCCACACAACTTTGAATGCACTTAAAAAATTTCAGCACCCATTCTGCATTCCCGATATTATTTATCATAGGAAACCGAACAACAAGCCAGAAAGCCAGTCGACACAGATGCCTTGCCAAAACAGGAAAAGAAGGAAGAACCAGTTGTAAAAGATAAGGTATTTAAAAGCACTTTTGTTTCCACGACTTCTATGTTATTTGTCATTATTCTAAGTTTTTCATTTTTGGTAATGGTTACTATATTTATTTATATTTATTATATATCAAACCTTTATAGTGTTGCAAGGAATTCAAAATCATGGTATTGTCTTTTAAAAGTTATTTCCCTTAAAATAAACCAAATCTCTGCAGCTACTTTTTTCCATTTTTCTAAATGTCCCTCCCCACCTGTCTTACTTACATTGAACCAAACCCAGTAAATTTTTTGTGCCAGTAACAGAGCACAATACCACTTTTTAGCATTGACCATTGATCCGTGGATATCTACTCTTTTTTTCATGCTAGCCAAAGATCGTTTTCAATCCTGCTACAATGGTTCCCGGGGCTGCTCCTCCACCGCGCAATGAAGAACCAACTGCAGCCTCATTTGAAGACCCACCAAGCACACAGATATTAACAAATCCTACCAAGGTATTATTTTACGAGAGTTATAAAAAGGAAACTACATTTTGCATGGTGCAATTTATAGGACCAGTTTGGGACAATTACCCATGTAGTTTTTTGGAGGGTTATTAATACCTTTAAGAGGTGAGCTTAACTATGGTGACAAAAGGTCGGTGCAGGGCTAAATAATTTCAAGTTATAAAATGTTTGATATATCTGTGACAGTTCTAGTTCATGTTTTTCACTTATCTGATTACTTTAGTCAAAATCAAAGTTGCGATTGCAGGATCGTGCCAGGATACAAAAGAAACGTCGACCCCCTACGAGGCAAATGCGGCAAAACTCCGCCAATGCTCCAAACGAACAGAAGACAGTACCAGAAACTGCTGTTGAAAAAACTAGCAACAGCAAACCTAAAATGACTGATAATTTTGATAAAACTGAAGAAGACATGAATAGCAGGATTACACCAGTGCCTGAAGTAGTTGTTAATAAAGAATCCAGAACAAAAGCTATAAAGGCTGAAGACATATTTGCAGATGAAGTTGACAATCTTTTCGGCACAAGTGCAACCCCAGTAGCAAAAACGATGAGTGCTAAAGCAAAACAAGAGAAAGCGAAATCTGAAAAGAAGCAACTGGATGCGAAAAGCGATGAATTATTTGCCAGCGATATCTCTTCCAAAACTGAAACTGATAATACCGAAGAGCAAAAAGAGAATAAAACGAAACCTGTAAATAAAGATGTAAATTTGTTTTTTGATGATTCAAATACTAGCGACGAAATATTCAGCGTGGTAAAAAGTAACACTTTTGTTGAAGATGAATCAAATATCAGAAACAAGGAAATTACCAACCAAGAGGCTAGTAAGGCACCTGGAAATGGATCAACCTCAGTAGAAAATACCATAAGTAGTTCCGCCAAGTCGACAGAAAATGCAAACGTTTTTTCTGGAAATGGATCAACCTCAGTAGAAAATACCATAAGTAGTTCCGCCAAGTCGACAGAAAATGCAAACGTTTTTTCGGATGAAGATGATTTGTTTGGATCGTCTACAAAAACTAACAAAGAAAAGAGTAGGGAAAAAGATGATAGCAAACCGGCTAGCAGTAAATCGAAGGATAGTAAAAAAGGCAATGAGGATACTGATAGATCCAAAAAGAAGAAAGAAAAATCAAGCATATTTAACGAGGTACCATCTTCCCAGATTATTTTCTTTTAGTTATTATCTAATCATTTTTTCAAGTTCTTTCTGAAAATCCGTTGCATATATTTGATTTTTTGTGTTAACCCAGTGGTGTTTGGCCTAGCCATTTTGAATAACCGAGTGTTTAGTGTACCCTTGCTTCTTAAAAACAAGTTTACGCTCCCATGTACCCAGTTTTGGTTCTGGATTGGCTGTTACTCTGTGGAGTATGGCGTTGGAGCATCGTCTTTTTGGAAAGACAAGAAATTTAACAACTATTTGCCTTTTTATCAAGATGGTGGGGTGAAAGATTTTAATCGTCAGCATTTCAAGGATAGACTCACAGCTGTAGTCAACATATCAACTTTTCATGTGTTCGTAAAAATCAAATAGGCTAGAATTCTACTGGAAAGAGCAAATCTCGCGCCATTTCATCCTTAACCGTCGTCTCTCTCCTCCTCGAGGACGAGTATAAAAACCTTTTTAATTTTACGTCATTTGCCTTCAGAACTAACAATAGCTTTATTTCAATTTAAGGGGAACGATGATGATTTGTTCAGTGGCAACACACCCAAAAAGGAAAACAAGGCTGATAGCAGTAAAAAGACGAGTAAAGCTTCAAGAACTGTCACTGACGATGAACTATTTGGTGACAGTGGATCGATATTTGATGTTCCATCAAAGGCAAAGGAAAAGAAGAAAAAGAAAGCAGATGGTGGAAGCGAAGGTAAGTTGCTATTCCTTTTAAGACATGCTGATTATCTTCACTCTGCTAGGTTTAGTTGTGGTCGGAAGCAAACTGTGACTAAAAACTTATAGAGCTCCCTTATGTGGAGGACATGTTTTGTCTCATGATTTTCATGGGGTTTCGATTAGTCAGACATGTATGTTTGAAAACCTGTACTGTAGCAACGATCTGAGCAGGTTTCACAGTCTATCTATGTCCAACCTAATTATATTCAGATTGATTCTACGTAATTATCACAGACTAGCAGGTTGATTTTACGAAACATAAAAACTGGCATCATAATCTTCTGATTATATGATTTGATTCATTGACTGTTTATGTATATATCCTATTTTGACTAGTTTTCTCTGTACAGCAATATAAACAAAGCTTTCATCAAATCTCATTAGAATAAAATTGGTGAAACTTAATTGTCCTAAGTCGCAATTGTCATGTTGTGGGGAACCTCATTTTACCTATGACTGAAGTTCGAGCATGAATGAGGCCACTGAAACTCTGCACTTAGTATGAAACATCTCTTCAAATTTTGATAAACCTCCGTGGTTAACCCTCACATTGAAAATCAGTCTTTTTAATCCAGAGATATCACTTTTATTTTGTTTCTATCGCGCAACATGAATCCTTCAATGGTTTTGTAAATGAGCGTAATGAATGGGTTTTTCACGGTTTCATCGCCCTACTGTTTCTTTATACTTTTGCAACGAAGATTTGGCGTTCTTGGTTTTATCCCATTTTAGCTATAGAATCTGCATCATGCATGAAATTGCGGTGTTAAGACATAGCTTAGAACAGATTCCAGAAAATTCTCCATCCTTGTACAACCAATTTTGTCAAGCTACAAGAACCGTCGATGAATTAAACCTAGGCCTGGGCGATTAAAACCTTTTGATGTATAATTGAAGAGGGGCATAGGAAACTTGTTCTGATTTTCCCAGTTGAATCAAAACCTATATAGTTAGCTGACAAGGCGGTATGGGAGGTCTGAAACCTTCCAGTTTTTAATTTATTGAATACATGATTTCACCCAAGTGGAGATATTCGTTTTTTCAGCTTGATTTTGTCTCTTATTTTTGTATTTGTCAAACCCCATTTTTCTTTGATTCCAGACCTTTCACTTGTTATGTTTTTTTGGGATACATTGCTCTCTTCGTTTGCGCTTATCTTAGAAATCTCTTTTCGTTCATCATACCTCTGTATTTTGTTGGGATAATCAAGAAACGACTGAACTTAGAGTGAGATAACAATATTTTTAAATAGAATATGCCATGTTTGTAAGCCTGTTGCCGGGCTCGAAAATTTAGTGAACCTGTCTCCTGCAACTTATCGCTAAATGTTTGCTATTCCTTCAGTTATCGACCAGAAACCTATGCTACCTACACGCGGGTAGCCAGGACTGTAAGATCATTTCCGAAAGATTATTTGGTCAAAAATGACTTTAGTCACATTATTAAATTTGGTGATTTGGTGATGTTTCTTGGAATTTGCGTCTCATTTGAAGGCTCGATGATATGCATCGATCTTCCAGGCGAATCTACCACCTTTTTGGGTTAAACTATAACCTGATCCAACCAAAACAATACCCTGTTCCTAAACTTTTTTCAGATGGCACTCCGCGTACCTGGCTTCTACATTTATTCCATTTCGCAGCATAGAGGGCTTGTGCAAAATATACCATTGTTGGTATTTTAAAGTCAGAGAGCGCCTTTAAAAAAAACCGTGTCGTCCCTGACATGCCAGAATACCACCATTGTTTTTTCTGCTCAAAATGAAATAGTACCTTAAAACCTGGTTTGTACCGTTTGAAAGGTATTATCAAGTTTCATTTAAGAAACGATTAGTACATTTACGTTTTTTGAAACTAAATATTCTATTTACGTGAATTCATTTCCTATCGAGTTGATAAAACATTTAGAAAATAGCATTTAGAATTCCATAAGGAAACTGATTCGTGCTTAGAAGGGATTCACTTCGTGTGTGAAGTGTCACGGAAGCTTCTTGTTGGTCCATAGACGATGTATTTCATAGAAAATACTTTTTTTGATTAAAACCTAGAATTTCTCAAACAATTACTTAGTGAATGACTCAGAACTTTTAAATATTAATTACCTGCAGCTGTAGGGACTTTCACACAGGTGCGGTATTTTGTAGGGCTTGCAAAAGATTCTTCTGATCGACCTTTCTATTATTGTTCGAACTTTGTACCGACCCTAATCATACTCAAATGTTCAATGCTTTAAATTTTATCAAAGACCAATGCAGAAAAAAATGTAGACTGTTCTGCTTTCTTTATGCGTCTGCACAGGGAATAGATAAATGGCCTAACAATGTGCAGTAATGAAAGGAAAGTTATTTCCTTCGGGATATGAAAATATTTGGACAGTAGGGTATATTATATGTTATGGATTTGCAGTAGGTTAAAGCATGCTAATATTGAAGCATAGCGAGATTATACGAAGCTTTAAAACAACGAACATGCGTACAAACCATTCAACAAGAAAATAGGATGAAGCAGCTGGTCGGTTCGGTTTCTGGGGCACGCTTTATTTTGACGCCAGTATGTATTCTTTAGACTTGAACATGAGTCATATTTCCAGCAAAGCGATTTCGGAATTTTTTCCGGAATCGAAGGAGTGTTTGAAGCAGTTCTACTGACGAAGGCTGGCGTCAATATACTTTCCCGCCACAACGTCAACATCATTTCGAGGCTTTTCGAGGCTAATAGCTTTTCTGGATTCTGGACAACGTGGAGGCATGATGGTACCAAGAAAGAGGCGATTCACTTTCAAAGTCTCCTTGGCGCATAAAATATTACGAAAATGAGTGGCAAAAATTTTAACAAATTTCTGTTACCACAGACAATAGCTTGTCGGCGCGTGATCCATTATTCTCTATTTTCTGAAGCCTCTAGTTTTGAAAATGAACGAGTATTTTACTTGGCAGGAAAGAATCAACGCTCGTGATGTACCGTTATATTCTGATTCTTTGCAGTCATGTTTCCTTGGCCTTTTGTCGCCTTTTCGCTATTACAACGACCTGGAACCTAAAGTTCAGCAATGATCTAAAAGTGATAAGAATTGATTTCCACGAAACAAAACAAGCTAACTTGAGTTTAAAGTGTTGGTTACATACTTTTATACAACGTTTCCGACGCCTTACATGGAAGATTTGTCAATTTTAATTGAATGACCTATAATTCTTAGAAAGGAAATTTTGTGAACCAACTTGTCGGATCGCCTACTCATAACTCCCTTGTACCACTTCCAAGTCCCAAGTTCTGTAAACCTGCATGCTACGGCATATTCGCTTAGCTGCCCAAGGTGTTGTGGACTTCGCGTTGATAGGACTGAGAGAGCGTATACTTGCCCTGGCCTGTTGGTTATGTCATGGGTTATAGTGCGTGATAGTGAAATGCCAAGTCTAGAAAGTAAACACTGCGTTCATTTAAAATGAGACTATCAACTGGGGAAAATTAATCTTGAAAAGGTCCTCTCGATGTTTGTTACTTGCCAGTAAACCTCATCTTTAACTTCATTCCTTGAAAGGAAAAAACGAACTTTTGAACTCATTGGGTTTCTTGTTCAGGCCTGTGTGTAGCACCTTGTAGTAAAGGCCTGTTTATTGCAAAGAATGCTCTTTAGTGTAGGAAGTATTTCAGCCTTGGTTTTTGCTACATCTCCAATTACATACAATAATAAATATTGTCTGAAAATGTGTTTGGGCAGCTTTCCATAAGTGACATTACAGTGCTCGGTCTGCAGTAATTTAAGAAGATGATGTGAGACAATGAATTAGCATGTTTTATGATCTTTGGACTGAGGTTTTATTTCCAGGAAAACAAAAGTTAGAAATGGCTTTCCACTTACACGGCTGAATCCCTATTGGAGGATCCTTCCCGAAACTTACTTTTAGGGAAATGGAGGTTAGAAATCGACACTCATAAGACCAGGTGAAATCGAAAAAGTGCGTATTTTTTAGGTTATTCCCAAACTGCTTGACTGGCCTATTATTTTCCAGCTTTAAAAGTCCCCTTCTTAGCTAGTGACCAGCTGCTGTGAAAGATTCTAATCGCCAAACAAGTGTTCTGATAGGACACGTTCGTTGAATATAATATGAAGAAATCCTTAAGGCTTAAATGCTATCCCAACCCTTCTTAGGTTGTTTGACTTAAGCCCTAGAACAAAATCACATGTTTTAGGAGCTGTGGAAAAGATTAAGTTATTTCTATTGTTTCCCATTCTATCCGTGATTCTTTGCAAAGTTTGCTTTCCTGAAAACACGTACATTCTTGCAGCCCAAAGTTCACAGTAAGAGCTAATCGAAATGAGTGAAGTCTTTTTTCTAGAAGGACTGAGCAAACCCTCTTGAGATAGGAGATGAAACACGAAAAGACTTGTGCTTTGTGGCGCTCTTCTCCGGTATCGCTCCTACAAGAGTTCTAAAACAGAGAAAGCAGTAAACTAATTGACTTAATATATTCATAGAAATCAGGCAGAACTATAAGGCCAAGTAAGGTGGCCAAAACTATTAGCTGGTCCTAAACGCGAACACCCGTTCTTACCTTTTCTCTCCTTTGCTTATTCGCCCCTTTTATTTCCTAGATATTTTTGCTACCGGGGGTGAGAAGAAGACCAAACCGAAGAAGAAAGCGGAAAAAACAACGAAGGCGAAGGCAACAAAACCACCAACAAGTGTGTCGAGTAATACTGACAAAAACATCTTCGATGATCCGTTAAATGCATTGGGAGGAGAATAAATTCAAAGATAATTAAACGATGTAATTATGCAGCATATAATTATATACGTGATTTAAACTGATAGTGATGATAATTTCAGTATAATTTCAAGCAGGATTCTTTTGCAATGCAGCTGCGGAAATTATTAGGATTATGAGGTAGACGGTAATATCTGGAAAAAGCCATGTGGTGTATTGCGACCGTTCCGTACGGAAATTCGTTAAACCGCATGTATATTGGATTTTATGTTCCCTCGAAAAAATATACCCAATGTAAGTTGTTATAATTTTCAATTATCGATATGCAATACAGGGTGTAGCCAATAGGGTGTTAGCCAATGGGGTGTTAGCCAATAGGGTGTTAGCCAATGGGGTGTTAGCCAATGAGGTGATGGCCATGGGAGTGGTAGCCAAGAGAACAGCCTAGGGGATGGTATTGCTCTCAACTCTAAAATTATTTGGCTGCCTGCTGCTGGCTCAACTACTGGCTCTGCCGTCAATAGTGGGGCTTTAGCTCGTCGACCCTCTCAAAAAACCAGAAGTGATCATGTAAAATGTTATATAAATGAGTTACGCGTGAATAAAGTCGAGAGACAAACTCTCAGAAATCAACATCAAGCGCAAACAGTTTTTTTCAATCTAATTTATTCGTGAACGGTTACATCAATAGTTTTTCGTATAAGTACATACTCTATCTCCAACTAAACATTCGTTTATGGGAATATTTGTTTGCTATTTCCACACCGTCATATCAGATTTGTCTTCTTACGTTGTCATCTCCACTCTTTTTCTTCATAAGAACAATTTTATAAGAACAGGAGCCTCAAAATTGGTCAAAAGTTAAGAACAAATTAAGAACAAGCTGAGGCTGAGCTTCTGCAAAATGCAATTTTGAACAACGTTTTTTCTCAAAATCGAGAATTTTTAGTGATGTGTGGGTGCTTTTCGGTGAATATTAAAATTTGTCAGCAAATTAAGGCTGTCTCACTCATTTTGTTGGCAAATGAGGCCTGTACACCACCCTAGAGCTAAAAAGCTAGCACTCGCACTGCTTACACCCTATTAGGTTAAGAACAATCGACCCTCAGATTTTCGAAAAAATTAAAAACAGTCAGCCTGAACTTAAATTTACTGGTTCTTATAAAAAAAGAGTGTTATCCTCCATCGTAAGTCAATTATCCCATTTCCTGTCTTACTGTTCTTATCCTGTTTCATGGAACATTTTTGATGGCACAATTTCACTAAATGTTCCCATCTTTTTTTCTCAAACAGTAACTGACTGACCGAAGAGCCAATTAATCCTGTCAAATATCAATGACAGTGCAAAAAACCGTATTTCCTTAGATAAAATTGTTACATTTCAATAACCTAACACCTATTTCCTACCTGTATCGTTGTTGTGTTCCCTGTCCTCCTATTCTTTCTTTATGTATTTCTACACCTTTTTACTTGTAAATGACGCTTAGCATCTGATTCAATCAATTTATTCAAGACACCTTTCTAAAAGAACATAAGCTTCCACTCCCCCCCTCCCATTAACCATCCTGCCATCTGAATTATCTTGGTTAAGGCTATGTTTATTTGTTTGCAAAAGTCTTAATTTGATCCTTTTATATTTTCACTTTATTGCTTCTTACATAGCCCTTGCGTTCCATTTACGTTCTCGCTTTCTTTGCATTCTTCGCTAAGCTCCGTGTAATTTTCTATGCGCGCTTTATTTCGTCGCGCTATATCCTCTGTATTTCCCTTTCCAATTGCATTATTCCCCTCCATGCACTCCATGTATCATATATGCTTCCTTACGCTCTATTTACTTCGTCTATTTCCTCTTGATATTTGCTATTTGATATCACTTTTTGCTAGACAACTACCCCTTGAAAAATGAAGCTCTTTCCTATCCAAACTTTGCTTATCGTGTTACTGATTTCTTTTATGAACCTCACGCCTGCCTGTTACACTGACTTATTTTCCCACAACTCCAATCTGGTTTCTGTGAATTTTTTTGGAATAATTTGTTTAGGAAATACAGCGCAGTTATGTATTGAGTAACCCCACTGAAACGTCCTTTTTTACTAGGCCATAATTAATACATGCAATTTAATTCTAGCCATGCCAGGAAATGCTTTATCATTAGCCGTTATTTACTGTTCATCTAAGACATTTAAAGCCGAAAACCCACTCCGGAAAATGATCCGCGGATCGGATCAGATTTTATGTTGCGCACGCGCTTTGGACTGATCCGCGACGGATCGAAAAAAAAGTTGAAATCGTTTCAACTTTTTTTTGGACCGTTTCGGTACAGTGATTTTCTTTTGATCAAAACCGAATTAGAACTTTTTAAACGATAGAGCACTTGCATTATGGACTCCATTCCGCGGATCGAACGGAACTGATCAGAACAACACGATCTGGTCCGATCCGCGGATCGTTTTCCAGAGTGGGTTTTCGGCTTAATACACGCAGTGAGAATTAGAAAAACTTTGGTATCATACGTAATTAGTATGTCAAACTGCTACCCTTTAGAGTTGTAATCAGAACATTGAGAAAATTTAGTTTATAATCAGATATTGTAAATTTGAAATTTAATTGCATTTTCAAAGTTGAGTTTTTCCAAAAGATGTAGACACAGAATATTTCATTTCATTGGTATTTCAGTCTAAAGAAAGCATTGAACTAAAATCCGACTACTTATGGGTTTGGTGATTAGGTGACCATTGACAACAGCTGGAGATGTGAGGAGGTCTCAAGTTTATATAGGCAAGAAACAATCATCGGAATCAGAAGAACCACGTTTCATCAATATTGAGAATTAGAAGCCTAGTGAAGAGAGAAAAAGTGAAAAGAACATGCTTTAAAGAATTGCTGATATCAAAACTAAACAAGAGATAACTGCTTGAAAATGATACAAATTTGACAAAAAATCGGAAACTAATAAACTAGAATAACTAAAAAGAAAAACAAGCTGAGAACAAAACAGGGAGAAATTATTGAAGGCTTCGCCAGCTATTCTGTGGCTACGTTATAGGCCCCTGGATTTTGTATTTCCATTTGCTTCTCCGCGCTTGTCAGTTGATTTTTAAGCCGAAATGATAGTCCTTTTTACATACCAATTTTAACAGTTAAAGTAACAGAGTATGAAAACCATTAGCAAAATCTCCTTTGACAAACGTAAATTACAGGAAGGTCTTATTTAGTTTTCATAAAGAAACTAACAAGATATCTCAATGTTTGTATATATAAAAATCATTGTGAAATTCTTTAAATAACAGCTTAAAAGTATTTAAGCTGCCTGCAGAAAAGGGAATTTCAATCATGTATAAGTTAAACTTCGCATATTGATTGCGGCTTAGCTAAAAATGAATTTGATTTTATGGTTCAATTCTTAGAGCCTATCAATATTTTTCGCTTAAAACCAGGACCTCTGCAATAATTCTCGAGATGCTGTTAAGCAGTGATTGGGCAATTGGTAGCTGTAAGTTTTATACGTTCTCTCATAGAGCATGTGCACTAATTTGGTACGATTATTGTTTATGATGTAGATGTGGGATGGCTCAACCCTCGTTTTGAAATTTTTATAAAAGACCCAAAAATTTTCAGAAAAACTAGAAAGGGTGGTGATAAAGATATTTCTTTCTCCCCCTTTAGGTCGCTGGTATTTGATTTTTGGAAGATGTCTCATTTGGAAATCATCCTTCGGACATTGTATGATCAAATCCCGTTGTTTAATCATTTTGAATCTGTTTTTGAAAAATAAGCTTTTATCGTAGCAAATATTTCTTTGAAGGATCCTTAATTTTTTGCCAAGCCTCAACATTTTAAAAAAACTTCGATTTTGAGCCTGAGATTATTCTTTAATTATTCTTGCCCGAAACACGGTGTAAATTTGAACCTTTTTGACAAATCCGATAAAAGAAAAGAAATTTCAAATATTTTTGACATGTTGCTTTAAAAAAACCTTAAGTCTTGGTGAAGCTTGCTGCTTGACCCTGGCATTATTCTTGAATTATTCCTAATATTTAGCGATTTTAGGCCTCATATATTCTTATAGACTATATTCTTATTAAATAAAAAATGTTTACTTCGAATCGACATTCGATTTCAATGAAAGAAGAAACAATTTTCCAGCTCTTCCGTTATCGTTGCAAATTAGGCCAACAAAAATACTTCAAAAATACTAAGTTGGTTAACCTCGTTTAGAGATTTTGTTTGATTTTCAAGGGTGCTTGTCATATGACTCATCGCATACCAGGGTCACACAAAGTGAAAGTGCTGTTCTCATCAATTTTATCTTGCAACCGCATTGTGCCAATTTCACATTCGTTTACACTAAACTCAATGATTCTCGCCATCATCTATCTGTCGAAACAAAAACTAAGTGAGCATCCCTCATTGAGATACTAAATGAAAAACGAATGAAATCCCAGTAAAAGAAATAGGAGCCTTCTTGCTTTCTCCAAGAACTTCCGCAATTTCAATAAGGTTATAAGCTTATAATATTTTGACTGAAACCGAAGGGCTCCTTGTTATTGCTATCTAATCCGAGAAATTTCAGCGGAATTTCAGCAGTCTGTAAACCTAGAGAACTCTGACCCTTTCTTTGTTATAAGGTTGATTATTTCTTCACAAAAATGTAAGTTTGGATTTTCAGCCCCCACCCAAAAATTTCTAGCAGTGTAGTTCATTGTCAAAAATATTACAGATCCTTCAGACTTCGTTTTTCTTGTAGCACCCCACCCCCACCCCCTCCCACATCCCCTACATCTTCCATATGCATATCATTGCTACAATACGGTAGTGAACGCAAGATATGAAGCAATAAGTTCGTTTATGAAATTTTGTCGGAGGTTTCCCTAAACAACAGAACAAAACTCAACTTGCGAAGCTTCATTATTTTTCTTGAATTCGCCCGATATTAGAAACATTTGGCTACTGTTTCTTCCTTTTTGGATTTATTGCATTTATCTCAGAATATTTTTCAAATATTTTTAGCAACAACTGTAGTTTGAACGATTCTAAAACGTCTCCTTACGCAAAATTTTTTTTGTTTACAGTTGCAACAAACAATGGAAAGGTCATGAACACATCCCGCCAAATCCACGTAGCGTTCTCCTGATTGGCTAGAACGGTTTCATTCATTGATTCAAGTTAACAGCTTCCTTATTGAGTGACTTTGGCTGTTGCCCAATCAAATTGCTTCCTTTTCAAATCCTAATAACAAAAGAAGAACGACATTCGTTCAATCAAATCTGGTTCTTTTGTTTTGGAATTAGCCAATCAGATCTAAGCATCGTCATTGTTCTTTGGTATGCAAATTGTACACATCTTATTCATAAACCTCGTGGCGAGAAAAATTTATCTTGAGTTTACTACGATCACAAATTTATAGTAAGAATTATTCCACCCACATTATCGACCCGCCCATAGCTTTAGAAAGGTGTTAAATACGAAACTTATCTTCCTAGCTTCGAGTAGACAAAAAGGAAAGCTCAAGAATATGGAAGATTGTTGTTACGAGGAGATTGATAACGGGGAGCAAGGTCTGAAGAAAGTTCGTTTATGTTCAACTTCATCAACAGACACGGTTGATACGGACTCACAACAAAGGACATGCGATCTCGAGTTAGACACTGTAAAAGAGTTATTTCAAAGATACGACCTTGCAGAAGGCGACAACATACCTTGTTGTATCTGTGGTGAGTGTTTTTCCTCTTCGGTATGTGTAAGTAATATTTTCAAGGTTTTTGTTTTGCACCTAACATTTTCCATGGTTCTAGTAACCTTTGGCGTGGCTAGCAAACAATGCCCAGTGCTTCCCATAACTATCTAAAGAAATTTTTACCGCCCAAATTTTCAAATAACACAAATTGTAGCCTAAATTACCCTATGTATTTTGCTATTATTTATCTGTTTTTTTGGGCAACGAAATTATGCAAACTGGATTCGCGGCATACTGCATACAAGGAAGAGGTGTGAGGAAGCAATAGTGAAAATTCAAAACAAATTGCTGCACTGTAGCTGCAGTATCAGCCAAGGACAAACTTTATTTGGCTTGCCTGTTATTTTGAAATTTGCTATTAAGTACGCTCGCGTCCGATTTACCTGCTTGTTTTGTCTTATTAAATGACAAATGCGTCTATAAGTCCAGACTTAATTTTTAACTGAGGCAGCTGATTCCCAATTTGCGGTTTCTAAGCATGCAACAAACCGAGTTACATATTTTATACATTGGTAATATCCCTGACAAATAAAGACAACTGTATTATGTTCCCCATAAGAAACCATTTAAAAAAATTTTTAGATTTTACCATCAGTTTTTAGAGTTTACATGAGCTTACTATATCGCTGTGAGACGCGGAGCACATGCTCTAGGCCTACTTTCGTTTTTAACTCTGTTCGCGGTGAATTTCTAGCTAGCTATTTCTCTGTATGAATTTTCTCATGAAAATCTATGAACTCTTTGATTGTACATGTAAACATGTTAACTTTGATTTTTTCACTGACTATGCCTACCAAGAATGCTTGGCTGTTATTTTGCTCATCTGTTTTATTCAACTTAAACATGAGGTTGATTATCCTCGGACAATTGTGATTAAATTCCCAGTTTTGGAGTTGAAGCTAGCAGCCAGGTGCTCTGTAGCTTACTGTATGCGAAACAAATATTCAATTGGAGCCTGGTCTATTGTAAGATTTTAAGTTAACATCTGAACAGCATCTCCCGGCTAGAAGTGTCATAACACCCATCTTCACATTTTACAGAAAACATCTTTTGCACGCCCCCTTTTATATTCAGTTTGCACGACTAGGTATCTGTCGTTTCTTTTATTTGACGCGTAAACATTCGTACAAAACAATATAGGAGTCAATTTTTTGTCTTGGGGAAAGCCCATGAATATTTTTCTACCAAATATCTGGATTTAAGCTGGTTGATAGTTACTTTCGGTTGCGATAAGGCGTCATCCCTGAAGGAATTTGTTTGGCTGTTGTGGTGAGCTGCCTAGAAATGTTCCCAAGACAGGATCGGCATTTGACGGTTGAAGATTTCAGTATTATTTTGCTAAATTTCCTTTGTTTGAAGATCATGGATTTAACACGATTCACGGGGCTTTTCCGTGCCTCAACTTGTACAAAGGAATTTTTTGAAGTTTATCCACAAATTCTCAAGCGATTTCTGGTCTGATCTTTTTTGCCAAACAAAGGAATGCTCCACCACACCAGACTTCCTCGTGACTGACTCCTTTGCTGCCACGCATCGCCGAAATTCCTAAACCAAGGAAGTTTGTGATGGACAGGCATTTAGATATTTTATTCTGGTCAATTTTTGATCTTATAACTATTATGAAATTTAAGATATTTAAGATATTTTCAGTAGCATGCCCCTTTTCCCTAAAAATCCTTTTTTGAGAACATCATACAAATCTAGACCAGACTTTAAAGTTTGCTGTGTTAATGAAATTCTGTGCAGTTATTTTTTTCGTTTTTGTCATTGTTTTCATATAATAGCGTTTTTTCATCAAGGCTTTTTTGTGTGATTAGAATCTTAAAGTCTACTATCTGGGCATATTTTGTGTCTTGGGTTTTGTTATTTGCATCTACCTTGCTATCAATATGCTGAATTTGGAACATATTTGAGATTTTCTTGTAACCCTCAAGTTAATTTGATCCTAGGCTTGAACCATTTTAAAAGTTTGCATATTAATCTAACAGATAAGTTCAATTCTATTCAGTCAGTTATAATAGGGTCTGTTTAATCACCAGGTAAACATTACAAAAGTCGAGTTTGTGTGAAGAAGCATCTATGGGAGCACAGTCTCTACTGGGATTTGTTTGAAGGGTTGAACAAGCAACAACGTGTTTTGTCAATTCAAGCTGGAATTATCCTCTCCATCAAGTCAAATCCTTCCTTGTCAGTACTCCTTGTTACTTCACCCGCAAGCAGCAAAAAGAAGGAGAAAAAAGAAAGTAGCTCTGAGAAAATGCCAAGCAAGACGAGTGGTCGAAGAGACTTGCTTCATGATAGTCGCAAGCGAAAACGCAAGAATACAACTAGCTCTTTAGAGGAAGAGAGCAGTTTCATAAGTAAACAACATTTTGAATTTGTAGAAAGCTAAATGATTTTTTAGATTTCTCGAGTGTTGTTCCCAGCAATTTGCAAAACAGTCGCAGTTTTGCATATTGTTGTTCTCCCTCAAACAAAAATTGGAACAGTTGCAAAACAAACTCTTCTCTTTTTGTGCTGATTTTATAATTTTCTGTTCCCTTTTGTTTTCAAAATTCTCCTTAACTTTGTTATATTCAAGAAAAACCACATAAAAAATCTCTTCAAAACATATTTCATTTTGATATTAAATATTCTCAAAAAATTTAGGATTAAGTTATTTAGTCTTCTGTTGCCCCTGTTTTACATGCTATTGTCAATTTGCTTTGCTACATTTTTAATGCAACTGAAAAATTTCATTTGAGGACTGAGAGTTATATTCTGTACAGTTGTAAATAAATTGCTGAACATGTAAACATTTTGGTAAATAATGATTAAAATAATATGTACAAAATTATGGAATAGCGTTCTGTTGTTATTCGAAATAATAAAATTGTAGCCTAGTTTTTAAGAGGTAGTTTATGTGTGGTGGCAGATAATGGGAACTAATTTGGCCTAAATCAGGCTTCTGTACAAAGAAAATTCTACCTTCAAAGGCTATGTGGCAAAATTGTTGTTTTTCTTCAGAGTAATTTCTTTGTTGAAAAATATGGGATGCTGGTTTTGAGAAAATAATTTTGGTTTTATGTTTTCTTTACTATACTTTTAGAACTGGTAAAAAGCTTCCACTTGTAATATATGTTCCTCCTACGTCCATGCCCATTTTTTACATAGAAATCCCTGTATAAAAAACTCTAGGCTCACATTTATGACTTAAGAAACTTCCCCTTCAAGAAAAGGAGAAGACAAAGAGAACATCCAAGAGAATTTGGGGAAATTCCGAGCACCACTAGATAATAATAATTATATATAATAATGATATTTCTTTTTACACGATTCAACCCTTCAGCTATCCTAATACAATATCAATTAAGTATAAATAGATTTGTTCAATTAAAAAAAAAATGCTGTTCTTCCAGGGGGTCGTGTTTAAATAGACGAATCTGTCAGCTCTTCAAGTACTCCTTTGATTGTTTTTTAAAGCCATTTACAGACGATTTCCAATGATCTTGCAAAAGTGAGACATCCGAAGAATAAGAGGCAGATACTTTAAGGCAGCTGTTCTGAAGCACCTTTTTAAAAAAGTTTAATGCTAGTCGGAGAATCAAATGAAATTTTCTGTATTTGTTGAGATCTCAATTTTCTTTTAAAAAAGCCTACCCTTTTCTGTGTTTTCTATTTACAATAATTTCGGAAGTCGCAAATTTCGGACAACTGCGGATTTTGGACAATTAATGCTTCGGACCAAATTTTGTCTCATGTAGGACTTTTTCGTGCCTTACAAAAAATTGTTGTGATAAACGTATAAAGCCGTTTGGTCTATGTAACTAATATCAAGATTTGGTATGTTTGAGTGCTGACCGAAGGGATCATTTCGTAGTCGGGTGTAGAAAATGGCATGCTGAAAAAAAGTAGCGCGCATATGGGGCATTAGGCAGTAATTTAATGATTGAAACCTACCCAACTCTACCCAAGTTATCACTAAGCCTGCCCAATGAGATTGATGGGTAAAACCTGGTTTCCATATAGCCGTAGGGTTGGCGGCGGCAGCATTCCGCCATTTTCTATCTGCCATGCCCCTGGTACGGCAGCCGTCGATTCAAATAGAAACGTTTTATTCTTGTGCCGCAACAATTGTGCCTGAAGTACCACAAGATATCGCTCGAGAAAAGTTGAAACGATTCCACTTTTAGAAAGTCTTTACGGTACCGCAACCGTCAAAGTTGCGGCATGCCGGGGAAAATGGCTCCGGAAATGGCTGCGGCAACCTTACAGCATCTTACGGCTATATGCAAACCAGGCGTAATTCTGCCGGTAGTGTCGAGAACAGTTGAAACGATTCGACTTTTTCCAAGTCGTTACAGTAACGCAACCATCAAGTTCGCGGCTCCCAGCAGTACCGGGAGAGGTGGTTTCCATGATGGTTGCGGCATGCCGGGGAAAATGGCTCTGTCTTGTGGCTACATTTCTAAGAAACAACAAAAAATGTTAGCGGAACAGGAAGTTGCGTAAAACAATGATAAGCTATGGTGTCGTTTTTCTTCGAAGTAGAAATTCTGTAATGAGTTTTATAATGATCTGTTTTGTTTGAATCTTGAAGTTCAAACCAAGATAAAATAATTCATTCCATTCTGTTGAAAATTTAATTCGATCTGGTCGAACCTTCTATCAATCACATCAGGATCTGCTTTTAGGAAAGTTCTTGGGCCCAGCACATTGAGGAATCGAGAATGGCATACACGTATATTTTTTTATAAAAAACTAAGGTCCGGTGCTGGTAGCCAGTTTCTTAAATTTTCTGGCCATTTTGCTATCAAAAGTTTCTGATATGTTTCTTAAATTTCTTAGGTAATGAATTTTTTAAACTAGCTTCCAAGGTAAAGTTAATAGTTCACTCACATTCATAGATAAACTAACAAAGTGATCAAGGAATTTTGTTTTCCTAGAATGACTAACTCCGTTGAGATCTGTAAACAGTTAAGCAGAATGAACTTTGTCAATGTCAAGTTGAAGTCAAAACAAATTTTTAAATGGAAACTTCTAGTGTGCAGTTCACTGAGAACGAATGCAAACTGCCTGTGAAGTGTAGTGTTGCAATATACAGTGATGTTCAATGTCGAGACTGTTTCGAGTGTCAACTCGGAAAATCAAAACTGCAAATTATTAAAGTTTTTAGCTTTTTCAATTTGGGTAGGGTTGTTTCTTAACTTTCGATAAATTGAGCCTACCGTTTCTTATAGCCTGTTTCTTGTAAAAAAAGTGTATTCATGTCGAAAAAGATTGAACGAGATAACGGTCCATCCAGGAAACGAATTCAACGTGAATAGCAAATGTACAGTTGCGCCTTGTTTCTTTGTAAAGTTATGTTCATGTCTAAGACAAAAGCCTTTAAGAAAATGTTAAACATTATTCAACAAAAGAATGGCAAAGTTTGGATTTAGCGAGGCACCTCATTTAATTCGTATAAGATAAGGTATACAATGTGAACTTTTGTTGATGGTTTTTGGGAGCTGGTAAGTAATCCAAAGTTAAGTGTTGTGGTTTTTCTGGTAAATGTGTTTCATAGCATGCATAAAAGAATTTCTTTTCCATCGCCTTCAATCTAGTCTCAAGATTACATATATCAAGTTCTACATACCGAAGAACGAATAAATTAAAAATGTACCAGACGATTCATGCTAAGTTGTTGAGGAAATAATAGACTGTGGTATTTGGGTTGACAAAACTGAGGAGCTTTTGCTATTTATGGGTGCCTTGCAGAAAAACTAGAGGTTCAATTCTGTTTAGGTTACTGCATAGAATAGATTTTTTAATTAATTTGACAGCAAACTTCGGGGTGCTTCCAAAAGTGTTTTTTTTATAAATATTCCAGCTTAAAAGACGAGTTACCAGATGCAAACATTACGATCCTCTTGATATAGTAGTTCAAATATATTCTTCCTGGTGATTATTGCTGAACACAGTGCCGTCAGAACGAAATTCATATGGGGATGCTGCCTTTTGTATTCCTTCTCATTCAGTACACTGCTATAAAGGAAATATAATAGAATATGACAATTATTGGGGGGGGGGGCGACTCTAGCCTCGCCAGTTCCGCGACGGCCCTGGAACAAGCTATCACATTTTTCCAGTTAATGGCTACATAAAGTAGATACACTGGAAGATTTTTGCCTGATATTGTTGGATTTTACCTAAAAGAAAATGAATAGAAACTGTGATGTTGACTGAGCTGAAAATCAATCAATAAGGTTACCTCAAGCAAAAAGCTTACCTTTCTTTTCAATATTGTTAATTGCATTCTTGCCTCCTCTTGTCGAAAGCTACAAAATTTACAAGAAAAGTGCCTTATCAGCGCATTTTTGTAGAAAAAAGAACGTGCATTGAACGTAAATTTCAAAACTAAACTCAAAAAAAGAAAAGGCACGATAGCTCAGAATGTTCTGACAGGAAAGCAGTGACAGAAGGTTCTGTGCTAAATATGTGCAAACTGAATGCGCTAAAACTTAAAATAGCTGAGCTAAAAAAAGATTGAAAAGCTGAATGCTATGATGCTAAGTGGTGCAAAAAATTTCGAAAGTATGCAGAGAAATTTGAATGTAGTTTTAGTTTATTTGCTATGACAAATTTCACCGAAATCTTGAATTGTTCGATGGCCCAAAAACCCTGAAAAGTAATTGAGAAGTAACCAATCGTTGTTAGAAAAGAGGTAGAGGTAGATCAAGGGAAGACTTGAACTAATTATTTTCACCTTAACAATATATTTTTTATGGTTAAACATCCATGCCTAGCTAGCAATATATATCATCTACGTATAGTTTTATGAATTTGTAATAATTCAGAAAACACTTGCTGGAACACTATAAACAATTGCAAAGACCAAAAGTGGAATTATGGTGTCGATTGACACTGAGAGTATTTTGGTACTGTTTATCAAAGTTTGCTTTGATTTGATATACTTAAGAATACTTTAGGTTCTGGTTGTCTCTACCAGAAAAATCTCTGGTTTGAAGCACAATCAATTTCTTTGGAGTAAAAAATTTCTAGTCTTTGGGGAGTAATGAGTGAGGCAACCCTCTCCTGGGGGTGGGGGGCATTAAAATCTGAGAGAGAGTCCATTTGGTTTGAAAGTCTTACCAACTGGCCCAGTTTCGATAATAACTCAACTCCTTAGTTTAGCTTGAAATTTATCATAGATGATGAACAAAATTTACAACAGTCAATTGTGAAAAAATTTGTCAGAGAAGGACCAGGGAAGCACAAATAAATGGATGCTACCAAGGACATAATTTTGGTTCTTATGTTACCATTTGAGGGTTATTGTGGAAAAATACTACCACATAAGGGTAGTTTTTTAAAATTTTGGCGTTGCCCTCTGGCCCCCTTTGCGAAAGGTTGCCTCGTACATTTGAAAATGATTGCTTTTTTGAATATCTTGGCATGCTTTTCCGCAAACTATTCTGTTTGTTACTGAACCTCCATCTATTTGATTTTTATAACTTTCCAATAGCTATCAATAGTCTTGCAAACTCTGTTTTCATATTTGTAGTTAATCATTTTGATTGCGTAAACCATGGATGGGCGAATAAAATTTGAAAAAGAGAGAAAAGTAGTATCGTCGGCATATCACAATTAAGGAGACATAGTACTTGTGTTCTTGAGAACAATTGATATAGATACTTTCACTAGGAAATTAAGGCAAATGTTGAAAAGGATTGTGGATAACACGCATCCTTGACAAACACCAACATAAACTGTGAACAATCCTTTGATCTGATCATTTATAATAAAATCTTGAACAGATATCTAAACAGTATACAATAATAATATAACAGGGGAATTTAACCATAGCTGTTTTAGATTTTAACATCTTTATCGAAGAATATCTGCCTATGTTACCATGTCTAAATTCAAATTCATCCTTTAAAGGCCTTCATCATTGTCTACAAAACTCTTTACTTAACTTTTTGTCATTGTCTACAAAATTCTTTATTTAAAAAAGTTTGGCAGAGTTGATGCAGTTAAAGTCCTCTTTTTATAACATTATTTTGATCTGGAATTGTTTACAAAATCAATTAGTGCATCAGGCCAATCTCGATGCCTTTTTCAATTTCTTTACAACCAATCTCAGCCAGTATTAACGATGTTTTGCTGAATATCAAACTCCATTGCATCGAACCTTTGGAGTTGCTAAAAGTAGATATGATTATGATGATTGGCGAGCAATTCTACAAGGCGATTGACCTAGCCCACTTATATTCAACCTCTGTTTTAATAGCTTTTTATAAACACAAAGGCTGACAAATCAAAACAACTTGGTTTCTTTCTCAATTATGTCTTAGTTTTCTTGTTTCACTATGCTTCAAAGCCCTCTAAATTTGGTAAATGATTTTTTCAGTTCCCTTCTAAGCTGATCATTAGCAACATAGCTAATCTACAAGGAAAACATGGTGACATATTCTCAATTATCTCTTTGAATTTAAGATGAGCAGCAATTCTCATAAATCTAAAGTTTTGTCTTTATTATCTGATACATTGCAGTGCATTCAAACAAAAACATGCAAACCTTATAGAAAAACACAACAACGGTAAAATTAAAACTCAAATTCATGTAATTCAGCAACAACAATTTTGGACAACAATTTATTTTGATAATTAATTAGCTGTGTATAAAGAATTAAATAAATAAAATAACAACGTTTTTATTAGCATAGTTGCCTAGGATGCTGAGAGAATCGAGACGATTTCCGAGCCCAGCACCGTTTAAGTTAACAAAAATGATGAAATTGACACAATAAGTAGTAAAATTACATAGAATAGGGTTATGTAGTATGATATTATAAAAAGTTACATCTAATAGCATTGAATATTATTAATCAAGATACAATAACGAGAACTTCATAATGTAATTTAGCAAAAGAGAATTGAAAACTTTTTAAGATCAATTGACAAAGTAAAAGTAGAAACAATTCAGGCTAAAAGGGAGGGGAAGATTTAGTGTACGAATGAAGGAAGATTGTTAGGCCTATTTTTAGAATTCCAAATCAAATACTTTTTCTAATAACCATTTGCGGAGATGTTTGCAAAACAGAGTTTTGTTTTTTTATTTCTCTTATTACAAGGGGAATGTTATTCCAGATTCGAACACCGTTACACGTTATAAATCTTTTTTGCAGTTTGTTCTAATTTTTGGAATGACAAGATGCTTTTTTGTTGCTTGATATCCATGTCGAGATGTTGTTAGCTCAAAAAAATTGACTAAATATAGAGTTGTGATTATTATTATTATCATCATACATAAGTTTGGCACATTCAAGATTGAAACTGTCTTCAAAATTGAGAATATCTAATTGTTTGAAAATTGGTTTGGCGCTAGTTTTGTTGTCCTCAAAGCTAATTATCTTTTATAGTTTATTAAGATTTCGCTGAATCGTTTTGGCAACTGTTGCAGCTGCGCAGCCCCAGTTTATCAGGGCATAATTGACATGAGGAGCAACAAAAGCAAACTAAAGGCTGCGCAAAATTTGGATTTGGATAAAATGTCTCATTTTTGAAAGAATACAAATACCTTTAGATATCGTTATATATGTATGTTTGATATGTTTTTTCCAATTAAAATTTAAATCTAAGATTTCTCCTAGATACTTGATAAAATCTTTTTGCACAATAAGTTTACTGTTAAATGATTGTTTAACTTGTTTAGAGTGCTTTTTTTGAGGAGAGGAAATAATTTAAAAATTTGATTTATCAGTATTCAAGGTCAATTTATTAGCAGTTACCCAATTAGAAATTTTATATAACTCATTATCAATTATGTTTTCCATATGGAAACGATACTATGCTTCAAGTTTTTATGCTAGTAAACGATACTAGTGTCATCTGCAAATAAGTGGAATTTTAGAAGGCTAGATGCAAATGGCATATCATTGATATATAGCAGAAACAGGAACGGTCCAAGAACACAACCCTGTGGTACTCCACTTTTGATATAGCAAGAATCGGATAATACACCATTGACGGAAACTTTCTGTGTCCTCTCCGGTAAATATGAATTGAACCAAAGAAGGGGGGTACCTCTTATACCATAATAATCTAGCTTTTTCAATAAGATGTTATGGTCTACCGTATCAAATGTTTTTGCGAAATATAAAAATGTACAGCATGCATATTTTTGAAGACCAAATTGGTGTTCGAAGATGATATCATGTTTAACAAGAAAGCCTGTCAGTCTTTTATGCATAAGTTTTTCAAAGATTATACTGAATATAGGCAGAAGTGAGACTGGGCGATAGTTTGAAACATCACTCTTTGACTTTGCTTTGTGTATAGCAATGACTTTAGCATACTCAAGCATTATAGAATATTGGCCTGATTGAAGAGATTCATTTATCAGGTAAGTGCATCTGCAATACAGAATTTATCGATACTAATACCAAGAAGATAATTGAATCAATAAAATCTAATAACAAAGAACGTGTAATCCGTGGAACCCCTTTCTTAGCTTCCTAGCAACATGCAACTAATAAATGAATCTACTTAATAATGTGTTGATTTACTCGGCTTTTCTTCCTCATCCATTATAATTGGTGATTCAGTACGGCCTGATCTACTTTTCAGTATCAAATACATTTGCATTTACATGTCTTCGAAACCCTTTTACGTGGAACACAAAAAGAAAAATAGTAATTAACAATGTTCTTCTAAACAAAGCATAAGTTCCAATCTTTCCATAACCTCTTGGAAATTTTAAAAACCTTTGAAAGATATTCCTGGTCATGTGTCAATCTCTTTTCTTGTTCAACAATACAAAATCTATCTTATCTTATCTAATATCCAAATTTGTGGTTTCATTCAGTCCACGATTTCAATTCGCACAACCTATTAACCTTTTACTGTAGAAAAAGTCAACGAGCAATCCTAGCTTTAGTTTTCTCTTTGTCTATAATTACACTACTCACTTTTACAGCTTGAATATAGTCAATGGTGATTTCTTTAAAACAGTCTACATTTTTATTTCTTTGTATCTATGGTTGATTGCAGGCAATCGTTATACTTTCGGCATAACAAATTAAGCAAAAGGCTTTCCATTTATAAGGAGGTGCTCTCTCCTCGATTAGTTTTTAACTACTGGGTGTTGCCTCTTTTGAGTTATTTCGTGTGTAAAATCCTAACTTGTTTCTCTATTCTATGTTTGTTTATGATTTCGTGTAATATTTATGTTATAAAAGTTCTTTCACATTCTCTTCCACATACTTTTGTAGTTTATTTGTAAGTGTGTATATGTGCATTTGTGACAATTTGTATGTATACAATGGAAATAAATATAACACTGAACTGAACTAAACTGAGCTTTTAAGGCTTGTAAACCCTAGGCTGGGCCATTACCACTACGCTTTTAACATTGCAAATCACTACATCTCAATATTCCCAATTCAATCTGAAATTTTACAAGTGAAGTTTATTTTGTAAATTTTCTAGTGGTTGAAGTGCAATCAAAGGCGCAGTGTAGCTCGTTTTATATTGCAACCTACTTCACGTGCTACGAATTCGTTAAAATTTCATCCATTAGGTAAAAGTTACGACATCTCTGGAATATTGATATGTCATTAAAACAGAGATGTACTATTGGCATATTTCATTATATCTCATTATTCATATATTATTTCAAGTCTGTTTGATAAGTGTTCAAGCATGGAACTCGGATTATACAGTGGAATTTAATATAAAAATTAGCTAGACCAAACCGAGCTTTTAATCAAACTTCTTATGTATCAACTGTTTTTTCTATACTTCTGTGGATGAGGCATATGCCAGAATCGATAACGCATGCTAGATAGTAGACAAACTGTTGATCATAAACAGCAGGGACGGATCTAAGTGACAAAAATGGGGGGGGGGTGGATTTCGATTTTGATAATAATTGGATTTTGGTCCCACACTCTTCAGATCATTGGAAAATGATGGAAACGCCCATTTTCAAATTTCGGATATGGAAGTTAAATAAATAACGTAAATAAGGTAAAACCTTGACGTTATTTGATTACTACTGACTACCAAAAATGATTTTACCGAATGGAAGCAAAATTTACTGAAAGACACAGAAATATTGGGGAGTGTCGCACCCTCTACACATTCCCCACTAAATCCGTCCCTGATAAACAGAAGTCTTTCTTAGCGAATATTTTCAAAGTCACAAGCAATTTAAACGGTAGAAATGCTGACTAAGCCCTTCAGTATGTTTAAGACAAAGGTGTTCAAATTTTCCATCATCGATTTCCAAAGCAAAGAAGTTGCTTGAATACTTTTCGCTTTTTCTTGCAACAAAGGATAAGTGCAAAAGGATCCAGACAACTTAAGAGGCAATTGAAAAATTTTGCATAGATATCCATGGTTGAGAATATTTGTTGTCGGTTACAGTTGTATTCTTTGCTTTGTAAGCCATAGATCACCTTGACATAAAAAGGTATTTTACATGCAACCCACAAGACCATCAGAAGCACAACTGATTTGGTTCTCTTTCGCTCTTTACTAACATGGATTATTGAGTCGTTTCCTTCTCCGACAAACGTCCCAATTCTGACTACCCGATTTGCGTGCATGTTGATGACTTTGTATACACGTACGTTAGTGAGAATTACAATTAAAAGAGTTATTGTAGTGTAAAAGAATTCCACACCATCGGCTATGGTTTCGTCTTGGGTGACTAAGCTTGGTGTGAGAAGCACTGCCACTATTACTATACCAGCAAAGAGCGAAAGTAGGTAATTCTTGGTTGTTGCATATTTCCTGTAGAGGTAAGGGTGGCAGATGGCAGTATAGCGATCTAATGTTATATATGATATTGCAACGCATGAAGAACCGATGCATATCCAAAATGTACAGCTTAAAGCAGACTCCAAAGTTTTGGATACATTTTTCTCAGCTGCCAAAGTGAAGAGATATGTTAAAAAAACTGGCTGGCAAACAAGCCCAACAAAGAGATCTGAGACACACAAAGCACCAAGAAGCATGTTTGTCTGCGTTTGTAGGATGGGCAACTTCAGGAGTGCAATTATGAAGAACGAATTCATGGAAATTGTCACCAACATCGTTCCTGTGTCTAAAGCACTGACAACATGAGGATGTTGCCCGACTGCTTGATCCGACGTAGGACAATTTAAATAAGAAAACGGCATTTTGCTTAAACAATTGGACCAGTTCAATTGCAGATAACTTGAAACTAGCTTGAGCTTGAGGTATGTCTCTTTGCTTGAGATGTAATATGATATCGGATTGATACACATACATTCCCAGGAAATGGCATATTGCTTTAACTTTCTCACCTGCTTTAACTTCCTCAAATAGTACACAAAGAGTTTGATTTAAAAGAGAAGGTGCTGCTCTTAACATGCATATTGCGGGAAGAAAGAAATGCACTCTGGGGCACCTTCTTGAAAGTTTTCTTCGGGGTGATTGTACTGTCTAACACTTTTGTAGAATGGCCTATTGTAGAATGCAAAAGAGTTGCAAAACAGCACTGCTATCTTTCAGCGCTCCTGAATATTTTTCAGTTTCCTGTCTTGGTCTCTTCTCCTCTCGGTATCAAGTGAAGGTTATTTGCTATCTCAAAAGTCAGAAGTTATCTCTAAAAACAACTTGAATATTCAATAACTTACCAAAAGCAGCTGCTCTTTGTTAAGACCATTGCAAAAGGGCGGTCGACGCTCAAATGAGCAAGAATACTTATTGAATTTTTGTTAAATATTGTTTAAGCCAATATTTGCTTATCTAAGAGAGACTTTCCTACAAATTAACTTCTTCCTATGCATATGAAACCGAATAGCACCCTCTCGAATCCCTCTTCCAGGAATTACTTGTTCTGTTTCATTGCCAATTAAACCTCTTTTTAATTTTTTTCTAAATCGCGTATTGATTTTAAGTGACAGTATTGCGTTGTTTAGCTGCGTTTATTTACATATTTAATCCGTCTACAGCTTAATTATAGGCCAGATTCTCGTTTTCTCGCGTTAATTACAACACTATAAGCCGGACATTTTAAATTATGATTTTCAAAACGTAGTCAAATGCCCGCTAGCAGGTGGCTGCCATTATAAAGCATTTATAAAGGTAATAAAACTGCGAATTCATGTTGTATAACAAAATAAATTTTCGGATCCAGGTTTCCTTTCTATTTCAGAAAATGTGGCTGACGATAGAAATATGGAGATTTCCAACTGCGTAATCTTCTTGTGTCATTTCTTTCGGTACTGAAAGTTAATTTGGTCAATCATGGTAATGTCATGTTAAAGAAGCTGTGCATTCTAATATTGATTTATACTTCATATTAGTTAAAAGGTTGTGTTATGGTTACGTAATACTGATAGCCTTGCTTAATGGAATAAATCATTCCCTATCATAATTTTTGCGAAGTTTCATTTATTTGCAGGCTTCCGCCTTTGTTTTTGACTAAATCTGAATTTCATAACAGTCTTGAGATGTTATTGACGCTTGACGCTAAGATCTTTTTGTGGACCTTTTGCAGGCAAAAAGCTTATACATATTTATGAAATGTTAGCCTCGAACTGAGACAGTTTTGGCGGGAGACTATTTTATGGCGTACCAAGAATATAGGGGACAACTACTGCCATTTAATGATACTTGGAAGTTTAAAATGGTGTAAATAATGTGATTGAAGAAACAAGAGTACTTCAATTCTAGGTGAGTTCAAATACCAAAATTTCTGGTCCGTTCTCCATTACATCTGGAACTGTACGTTGGAAAGATGCCCGGGGGTTACTCCTTTTATGGCCTAACAGGTGGTCCAGTCAGGGTCAAAGAGGGCCAACGTTAAAAGTTTCAAAAATTACCCTCAAATGGTAGTATTTTTTGACAGTAACCCTCAAATGGTAGTATAAAAACCGAAATTATGTCCTTTTTTGACAAATATTTTCACAACTGACTGTTGTTGTTTCCGGGGAAATAAAATCTTGTTCCTAATCTATAATAAATCGCAAGCTAAACTGAACAGTTGATTTATTATCAAAAATGGGCCATTTGGTAAGACTCTCAAACCGACTGGACCCCCGTGTCGGGCCTTCATAGGAGTACCCCCTGTCGTGCCTTCATAGGACTTCCTGGGAAGTATCCCCCCCAGGAAAGATGCCTTTCCTTTTTTGAAATTTACGAGAAATGCCTATTCTAGTGTACTCTCTCTCCCCTTGGTAAAAAGTATATCGGGTAATATTCAGTGAAACATTTTGAGTCCCATACTCAATCTGCAATTACGGGAGTGAGTTTTAGAGAGGAAACTTGTCTTGGTTCAACAACATGATGTGGCTGGGTGGTCAATCAATTGTCACGTCACGTCACGTCGCCCTGAATAAGTACCTGGTCTGGAAACGCAACATTTCCATTGCTTTAATTATTGCAAAAAATTAGGATATTGGGGCTAAGATTAGACAAATTAATCAAAATCGTGAAATCACATGTAAAAACCATTATTCAAAGTTAACAAAACATTTTGCGTTCAATTTCTCAATCGATGAACTAATTATTGGATACTTGCTAATAATTTCACGACCAAAACATACCCAATTGTGGCAATGTCAGAAATTTATGCCGATTAGACAACTAAGAAGTATCATAGCTTTTTCAAAAGATTTAGTAAAACAAATTACCTGATCTTTGGAAATATATATATCTAAGAGGCCTGAACAATTTTATCAGGGGCAAATTTTAAATGCAAATATATGCCAAATAGAAATATTTTAATTTGTATCCAGGTATACTCAATCAGGGCGACATGATCCTATCAGATGCCTTTACCCTTTTTATGATTCCATCTCACGGGTTAAATTGGCATTCAAAAATGCAACCTTCAAGTTTTTTTTGTGTACTGCAAAGCAACTGTTACATTGTGTAAAACTTGAGACAGCTGCACTTTCACAACCCACTCTTTTGTTACCTGGTTGAAAGTTTAATCATTTTGGAAATTACTCAAAACTTCATTGTACAACTTTTTGAGCTCAGATTTGGTTTTATCACCATACTTTTCTGCCATATGCAATTTTTCACATTGTACAGAGAAATAAAGTTTAGAAAAACGTAATGGAATTTGACTGCAAAAATTGTTCCAGGTGAAACTTTACTCCCTTAGTTTTCAGTCACGGTCAAATCCCTAAATATTTTTTTATCTTTATGCTGTCATAAAATCAATATCGTGAGCAAAAACATGATGGAAACTTCCAAGTAGATTAAAATTTTTGCTCTTAATTTGAATCTGTGTTCAAAAATTAAGTCTTGTGTTCAAAAATCTTGTAAAATTGCTTTTAAGAGGTTTGTCCCTCTTTGTCCAAAACACATATATCATAAGTTGCTTGGCATTTTTATGAACCACTGCACACTCTCTAATCGACATGATAGGTTTACAGCCCTGCCTTCAGCTTTGCAGCCAAGCACCCAGTCACAGAAAAACAGTAGCCAAGGTATCCTGTATA
Organism: Rhopilema esculentum; assembly: GCF_013076305.1. The sequence continues at coordinate 3,379,669 of NW_027019322.1, forward strand.
GAAAGATTTGCTGATAAATTGTCAGCTACAGATGGGCAATGCATCCTCATTTGCTCCAACAATTATAGGAAATTTTCAAATAAATCATCCATTATTATACTCTGTAATAATAATAGGCCTATTTTTTCTGGGTGTCTGCAAAAGTTTGTCTTCCATAGGTCTTGTTAACTGGCCAAAGCCATGAAATTAAGATTACTTTTTCTTATCGCTTTTTCATTATATTCTTTAATAGTGGCGGATTTAAGAGTGTCTAAGCGTACCAATGTTTTCTCTTTTTGTCAATTTGTATTTAGACAACTTCATAACATGTAACATTACATTCTAAGGATTAAGATTATCAAAAAATATCTTATAGGATGTTATGGGGACCAATTATCTAAAAACTGCCAATGCACAAGCAAATATTTCATAAAGATAGGTTTTAAGGTTAGATATCCATGTGATAGACAAACAATATTTTTATACACTTATTTTTAGTTTCTCTTCCATACTCCACTCTTTTTTAAAAGTTGCCTATTTTAAAAAGTAGACAAAAGCGAAACCATCATTGATCTTACCTATTTTGATGTGCAGTTACAAATTGGATTCAAAGGTAGACACAATACTATAAAACAGTCACTTTTTCCCAAAGTGATGTAATTGTCTTGAGTTCATGTTATAAAGCTTGGATTATAAGATTGTGATAAGGTGTGCATGTGTATATTACTCCATTAAAAGCTAAAACTTGAAAACTTTGATTACAGTAGTTTCACAAAAAAATAAAGATTGCTTCGAAAGAAGAATAGAAAAAGTTAATTATGCCCACGATCCTTCTGCTACATGTAAGGCTTAACCTGACACTGCTGCAGCGACAACTGCAATACAGCAACCACAGCAACAGACAACACCTGCTAAAATGTAAACTGCTGTAGTTGCCCAGAATGCAAAGAGGTACAAGGTTTGGTGGCAATATTTGGGATCATGGGGGTTGTCAAAGTTAGGCTTGTAGTTGCGGTAAATCCAAACATTGCCAGCAATGAACCAAGCCATTAGAAAGCAGTTCAGGATTCCTTCACAACCTTTGCTTCCCTTACTACTCTCCTCTACTTCTTCACCTGCATTTTGCTTGCGCTTCTTGTGGCTGGAACGAGTCAAGCTGATCAAGTTTGAGAGGATGCCAAAAGCCCCTGCCACTATCAGATATATTGGAATGTATTTCTCAACTGGGCAGTCATCCTTATATTTGGCACCTGCAGTGAAAAACACCTAACAATCAGTTCCAACAATGTCAATATGTTTTTTTCTAAAGTATTTAAGCCTTCTAACAATACCCTTCTCATCTTACATGTCAACTCCTAGATGCAAAACACTTCTAAAAAGTACTTGGGTATTGGCTATTGTGTTTAAACATTACAAAAGGCATATAGGTACATCTGCTAGTTGCAGGCCCACTGAGCAAGACTTATGTATTAACCTGAATTTAGTCTGTCACAATCCAACAAATTACACATGTTTGTCTTGTTTGCAAGCCAGTTTTGAGGGCTTCTCTGCAATTACAACATCAGGCTGTTGATTGGTACGTTTTGCTCTCAGACTATCTGTCAACTGCTATTACTTAGCCAAAAAGCCAAAAAACTGCATGTTTGTTCTAACTTAATTCATTATTATTAATAGTTTTAAATATCAATACTAAATCAATAACTAAAAAGTAAAAAATGACATCCATGAATTACATCTAAACAATGGTATAACAAAATTAATAAAAATTTATAGGACCACTTACCAATAATGATATAAGCAATTGGAATTGCAAGCATTAAAGCCATGCATATTATAAACCCAACTGTGAAAAAAGAAAGCCTTTGTTAGCTTGATTTAAAATCCTAGCCATGTTTAAATTCTCAACTAAACAATTCAAGGGTCATTATCAACAAGGATCTAAAATCAACAGGACAATCAGATTTTTATCAAAACAATGTCATAAACCTTTCTGGCACATTGGAGGAAGTCTTTGAATTGGCTATGACAGCAGCCTTTATATCTAGTAAACCAGTAGGTAGAGAAACAGCCTTGGAAAATAAAAGATCAAAGAAACTTGGATCTTTGTTACTAATGTATCAGAAAGTTAGATCTGAGACATGGAGATACTTGACTTTAAGATCCTAGACTTTATAACAAGAGAATTCCAAATTGAGAAATAGTAATCTGAGAAAGTGAGGCTGATCAGAGATTCCAAGATCATAGACCTAATTTCTAGTATTTTGACATTAGGTTTCTAGTGTAGGAAACCTTTTCTTTTGTAGAACATAGCATCTATCAATGCAAGGAACGCTGCTTATTTGACATGTATATTTCGTCTCTATATTCCTTTTTCTGCAAATTGCACCTAAGAAAAGCCACCCATGTGTTCTTGTTCATTTTCATGACTAAGTGTTGTCAATGCCCCAGCTCTCTTAGACTCTGGCTGAAGATTGATTACTCAGTGGTTGGATGGATTGCCTTTTGCCTAATTTATAATAGTTGTTGAAGCTTTTCAAATGTCCAAATTACTGATCTACTTTTTCTATGGATGTTGGATCTAAAAGTTTTAGATCTTGGGTGTTGGATCTTTAAACCTGAACTTTACTTTCTGAAAATACTTTATGACAATTTCCAGGACTGGCCCTCAGTCTTCAAGGTTTAAATCATGGCCCTCTTTAAGGGTGTCCCAATATTCTTTATAATTTAAATCTGCAAAAATATTTTTAGTATTATCACCTGATGCAAACAATATTGTAAAAAATTTTTGCATGAAGTCCACAGTCCCAGATGATTCTTGTTTGGCAGCTTTGAGTTCTCCAAACAGACTATCGTATGAAGGAGGTGGCTGGGTTGGATTCATAATGGCTGTAAAAGAAGAAGGAAAGGATTAAAACAAAAAAAGGGCACTTAATAAAGGACCTCTCCAGCCAAAGCTTGGGAATCCCTTTTTATAGGCTCCTCTATAACTACAGTAGTATTTACCTTGATCATTCGTATCTAAACAAGTATATCTTACAGTTTTTAAGGTGCAGTTCGTTGCTTTCAGACAATTTATTTAAGGCAATTCAAGTGCAAATTAATTTTTGACCAGGCAAGCCATTCACAGCAAACAAGAGCCAAACAAAGTGGTGTAGCTTCTTCTTCTTCTGTGGGTACCTTGTCCGATATGGGTGTGGGCGATCATGGCTCTCCACACAATCCTATTCTTTGTGTTGCGTAACAACTCTACTTTGCTCAATTTGCACTTCAAAGTACACTTGCACCAGCTAGAAATATATGTTAGTCTTGGTCTTCCTCTGGGCTTTTTGCCTTCAATTTTCCCAGTAACCACTAGATTTTTGATCTTTTCTTTCCTCATAACATGTCCTAAAAAGCTTAACTGCCTCTGATGGATGGTTTTGATTAGGCTTCTCTCTGAGTTTGCTCTTTTAAGGACTTCTTCATTAGATAGGTATGTGATCTTTCCATGACACTCTCATCATTCTTCTGTAGAACCACATTTCTGCAGCCTTCAGCTTGTTTTCCATTGTTGATGATATGGTCCAGCACTCACTACCATAGAGAAGGACGGAATGTACATAGCATTTCAGCAGCTGGTTCTTTATTTTGATGTTCATTTTTCTGTCCTTAAAGATGTTTCCTAGCTTTTCAAAGGTGTCTATCACCATTGCAATTATCTTCTTTATGCGATAAAGCACTGCAGTGTCCCCAAATTAAGATTAAATAAGCATTTTCCTGGTTTTTCTCAGAGGATAACATTTTTAAAAGTGTTATAACAGAAAGAGACAATTTGGTCAACTCCAAGAACTCATCAATCTTCTGAACTAATAAAATCAATAAAATGTTTGACCACTAAGGGGTAATATGTATCTTTAAAATAAATTTTAACCTGGCATTGGTTCCAGTAGTTCATTATAGAGTCTAAACATTCAATACAAAAACAATCATCAGTTTTGTATGAATTAAAAATTTTTTCGTACTGTGCCTTCTGGTGTGTAATGCTGGGGCACTGGCAAACATATGTCTACAGCCACTTCAAGCTTAGTTAAAAGTATTTCATAACTTACCTGCTGATCCGGTTTTAATGTTGCTTGTTATATTTGAATGAAAAACTGAGCTTGAGTGTCATTATAATAGCTTAAAAAAGTCAAAGTGCTTATTTAGGACAAATCGTGAAAATATAAACTACAAAAAAATTACAGAAATGTGACAAAAACTGAAGTATGTTTTAAGCATGAAATTAAATTCAAAATCATGTTGCACATACACACCTTCAGATTCCCCCCTTTCTGTATCTTTTACATCTCTTGCTTCCTAGAAAGATTGTAACAAGAAAAAATCAAGTCAAGAAAAGGTATATTATCTTTTTGTGTCATTTTTTTACCTAAGGAGCAAATATAAGACAATATTTCTATAATGTTTTCCATGGTATGACTGGAGCAATGTATTACATCAAAACTTAAACCTGGTCGCTTTATTTCTCGGTGGGAGGCACCAGCTTGTCTGGTATTGGCTTGCCAAAGAACTAGGATGTGCTCAATTTTGCCCCATATCAGAGACATTTGTTTTGCAAATAGAAGTTTATTCTGTTTTCTGCAAACCCATCTGCCAAACTTATCAAGTTGAGCAATCTTCAACTTTTTTATACTTCTTTACCAAAAATTTTTTAGCAATGACTGACTTCAAAGGAAAGCTTTATGAAGAGGTACAAAATTACCCTCATCTGTAAGATTCGTGGCTAAAGGAATGTTGGTAGGGGAAACCCAGGGTATGGGAACTTGAGGAATTCTGGGCAAGTTTCTAATTCTTGGACAGGTGCAAGAAAAAATGGTAATATAGATGAGAATCATTGATATGGAACAAAAATTGTTGACAATGATGGCATAATCCCTGCAAGCAGTTTGCAAAGAATTTATGGGCCAAATATACTAGCGAGTTTTGCTGTGATTTTTCTATTTTTCTTTGTACAAGTGGAAGGGGAAGAAGAACCCTAAATGGCATGTTAAGAAACTATGAACCTAAAAAGCTTGATTTTTAGCTTTTCGCAGAAACATGCAACGTATACTTATGCTTTTTGCATATGTAAGATGAAAAAGTGTATGCTAAAAAGCTTACATTTGCACAGAATTAATGTATACTTATGAGTTCAGAACAATGGGCAGGCCTGGCTCTTCGAAAGGAGCAATAGCTTGCACTCGCCTCCACGCTTTTCTCACAACCTGAGATGAGCTGTGAAGTGCTCTCCTAAACAGAACATGAAGGAAAAATCGCTCCCCTAAAATTTCCATTCACTTGCCCTTTTCGTATTCACAGAGCCCTGAAAAAACTTAAAAGGGTTAATGGGTTTATTTTTGTAAAAGTGATTACTCTCGTCATTGCATTTAATTTTTTGCCTGTCAGGCAGCTTGTGTTAAGATGGTCACAAACTTTGAACTATTTGGAAGAAGATGGTGAAGCAAAGGGTACATTCACAGAGCTTAGAACCTTTCAATCTTATGAAAACAGGCATATTCTTGGTAGGAGAGTCGAACCACTTACAAATTCCCTTTGTATAACAAATGGCCAATGAGGTACATAAAATAGCTGTGATGCTTGATAACCGAGGGCCCTCGGTACATGTAAAAATGGTCATTACAACCAGATGAATACCAAGCCCTCAATGACTCTGCTTAAGGATATATAATCAAAGCTGATGGAAAATGTGTAGAAACTTGCTCAAGTCTTCAGAAACAACACATTTTTTTGTTAAAATGTTAGTAGTGATGCTAAGGATTCAACAAAACCAATTTCATCAAAATTATTGGTGTTACATTGTCGTGTTGGCAATTTCTGCATAGATCTATTATGATAACCATAAATTTTTGCGAAAAAATGTCACATGCCACCACATGCCTGGCTGTTTTCAGGCGTACCGTGGTTAGCAAGCCTGCTATATTTTTCCCACGAAAGCCTGTTAATATGTTAATTGATTGGAAGTCTGGGAAAAGTAATAGATACCAGCTTTAGGGAAGATGAAGCCTTGAAGACGATGTTAATACTTATCAGCCGGCTTTTTTGGCCTTTTATTTCATATGATGGGTACACATGCAGTCTTCGTCATAAGGAAATCACCATGCGTGTGGCAAACCACACGCATTATTTCTTTGATGCGTGCGATTCACACTCTTAAAAATCAGGCTATTTCGGACCCCGTTTACACAGTCCTGTTCAAAAACGAAACCGCGACGGTACAAAATTCATTCTCTCTCGTAACAGGGTCAAAATCATTCCGGATGGCAGAGCAAGATTAGCTCAGTTCCAGAGTGCTAGCGCAAACGAAAGGGCGAACTGCGACCATTTTGTCACGGTTCCAAACTTGCATGCAGGGCCGCCTAGAGAATTGGAGGCCCTGGGGCAAAAGCGGAGAATTAGGACCCCCCTGCGAGCGAAGCGAGCAGAAATTTTTTGCGACCACGCCCTTTTATGAATTGCTCTCCTAAACAGAACATGAAGGGAGAATCGCTCCCCTAAAATTTCCATTCATTTGCCCTTTTCCTATTCAGAGAATCCTGAAAAGGGTTAATTGGTTTATTTTTGTAACAGCGATTTCTCCCATCGCTGCATTTTTTGCAATTAACTTTTTGCTTGTTGGGCGGTTTTTGTTATAATAGGCATGAACTTCGATCTATTTGGAAAAGGGTGGTTAAGCGAAAGGTACGTTTCTAGCGATTAGGACCTTTCAATCTTAATAAAACAGGCATATTTTTGGAAGTGATATCGAAGAAATTGGTAGGAACTGTAAATTGGGGGATATAATAAAACACCAGGTCCCTTCTAGCAATAGAAACAAAACTATCCCTCAAAGAGAACAGGGTACTCTGTCTTGCAGATCAAAAACGACAACCAAAACATGAATTTCCACTATCCAGCGGCATTTACTGAAAAACCCAGATTGGGTGAAAAACTATAATGGCGACATGTTTCGCATTATTGGCAAAGCATGATCATCGTTCCATCTAGCAGTTTGTGAATCTATCTACTATATAAACATGACAGACGGCTTTTGTGTAGACAGAAGGAGTTCGTTTTAACCTTAGGAATCCGTTGGTAACATTTTCAATAGGAAAGCGGCAAAGATTGGACAACCTCAACAGTAATGTGCTCGCGTTTTCTGATTGGCCTATTTCGATCCAAAACTGGGTATTTTAGAGAGAGTTTTCCATCTATGTTCTGACGTTTTATACTCTGAAGAGTGTTAGACGTATAACTTAAGTTTGTTTCAAAATTTGTTTTTCAAAGCCATTTTCAAATTCTGTACAACAAAAAGACTGTTTGGCAAGAAAAATGTTGTTTTTGTGTTGTGAAACTGAAAGAGTCTGTTCTTTTAAATACTTTAAGTAAAGGGGGTGCTTAAGTCACGGTTAGAGCAAATGCAAATTGAAAGAAATAAAACAGCATGCTCCTGACTGAGGCTATTAAAGGCAACCAACAGATACTAAAGGGGCTTAAGTCATCTGTCTATTGTCTTTAAAGTACATTCTATGTGTTACTGATTTAGCTCGCCTCAGCAAATGAGGGGAGCGATTCACAGCTCACCTATAAAAATACAAATTTCAAAGCACATAAATTGCCTAGTTCAGGTCTGCAGCTTTATGTGTTAAAAAGGTCCTGGACAAGGTAACTAAGGCTGCTTCCAAATTATACAATACAGCTCTGCTACACCCAACAGAAATAATGCTAATTTCATATACACATTCACTGTTCAGAAATGTCATTAGAGCAGCATTCAGAACGGTTTCCCTAACAGAATGCTACGTGAAGAATTCCCATTTTCCTCTAATTGGTTTGGATTCATTTAATCAATGCAGAAGTTCAGCCAAGAAAAGAGAAGACTGTCTATATTGTCATCTATTGAACCAACCATACCTGACAGCATGTTTATATTCTCACCTATTATTTCAGCCTAAAGGGCAGCAGGCTCTGAAGTCATATTACAAAAGTTTGTTTACAACCATCAACAAAAAAACCTAAAATAGTGTTTCAAATTCCTTCCACATTTAGAAATTTTTCAGAAGTATGCATTTATGGTGGCCTGAAATAGTGTTATGGTATCAAAAACCATGCTATCACAAAATCAAATTCATGTTTGGAAGGGGTCCAACATGGTCATTTCTCAAACAATATACAGTATACTTTGCCTGCTGAAAAAATGTCCTTAACTCTGCATAAAAGACACAGACTTTGGTGAGTGGAGTTAAGAAACTCCACAAGAAACCAGGACATGAACCAGTACCCTTCTCAACTGTGACATTTGAGTCTCAGTTGACAGAAAACTCTTTTCTCCACTCTTGAAAACTTATTTAGAGATTTTTGGGTAAAAACTCTTGTTTTCTTCATCCCTGTTAGAAAAAGTTGCAAAAATGATGAAAACCAAGGTAAGGAAGATACAAACAATAGTATTGGGCTTTTGGCATTAACTGCCCACTTTTTGGTATTAACAAGGGCTTTGATTTAAACTGAAAATTGCAGGTGGATAGATTTGAGACTGCGTGGCGAATTATCAATTATTAACATTTTATTTTTCCTGAAAATAGAGACTATACCCCTGCCCTGCTGACTGCCATGTTTCTTTCACTTTGGCTCCTACCTTCCATTAAATTCGAAATAAGAAAACCTATCAAAAGGTTGAAAGGAAAACTGTTTGCAAAAGCTCTAGATAACAATTTTGAGTGGTAGGTTTGAAAATTTTGTCCTTTCATACTGAGAGCCATTAAAATTAATGTTGGTTTGGAGAGGTTTCCGTTTACAGTGGAACCGCAAAAGATTCGATGGAAATAGTTTCGTACATTGCATAGACACCCCGAGGTATTTCCTTATTAATAGGCTGGGATCTAAACAGAAATAGTGTTTTTTCTGCATTAGTTTCAGGAGCTTCCGTTTGCAAGCCTTCATGGGAGGGTGTCAGCACCTTGTTCGCCATTGCCCTTGGCCAACACGTTAGCCTAGATATAAAAAACAACCTGTTGACTGTGTAATTGTGAAGTGATTTTCAACTAACAGATTGTAATTTTTTGTATTATTTCGTACGTCTTCGCATTTTACCTATCTTGCCTTATAGATCGATCCAATTTATCAGAAAGATCGCTAATGCTCGATAAAATTTTGCGTCCAGTAGGAGCAGTCGTCTCCCTCGTAAAGAGAAATATTCTGAACTACGAAAGAGCTTCTAGGTTTAACGTAGCAAGCCTTGATCTCCTTGATTAGCAGAACGGCAAGGGTTATAGAAAAGAATTATATTGGAATGCTGCACTAACCTCTTCGGCCATATTGGTGATCAACTGCTCTTTTTCTGCAACACGACGTTCCACCCACTTTCTTTCACAATAGTTGTTTTTGAATCTTCTTCATAAAAGAAATATCATCCGCTCCTTCGCAACGCCCGTCAACATCCCCTTCCATGCGGATTTGAAATAATCCAAGATATAAGAATTTGAACTTCCTCCCGATAAACCGGATCTAAACCGTTGTCTAATATCAACTATGGTCTAACAAAAGCTGAATAGAATTAGAAGTCTAAGTCAGGGTTGAAAAGATAAATTTTATCTCCCTGGTGATATCTGTGGCTGGTTTTAGATAACGGTTTGAGTTCTAAATCTTTACATTGAAACACCTGCATCTTTTGATGATGAAATATGTCTGAATAAAATTGATTCAAAGCACGGATGTTTTTTATAGATAATGTCGCAGTTCAAACAAATCATGACAGAATGTGATTTATTGCAGAGACGGCGCCCCAAAAGTTAAACTGGGGGGGGGGCTAAGAACAAAATTTAATGACATAGGAGGATCCACCATGGTTTGTGGACGCGAAAGAAAACTTCTGAAATCAAGCCTTCTAGAATGACTAAAAATACATCTCCCAGACTAAAATTTAACAATCTACTTAACTGCTCAGAATATACAATTTGGCGATTCTCAGAAAAACATTGATTATTCATTTTTAGGAAAAATTAGGGAGGGGAGGAGTCATACTAAAACTCTAGTGATAGACGTCTGTGAAAGAAAAAAGGGTGACCTTTGGTTCAGAGTGCATATGTGAATAACAAGAGGCTGTTGTATTAATTGAGAGAATTTTGCTTCCTGAACAGGGAGGTGCATCTTCTTTGCCTCGAGCATTTTCAGTAGGCCATGTTTACAAAGCGAAAATGCAGACAATGTTTTTTCAATCAGGCAGCAGGGGGCATAGCTAGCGGGGATGTAGGGGGCGTGACACCCCCAATACTTCACGAATTCGTCGACAAATCTTCAGTTTGTCTACAAATCCTTAGTTTTTCGGTAAAATCATCTATCAGTAGGTGAAATAGCCCCTAAATTCTTCTCCATCTTTGTCTGTGTCAGTAATTTTTTTCAGTGGTTTAATAGAGACACAGAAAATAAATGACATTTCTATTCTGTGATAGAGCAAAAATAATAACAGCTTTAGCATTTGGATTATTATCATTTTGCATACGTAGCTATTTTGTCTGTTATGTAGATTGTTTAGCCTTGACTCGTTTTGTAGATATCTGAACTCGCTGAATATCTGTCCGAATCTCCTGAATCAAACAAACTATGTATATTTATTAATTTATATGTACAAGGAAAATAACAGAAAATCATTACTAAGCATAAAATGTTACCTAAAATAAACTAATGACTTCAAAACATGATGTAATCCTAGTGAGGAGTAATCCTACCCAGGGGCGGATCGAGACATTCTCAACATTCTCAATTTAGAATGTCAGATTTTCCCAGTTTGATTATTCTAAATAAAATGCTAAAAGTAATGAATGAGCTCAGATTTAAGATTCAAGATAAGCATACATCTTTTTATTATGTATTTTAGGTATTTATTTCTACATAATCGTCGTATTTGCTATATTTTACTCCGTTTTGCCTTTGCGAAACATTTTTATATCTTCTCCGATGAAAAACCAAATTCTCCTTCATTGAACCTAGTACCCAGGAGAGTAGTAAGAGGCTGCGCCGCGTCCTGTATCTAGGCATGATTTTTAGAAAGTTTATCGACTGTTGCCATGCATTTTGAGAAGTTCCTTCGCATTTTTAGAAAGTTGCACGCAGTTTCTGCATGCGCACGCAGAGAATTTCAATTCATTTTTGTCACTTAGAAGAGGTCGACCTGAAAGATTTTAACGAGAGGAAAATTCGCCAGAATGACGTATTAAACCCATTCACTTTTAATAGGGTATATCTGGCATATGTTTAACATATATTTTATGAGGTCTTGCCTACGTCGCAGTTTGAGAATCTTGAGAAGTTAGTGGGCTGGTCCACAAAGTAGCTAAATTTGACAGGGAACACCAACTTCACGTGATCAAGAATCCACACTCCACTCCAGACTACAGTGGCTGTGGCAGTGGCAGTGCCTGGTAATGATTTGTGTTTGTGCTTGATTAGAGAATAATTTCACAAGAACCCATTGCAAGTATGGATGTATTGGAAGAATTGAAACAGTTATTGACCGATTGTGCTTTGGATACCATCGAGGAGTTCTTTTTTTTCGCTGACTAGGGAATGGTTACTTACAAGTCTGCCGGGAGGGCCTAGGCGCCAGAACCAGATCGTAACACACAACCTTCGACATTTATTGTGGCAAAAGAATTCTTTCATTTTGATGGCTGAACCTTGTTGAACGAGAAAGGGTCAGACTTTGAGGTACTGCTGAAAAATTTTATATAGGGGTTCATTTTGTGCTGCTGCTACTGGGCCTAGAGGCTCAGGTGGTAAATTCTGCAAAAAGTTTGTTTTGTTTGCAGACTGGCCCCTCTGGATGCTGGTAAAATACTTAATTTAACACCGATACCTTACCATTGTCTTTCTGTTTTTGTGTAATGTGATTTAAATGTAGAATTCACAAAAATTACACTGTTCTGAATTTAACTAGAACTAGAATATTCATTCAATGATTAAATGGTTGCCTATCTTTGTAATATAATGTTTATGGATACATTTTAGTTTGTTTGAATAGCTATTTAATTTGTTTTAAATAACATGTTATTTATTTGCAAGTTGATTTTCACTTTTGCTGTAATTTAATTTAAAGAACTAGCTGTAAAAAAGTTAAGAGAGATTTTAACAGTTAGAGAAGTCATTACTTTCTTACAGTCTTGTTACTGATATTGTTACCAAGCAGAATAGGATTTGTTGTCACAGCCTTTGGTGAAAAGTTTTATGCTATGGTGGGCTGTTGTGTTCTATTTTGAAACCATTTGACATGTTGCATCTTTGGAAATTTTATGTGGTTAATCATATGAGCTACATGGGCCTATTGTCATACACTGCACTCTTGTTTTGGAGATGCATCTCCTTTTCTGTTTTATTGATACTAAGCCAATAACGAACAAGGTTTATTGAGAATGCAACACAGAAGTCAAAATCTTGAGATATATTTATTTGAGCAAGGTGGTACTAGGAACTGGAAATGCTGTCCAATAAAGTATGTTTTACATTAAGTTAGTACACACAGTAAAGGCAGATAGAATCTGTTTTTAATGCATGTTAAAATGCAGTATTTGGTATGATGTAATCTAGTATGGCAGGAGTTGGAGTAATGGAGTAGTCTTTCAACAAGAAAAATGATGAGAAATGCATTTGTTTGCTTATTTTAGCAAGCCTATTACCAGACTAAGTTTTGATGGAATTGTGGTTTGGATAAAAAGCTAATTTTGGTTAACATTCCTGTGGAAGGAAATATTATGAAGGCAAAAAATTATCATTTTCTTTGACAAAAGAAAGTGCATCTGAAAGCTAAGCAAAGGGAAGTTTAGTATAAAGTGTCAGGTCTCAGAAGATTCAAATTTGATGGATCTTCTAAATAGACAGTCATCCCAAAGTAATTTTTCTTCCATGTATTTCCAAATGATGAACAACAAATCTGAAACAGATATACAGACTTTTACTTTGATGCAGAAATATTTTACTCTAAAGCAGTGCAATTATCATATGCCAAAAGATATGATGCATTTAAGAGAGTTAGCATCCAGAAAGAAGTTGACTAGCCTTAGCAGTCTACTTTTGTTGCTAGAAAAGGTTTTTGCCCATTTCTTTGTCCAAGTTTCTATGGCTTGTATACTCTGAAAGTGCCTGCATTTTTAGTAATTTCATTGGTCAACTTTCGTTAATAATTCTCTTCTATGATGAGTCTTGTGCCCTTAAATTTTTATCAATCATTTGGATGTCCACAAAACTACACTTCTTTCTATAAAATTCCACATGTTAAACCATTAGAAAACCAAGCACAATTTGCCACACACATTTTGTTTTGATCTTTGTGTTATTTTTCCCTGCATTACCCAATTTTCAATTACTAGTGTTGCTATGCTTATTAAGTAATTCTTTAATGTTGCATCATTGTTGTTTTTTGGGCAATAATATGAGGGGGCAAGCCTATTTTTTTGATAAGATGACATCACATTTGTCCATTCTTTTTAGAATAAAAGACCTCTGTCTTCCCAAAATGTTGGGGAACAACTACCTCCCTTCATCTCCCCTGGGTGTCTGCCACTTCTTATTGTTTGTTTCAATTTCTCCTCTTAAAATTTCAATAATTTTAATCATTGCATCCATAAAAGACAGAAAACAATTTCTTGGGCGTTTCCGGGAAATGGGCGTGGTCGGTCGGTCATAATGGGTTTTGAGAATGTCAAATTTTTGTCTGGATCCGCCCCTGATCCTACCACAATAGAATGGGATGCTGCGTGGTACTGTGTGGCGAAGACAGAACATTCGAGACAAAAGGGGAATTCCCTCTACGTAAGAGACGAAATAGCTACGTATGCAAAATGATAACAATCCCAGTGCTAAGTTCGGCATTATTTTAGCTCCTTTACAGTTGTTTTGCTTCACCGAAAAAATCCCATCGAAATTTTTGGTACTTAAAGGGCCACCAAAACATTGGCGCGAAAATACCGAGGCCGACAATGTTTGTGACGTCAATCCAAAGCGCTCTGATAACACGTCGCTAGAAAATAATCAGGTGGGGGGGGGGGGGGTGCGGAACCAGCAGTGTGGGGCCCTTAGTGAAAGTCGTGTTTTGGGGCCCCCATACTTAACTAAAGTTGAGTCAAATTTTACAGCCTGATCATTCACTTTTTGGGGTTTTCCTGAAAACCCCCATGTAGTTAACATAGAACAATATACGAATAGAGATTCTGCCGCCAAATATGTTTTTACGCTCTTTAATGGTGGCACATGAAATGAAATAACAACTCCTCTCCTTCCCTAATACTTTGAATGTGAAACTTTTTCAAAATATTAAAGAAACCTATGCTGGTGTGAAAAATAAATGTTTGCTTATGCCACCTTCACACTGGCACAGTTAAACCAGCTACATTTATACTAGGTTTCATTTCAACCAATCAAACACCTCCGATTTATTGGATGGACCAATAGAAGGCCCCATTCAATAACCTTACTTATTTTAAGCTGGTTTAACTCGCAAAAGTGAATGGGCATTAGACTTCGATAGATACTGTCAAAATTTGAATGACTTGACTACTTTTCTGCATTTAATTCCAACATAACTTTAAGCTTTCTGTCCTTTTTTGCTCCTTATGAATAATGAAGAATATTATAAGACCTAGATCTAGATGAAGAAACGTAATCAATGCAATTTCCGTCCAACTCAAAGAAAGGTCCAACTTAGGCAACTGTAATTCTTTTGATGTATCTATTATAACACGCAGTATTCTTTCCCACATGACTATAAACAGAACAAGTTCGAAATTACCCATTTTTTCTCTTAGGCCTTTTGTACCATCTCTTTCCTTTTTCCTTTCTAACGTTAGAATCAAGTGAGTTAGAACTTTCATTATGTGGGGATATTATGTGTGGAAGCCTTATTGACATGCACATGCATTATCTTATATCATTACTGTGTTTGCTCACAAATCATATCCCGTCCTGCGCCCACTTTTATGTTGCTGTAAATGCTATCAAGAAACATTTGTTTTTATACACAAACCCGCTTTTCGAAAAATTTCTCGGCGGCCCCTTCGGGGCCCAAATGTTTGGGGGCTCTTAGTTTTGTGTTTAAAGGTGCACACCGTGCGTTACGTCACTGGGAACCAGTGGTTTGCCGACAAAATGGGTGTGGCAATTGACATGGGCGTGTTTCTTAAACGGTTCTAATTATTATTGATAAAACTCGCAAACATTTATCCCCAGGGAAATTAAGATTGCAGATAATTTAAAAGAAGAAAATATCTATGTAACTTATATTATAATTTTTTACTGTTCAGCATTTAGTTCTTCTACGTTTCAGTTTTGCCCAGCAAGCTGCAACTGCATCTATATTGATTGCGTCGGTTAGATCCTTTTCGCATGACATTAGCATAAGAGAGTTTAAACTGTCATTAGTCATTGTCGTTCGCAAGTAGGTTTTCACCAATTTCAGTCGGCTGAATGTCCGCTCATCTTTAGCAACAGTGACTGGTGCTGTCATCAACAAGCGATAACATCTATTTGAAAGTGGGAAAATTCTCTTTCTTTCTTCTGAAGATCTTGCTGCGTCAGCAACAGGTGTTAGCTCTTTGCCAATAGCTTTCCTATGGCTGATGAAATTCCCAAACTCTGCATGTAAACTTTGAGGGTCCACTGGAACATTTTCGGGAAACATTTTCGCACGATTATTTATTTTTTCGATGGAAGGTTCTTTCAATGGTGGTTGCAGAAAGAAAGAGGCTTTATTTCTCGTAGACATTGTGACAAGTTGAAACCAAATTGTTGTATCTGCACATCAAGAACCTTATAGAATTCTATTTTAAAGAATTGGACGATGGTCTTTGCCGTTTGCGTCTATGGATTCTCGTCAATTCTTCTTGGCTGCCTTTTCACACGATGCTTTCGCTGAAACTCTGCAAATGGGTGCTGTCCAAGTTTTTCAGTAAAGGAGATCCCTGCTTGAATCTGAGGCTCCATTTCATCGGCGTTTGCCCGGATCTCGCTAAGTCTTTTTACCGCGCATTTAACGATTATCATTGCATCAATGACGTTCAGTTCTTCTGATTGAAACCGTCATCTGTTTAGTTTTGTACATTATATTCTTCATGAACATGATTGACTCAATAAAGTCGACCGATTCCATTTTCAAACTAAGATTGTTTGCCTGTCTTCATGATTTGTCATCAAATTTACTTGAAGACGCGATTGTGTCAAGCGATTCTTTCACCTCTTCGTAGCTGATCCATAACGCGCGAATCGACTCTGCCCTTGCTGTCCATCTTGTTTTGGAGAGGTTTCGCAACTTTAGATCATGTTCAACACCTTCAACGCTTTTCTCGATTTCAACGTACCTGGAAGTTATTAACATAATGTATATAAAAAATCGAATGAAAATCGCATCGTGAAATAATACTTGAGAACATTGTCTTGTGAGCACCATTCTCTTTCGCTCATACAATGCTACAGTTCATGGCATCATATCTGTGCTTTAGAGAACGCTACAGAGCAAATTTTTCATTGAAAAGTTTTTCGTAGAATGAAAGCAAAAATATCACTTAAAAAACGAGAGCAAAAACAAGATATGAAAGCTCCGTTGATCTGCTGATCAAAATTTACTTCCTGATGAAAAGAGTAAAGTTTTTAAATGGAATATCTATGATGGCAAAGTAGCATAGCATTATCTAAATCTAAAAATGGATGCATGAGAGCTTGTAACATACTAAAAAACGAACCTTTTTGTACTGCTTGTAAAGAAAACGTAAAATTCTTCTAGCATATTAAACATATCCTTGGTGATGGGGCTGGCGTTGCAGCTATGTTCTAGAACAGTGCTGCTCCTGTGTGCTTGACATGGAATATACGGGACGACCTTGTTCAATCTTTCTTGCGGTTTCTGTTGAGCACCGTTGTATCTACCAGACATGGATGCGGCAAAATCGTAGGATTGAAAGCACAGCTCGTCCGTATTTAACGAGTGAATGATGTCCTTTGCTGTATCATCACCGGATTTGGGAGTCACGTGCTTCATGGCTAATAGTCGTTCCTTTGGTGTACCGTCTGTGCCAATTAATCTGCAAACCACGGTCATTTGGTTAGATTTTGATAGGTCTGGTTTAGTATCTGTGGAAACACTAAACATCCCAGCCTGTTTAATATCTAGAATAATTTCTTGTCTAACTTGATCTGCCAAGAGCGTTATCATCTCATTTTGAGATTCTGGAGCCATGTCCCTACTTACTGTAGTAATATATTGTCGTTTATTTTTCAGGATTGCAGTCAATTTTTTCGATTCTGTTGTTGAACATACTAAGAAAAGCGCACATTTTTAGACCTGAATTTACTAAAAAATTGCTGCTGACGAAGTTTTCTGGTGTATCATGTCTTGGTGTTTTTGTGTGCTACGGTGAGTTTTCATCGATACTTGTAGTCGCATGACAGTCTAACTCTTACTTGGTATTTACGAAAATACTTGCATTTGACGTAATAGGGCACTTTGATGCCAAGCAATGCTCGTCTTAGAAGATTATATCGGTACATTATAGACAAAACAGTGTAAAAATTCGCCTTTTTGAAAAATTCCGCCATTTTGAAATTTTCGGCAAATTTCAACATGCCCCAAGTCTTAATCTATTCCAACATGTGTCTTGGCAAGGAATCCGAAGAGAAAACCTTGACAGGAAAAAAGGCCTAATTTTTATAGCAAATGATTTGTCTATTATTGCAAAAGCTACCTACCGAAATTAAAGTGTCCCAATCACTACATATTTTAAAAAGAAACATTAATTCCATCGCGGGGGCCCCTTAGTTATGATAAACAACACCCTAATCTCAGAAAAAACATTTTGGGCTTTTGGTGCATCAGCCCTTGTCTTGCCTGAGCAATGACGCAATTTTATGGTCGGTGTTTGATTCCAGGGAAAAAACTGCCTCAGTTTTTTACCCCGACAATCAGACTGATACACCTGTCACACAATTGAATGACTGTGTGAGAAGAAGTGAGACAGGAGAAGGCAGAAGGAAGTATGTAACGGGGTATAGGCAGGAGGAGAAGCGAGTACAAGGGGACAGGGATGGGAGGGGAAAACGCGTACAAACAACGCGTGAGTCTTGCTGCAAAATATGACATGACCCTAGCTGCATCACTGTACTTAAAAAAATATGCCAGGAAAAGACCACCTAGAAAATACCACAAGGTGATTAGCAAATAGCTAAGGTAACATGATATCCACAGCCTACTAAGGATATACGTGTGGGACCACCCGATTCTAGAAAAGGGGAATCTGCGCACTTTCCCCGCGGGTATTAACTCGAATTAAACGATTAATTCCCATTTAAAGCTTTAGCAAATTTCGAGTGCTGCAGATTGTGTAAAACATTTATTCTACTTTTGTGCTTTTTATAAATTTTACTTAAAATATTTATATATTTACTTAAAATATTCATTGTAAATAGTTGGCTGAAATTAGCTTAATGCTAGATCTCGTTGGCAACTGTATATCAATTCTTTAATATAATTATTATTAATAATTGTTATCTATTATATTTGTTTTTATTATTATTATTATTTATTATTTATCATTATTAATCTCACGACGACTGGCGCGATTATAAACCCGCGCGATGGTTATTACAAAAACGCGCTTCGCAACAATCTCCTTCGCGGCGATCTGAGCTTATTTTTGTTTTGATCCCAAGGTATATACCCCAAAACTTTAACATTCTCGTTTTCCTGAATAACATGTAACGGAATGTTCTCTTGTCGTCAATGGAAATTTTTGGAGTTTCTTAAACGATTATAAAGCTATGCGTTGTAAAACATCTTGTTTCTTTCCTGGCAAATCACGGGGTGTCATATTATATGAGGAAAACAAAGTATCTGCGTATCAAATGTGTATAATTTCTAAAAAAAATTATTGCATAAGGACCAGTTAACAAAAATTATATTGTTAAAGTTGCTGAACGCAGTCTTGTGTGAAGCAGCATTACCTGCTTTTGAAACGCCAATATGGCAACTCTTTTTCAATCAGTTGGTCAGACACTGTAAAGAATACATCTTTACGTCACCTTTCCTTCGAATCGTTTTATGTCATACATCAATTTGCCAACTTTATAAAATGTTTCTCAAAAAGAATTCTATGTATGATTCAAAGAATTATTTTTTCTTCTACTCTTTTAGTAGCCATCTCCCTGCTTATGCTGCAATTTTCTTGCAATCCGTAATTCATAACATGCAATCTGAAAATTCTTGATCTTTCGTCCAAAAACCTTTATCCCTTACATGCATGTTAAATAGAAGTGGCTCAGTAACTGCTCCTTGTGAAACATCTTGATTGCAATTTCAAATAGTTACCATAAAATAGTATCAAATAGCATTATAATATTTGACATATTAATTAATATGCCAGGCCCGCTTTGCTATCAAAAACATTAGGTCCTCTAAATCTTTAGCTTATTGGGTGAACTGTTATTTATTATTGAGGAAACAATTGAACAAAAAGTAGTCAATAAACTTTAAGTTCTTTGTGAGGACAGGAAAGTCTCAACTCATGAGCATACGTGATTTTCTGCATTCATGGGCCAGATTGAGCTTCAAATTTCAATTCAATTCATTTGTAGACAGTCTAACCTGTAATTTAAACATTTTACTATTGCCAATGTGTGCTAGGCAATTACACTTTATATATCAATTATAACAATTTTCATGGTACAAATCAAGAATCAATAAAATATGACAATATATCTACTTTTAAGCAATCACTACTTTTAGATTGATTCACTTTTACATAAATCACTATTACATTGAATACAAAGATCAAGCATCTTGGATGCATTTCTAGAGTACAGTTAACATATAAGTGCTTAATGATGGCTAAACTTTGTTCACCATTTCAAGGGTTATTCTAAGATTAATATATTTCAAGTGTAGCTAAAACTATAAATGTCAGAAAAGTAAAAAAACTTCCTTCCCCTTGTTAGAACAAGTAATCAAGTAACTGCTTGACCATAGACACCAACTATGTGAGGGACTTGGGGGATTTAATGAGGGGGGTCAAGTGCCTCCTAGAAATTTTCTGAGAGAGGGCTAAGCAATTAACTAGGAATTGGCAACAAAAGAAAGGTGCTGTGAGTAGTTAAGATTATTGTTTAAAAGTATCTTATTTGCATGTTTACAAAACAATTGTTGAGGCCTAATTGCATCATTAAAAATGGAGATTGAGTGTAAACCCTGTTTATAAACATGTTCCTTATGTCCCCTACTCCAACTTCTTATGACATCTTTATGCAAAAGGGAGTCTGATTAATGTGATTAAAAACATAAATATCAAACATCTGACTTTTTCTAACACCAAACAACAGCAGATTTTATTGCATTCCCCTCCTTATTCAAGCTATGTGTTTATTATTTGCTCCTAATAGTGACACAACAGATATAAAAGTAAAAAGCATATACATTCACTACAAAAAATCTAAATCCTATGCCAAAAGTATCTTTCTCCAGTTTTAACAGCTTGAGCATTACTTTGACAATAAGTACTTTGAGAGCTGTGGTATATATAAGGCAAAATGGCTTACAGTTTCTATACCCATCCTCTAAAATTCTTTTAAACTACTATCTACAGCTCCTGTGAACACAGGTGAAAGGAGGCTGGGGTGGCTGAACCTTGATTGTTTAAAAAAATACAAAGACCTGGCGTGTAAAGCAATAATCTGTTTGATTTGGTGGCATAGCTTGACCATCCAAACTAAGGTGATTGAAGGTCCCTACTAGCAAAATTTGTCAACAAAGACATATAGGAAGAAAAACAGGGGTGCTTTTTCACTTACTCAGAGGTGGATTACAGATAGACTAAAGATTTTGTGGGCCACGGAAGATTTACCAACCAAACATTAGGAATTAGGTGGTGTCACACACCATACACCCTTTGATACCAAGGCACCTGGTTTCATTTGATTCAGATAACAATAAGCATTAAAGTATTCTAAAACTGTTACAAGCCAGTCAAAATGATCACTAATTGGGAAACTGCACGTGGAGGGGTCACCCTTTTCTAAAAAAAGTAATGAAGAAGTTTAAGATTGTTCTACCTCTCTCTACCTTTCACATTCTCCCTATGCCACAAACAATTTTTATCATTTATTGCTTCCTGTAACTTTTAGCACCATTGTCACATTGTAGTTGGTAACTATTTCATGAATCATTGGGGAAGGATGGCAGTATGAAAGACTATCTAATCATGATGCTAAACCTTACGGTTGCTACTTTTTGATGTTTTGATTTGATTAGACTTGTCTCTTTCTTGTCTTGGTGATTGGGATGATGTTGGTGTTGCTACTTTAACCTTAGAAGGGATTTGTTTCTTCTTTCCTTGACGGCTATTTGATTTGATAGAGTTTTTCAGGCTACCAGCATCTTTTTCAGCTTGTGTTAGTGCATCT
Organism: Rhopilema esculentum; assembly: GCF_013076305.1. The sequence goes on from NW_027019322.1 coordinate 3,401,086, forward strand.
ATATGAAAAGCTTAACATTAAGAAAAGAACTATATATGGATCAAAGTTGATACAGGAAGACATGGTGAAACTGTGACACTATTGGGATGCTTTAGCAAAACAGGGAAATTTTAGGAGCTAAATATTTGCAAGGTCCCTACTAGCAAAATTTGTCAACAAAGACATATAGGAAGAAAAACAGGGGGTGCTTTTTCACTTACTCAGAAAAATGTCACTTTCAAATGCCTTGCCAAAATCCATGAATTATTTTCTAAGGAGCTCCTTTCAATGATATATATATAAGGCAGTTACTAAAAAACCCAATATCTAATTCAAATGAAGCAAAAACCTGTTGTTTCCTCATATAATTCTTACAACCAGCAAACAAACATCTTCTTTTACTGCCAATTTTTTTCTGACTCAAGGTTCAAGGATTGCTAAAAGGGGTCCTTGAATATTTGTCTTCATATAAATTTGTCACCAAAGATATACTGACATGGACCCCCTTTCACTGAAGGTAGGTCGAGGCCTACACCCATAAAAGGCGAGCTTTGACAATGTGTTTTGATTGACCTTACCATATTTTTCATTCTACAACTGTAAATTTTCTCTTTTTGCCCTTTGATAGATATGTTCTTATTGAATCTTGTGCCTAGTATGAATATCAAATAATGCGGAATCATTAGCAAGAAATGGACTTACCCAGAAATGCAGTTGTAGTAAACAATTCATTTATAAGAGGTGTGAGTTTGTAACTTTCCTGTCCTTCTCTTTCTAGATGTAAAAATACTCAAGTTAACAAACATCAAATTGAAAGAAAACTTGTATTTATAAAGAAATGGCAACAAGGGGTCAGAGTGTTGAATATCCTCTAAAATATTTTTAAGCTCCACAAATGTCTTTCTCTGGCTTCACAAATAACGTTAGCGTTAAACAACTGTTCAATTTTATATTGATTTACATATGGTCAACACTTAATGTGCTGATTTTAAGCAAGAACAAAGGGAATAATAAACTGTGAATGACAACTTCTTCTTAGTAATCAGGTGCTTATAATGAGCTAACTATGCATTATGATTGTCAGTGTCCTTGATCAAAATAGGACTAAAGAGCCCCCCCCCCCCCCCCACTATAAATTAATTTTTTGCACATTCACACCATCTGCACCTTGACATTGTGTCATCTCTTCTACTGAATCAAAATTTGGGTCATCGCTCAATTTTTTAATCCCTAGAAAAAAGTTTCAAAAACCATAATGCATATGTAAATTAATAGCTCTTAATAAAAATAACTTACTACTTACTTTCAACCTTTATCAGAATAAAGGAGTCTCTTTCCGATAGGAACTCATTTGCATATGACTCTGGATTTTCAAAAAGCTTCTTCATGTTCCCCTTTTCATCGCACAAATCTATTATAACTGAATAAGAATGGGAAAAATGACTGACTGACAGAAGCTTATCATTCATATTTAAATTACAAAATACATGACAAAATGCGATTTCAAAATAGAACAGGAAAAGTGGGAGTAAGGATTATCAGGCTTCAACCCCCAATAAACTGAGAGTCCGTGGATTGGGTCCCTGGCATGACCAAACTTAGAGTGAGGAGAGTTGCCAGCTCTCTGTAATTCCAGGCATAGGAATCAATAAGTGTGGTAACGTTCCATGGTCAAACAGAGGAAGAACCAGGAGATTGCTTGTTGAGCATGCAGTGTTTCCCTAAAAAACTACTTTCAGATAGCAACCACAAATACTTTACCCCATCATTGAATTACTTTCATTTTTTTACCAATCTTCTACTGCTCACTTCCCACCTAGTTGAAGAGTCCAATAGAGCAAACAAACTTCATCTGCATATAAATTTCTGCTTACATTTAGATATTATCTTACATTTATCACTTTATTCTTTCATATCACTGTCGTTCATAATCAATTTATTCCATTTGCAGGATTAAAAACAAACCAATTTCCACTAACCTCCTTTGTCACAGTTGCATTTAGTCTTTATACTTTCTAGAAGAACATTTATTCTGCATTTTGGATTGAAAAGCAATTCCTGTCCATCTAGAAAAATGATTCAGACATGTTAAATTGTTTGGGACATAAATCAACATGTAGGTGCTTGAAGCTTGCTTTGCTTTTTGGTCCATTAGCAGGATGCTTCGGGGCTATTTGTTAACCATCCAAAAAATACTGTTGTTGTCACCCTAGTGGTCTAATATTTTTCTTGGGATTTGCGAAGACATGCAGAGTTGTAGCTTGCAAGGGCACCACACGCCTTAGCATATACAAATTATTAATATCCACTCCCTTCCACAGTCAATTTTGTACAGTTACGCTTGAAATAGTTTTTCACCCAAATCTGTATTGACGTTGGTGGAGTCCGTGAAGAAAACAATAGTCCCTATTTTACCTATCTTCCAGTGTGATTTAAAATGGTCATTCATCACACGGCCTAACTTAACACAAGCAAATCTTTCCACCGTAACGCTTAATGGAAGAAAAAGGGAAACTTACCACCATATCGAACTGTTATGAACATGGTAAATTTATCTTCCTGGCATGGAAATTATGCAGCATGAACTGGCGATGTATCATTCCAAATGCATAACAACATCTTCCTATCACTTCTGGTCGGCAAATCTTTATGTTGTTGGTGTTGTTGCCACGAGACGGGAAAAGTTAGAGCCCCTTGCTGTCCAAAGTCGATGTACAGCGGCATATTGTTTTTAGGGGTTTTAAGATAGGAAAAGTTATACACTATTGTAATATACTGTGACAATTGAAAAATGTCAACATTAATATAAATAAATCTGTGTTTTTATGACATTAATAGTTGAGCAATTATACTAATCAGATTAAAATGATTTTGCCACCTATGGTTTTCAAGTGATATTATAAATGAAATATAAACTGTAATATTATGAAAAAAGAAGTCAATAGAGCCAACAAAAGCAAACAGCAATAAAAATTTACAGGGCAGCTACTTGCGTGGTAATTTGGTAGCTTTATAACAAAATCAAGAGACTATATTTCAGCTGATGGTGCTGGAGGGTTCTATGGATATTAAATCACGATTCAAAAAGTTTATTTCGAAGCTGATGGGACCCCTGTAAGTTTGCATCCCCTCGAATCAATGAGGAGTTTGTAGTGTAATTTCTAAAATTTGTATTTCAAAAACATTAAGGGAAAAAGTTTTTTTTGAAGGAAGAGGAAACATCAACTTTTCTTGAAAAGTCTCAAACTACTTTTGTCCGGGATTGTAGCTTCAGCCCCTCCCCCCGCCAAGAATGAAAATGTCGTCAAGGATATCAGAGTGTAAATATATTTCATATTTAAACAGCAAGCCATTTCTTTTTCCAAACATTATGTAAGCATGTCCTGCACTTGACAATATGATTTTCAATACTCTGCAATACGCGTGCTTTTATTCCTGAAAAATACCTTGATGGAAGTGCCCCCAAATATCTTCAAGCCAAGATTCACATTCTTTTTACCCATCATTATGAAGTTCATGTCCATGACAAACGGTTTTTGAGGAAGCAACGTCCTTGTTTGTACCCATGAAAAAGATACATTTTGGAAGAGTCACCGAATAAAGCCAAGATTCTTATACGATACCTTTTGGAAGAGTCCCCAAAATACCTTGATTACTTCCCTGACGTCGACTTGGACACAAACACTATTTCTATATCCAAGTGGTATAAAAGACCTTCACATTACCGCTAGTTATTTACAGTAATATAGCAGGGGCAACCAGGGGTCAGAGGCACTCTCCAGTCCTTTTTTCTTTCGGCAAATTTGCAACGGTCAGATCATTTGATCATGCAATCTATTTGAATCGGTGTCCTGCTGAAAATTTCAGACTAAAAACTTGCATATGCGCAAATTTTTCGCAAAACGATACTGTCAAGGTGAATTTTTTATTTTTAGATGAAAGATTCTTTTGTACCAATTACAGATAAATAAATAGTTAACGGGCAATAAAATGTATCCAATACACCCTAATCCACCACTGTAGCTTTTTATCCTCTTTGCAAGCAACATTTTCCCCAAAAAACACATAATAGAAGGAAACTTTTTAAAAGAGAATACCAGATATTATTTCTACCTCTTTCTGTTTTTAATAAAATTCATACATAAGACTCAATCCGAGAGGATAAAAGTTCTCCTTACTCCAAAAGTGTTTTTGACTAACATTTCATGGAAAACATTTCACTGAAGTATTTGACGGAAGTGTAACTATGACGTCATTCAAGTGATCTTGGTTGAATGTCCCGTAACCAATGTCAGTATTTTCTGAGAAGTTGCACAAGTGTTTTCTGTTATCAGATTGATAATACATCTCCTTTAATGGCAGACAAAATTATTTACCAATGTCTGCAGAGTTGGAAACAATCGGCATTCTGAAAAAAGGCAAAAAATTTTTGTCAAAATTTGAATAGATTCCTACTCATTTACATGTTTAGTGCAGGAATTATGTGTCTTAAAAATAGAAAATTGACACTAAATTGTTCACAAACATGTTATTTATCAAATAGGGTTGGCCGATTGATTGGAAAAAAGATGGCCTTAAAATGTACTTACTTTTAACAGAAACTTAATTTATTTGACCTTAGCAATGAGATGGTTTCAATTTCCGGTGAAATTGGTTTAAAATCTTTCGTGAAAAATGCACAAAATGAACTGTTATATTCAACAGTTCAGGATAACTTTTTGCAAAGAGTGCAAATTAAAAGTGCTTTATGAATAAAATTTGGGCAGAGTGTATCATCTGACAGCCCTTTGAAACACACGAGGAGGGAAGGATAACACTGACCTTGATCTGGTACACTGTCAGCAATCCTTTTCAAAAACAAATTACAAGCTTCTCTTGCAGGCTTAGCCCAGGAGGGTGGCTCTTGTGGGAAATCATGCAACTGTGGGAATTCTGTTGGCTGCACAATGTTTTTTGTTGAATCATAAAGTATGGAGAATACGAATCTCCTGTTAGGATCTTCGACATCAGTGAGCTGAAACTGCAAGAATAAATAACATGTGACTATCGATGTATAATATATAACAGAAGAATGACAGCCATGCGTAAAGGGAGAAATACCTGGGTTGGAAAGGGCCTAAGGATTTGGTTTGATCGATTTAATCAGCACTTTCCTCCAGTAACAAATAGGTGGAACATATAAAGTGTTGGCATTTTGGCAATGACTTTAGACGCTAACATGTTAATCGAATATGATAATAGGCCTGAATTGTGATGACATAGAAGGCCTACATTGAAAAGACATAGAAGAAAGGCCTTCAAGGAAATATCACAGAAGAAATAATTACATAGCAATGAAAAAAATTAAAGCCTGGTCTAAATTGGAATGTCTTGAACGTAAGACATGAATAGCAGCGGCATGGATGTGAGACCAACAAAGCAATTATATGTGAGACCTCCTACACACTCTTCTGATTCTCAACGAAGCCTCCTAAAATTTGATTCACTTCTTACACAACAGAAACGTACAAGCGTTGTACTTACGAAGAATAAGTTCTTTGTTTTTAGAACAACGGCGGGTGTGCCTGGGGCAGCAATGGACGCGACGATACAAGGTGGAGTCATGAATGACCACTCGATAAACCATCGTTGGTTTGGCTCTGGTTGCTGAAATTAGAATTTTAATTTCACCTTAAGCAAAACAAAAATAAAACAGGAGAAAATGACGGATGACTGATGGATGAGAGGGCAAAGTGTTGTTTGGACAAACTTAAGTAGTACCCAATAGAGTGAAAATTTCTAGGAATGGAAAGCTTGCTTTATTAAAAGATGACGCTATGATTCAGAAATATGATTATCTATGGAAAAGTTTCCATAAACTGCAACAGACGGTCTGCGGGATCGACTTTCTTTAATAAGGGACGAAATCAGGACTAGATTCACTGTTCATTCCTACACTAAATTGTCACACTTGGGTTCATCGAAAGATTAGCAATGACAAAATAGGCAGGAAGGGGGGTAAAACGTTTTCGTTCCTTTCAAGCACCTGTATTCAATTGTTGATCTCGATAAAAATTCAGGTCATATCATAAGCGACAATTACACTTAAGATAATTTAAAAACTAAATAAAAACTAACCATTTCGATTCGCATTATCTTGATAGCATCTTTAAGAATCCGAGGAGTCGCTCCCAGCAGCCTTGCAAACCCAGTAAGAATATTGAGTTTACAGGGTGCAACCACGACCTGAAAGAAAATAGACAGTCGTTTAAAGAAACTCTGGTCGCTTGGAAAGACTCTCTGAATAAGGATGTATCATAACGCGAAACAATTTTTCTTGGTTAAAAATCTGGAAATACGATTACTTAATGCTCCGGATCCAATTTGAAGAATCGACAAACATTCTTATCATGCCATAGCTTCTCTGAAATTCATAGGTCTCTCTAATGCCAGCGAGTGAAGAATAAAAGGAAAGCTTTCTTGTTAAAAGTTCAAATGTTGTTTCTGTAACTCGCTTACTTTGAACTTCCATTCGTCTAATTTCCTGAATCTTCCTGACTTTAATCAGGAAATTGAAGTGGCCAGCTTATAAACTCGTTTAAGAACATAGACGACCATGTGTGGGCATCATTTGCAATTAGAGACGATTTGTTTTTGATGGAAAAAATTGACATATTATAGTTTCAATCACAATAGCTCTTATACTGAGTCACAATATGCTTTCATTAATAGTCTCTCTTTTCAGTTAATTTTTGCGAACCATTTTAAAAGTCATCTTAAGTTGGGCAATTTTGCCTCAAAATACTGCATAATAAAGGGCCTTTGAATATACAGCTTCAATTAATAATATGAACTAATTTATACCTCGAAAAACTGTTTCAACACGCGCAACTCGTCCGGCGTCCAGAAGTTTTCTGTAATTTAAAAATTAATCACAAGTCAGATCCTTTTAAAAAAATACATTTCGGGCTACAATACGGGATGTCAGGTTCTTATCCCATTCACTTTATGCTCCACATAAATTACGCAACAAAAACAAAAAGGACCCGATTCCTTACTTGCTAGCTTATTCATATGAACGATTTGGATGCTAATGAAGTAAAGAATGAATTATAATAAATTAAATAATGCACTTTGAAATTGTTCAACTGCAGAAAAGCATATCATTGTTGATAACATGTGAAATTAGAAGAAATTGATTTAAAGATAGATTAACATCTCCAACAGGTGGAATGCTAAGACCTTTTATACCAGAAGAATTTTGGCAAAAACAGATTTCTGAGGAGATCACTAACCGAATCCTTGCTTAAGGCAAATGTTTAAGTGCAACGTCTCGAAATTTGATTGGTTGATACCAACTGTATACTGCAAGCCCGAATCTTGACTCCCGGAAAACACCAGAATGTCGAGCTTCTCAAGGTGGAGCTGAAAATTGAATAAAACATGCTTGAGAAAAGTTTAAATATGATACACCTAACTAGCATAATAGCAAAGGTGTTGAATTTTCAAATTGGCCTAATCTCGTTCTGCATCAAAATAACAAATACAGTCTATTTAAAGTCCTTATCTATTTAGTAATGGTCGTCAAAAATAAAAATCGCGGGCCTAATAGAAGAATTGAAAAAGGCTATATCAAGAAACGAAGCCAATTTTATAACCATCCCAATCAACAAGGTCATTTGAAAACTGTAGACCTAGAGATTTGCTGCTATCCAATTATAAAGTAACATAGAAAGGACATTTCTCTTTCACGAAGAAAACTTAATCGACAAATATCAAAATAAATTACCGTTTCATCTTTTCGAATAACTCTCTGAAGATGTTTTAAGAGGTATAAAGAATCAAAGAATCTCTGTAGGGGTGATGCCAAGTACTTTGCTTTTCGACCGGGGAAGTCTTGCTCCATGGGGGTGACGAGAAGGGCGAACGATGAAGAAGACAAAATCACTGGCGGCGATGGCGTCGAGGAACCACTTGCTGAACGAGACAACTGGTCACTACCTGCTGCTGTTCCAGGGACCACACTATAAGAACAGTATGATGATGTCACGAAAACTTTGGTACGAAATTTCAATTAATGTTTAATGTCTAAGGCATTAAGAAGTGGCGGATCTGGGGGGCGAGGGGGCGACCACCTCCCAATACTTTAGAGGAGAATGGTCTTTTGTTCTCAAGCAATGGGAAATGTGACGTCATCTCATTAAAACAATAAGCTTGCCACCCTCCCCCAAATGTTTGACTAAGTGCCCGCCCCTGCTTTTAAGATAAGCAAGTGTTAAAACGGTCATAATGGTATTTGTGTAACGAAGATACAAAGAAGGCACAGTGTTCCCTCAAAAATACTTACTTCTCAGAGTAATTTATGATGAGATGGGACAACGTCTTGCTTTCAGTTTATTCAAATTTCCTCTTGGAGAAGGAACCTGGCTAGGTAGGTTCAGACGAGTAATAGAGGAAGGAATCGTAATGGGGTTGGAGAGGGGTTATGTCCGGCAAGACAGCAGAAAATGGCAAATGCACACCCAAGATATTTTTCTAAGTTGTCCCTGCACTGCTGGTAAAGGGTGTGGCATTATGAGATTTTGGAGTGAGATGGATGTGTCCTATTATTTCATCGGGCAAATGAAGAATTAAATTTCCATAAGATCGACATAATCTTGCATTAGTTGGATAACACAATAACTATCAATAATGTACATTTTGTTTATACTTGTTCGTTTTTGATTCTTAAATGATATCCTTGGGTTGTATGTTTGTAGGTGCTTACTTGTGCGGTGGTCAGGGTTCCAAATCAGCTGTTAATTCGCAAATTTAGAGTAAATCAAACTGATTGTAATTTGATATAAGAAAATAAAGAATAAATTGTCTCGTTAGATCTGTAGGTCGCCAATTGTTCGCTCTTTTCTCCTTCAGCATTCCATGGGGGGCTAGCTCAGATGGTAGAGCGCTCGCTTAGCATGCGAGAGGTACCGGGATCGATGCCCGGGTCCTCCACTTCTTTGCTTTTTAAAAGTAAAATGAATTTACAATGAAACCAGATAAGTTTCATAATAATGTTCCAACCTTGTAAGCTTGCAAGGTTTCACTACCACCCCATTATAATATCAATGGGCGCAGTGACTTTATTGGCAGATCTATGTTTTCATCAGGGGTAAATCAACAATATACAATTTATGACAAACAAACAAAATCTAACAAGAAGAAGCTTGCACTTTTTCAAATCAGTACATTTCCAGTGTTAAAGAAGAATGGCAAAAAATCCTTTAATATAAGATAACTTTTTGCGACTAAGAGTTAAATAGTTAACTCTGTGCGGCTGAGAATTAAATATTGAAAGTTCATACGATGAAAAGAAATTGAACATACTTTTTCTTCCTATTTAAAATATATATATTTATATCAATAAAAAGGATTTTATTTCAAAATAAACGTAAACGCGGAAACAACATTCCAGTTTTTGACATATTCGACATCAGTGCCCATGGCACCAATCAATTTTTAATACCAGACTTGACTGAAGACCAGACTTTGACATGCTTAGCAAGACTGGATTTCTTGTAAAAGCTTGTTTCTGACTTTATACATTCAATATTAAAATGACCGCTATATTTCTACAAATACGCCTCCCATTGACCCAATCTTACCTTGATTTGGTGTACAGTGGGGATCCCTGAGAAACTTGAGGCGAATGGGGCCAAGAGGCAGGTGACGTCATAGATGCCGAATTCGCGGGTGCGGGTGATGGTTGAATAAAGCCTATAAACATAAAACCGGGAACACTTTATGGATTGTGTAAGCTGAAAACAAAGTACTGATGTTTGGAGAAGCTAACACTTTAAAATAAAGTTTTCTAATAGGGATTAGGTTATGAAATTTGCCTTCACACAAGCTGAGCTAATTTTTCTCTGGTAAAAACTTTTTTTTGTAACTAGCTGCAAATGTATTAAAAAAAGTATCAAAATACACAATATTGCCATCAAACAATAACTCTTGCAGTAAAAACCCATCCTCTCAGTATTACACCAACTAAGCGACTGTTTGTATACAAATACTTTGATAAAATGTTGATTTAAAACATAAAACTTTGTAAACGTTAAATTCGATTGAAGAAAATGTAGGCCTAAGTGTCAAATTATTGGACAATAGTTAAGTTTTAGCTGCCAACTATGAATAACCCAAGAAGAGATCTCGGTCCAAATGCGAGCGAGGTGGCGGGAAAACCGTCAAAGTTGCTAGTTTCCAGGCTTCGAATTCGTCAGCATCGGGCTTTCTGAAAACTCCACACGTGTTGATGTTTTGAAAAGTCGGTAAATTGTTTCTCAAATAGGATAAAACTACATCTACTGAAAATGGACAGGAATGAAAGACAACTGGTAAGTTCTAAATATGTTTCTTTGCTTTAAATTTGCTTTCAGTAAAGACTATTCAGATGCGGTTTTATTTTTATCTTTATGAAAATCACTAAATACTGTGTCTGGTTGAAATTGATTTCCAAATACCGACATGCGAAAGTATTCTTAATACTTTGATAAATAAAGTATTACTCAGTCAAAAGTGTTTTTCCGCAGTTTTTACGAAAAAATCCACACAAAACATTCATAAAAATCAGTCTGCACAACTGGCCTGTGCCCAACCTGGTGAGGTCTTAAAATTTTTCGCCATCAACGTTCAATTTTTGTAAGCCAGTTAATTCAATCCTTCCAGTGTTCCATTTAACGTGGCCCATTCAGCCTGGCGCAATACCCCACAGAAAACAGAGACAAGGAAGCAGAATGGGACATTTTGCTAGCTTGCATTAGAAAGCAACATATTTTCGAAGGGTGCACGGTCCGAGACATGGTCTTGTGGCTATCCACAATCACTGTGAATTTGACTGAATACCGCCATGTTCTACACGTCAACGCATATACAGCGTAGTTTTTTTGACTTGCACACAAAAACATAATTTGACAATCTCTTGCAAGTACCGCATCGTATAGGCCCTATACTAGTCTATAAAGGGTTTAGTTACAGTTTGTCTGTAGCTAAAAGTTGATCGAAAATGTCACCAAAATACATATTTTGCTTTTAAATAATAACTCGAGGCACGTGTTCCTACCTGGTGATGATCCTGTGTACCGATTGGCCGGACTGAGTGACGATAGTTGACCGGAATACGGACCGGCTGATGTTGACCCTGCCGTACCAAGCGAAGTTGGAGAGGAAAACGCTGGAGAACGCATAGATGCACTTAAAGACTGACTCGGAGATCCATGCATTTGCTGGTAACCTATGGCGGGAAAGTCATAACGAAAATTCAATAAGATGTGTTCGAAATCACCAGAAAAGTTAATTCATTCATTTTTGCGACAGGCACAAAAATATATACAAAATTTTCACTTACTTTATGCATAACGTAAATTATCTTTTTAGCCCCCCTCTAAATTAAGCCCCCTCTCTCTTATTAGCCCCCCTTCTTTAGAAGGAAAATTGAATCAGCCCCCCTCTCAATTTAGCCCCTCAACTTGACCAAAACAGAGATTTTCATTTCATTCATTGGTCGTTCAATTCTTCGCATTAAATCAAAATTCACACTATGAATTAATAATTATTGACGATGACGATGACAATATTATTGATATAGAAGGCTGCTTTGATGCTTTTTATTTCGCAAATAACAAAAAATTTTACCACTATCAATTGTTTTTTTAATTACAAAATATTTATTAAGCCCCCTCTCTCAATTTAGCCCCCCTCTCTTATTAGCCCCTTTAAAGTGCTGGAAAACAATAAGCCCCCCCCCCCGGGTGGCTAAAAAGAGAAATCACGGTATTCCATATTTAGCTCTTCAAAAAAGGTAGAAAATCACGACTATGGTAAATCCGCAAGCAATTTTTTAATTATGAATGAGGTATCCAGATATCTGGCAGTGTGCCAGGGACAAGATAATAGATAAGCAAAGGCTCAGGAGCGCAACAATTTCGGTTGACGGACGACAGACGTGGGAGGGGTGGGGGTGATTTTCTGGCATATTGAATTTCAGGGGACCTCCAGTCCTACTGATCAAGTAGATCTACTGATCTGCAAATGGTGAAATCGTATCTTGGAAAACAACTGAAAGGGGGGGGGGGGGGGTGGTTACGATTTCGGGGATGTTTTAGATGCTACGACCCTGTGTTTTTAAGTATTTACCATCTCGCTGGGATATGTCCAAATCGAATGAGGTCTGATTGGCACTGAACTCAGGAATATCAGCGAATCGATGAAGAAACACCTGTAAAAAAGACATGTCATAAATTAGATCGGTTTTGCAGCTACAATTTGTTGCTTTAGAATGAGGGGCCCCAGCAGATGGTTGTAGATACAAGAATAGAAACATTATATTTACAATCAACCATAAATCTAATAGGGTACTTCCTACGAAGACAGTTTTATGTAAATAAAGAAAAAGAGCAAATGCGATTCATGATTTAGAAATATTATACATCAAACTCAAACCATGAAAAGAGTGTATCCATGTTTGTATCTGTTTCTCCGAGAGATTACCACCGTCATATTTCGTTTGCATTATAACCTAAGATTGCCATCCACGCTTAATTTATGTTTCAGTGTCTGCATAAATGAAACCTTAAGTCCAGTTTGTATAAGTGGCACCCATTGTGTTTTGTTTATCGCTCGCAGGTAACTGTGCAGTACTTTGTGTAAGCATCATAAACACAAAAACTTAAATTAATTCGTTTATCAAATCCTTCTGCATTAAAAAATCAGTAGGGCATTAGCCATAACGACACAGTATGACAGTCAACTGTCTTGGAATAATTATTACAAAATTAGATCCTTGATACACTTTTACAAATACCGGGGACATTTCTACAAAGATCACCAGCCTGGCAAATAAAACACTGCAAATCAAGCTCATTGTACACGCATTGCTGACAGAGTAAAATATACCCTGTCCCAAATAATAAATGATATCTACTCTTTTAGAAATAAGAACCAATGCCAAAACACTCACAGTTAAATTTTCTGCAGGAACAATACCGTTAAGTTGTTTACTTGGATCTTGATCGGAGCAAAAGCTTCCATCTGAAAATCAAGCAATACCGAGGTTCATATTCAACATCTAAACAAGGAAACGCTTCTAAAGTCAGCGCAAATTTAGACAGTGCCTTCCGTCAACTTTCAATGAGAAGTGATGTGCTCAAATTCAAAATGCTTTCATTCATGTGAGTAATTCAACGCTATACATAGATTTACAAATATAGTAGAGAAGTAACGTATTTTGAAAGTGAATATTTCGTACCTCTCACTGTGATACTGTCGCCCAAGAGATTGACATCAATAGCATGTCTTACAACGGTTAAGAAAATCATGAACAAATTTCGATCAGTAGGACTTGAGAATTGGCAGAGGATAAAACTGCATTGGCTATAAGTTTAGCGTATTTGAGGGCCTGGGAGTTAATTGCGCACGACGAAGGAGCAAGCATACAATCCCGAGGTTCAACAAGTTCATAGTTTGCCATCCGTACGTGAGCTGTGCGTAATCATTACGATGATTCAAACGACACCAAAAGCTCATATGGTAGTTGATTTCACAGTTATATTAAAATGCCAATAGCAGATTTTGAGATAACGTGGAACTCCTTTATCATATATCATAACATACAGTGCACTTTGATGACAAGAATAAGGTCAAGTATTTAAAAAAAGATTAATCTGCACATTGAATAATACCAGGACAGCAACTTCCAGTATTCTGATATGTCTCGTTAAATATGGAGATAAATACAAAAACACAACACTGCATTGGAAACTAAGAACAATATCTATTTGTATAGTGAATATTCCATTGGTATCAACAATAAAGTAACGTTGAAATAAATGAGGAAAGTATAGCATCAGGGCAAATGTTGAAAATGTTGAATAAATGAGGATGGCTGAGGATGGCTATAACAAAATGTTGAATAAATGAGGATGGCTGTAAGGAAAAACAGCGAAAACATTGATGATAGAGAAAGGAGCAAGGATACGTCTTTTTGTAGAAGATTCGAATATGTGTCGAAGATTGGGTGACAATCGAAAAGTTCTGCATTGGCAGTAGAGGCCGCTGCAACGAAAAACCAGTTTAGCTTAAATTTTATTCATATAATTACAACTACCAAAACAAATGAAATAAGTGAAAAAGATCCTAAAATAGTAAGATTTGCGGTCTAATAGATTGATCAATTTGGTTGATCAATATTATGGAAAAACACTCAAAGTAAAATTAAGGTAATTTACGGACAATTTTCAATTGATATTACAAGAGACCGATATTGACCAACTATAAGGTAAATTCAACTGAAAACTGGTCAATATCGGTCTTCTTTTTATCAACGAGACCTGCTACGTGAAAGTTCAATATGACATTACTCTTCTATAGGAAAAGTACGGATTATCGTTGAGTTGACAGTTCCAGTACGATAAACAACTGATTATAAGGAATATTACCGTAGTTGTCCCAAGCATGGGCGTTGTAGGTATTTTGCTAATAGCATGGAGAGGTGGTAGTGTTTTGACGATTACCTACAACAAGAAAAAACAGAGATAATTATTTTCTGTTCGTCGACCATTAGCACAAAAAAGGCACGACGCTTTGGAAGAGGTCAAAACATTTTTTCTAAAGGATCAATATAGTCATATCTGTTGTTTACATGCAACATCTAACGTAAAATCATCTCTTGTGAAAAGTTTTCATAGTTAAATTTCTGAATTTTTCAATAATAAAATGTCTTACATAGAGTAGATACGGTAAATTTTTGTATTTATTGAACTCTCGCGTAAGCTCTCGCTCAACTAGTTGATGAGGATTAGATTCTGGGGTCTTGCTAGTAATTCCAAAATGCAGCACGAATTCTTCCTTTTCAGAACTCCAGGCTATAGAAACCTGCAACACAAGGAACAAGAACATTTCACAAAAAAAGATGCAGTACGCTCTAAGTGATTCTGATCTTAGAATCATGAAAATGAATTAGGGGGATTAAAAAATAACACACCTCTGTCAATGTAGTATTCACAAAAAAGGCGGGTTAGGTTTAGAACTGAGAAACCGGACTGCAGTGAGCCGATTGGAACACATAACAATACTCGATTGTATAGCTTACCCAATGAGAATTTAGGTGACAACTAAAATTGCTCGGGACATAGTGCATTTTATCAGAGGATCGCGTCTTTATGTCAATCAAATACAAGGACAATAAAAGAAGCGGAATGGAAACTAAAATTTACCAAAATTAGTTACGTTACCAAAAGTACGTTCTTTAGAGCAGTATAACTTCAACAACGAGAACTGAATTCCTTAACTTGAAACTATCAAGATATTTCAACTTTCTTGAGCTGACAGAGCCTCAAAATATTCACAGCAGGACTGAACAACTAAAAGGGGATGTGATGGGGGTAGTCAGAAGACACCTTCAGTGCTCTGGTTCAAGGCCAGTTTCCTTTCCCACATTCTAGCTTCAATGCGTGAACTTTTTTAGACTGAAATATCTAGTCTAAAAAGTACAATTTTACAAGAACAAGATTACAAAGACGATGCCAATGGGATCATGATAGTTACGGCTACCCATCGCCCTTAACAAAAAACAATACTGTAGCACTAAAGGCTATACCAAAATCCTGTTTAGGACGTACATAGGGGATGGCTGGTTGAATCAAAAGGCAAAGGGGCTTCTGAAAAATTCTCGATACTAGTAGCCCGTCTCTGTGTACTATAAAAAATTACACGAAGTAGAGGCAATCGTTTAGTGAGACAATTGTCTTACTCCGTCAAATAGAAGATTAGCTTCACAAATCAAACAACTAACCAAAGGTCAAGAGAAATCTTATCTTCAAAGATATGGAAGGCTTTCAAAGATAATTTTTTCCGAATGATTCTTTTCCGCGTTATTTTTAGCCGAAAGCTACCAATTAAAAATGAGGCCAAAATCAGAAAGCAATTACCTTGTAATTACGTGTTTTACCATACGAAACAATAAGTGTCTGAAAGTCAAAACTTTCCACTGTTATGACATCGTGTAGTTCTCCTCTCTTGTCTAGCAATGAAAATCAAAGTAACATGAAGTATTTTGTAGTTTGTAGGTAGGGATGCCCCTGTTTGGCAGAAGCCATAATATATATGTGCCATTACTCAAAACTGCGTACAAATGTATGTTCAAGAGTCACAGTTGAACCTTACACGACAAGAAATAGCTAGTAAAGGGCGTGATTTTCGCAGGAAATAATTAAATACCAAACCAGGTCTGTTTAATTGCATTTATAGAAAATTCTTATTCAACATAAATTGCCAACTACATAGCTGGATATCGAACTTTGCCAGCTTCTAGTCGGATTTAACCTTTCATACACGTTTCCCCCCTTTCCAGGCTACCTTTCAAATTCTACAGTCACTGATAGAGTCGAGGGATAATTTCCCTTGGTAGGATGAAACACAGTCACTGATATAGTCGAGGGATAATTTCCCTTGGTAGGATAAAACACATTCTACAGTCACTGATATAGTTGAGGGATAATTTCCCTTGGTAGGATAAAACACATTTTACAGTCACTGATATAGTCGAGGGATAATTTCCCTTGGTAGGATAAAACACATTCTACAGTCACTGATATAGTCGGGGGATAATTTCCCTTGGTAGGATAAAACACATTCTACAGTCACTGATATAGTTGAGGGATAACTTCCCTTAGTAGGATAAAACAGCGAAAAAATACCTTCGAGATATTCCCTTATGATCAAGGAATGCTCGTACATAACCAACAGAGATTTCCAATCTTTTCTTATTCTGTCAGTGATTGATTGCTTAGCAGGCTCTCCAAGGTCCGTATCTGTTCTTTCATATATGAATTCCGAGCTAACACAAAATTTCGCTCGGTCCGCTTCGCAGATCCTGCATATATCAAAAGGTGAAATGTATGTGAGAAAAACACCAATTTTATCGAGGTACTTCATGGAAACCCTTTCCTAGGTAAAAAGAAGGGGGCGAGAAAAAGAAATAGGAATGTGAATGTAAAGGAGAAGATTGAGGGAAAAGAAAGGAAAAGATGCACGGAAAAGCTACAAAGACAGAGTTTTATTTAAACTTTGCTTCACATTAAGGCAATGTGTTTCCCGCTGGTTGAATATCAGTAGGTTTCAAGGTATGTAATTTTGGACCAGCATTTAGTAAGCTTTGGCCTTGAACGGTACGATTCTATCAAGCCTTGTATTTTATTTTATATCATGGTTTTAGGTAAGATTTAATATCAACCCTGAGATTCTATTGCCTTCTGCAGTCAACGAGTTATTGACAGCATTTAATGTTACGGTTACGGTAAACGTTATTTCGATGAAAACAAATGATGTATAGTTTAATCTGATTCCGTTAATAGTTTGGCTTTTAGGGAGAGAAAACCAATTATCGTATCAAAAACGTTTACCGTTACCTTAAGGGCAAATTGTCGTTTTGCAGAACTGAACTATGAAACTAAAAATGTTTATAAAACTCGAAACGCAAAACCATATAGCCTGTTTCCTATTTTAATTAAAACAGCTCTTCATACTATAGAGCATGAGCAGCGAAAGCAAAAGCAATAAAAACCATCCACCTTCTGAATGGGCTTTTCGAGAATCGATATTCGACGACCCAGGAGAACATTGACTCGTGAAGACGCATTGAGCATACCAACAGTAGTTTTCGCAAGGCTGCCATTTGCTTTGGACTGGCATCTTCTATGTCGGGAAGTTCTAGTATTCGTATGAATGGTTCTGAATGCATGTCGGATAGTACATTCTGAAAGGGGATTCCGGCACGTGAAAGCTGTAACACAAGAAAAACAAGTCAAAGGTCAAAACAAGAATTAGACAAGAATCTTACAATAAAAAATTAGCCTATTATGGAAAAAGCTATAGAGTTTTAAAGTGTGATGTTTCAAAAGCTATTTTTAGAATTTTTGAATTCTGACCACATAAAATAAAAGTTCATGAAATACTCTTAGATATTCAAAATCAGGTCAATGCATCAAAAACAGGATGAGATATGGCCAATAAAAGTTTAAAAATCAGCCAACGGATCACTTTAATTTTGGCTCTTCATAAAGTTATGAAATATTTTCTAATGAAATATTTTCTGCACTATAAAAATATTTTCAAAAGAAGTTATGGGATAAGATAACCAATTTCGTTGATGGAGGTTATGACTGGGGCGAGTGGGTGTCGAGGAGAGCCTTTGGCTATTGTCTTCCTATTGATAATTACAGTTTTTCTCCCTAACCGTTTGCCCGGTGTGTACCATTGCATCAAATTTGCTCCTGTCTTATTTCTCCTCTCCATTTTTAGTTTTCTTGCGTCATAACATGGAAGAGGTTTTACAGCTACCCATCGTTCATAAACAAATCAGACAGATTTTGAAGGTATGACTTATTAATTCTTTTCAGATCTACATAAAAAAGGTTATGCGGTGACTGGAGACATTTCTCAGAGCGAAATTAGTCATGGCAACTGATGAGGTAGGAGCTTGACATTTTTTGTACCAACTTCAACGCCAGTCGCGATAATATTTGAAAACCAAGTAGTAATGTGTAATTTCTTACGGATTTTGTGGTCTCCCATACACGTTCGATACCGCAAAGGTATATTAATGTTTACCTCTTTACTGACATGGATGTAGGGAATCCGAATATGACAAGTTGAAACCATGGAGACCAACTGTTGCTTGCTTGCGCAGCATGGACCAATCGATTCGTCGACCCCTGCGCATTTCTTCTGTCCTTTAACAATCGTTTCATCACCAATAGCCTTTAAAGAAATAAAACAATAAAATAGCACGTTGCATGAAAGAAGTATAAAAACAGGAACCTGTTTTAAATTTCATTAGACGAGGGATTTCTAAAAAAGATCTTGCCTCCATCGGATCTACACTGTCACTGTGTCTGTTAAAGTACAAAAATTTTGTGCAAAGGTGGCACATACGAATAAACTATCAACACAAAACCTGGTCAGTCAGTGCCATCTGGAACCTCGAAATTGCAAAAATAACTGATGGCTATCACCTACCTTCCGTTTTCGTGGTGGCTCTGAAGATGACCCTGGGAGTAAAAAGGGCTTGATTTTAACGCAAAGTATTTGAACACAGGAACCAGTCACTTAAAGATTTTTTCAAATTACGTTTCTTCAAAAGATAGCATATCTATTCATTTTAACAATTCAATCTATGATAAAATTAATGTCAGCTGGACCAAAAAAGTATAGCAGTAAAATATTACACAAGAAAATTATTCAACTGAGAAACAAATCTTCAACATTATCTATGCGAAAAGTTTACAACATCCATCAACAAACAATGGTTAGGCCTGCTGCAATCAAGTCTAATCTAGTGCTTTCAAACCAGCCTTAACTCTTGGTTCATCATATTAGAGAGTATATCTTCAAGTTCAAATGTTTGACTGGGTACATATGACCAGTAAGCTTATTCTAGCTGGTACTGAGCCAAAGCTTTAAGTATTGTGTAAAAATAGTGGTAAGCATAACGAACAGATTATATGTTACCTGACTCTAAGCTACTGGTATCTGCAAATGCATCCGGGTTCATTTGTACCATACTCTCTGGGTTTGAAAACAAGAGCTGCCTTGACTGGGTTTCCACCTTATCCGGACGCGGTTTCAATTTCTGTTCAGACTCTGATGTAGATGTTGTTCGTTTCCTATGCATAGAGTGGTCAGATGTGGTCGTTGACAGAAGGTGGTAGCTATCTTTTAAGGGGCAACAGTCATGCTTGGTGTCAGCAATCACATCTATCATCTGAATCAATAAGAATCGCATTTTTAATAATTTACAATTTTAGCTTGTCTCTGTTCTAGTCGCTTGAGTCTTACAATATATAAAAAAATATCTCATCTTTATACTCTAACCCCAAAGAAAGTCCAATTATTTCATGTTTTGATTGTATATATTCCACTTGCAATCGCATGTTTAGAATGCTATCAATTTTTTATTTCGGGTAGATAGATAACCAAAAAAGGCTTTAACATATAAAATACATTTAAAATTTTGATGTTGTCGATGTATCAAGTATCAACAGTCTATAAATTCTGAAACTTTCAAATGATACTTCATCTTTATAGAATTAAAAACAAGTTGGTAGAGGCGTTACAATGCAATATTAGTTCATATTTGCTTGTTATTAGTGGCTCATTTACTTTTTCTTGGACTTTCTGAATCGCATTTTATTTCGACTCAATCGGCAATCCCTCCTGGTCTGAATACTTTTCGTAACGCTTCTCTTTCTTTAAATTTTGCAATCAGTCAACAAAAGTTTTTTCGCGGATTTCCAAATGGACATTCTTGTATGTGGTGTTTAGTGGAAATTCGCAACAGGCTCTTTAAAAATTTTACAAACATTTAAGAACTTAAGCATAAGTTATTCGAATAATTCGGTAAAAATCATTTTAACTTGATTCAACGAGGTGTAGAAAGCAAAACATGAAAAATACAAAATACAGTTCAGTGAAATTACCAGGGCATAATTCTGATGTTTATTGAAACGCAAAAATAGACGGCTTGTGAACGGCAAATAAAAACATGGAGTGACGGGTAACGACGAGACGTTGCTTGCACATTTAGCCAGGAAGATATAACACCTGAAATAAGAGAAATATGTACATAAATTGTGTGTGAATAAATCAATTTGCTTTGAAAGATTTATATAAAATAATTGTTTCTGTTAAATATAGTTGTTAAGTTATCAAAAAGAGAGTCACTTATAAATGCATTGCTACAATCCCTAACAGAACATTTAGAACAAATTGTTACTTCTTTTGAAAAAATCAGCTGTGAAATATTGTCTACTGAGAATGTGTGTAGCAAGCGTGGTGTAGCCAGTCTTTTGGCAGGGATTGTACTTCACCAGAATTTTTCTTCAGCCATAGTCTCCTTTCACTACACCCCACCCTACATGATGTCACTATGACCACCTTTCTACTTTTTTCTGCTCCCAATACTCCAACTCAATTCTGTCGATGGCACATAGAGTAAATATGATTTCGCTGGTAGCAAAAATAAAAAATTGCACATAATGCTCTTAATCAATTTGTCCTACTTCCAACGCAATATCGTTTTAATTCTCACACTTTCAATATCAGAAGGCATAAATATAAACATCCTCCAGTTATGAGCACAGAAATGTATCAATTCACCTTAGACTATGGAACGCAGCTTTGAATTCCTTTATGTCAGTGCTTAATGATTTGAGAAGATCGTGCTTCTTGATTACATCTTCAATAAAAAAAGTGCATCATAAAAGGTGTGTTAAAAAGAAAACTGTTTAAAGAATCAAACTCCTCAAATTCTCATAATCATAACGAAAGTGAAGCAGGGTGCGATCCAAAAAATATTGTTCTTATTAATGCCTTTTCACACGTAGCTGGATAAAAGCTACAATCATAGACAGATTATGCTGAGATTTTGATCCACAATGCCCCCCCTCCCCCCCCGAGTTCAATGTTGATACCTTTGCTTTTTAAACATTACCTTCCAACACTGAATAGGGGTGGAGGGGGGATGTTTTTCAGGCCAGATTCTGTCAAACAGTAGACAGCCTAACCAATGCCCAAAATATCTCTTGCTGGTAATGTTAAAGCGACGGCAGTACATTAAAACTTTGTGACGCTTTGTAAATCATTCAAATTTCTAACAATCCAGAACAACTCAAAACTTCAGGTAGTGTAAAGTCTTAGAAAAATGAAGAGCTTCTAGCATCGTAAAGACTTATGAGCACAATTAAACTAAATTAAACTAGGTGTAAACGATATAAAAAATTACGTCTTTTGCATAATACCATCAGAATTTCCATTAGCTCAATTCTAGTGAATCTGCTATAATGCGATTTTCGAATCGAAAAAGTTCTTCGGGAAACACAGATTAATGCGGGTAATCCCGCAGTTTAAATCAATATATATGTACAAAGACGATATTTACTAATATGTCAAAAGATATTGAGAAGTGCTTTATGTAAAATAACGCCATGCTTGCGAAAGTTATATCTCTTGTGTGAAAGAAAAAGGCACGCACCTTTCACGCGTTCATCAATCCTCATTTTGATTTTCCCTGTCCGGGAATCGATGCTAATGATGATGTACTCCGATGGCGTGCAGTCATCGAATGGTCGAATAGAAATCGATGGAATTTGGTCATCAAAGACAGCTTATGAAAAACAAACGAAATGATGAAAATATTTGTCTCCTTAAACTGCAGAATACTAAATATCAAAATAATCTGAATATTTTGATAGAAATTTGAAAACTAGCTGAAACTTCAACTAAAAGCATCTTAAATGAATACCATGGCACGGGAGCAACATATTCCACGTTTTTTTCAAACTTCAACGATAAAAATTTTCGCCAATATTTTCATATGAAACGTTGAAGTTATGAGCTCAGTTGCGTAATACTCCTTTAAAGATTATTTCACTGAGAAGTCAAGCCTTTTTAATAGCCGCTTACAAAAACCGTGCTATACCATACGACTTTTAAGACAAAACCGTGAGCTTAAGTCTAAGTCTATCTACTGGTCACCATAACAGAAATTGGTCTTATCTATTTTGGCTCATATAGAGACTTGAGGTTTGTTTACTTCGAACTAAAATACTTGAAACCGACAAGAATATGGGAATCTTTGATTTCAATGGCCTGCATATGGCGAAGGTTGCAAGAAATTTCTTTTTTGAACTAAAAAGTTTGTGCTGTGGCATGTGACAACTATAGGAAGAAATATACAGAAGAATGCATTATAATATATTACCATATTTTTTGAAGTATGGATCCTGTTGCAATTTGTTTGTTAAAGCCTGCAAAATGTTTGAAAATATTAAGAAACCATGAAGACGATTTTTGAAAAATGGCAAAATGGGAAGGTTCGTTAAAGAACCTAAGTACAACAACAAACAGAGTTTGGTGACAAACCTTGTTTCATCAACAACCGAGAGGAAACGCTGCAGATGGTGGTTATTTTCTAAACCACTGTGTTCTCTTAAAACTGTTATCCTACTAGTCGCTATAGCCAGATTTAGTTCACGTATGATCCTAACAGACAACTTACAAAAACAGCTACATATCGTGTATTAATACGCTTTAAAATTGCGCAAAAACAAAATACTGCAAGTGATGAACTTGTAATGACGAAAACAGTTTTCGGGTAGCATGGCGAAGAAGTTTATTGTAATATTTAAAGTTGGATATTTAATAGATGATATTTAAGATTTGTTTTGCTATTGTCGTTAAGAAAAGTAGTAGTACACAGTTAAAGATTCATTTAAATGATCCAACTACCTTTAATTTGAACTTCGAGCGCTCCAGGATAGCAAGCGTAAGAATATTCTCCATGGCCACACAGCTTGGCTACCAGGTGAAAAAGAATTAAATTCAAAACTAAAATTCATACACCATATTCTGTGTTATCCATAAACTATGTTATAAGTTCCTTCATCCTTCCTTTACTTCTATTCTATCCAAAACTCCAAAACAATCAAATCTTTCTTATACTTTGCTTTCATTGCCAAGTTCAATTTTATTGTTCTCAAGAGCATTGTATCAATGATTGAGATAAGCTTCCATTAGTTGATATTTTGGGAAGTTAAGTGCCTTCGATGACACCAAAGATGTTTTGCTGTGAAGAAAAATTTAGATCACCTGCAACATGTCTTCAATTAAAAACAACTTTTAGTTACATGCATTGCAGTGTTTGATTCTGAAGACTAATTTTCATTTTGGCTTCAATCTGATATTGCTAAAAGAGGCTGTCGAGTCTCTAAGACTCGTGCGTACTTCTTTTCCATTCAATCTGATGTCTTAAATGTTGCTTTCTTTGGGTTTTGTGAACATCTGGTCTGTTGATTTCTAGTATCAAATCTTTTATTAATCTACCTCGTTTGATCTTTCAGCTTGAAAAATTTCACCCAAAATTTTCTTGTGAAAAGGGCATTTTCAGCAAAAACAATATAGAGTTCTGAAGTGATGACGTCACAAAATTATAATTTGATCCCATAACCCCATAACCCGAAAGAGCATCATGAAATACCTCTAAACTTACAAAATCAGTCAATTGTGTTATGAATTGGCAGAAATATGGCCACATGTGTATTGGCTCATTCCCCATCAAACCTCTGTATTTTGGTCTCTGTTCATAACTTTATGACAATAGCAAAAATAACAGTGATTCGCTAGCAAACTTGAAATCTTTCATTGGTCATATCTCAACCGATTTTAGGCATATTTGGCCAATTATGCATATTTTAAAGTATTTCATGGTGATCTTTTATCTTATGTGGTTAAAATTCAAAAATTCTAAAAAGGTTTTGATGACGTCACACTCTAGAACTCTATTAGGGATATAGTAAGACGAACTTGAGAAAATAGTCTTTTTGAGAAAAAACTGAAAAAATTCCTGCAAAAGGAATGTCTACTAAGACTCTTGAAACATAAATCATCGTAAAGGGCAAATTCAAGTTAAATTTGAGTTTTCTGTAGCAGACGTACCGACAATTGTGTAGCTGCATTTCTTTTGAAAATATCATCACTGTTGTTGATTTCGGGTTGGTGGAAGAGAAGCAGATTTGATGGCTCCGTGCCAAGACTTTTGATTAAGACTGTAGGCGCTGCAAATTATAAATAGTAACTTCTTTTTCAAGTAAAAAGTTAATATACTTTAAGCAAACATACATACTAAATGTAAGAACAGAAGACAAGTCAATTGATCTGGTGTATTTGGTGCCATTCGAGCATCTTTGCTAAAATTTTTAAAGCAAAGTATTAGGTAATACATAAAATAGGTAATTTTAAAAGTCATAAAGCTTTTTGCAATAAATGAAACAAACCTGATACTTGACTTTGTGCAGACCTAAATATAAAAGACAGTTGCTGAAAAAGTAACAATAGGTTGTATTAAAAGCGCTTGTAAGATTTTCTCAAACAACATAGGCCTATGCAGCTAGAATTTCGAAGGTGTATCGTCATTCTTGACAGATAAAGCCTCTCTTCCTTGAAGATAAAGCATTTTGCCCTGCAAATTTGGAGTCATTGCATTGTATATTTGAATCTGCTAGGATTTTGCTCAACGCTAACAAAAGGGGCAGCAATACTCTTCCTAGCTTGTTGAAACTGGAAAGCAAAACAGAAAGATCTAACACTTTTTTATAACAAAAAAACATCCTAAGAGCAGTGCATTCACAAACCTCCAATACGAAATCACCAGCTTCTGTCCTGTAATATATTCTTCCACTTTGACGAGGTCACCCCATTTTTCATTAATCAGTCGAATGGCCTGCAATGAAGAAAACACAAATCAGAAATAACATACGAGGCGTTGCTGATTATCTTTCAGAATTAAGTACAGTTCACCTCCTAGAAAGTTATTCTTGAGAACGCATCAAAAAATTACTCCGTTCAATCTGCATTAAATAAAAGATCTTGTATATCAACCAGCCATATATATCAGTCAAGAGTTGAAAAACTAGGTTAGTGAAAGTTGCAATTTCGACTTTTCAGTCGTATGCAGTCATCAAAAAATTTCTACGAATTACAACTTTTTATCACAGTAAATATTTCTTCGTTTTACCTTTTAAAAGGCTTTCCAAGATTTGAACCTACATTGCAAAGCTGTTTAGCACACATTTATCTTTTAACAGATGATCATGAATTAGCGTAAAACCCGTTATTTTGATGGCATCATACTGGGATAATGGTACAACAAAGCATAAATCAGTCATGATGAAAAGAAAGCAAAACCAATAGCAAACAGCGACATTGTTATCACATTTTATTGGCTTCGTGGCAAAAGCAACAATGGAACTGAAATTTGGTTTAAGTGGCAATTTTGCATGGGAATACAATACAGTTCTAAGAGAGTATTTTTCAACAGAGTGGTAAAAACCTGGGTATGTAGAACTTCCAGTTGAAGTGACATGGTGAAATAGTCTGAAAGATGTCAAGGGTTTCAAATCGAAATAAGCATTCCAAAACCACCCCCAAAGATCACTTAAATCATTAAATTATTCCAAAATCTTCAAACTCGAGACAACCACGGGAAAAGACAACATGGTTTCACTAGTTTCTATTCAGACCTCTGTTCAAAAACAATGACCGCACTATCGACTTACCGTTGGCTATGTATCTGCTTGTGTTTTCAGTAAGTTATCTAATGATGTTGATATGAACACTTCCACTAACAATATAGTGAAAATAGAGCCAATAATGGCAACATTAAGTATCTAAAGCCTACGTCAATGTATCGTTATGCTCGGCATTAGAAAGGATACGCAAGCAATCATAAACATCAAGAAACGGGTCAGTGCCAGCCATCAGTCGCGATTGCAGCAATTGGTGTATGTACTGAATCTGTCAGTAAACAAGAAAAACAACATTAGGCCATACTCTTAATGCACGTATCAAGCGCATTTTGTCATTCATATCATAATTAACATTTTGTCTGGTGAAGAACATATACACTATGTGAAGCTCCAGAAACAATGAACTTCAAAAGACTGAACATACTTAAGATAAAAAAGGAACAAGAAACTTTGAAACATGATACCTCCTTCTTAAAAACAGTCCTTAATAATTGGCGTGAAAGTTGGTCACCATCCTAAATTAAAGTCTTAGACTTTGGTCTAGACTAAAGTCTTAGGTCTTAGTGTAAACGTTGGAACAAGATATGAAGATGTTAGACTTTGATAACAGTTGAAGTTGGAACATTTAAACAAATTATATTTATGAACATCCGGGGAAAATACTTATTTCAGCTATTACATAATCATCAAACAATCCATAAGCTGTAAAACATTATTTTTACTGACCTGTAAATTATGAACCAAAGGCTTTCCATCTAAATTGACGAAAATAATGATATGAAATTAACGAATATATATGTTGGTATGCATATATGCACGATCAATGACCAAGAAAATAGCATTAGAAACCAACAAAACAAACTGGTTAAAATCTCTTTTAAAACATCATGAAATGCCTTTTTATTGATATGATATATATACTTTGTTAATTACACGTAGTCCTACTCAAGTGAAACTTGATCATAACATTGTTCAGAAGAGTATCGATTTTATAAAATCTTATGAGCAATTCTAAGAAGCATTCACTTAAGCAGGGCAGGAAGCTCAGACTTTTGAATCCCACCACTTTTCATCCAATACATTTTAATATGAGAGTACAACATGGAGCTGCAAGGCTAGTAATTTGAAACTGCTTAGCACTATCAATATTGCGTGTGATGTATTATCTGAATCGTGTACCTAGACAGTGTGACCAAATAAGACGCTAGAAGAAGATGTGGACAAAAAAATAAAAGTATGGAAAAAATGACGGGTTCAAATGCATCATGGTTTTGCGAGAACTTAGGCCCTAGTGTAGTCGCGAACCCTCCTAACTTAATGTTTAAAAAACTAATGAGTAAACATCTTGATTTAAGTCCTAAGTTCAGGAAAATAAAGAGTAGACATCTGGAAGAAAATCTGTTATTTAGCTCTAATGACTGTTCTCCTAATTATTACCTCCAGTTTCAAAATCTTTGATAAGAAACTCAATTTTTAGTAATCGCCATGGAATACTCTGTTGATCCCCCATCAATGTGAGGGTAGCCTAGAAAGAAATTAGGCAAAAATTCAGTGTCAGCAAAAATGAACAGATGCTAAGGTCAAAGTCACATCGAGGAACATACCCAGAAATTGTCCTTCAAGTGACAGACCTTCTTGTTCCTTGCACTAGCAGTTACTGCTGATGATCTTTCCTTATCTCATTTGTGTATATGCTAAGTTAAATTCGTTATTATTTACAATTCCTAACATATTAACATTATTCATTTACTATTTATCAGTTAGATATGAGAAAGTAATAAAAATTTCATGCATTTCAATACAATTTTACAAAATTTTGCACCATCAATTTTCAGATGCCCAAGCAAAACTTATAATTTGGTTTATGCGTAATATGTTAATTCAAATTGATATGATTGACAGAAATTATAAGAAGCAGCATTTCGCAATCAAAATAATTTTTCTGCAGTTGAATTTAAATGACTAACAAAACAAACCTCAAATTCGTCTTTTACAATTAACGTCACTCTTCCTTCGTCTGTTGAAGAATAAACATGCATGTAAATCTTACAAAAATATAAGTTTTACAACATCCTTAAATGCACGTTATCGCATAGAGAGAGGCTTACTACACTTGAAATGCAGAACTGCAACCTAACAGCAAATATTAAGAAGTTCATGAATAGACAGAAAGCAAGAATAAATATTTAACTCAGCGAAGAATTTATCGTCACTAACAAAGAAAATTATATTTAGGCGAAGAGGTGATGAGCGACTAGGAGAAATCTCCCAAAAAAATTCATGAAAATCCTCCTTTTGATTACGCCTCTCCTGTGGCTATTAGATAGCATGTGACCATGACATATATTAAAGAAAAGATCCAGCGACAGCTTCCAAGAACTACTTGCCAAATTGACTTATTCCTTTTTTTGTTTGTTTTGTTTGTACCAACCTACCTTTGCCTTTCAATAGCACTGTTTTTGACTCCTTTAAAACCAAATGAATTTCGTTAAACTGTAGAACTTACTTATCACAAGAGATGAAAACTGTGTTGGTATTTTTGAGACCGCCAGCCTGTTTCTTATAACCTCGTTAAGTCGGTTTAGAGTCTTTTTCTTGTCTGCAAGTGTTATTGAATCAGCAGCGACAATTTTCTCCTAGACAAATATTTGAATTTAAAAGTTTCAAAAGAAGTATAAAAAATGAAATATATGAGGTTTGACTACATGAGTTTACATAAAAATATCATTGGTAATAATCTTGAGTTTTCTAAAGAGAAGCTCCAAAATATAGGGACTGTGTAGTAGGACCTCTGTAAGCAGATCAAAGTTATTCTGAAAATGTCCTTGAAATTGAATAAGACAAAGGGGTTTAGGAAAACTTTCTTAAACAACATGGTAAGGTAAAAGGCATTTCAAAGAGTCTCCTTATGCATTGCGAAGCAGTGAGTATTAGAGTTGAGTGATATGTGTTTTTTCTCAAGAGATGCTATGAGGCGAAGGCAGCATAAGGTTTACATTTCTAAATTTGGCAGCAGACAGGCAATCTTGCATTATTTCCTTTAGGCCAGTACAAAATGTTTTCAAAGCACAAAGCAAATACTCATATCAAAGTTTAGGTACGTATTTATAATATCAAATGAAGTTAAGGATCAAATAACAAAAATATGTCATTGGCAACATTTTCTGGTTTATCTAACAGTGCCAAACACATAAAGTAAAATATGGATATTATCAACAAGAATAAGCAATTCCATTTTTGACTTTGCTGTTTTTTCATTGTCATTAACCACTTCTAAAAAGTTATTCTCAAGCCCTGAACACTTACCATCCTTACCAGTGACATGGTGAATTACACAAATTAATGACATATGGGTTCTCCAACTCAAGCTGTCAATGTTTAAGGAAGCTACCCGCATATTCTTCTTACCTTAATACAACGTGGTAGTCGATTGAATGTTCCAGTTGTCAAAACATCAACTGCAGTTGGCAAAGAAAAGTTTGGGAGCCTGGCAAGTGCAAAAAGAGTCTAATTAAAAAAGACAAATTACTAAGATTTTTTAACTAGGGTAACTTCTACTGGATCATTTCACAGAGCTGCATAGTTCACAAATTTCACTCAGCAAAATTGAGCTCTTCTTTTTCATTTCAAATTTAACCTTTGATTGGCCTGATGATATCATTAGCTGGCCTGCGCAAGTTAACTGCTGCAAGGCCCACCTGCAAACAACTTTTGCCAAAAATTTGCATAGATAATGACTGTATCTTGAAACTGTAATGTTACTGAACTTAGCATTTGACTGAACAATTATTTGCAGGTTAACTTGGAAAAACATCAGACATTATGCTGAGACAAATATACTCTGGAGTAAAAAGAATGGAATATGTTTCATGTCATTGTGCATTTAGCAAGGCTAGTTTCCTGGCACCTGCAATAAAATAAAGAAACTTTGTCATACCCCTCCTTAACTAGACCTCCGAAAAAAGATTTAGCTGTTTGTCATCCAAATAACAAAATTCAAAACGAGCATCTCAACCGATGCCTAGAGTCACTTTAGGGAACAGAAGGTCCTTTTTGCTATATTTTGACTACTCTCCATTTCTCTTCTCCAAATCACAATTTCAAACTGCCAAAAAATCCTGAACTTGCAACATGAAAATGGCTGCTAAAATCTGAAGCCTTAGATTTTACATTTTCATACCTGCTCTAGGATGAACATGTTGACCACAACCCTCTGAAAAGCAACCATTATCAAAACTACCAAGCAATGTCACAATGTTGAGCTTTTAACTTAATGTCCTGAGTTACTGCCTAAATTAACAAAATGATTAAAGATGCCATACCTTGCATTTGCCAGGGTCTCTCTAGCCATCCTCGCAAGTGTGTCAGCAGTATTGATAAAAAACATATTCTGTTGGTCTAATGAGGCTGAAACTTCCTGATTGGAAAAATAAAATTTTATTGCTCTTGAGATCTTGAAATCTGTTTTAATCATATATGTTGAAAAAACCAGTAAAAGGTTATGATTATTAGAATTTTATAATTTCCATATGGATATGAATCAGTTTTTTGGGGGTTGACAGTCATTAAACTGGGTACTTACCTTCTCTGGCCCTTGGTAGTATGATTTCATACAAAACATTGAAATATAGTAACTAATCAACATGTTTATAAAAGTAATAATAGTTAAATGTCTTTGTAAGATAGCATTGGGCCACAAGAGTCACTCTTTCAATTTTGGTCACCGTCTCTTTCAAGTCAAAATTTTTCCACTTGCCTAATGTCATTGCTTTGGTCATGACACGTATTTTGCTGACTCTTGCGTACGAAGAAACCGCCCTCATCAGTGTGTACCTGTTTGGGCTTTACTGATTATTTGCATAGTTGGGTCTAAATTCCTTGAAAAAGCAAATGGGTCTACATGCAACCTTAACTGCAGAACAGGGATGCCATAGATAGGGGGCACTGGGGGTCAATTGCCCCTTAGAGGGGAAAGAGGGGCAGAGTGCCCTTTTCATTAAAGTGCCCTTGAAACCGGTCAATTGTAATTATCAGAGAGACTCATATGAAACACTGATTGCAGTGATTAATACATAACGACATTTCTCAAAACTTGTAAAATGAATCCTTATGCCAAAAGTTAGCCAATTTTAAAGATACCTACAGAAGATCGAAATAAAATGGCAGTTAGTAAAAGGAATTAGTAGAATGGGAGCTATCTTTTAAATGCACTTTTACTCAAGCCTGCCCCCCTTGCCCCTTGGTCGTTCCGGTGTCCCTGCTGCAGAATAATAAATCTTCCTAATTTCACAAACCTGACATTTGTCAACCTTTTCTGCACTAGCAGCCCACTTCACAAGAGCAAGTAGCCTAACAAACTGCTGTCTAGTATTGGTTGCAAACTGGATAATTTCTATTTTCCTATAATAAAAAAGACATTTTCAGCAATCACAAAGCATCAATTATAAAACTGTTTCTAACATTGATAACTTATAGACAATGCAAAAATATTCAAACAGGAATAAAAGAAAAGTTACAATGCAACACCTGGATCAACTTGGCAAAGCCAATGACTTCACTATTATTCTAAATTTAATCAATAAAATGCAAAGTTATTCACAAATGACAAATAGCACTGCCCTGTAGACTTATACTAGGTTATATGGAAGCAGTTAAAAAGTGATCACATTGTGCAGATCTTTTTAAAACCTGCTGAAAAGGAAAACTATACATATTCACACAAAAATTATACAAAAGCGAAAAACAAAAGCAAAAATTGAAAGCATTTATTGTTGCAAAAAATTTGAAAGCTAACAGAAAATTTTAGTTTACAGACAGCTAACTTTCAATAACAGAGAAGAAAAAATTATTGTGTAAATCTGAGGATTTTGCTTTCAAAACCAACTCTTTACTTGACCCAGCCAAATTCTTTACAGCTCGGATGATCTTGTTGTAAGTCAATAATAATGTGTATGCAAATACGTGTGTGTATAACTTTACATTATGCAGGGCAAGATGGAAAATTGAAGATTTAAGGTCTTATAGATATACTCTTGAAGTACAGTTTATAAATTTTTTAGGAAAACTCCCAAAACATCTATGAAAGTATCTTTTGTTTTGCATCAACTTTGGGTATTACAGGAAGATTTATCCTGCAATAACAGCATTGTAATTCTATTGTTTTTAAAGTTCACAGCTAGGGCCTAACATCCAACATATTTGGGATTTTTAGGTTCTTGTACAAAGTTAATTTACATGCCAACCACTATTGTGTTGGGTAAATTGTCTAAATCATGTGTTTCAGCAATCCCATTTGTCCAGTGGCGTAGCGTCTATGTATAACATAAAATTGTAGACAAATTCTAAAATTTTTGCAACACTTCCGCTGGTAATAAATACATTGTATTGTTAAAGTCAATGCATAACATTTTTGCAATAAACATCTTATTTTTCTGGTCATGAGCAGCATGAAGTGAACTCCAGCGCAAACATGCCAATTGGCTATTTTCCAAGTAAAAAGATTACGAAAATCTAAAAAATTGAAGCCCCTTTACATTATTATTTTTTCCTATCTACAATAAGCGAGCATGCTATGCTTCAGTGCATTTTCAGTGCAGCTCGAGAGAAGTGAGAAATTTCTGGACTGGAGCTTGCGGTTGGCCTGAGGGCAAGCATTCCCACATATTTGATAATCCACAACAATTTTCTGCCTATAAGCTGCTTAATTTGGAATATTCTTTGCGTGATACATCATTTCAAATCTAATTATTTTTATCAAAATCTATTTGTCATGATCCGCATTCCATAATTCAAGTCAAAATCTTTGGCCAAAAGGCTTGCCAGTATAGTCAGAATTTACGTAAGCCTGAGCATAAGCCTTGCCGAATAGTTGATGATTGCAGAGAACAACTTTCAGAAACCATTTCACATGAAAGCATCTCCAATTCTAACAACTCTCATAGCTCACTATTGTCATCCTTGTCAACTATGAGGATAGAAAATGAGCAGAAACTTTTGCTCCTGTTCCCGTAGGCTCTGCAGTGTGTTAACAACTTTGCAATGTGGAGAGCTCCTCTTTGCGAGAATCCCCAGATGCATTATAACATCAAACATTCCTACATTAGATGGGCATTAGGTGATGCCTTTTCTTGATAAATATGCATATGAATAAGATATTCTGCAAAACAGTTTTAACACTAGAAGTTATACTGAAAACAATTGAGCTTTTTTCAAAATCTTTTCACATGGATGATAATTTTTCCCTTGGCCCCACTCCCACTTTCCAACCTGTGTCAGTGCCTCTGATGCAGAGAATAGACACCTTGATTGATTAGAATTAGAGTACAAATAATTTGTTATTCTCAAAATCAAAATTTATTGTCATGATTATCATTAATTACCGCTTGTATTTTTAAGAAGTTGAAATTACGATTTCATTCATTCAACATAACTGTATATCATATTTTACCCGCGTGCCTAAGTTTTGCACTCACGCTACGCCACTGCAATTGTCAGACTGGTTTGGAAGTGGATCTTGAAAGTTATATGGCAAAATTTTTTCTTGTGGCTCTTGCATATAAATTGATATGTAATGCTTATGTTTCATTTCATGATCTATAAATTTTGTTTTATTTTAACAACATACCTGCCAATATCTGATTTCCTTGGTAATCTAAAACAAAAAACACATCATAGTAAAACAAATATTATACCTCTTTCAATATGCAAAACTTCTCCTTAATTCAAGATTTATCCTAAACTTGCCATTTCATTATACTACCTCAAGCAAATATAGCTTCTGTGGACAAATATACTTTTAAAAAGTTAGCACTTCAGAATATTATAAGTAATATGTGATTATGAACTATGAGAAAAAAACCCATATGCAAGAAGAAAATTTATGAAAAGAAGGCAGTTAAGAATCATTAGGAGAGGGGTGGTTCTGAATCCTATAGCATTAAATTAGTTGTTATTCTAACTTTAATTCTACATCTACAGTGGCATGATGTCACTTGACATTCTTTCACAACTGTTAAAAATTAATTAATAATAACAGCTATTCAAGCATAAAACAATTCAAAATTTAGAATCTAATAAAAAACCAAAATTGATCAAAAGACCAAGAAAGTGAAATTAACACTTTGGCTATCATCTTGTGATAAAAATTTGCAAAGGGAAAGTGGAAATGTTTGCTTTCAATTTCTGTCTCTAAGATCTTAAAATGATGTTTAAGTTGGCCTCATATTGATATGAATATTGGGGGTTTGAGTTCAATTCATGCAAACATTCAAGTTTATCTATAATAAACAAAAAAGCTCTTTTTCAGTAAAATATCACATTTCAAATAATACGAACTGAATTCGATTATACAGCAGCAAGATAATAACTTAGATATAAACAAGAAAAAAGATAACAAGGAAAAAGAGGGAAAGGGGATAAGTAAAAATAAAACAAAAGATAAAAATTAAAAGCAAAACTAAAGACTAAAAAACTAAAATAAAAATTCTTATGCAGTAGGGTTATATAAATAATGCTCAAAGCTGGTATGTTATTAGTCATGTAAACTGGCATCAATTTGTTTGTAAAAACCAGTTCCATATATCTATACTTTAATTTAGGAAGCTTTGGTATATTTGTTGGATTGCCAGCTGTTCATAAATCAAATGACCTGTTTAGTTTGAATATTGTGTCTAGATTTGGTTAACTAGAAAAGATAGCAGAGAGTTTAAATTAGCTTATTAGTGCTAACATCAAACATGGATCTATTACTTTCTATCATATAATGTTATAAGGTATTGTAATAATCGAGACAAGTCAACAGATGTAGCTATTTTGTCAGGGCCCACGCCAGGAATTTCAAGATGGAGAGGCCAAGTTCTATAAATAAAACTTGAATTTAGTGCTTCAAAACAGGGCCTCTTTATAAATATTTTTGCTTACCAAAAATTGGGGCGTGAGCCCTGTTTGTAACTATCAAACCAATACAAGATTATTGAATATGTATAGCGATAATACAGTTAGCAAATAAATTTAGTACCAGAACGAAAATGTAATAGTTTGATTGTTGAAAACACAATGCAATGTTAATGCAAGATTATGTCAATCTTGAGGAAACATGATTCTTCATTTGCCCTAAGCAATAGGACACACCCATGTCACGCCCTGATCTCAAAATGTCACAACATTTATCAGGTGTGCAGGGACATTTTTAAAAAAATATTTTGGGTGTCCAATTGCCAAACTCTGCAATCTGGACAACTCAACACTCCAAAATACATCAATAGTCGGTGAAAGTATGGACTTTTCTTTTTTCCCTTTCTTTAAAGAGAGAGACTTGTAGCAAGTCCAGTGAAAGTATCAAAACAAACCTACAGTCAGTTGTTGCATTTCCATGTTTTACTTCATAATCTTAAAACTGATGGACGCATTAAATCTTATAAGAAAATACAAGCGAATAACACCAAGTGCCGCTGACTGATTAAGAATAAATTTCTGCACGACCCTTTGGCCTTGAGCTCATTCATACGTTATAAATGTATTAAGTGTATTAGGCCACTATGTAACTTACAGCTCTGACAGTAGGGTCAGTTCATGATAGGCTTTTTGCAGAGCCATATCAACCAACATTGACAGATTCACTGTAGTGCCGGGGGCAAACTGCTGCATCCCGGCCATGGCTGCCACTTCGTGTAGTTTTATATGATCATCGTTTTTCTTCGACCATTTTGGATAACAAGAGATCTGCTTCTTTCGAGGACTGGATAGGAGGCTGAGAAATTATAATTATAATCATAACAACCAACAAACGACACAACCGAACTTATTTTTTTATGAATGAGTGAGCAACGAGCAGGAGAGAGTGAAAGAAAGAAAAAACTCATTTTATTATTTGCTTTATGATTTTGATCTCTGCATAATATTCATTATGCTCACACCTCTTCATTTTTGACTGGTTGACTGGCATCGTGGTTATTACTCACCGTAAAACAAATTGACCTTCCAGTGATGATTATTATAGTGGTTGTGATTCACGCATTCACGCACAATTTTTTGACTTTTCACACATTCGCGCACAGCAAAATTGGATTTTCACGCTCATGCAAACTATAAATGTAATATCAGCTATTGCTTATCAGAGCCCTGTTTGAAGGACTACAACACTACTTTCAAATTTTGAATGTCTACACTTTGCTAGCTCTACAAATCAGCAGAAACGACCGGAAGTTTAAGAGGGACTACAAAAAGACTATAGAGACTCATGACTCAACAAAATACTAAATTGAGATTTAACTATTATTGGTTTATTACGCACCAAATTGAGGATATTTTTTAAAATTATCATTCAGTCTTTAGTTAAAGCAAGGATAGTAAAAGCTTTTACACTCTTTTTTTTATAAGAACAATTTTATAAGAACACGAGCCTCAAAACTTGTCAAAAGTTAAGAACAAATTAAGAACAAGCTGAGGCTGAGCTTCTGCAAAATGCAATTTTGAACTACGTTTTTTTCTCAAAATCGAGAATTTTTAGCGATGTGTGGGTGCTTTTTCGGTGAATATTCAAATTTGTCAGCAAATTAAGGCTGTCTCACTCACTTTGTTGGCAAATGAGGCCTGAACACCTCCTTAGAGCGAAAAAGCTAGCAATAGCACTGCTTACACCCACTTAATTTAAGAACAAATTAAGAAGAATCCAGCCTCAGATATTCGAAAAAAATAAGAAAAGTCAGCCTGAACTTAAATTTACTGGTTCTTATATAAAAAAGAGTGTAAAACAAAGAAAACTCATGTTTCACACTTCACGCAGGAATCTTAATTCGCGAAATCACGCATAAAAAATCGAGATTTCACCATTTCACGCACGAAATATGGCCAATAACGCATCACGCAAAAATATGGGGGGGGGGCATTTATGACCATCTCCTTTGCTCTTTGGTCATTTTTGCCGATATTTGTCGATTTTCGTCTAAATACCACCTTGATGTGGAACTTTACAAACTATTGATGTCCAACACCTTTGATTAGAAACATAATGGGTTGCAACGTTACCCATATAAAGTGGTGTTTGCCATTAGGTTTGGGCTGTATGAATTCAAGGTGGCTTGGGTCCATCAGAATAGCAAAACCGAACTGAAAGAAGTATTTTAAAAAGAGCTGAAAGAGCTTGAAATGAACTAAAGAGCCTCTTTTCCCGGCTTAGAGCCTTGCGGTAGCTCTCATAACAGCGTCAGATTTGGTCAAGTATTATCAAAAAGGCACGAGAAGCTTTGTTGCTTCCACACAATTTGTACATAGCCGTTCATGAAAGTAGGCAATTGTGTTCCAGAATTCGGTATCTACAAATTTAACATACATTACACAATATTACGTTGATCAAATACATTACACAATATCATTCTAATAAGTTATAAAAATATAATCGCTTAAAATCTGCCATGTATCATCCATCATACAGAAAGTTGAATGTCAAAGTTTAAAAGAGAGTCAAAAAACAGTAGATATCATATTTACAGATTTATGCATAAATTTTAGTAGCCTTCATTAATTCTAATCACCGAAGCCGAAGGTTTCCAAATAACATCCAATTGGGACCTAACATTGCAAAATCAGCCTGAGGAAGATGTTTAAATTGTATCGGTTGGGTATCTCTGCTTTGCTTCATAAGCATACCCCCAAACAAGGATTCCGTAGTGCAGAGATGATGAAAATCGAGATCTATTCACAGATTCTTATCATTTTCTTACTCGGGGAAGAAAACATTAACAATGGGATCCAATGAATTTAAAAAAATAGCTGTCTCAGAAGGCATTTGCCTCAGAAGGCATTGCCCCATCTCTCATAAAATCAGGTCTTGTGGCTACATCCCATTACCTATGAAAGCAAGGTATTTGAGGCTAGTGAAATCAAATTCTGCAACATCCCTTGTGAAAAGGTTTCTGACAAATTATCATTTGGTTTGCATAAAAACTGCTTTAACAATAGATCATTTATTCGATAATCGTGGAGATATTCGTCTGGCAGTCCGTAGGCCTTTTGCTATTCGTCTGACAGCGAGCTGTCATAAAATAATGATAATACCGGGATTGAAAAGATTCAATTGCGTCATCAAAACTTTAGTGAGAAGAATACTGGGCTACTTAACTGATTCAGACATTAGCAAAAGTTAGTCACTGCCACTGTCAATATCACATAGGCCATATCAGTATAAAAGTTTTTATCCCCTGCCTTCTGACAACTACACTGGGTACCAGACTCTACATAAAATAAGAGAGACTCACCCTATAGTTTCTCTCATTTTATGCAGAGTGAGTCTGGTACACAGGGTATCTGACAACATTCCTTAAAATCTCTCGGCCTTTTCTTCAATTCCAAACTCTTGGCTTCCTTTGCTGCTGACTGCTGCTGACAACCGCGTTTCGAAAAAATAGAGTTGTCAAGTGATGACATCACAGAAATCATTTTTTTAAGAATTTTTTAAATTTGTTCCCATAACCTGAAAGAGCATCATGAAATACTCTAAATCTGCAAAATCGTTTAGAGTTATTAAGAATTGGCTGAGATATGACCAGATGAGCACAAGCTCTGATCCCATCAAACCTCTGTAATTTGGCTTCAGTTCATAACTTTATGAACTGAGCCAGAATAGCAGCAATCCGTTGGCAAACTTCAAATCTTCTATTGGCCATTGCTCACCCGATTTTTGACAAACTTAACTGATTTCTATATATGGGAGTACTTTACGGTGTTCTTTTATGCTATGTGGTCAAAATTCGAAAACTCTAAAAATATTTTTTTGTGACGTCACACACACAAGAACTCTATTGCAAAACTTTTCTGCCATCATGATCTCAAAAAACATCATTCTCGATCAAGCCTTTCAAGCCTAATAAACGTAGTTCTGGCTTTAGACCATATACGGAAAATTCATCCAAAACTCTCTTTTTTCTAGGAACTAAAGTTGCTACAGTGCTGGTTCTCCATTTTCAGATGCTGTAAGACGGGGTATGTAGAAAGCGATTCCTCAACTGAAAAATATCAATTTCCGCTACAAAACCATAAAGATAGGATAACAAATACTCTATCTCTATAGGCAAGACAAATAAAACAGTGAATACGGGAGTACCCATGCTGATTACTTCCATTCTAAAATGGAATTTATTTCTTTTTGGGGTCTCGTGAAAACGGAAATGCGCCCATGTCGAAATGGTAAAAGCTGCTTCAGCTTTTAACCTATTGTAAAGTTGAACGAGAACAACCCCATCAAACTTCGATACACGTGTGTCCGGACTAACATTTTCCAAATACCAAATACCGGACTAACATTTTGCAGACTGATGCCTGTACAGACATTTTACATTACGTTTGCCTTATGTTAAGTAGCTGTTTTGAAAAAATAATCATGACATAAATTTATGATAGTCATAGCATAGAGATAGAACATGCTCTAAGGAGAACCTTCATGTTTAAGTGTGTATTGTTGATGAAATTGGCTAGCTTTGGACTCTACGCATGTATGTCGGACGAGCGGTTTTGGTACCGGACGAGCGTTTGATTTCTAGCTATATTTTTCTAATTATATCTTTTTTAACATCAATATCTATAATAAAGTGAATGAAGATTCAAAGGCAAATAAACTGAAAAATATTATTTGAAGTTACATTACACAACTCCCCTCCTCACCACAGTGAGTGCTTTGTCCCTACGTTGGCGATTACGAAACGTAAGAAAGTGGCCAGCCCTGTCACTGTTGTTACGAAAATTCCAACTGCTATTCTCACCGTCACTTTCACGCCGAGTATTCTCAGTCCAATCATATTCTCCCTTATAGATAAATGCTCATAAAGCTGGAATCGCTCTAGGGGCATGTCTATTAACGTATGATGCGGGTAACACTCGTTCCCAGACCTTCTAGTTATGTAATGAACAGCAGCCGAAACGACTGCAGCAGGATAAAGTTTTATAGCAATGCTGGCTAGATCGAATGCTATGCCACCAACATACTGCAGAATCGAATAGTTTGTGCCAAAATCACGGTCCCAATAGGCAATGCTAAACACAATTGCATCAATGGTATGGTACGCCATAGCAAAAGAAATAATTTTTCCAAATTCTCTTTGTGTCCTCTCTATCCACCGACTCAGTTCGTTGTACACGCCTAGAAGTAGACCCACTCTTCGCCTTTCATCCGCTCTACTTCGATTTGAGTTCTGGAATACCTCCTGCATACGTTCTACAAATATCTGCGCTTGCAGAGCATGTATATGGCAAACAAAGCCATATATGCTAAGCCAACTGGACCACCATCCTGTCGTGTAAATCACTGTAAAACCGTACACTATATGATGCCAAGTCCGATTGAAAAACGGTAGCCAATGGATATAGAAGAAGACAGCTGCAAGTATCCACATGCCAAGAGAGAAAGCACTATACATGCGAGAAAGAAATCTTATCTTGACTCTGTGTTCAAAAGAACTCTGCATGACACTCGAAATCAACGCATCGTAGCTTCCAAATCTGAAATAATATTTTATGAATGCAAAAGGCAATGTCAGATTCATCAGCGTAAAACAGCTGTTTGCTATCGATCCAACCCTCCACTTCTCCGATTTCCCATGTAGAACGT
Organism: Rhopilema esculentum; assembly: GCF_013076305.1. The sequence goes on from NW_027019322.1 coordinate 3,441,757, forward strand.
ATTCAAAACCTGCATAAGAAATGAATAAAGCTTAGACCCCGTTTACACTGTCCCGGGACAATTTTGTACCGTTACGGTTCGCAAGTGTTTACACTGTCGCGGTTCCAAATTGTTCCGTTTAGCCGTTCCGTTTACACTGTACCGGTACGACCTTAATTTAATGGTAGAACATTGTTTAGAAGAAGCTGTATTTAGTCAACCAAGGCTTTTATTTTGCAGCTGAAGTCAACAATCGAATTTTTATTGTGAGTTAAAATGGAGCGGAAGGCCGATTAAAACTTTACTTGGACGAAAGACAAGGTGGCTTTAATTTTCAGTGTTATTTTAGACTACAAAACTGCAAAGTCCAATCAAGGCTTGGACTGGGAAACACTACAAGCCTTTTCTGTGGTCGTCTTTTCTTCAGAATTTCCTTTTCTTCAGAATTTGAGAACGTAGTTACGCCACAATCAAAGCCTCGATTACCTGAAACAGCCATACAAAAGACCTCTTTGTGAATCCGTGACAAAATCGTCTCGGATAGGTGTTTACACTGTCCCGTTCAAAAACGGAACCGTGACGGTACAAAATTCGTTCGCTTTCAAAGCAGGGTCAAAACTGTTCCGGATAGCAGAGCAAAATCGTCACGGTTCTACAGTGCTAGTGTAAACGCAAGGGCGAGCCGCGACAGTTTTGTCACGGTTCCAAACTTGCACGGGACAGTGTAAACGGGGTCTAAACGATCTTGTTGCTGCAAAAATATTATCTGGTAAATTTCAGTCTCGATTCTTACCTACTTGATAAATAAATAGTACTACGTAACAACATTACGTAGCCCACTAAACGCCAAGGACCGAGATACCGGGGGTCCGGGGAGAGGGGCCTTGCCCCCCCAAAAACTTAAGTTGCATTTATGCGTAGAATACTTATAAGTAGAATACTTCTATTTTGTAAAATATGGCTTTTGTTACACTGATTTATCAGGGCTGCCCCCACCCCAAACAAAAAGTTTTATCTCGGTCTTTGATAAAGGCATAAAGGCCCCTAATGAAATAATGAGAGCTAAACATTTCAACTCTTCAAAGAGAGATGAAAAACTTTCATATTTCATTTTCAGCACCTAAGGTACCTAAATTAAAACTCAGACAATTGTCATGTTAACTAAAAAAACTAATGCAGCATCATGCCATAAAATACCGAATCATTACAATTATTTTTAAAGACACTCTTTATAATTATACTCTCTATTTCTTTTCGTAAATGCTGCTAATCCCCCCCCCCCCTTCCCACAAAAAACTGTGTTTATATGGGCTTTGCTTTAAACAGAAAGCTTGCCACATTTCATATAAACCCCACTACCCTGGGGCTGGAACACATCTGGAATTTTCTAGAGGGGGCTTCACCATCCCTGTCAACGTTTTAATGGAAAAAGTTTCTACGAATAACAAAAACAACAGTGTGTTATATCGAATACACAATGCTTTCTTGATTTGAGAAGCGGCAAAACATTTAGCTCTCCCATCGGGGAGAATATGAATATATATGTTTTGTGATTTCTGAAGAAGAAAACTAGTGTTCTTAAGTGATAACGTCACAATATTCTTTTTTAGAATTTTTGAACTTGGATCTGAAAACCCGGAAGAGCAGAATAGAAGACCTCAATACTCTATTAAAATACCATAACCAGTTAAATTTGCTAAGAATTGGATAGGATATGGCCACATGAGCACAGGCTTGGGTTTTGTTAGCAACTTCAAATCTTCCATTGGCCATATCTTATCCACTTTTAAAACATACTTAACTGATTTCACATATTTCGAAGTATTTTGTTTTTCATTTAGCTTATGTGGTCAAAATTCAAAAATTTAAAAAATAGGTTTTTATGATGTCACATTTAAGAACTCTGTTTTCTGCTGGTCTTATATTCTTGCTAACTTTTCTTTTAGGAATCTAGCCCCTTTAGGGGGAAGGGGCATATGTTCCAACCCTCCCGATATGACCGGGAGACTCCCGATTTCAGAAGTCATCTCCCGACCTCCCGACAATTAAAAAACCCTCCCGATTTTTGAAAAAAACTTATAATAAAAATAAAAAGTTGGTATAACATAAAGAAGAATCAAGATCACTGTCAACAGTGCAACCTTCTCATAACGGACGAAACGATTCGATGTATTCACAACATTACAATAGTTACGACATCGGATAAAGCCAGACGCCAAACTGCCAGAAGCCAGACGCCAAACTTTTTAACATTTGCTGTTGTTTATTCATCATAAAAGATAACCTTTCTTATAATTTCAAACTAATCTAAGTGACATAAAATTGCCAAAAATTTTTGTAGGAGTTAAATCGGGGTTCGCATGGGTTCGCACTGATTGCAAGAAAACATTTCCTATAAAAATATAATCATAATTGTGCACAGTGGCGTTTCTAAGCCCAGAACTTTTTTGGCCTCTTCATTTGCCCTCCCCCCCTCACTTTCTAAAAAAGTTCTTCGATATTACTGACCTATTGATTACGAAGAACTGTTTTTCTATTAACATATTACAGACAGAGAAATTGAAGAATCCTGAGTCATTTTGAGGCCTCAGAAATGACAAAATGTCAGGAGCTTCAGGGGGCTTCGTCCCCTGGACCCAGTCTGCAGAGTATGGCATGTGCACACCGGAGATATTTTTGTGCAAAACCTGTTGCACACCGGTATTTTTGGGTGTGGCAACTAAGATGGGTGTGACTTGGTGTGGTCCCATAGAAAATGTCAGTTGATAAAAACAAGCACAGTCGTGTATGAACAATTTGAGATTTCATGAATCTTACTTGACAAATATACAAATAAAAACTTGCGCTATCTCCAACAGTATACTTCACACGCATTTTTACAGTGAAATGCAAATTCACAAATTTTAGCCACAACAGGGGAAAATAGTCGGTGCACACCAGCACACCAGACATTTTTGGTGGTGCACACCGTCACACCAGGCTTTTTGCTCGTGCACACCGGAGATCTCGTCAAAAAGTGCCATACTCTGCAGACCGGCCCTGGACCCGCTGGGGGGCTCAGAGCGCTCCCCAGACCCCAAGCTCTAATTTTTCGCTCGCTCCGCTCGCGATGTCCCCCGCTTTTCTTTCTCTACAGGTTGGAAGGTATGAAGGGGGGACGACTTTTATCATGGTGGTTACATATTTGTTGTTGTCCTTTCGATGTAACTTATTTAAAATCATAAAACTAACAAGGAGTACAATGTTTCTTACCTAGAATTGAGAGCATGCTTCCAAGCAGAATTAAGTATGTCAAGGCTGAGTAAAAGTGAAAAGGCCATAAACAGTTTTTCGGTTGCCAAACACCAAGCACCCTCAGCATGTAGAAGCAGGGCCTAGGCATTTTCAATTGATCTACAAAACTAAATTGATCTAGACACGGCAATTCAGCTCTATCTGGGATCTCCAGATTCACAACATAACCGTCCACCTCTTCACGGCTCATTATAATCTGACAAGTATTATCACGTCCTTCCTCCATTTTGTTAATAGCATTGCTTTTCATCGTCTCTCGATTGTTCGTATTTTCTGATTCGAAGTGCGAAGTTCAGTTGAAAGGCCAACAACCAACTTCCGCATTGATGTGTGTACCAGACATGTGATGGATGCATGCGAGGAGAGTAGATTTTTGTATTTTTACCAACCAGCAGAAATGTTGGGAAAGGGGGAGCTGGGGGCACGTGTTCCAGCCCACTTTATAAAAATGTTGAAAAATTGTCCATAAAATTTTAAAATATGCCCTTTGCTACCTTAAGCAAAAACCTTCTGCCTTAGCAAAAGCACAGACTCGAGAGCGCGCCTCCCTTTTAATTTGCTATGAAACAAATAGAGATTTATTTTACCTTGCCAGAACCCCATTTTCTCTGTCCGTCTCTGTCTGCAATTTTAGTGGGAAAATATAAGTCCAGGCACACGTGTATCGAAGTTCAATAGGGTTGCCCTGCAGGGGCGCCGGAGCACGGGGGCAGAGGGGGCATAGGGGGCAGCATTTTGCCCTTGTGAAAATGGCACTGTGTTTATGCGAATGGAATGAATATGTAAAATGTCAAGTTCTTGGGTGAGATAAAACGTTAGTGCGGTTAGGAACAAAATGAAAGCAATTAAAACATTGGGTGCAACTAAGCCTAATTTTGAAGAGAGACGTGTCATTTTGGTTAAAAAATTTGGACCCATAATTCCACACATGTCTGAAAAAATGTGACCCATAATTCCGCAAACATGATGCAAACTATACCCATAATTCCGCAAAGCAAATAACATTTTCAAAGCACAACAAAATCATCAAACAATTTGCATGTCCTTGGCCCCAAAATCTCAATATTGCACATATTTCACACTTTCATTTCTAACTGGACATTCATTTTGTTAATGCTCAATCTCCCTCCTAATAGTTTTTCAAAAACTGATACCGATAGTTCCGCACTTTTCAGAAAAAAGGTACCCTAAAAAATCGCAAATCCCCCTACCTTCAATCATGTTAAGGTACCCCCCCCCCCTTCCAGCAAATGCCTAAACAACAGAATGGAAAATTTTAGACTGGCCTTTTAGATTAAAAGTTTTATCGGTACCAAAGTATTATGTTATATCATTTTTTGTTATAATTCTAATATTAGTCATTGAAAATGTGCCCTTTTTGAGTAGCTGCCCCCACCGCCTCAAAATGCTTCCGGCGTCCCTGGTTGTCCTCGTCCAGCCTTACAATAGGGTAAAGACTGATACAGCTTTCACTATTTCGACATGGGCGCATTTTCGTTCTCACGAGATCCCAAAAAGAAATAAATTCCATTTTAGAATGGAAATAATCAAACATGACAAAAGTTTGCCTAAAAATAGTGAAAACGACTGCAACAAAAAGATTGCAAGAACTATTGTGAAATCATGATTTTTAATCTGGCCCCTTCTTTTTCATTTTTCCTGAGCGGCTACCCAACCCTCTTTTGCGTGGTCAGGAACTCGCCCCTCCTTGCTTAAAGGCAGGACGATTGAAGCTTTGAGGGATCAGCCGAAAGTTGAAAAAATCTAGCAAGAACGAATTTTGCTTGGCACTTGTATTCAGCACGGGTTGTACAGTGTACAGACGCTACTTGCAGATGTTCTGAAGCTCCCAAAGTTTTATCTCTTAGCCCCTATGAGTAAATCTTCGGCAGAGAGGTCATTTAATATACAAAGTAGATTGATTTCACATCTCAGGAACCCTATAACTGAGATAATGTGTAACAGTTTACTCATTCTAATCTTAATATACACAAACACAGAACAGACAAACTAGATATAGCTGAGATAGCAAACGATTTTGCCTCACGAAACAACGTAAGAAAATAACAGTTCCTTGTAAGTTTTAGAAAATAACTTTAGTCAAGTCTCGCTCTTAATATTGTATATGTCATTTTCCATATTCCAGTATATTTTTGCATTCTTGGTTGTGGCACTTAGAATAAAGGGTGTGGCTAAAGTGTTTTTTAAACCCCTATGCTCCCACCTGCCAAATGCTTCCCACGACTCTGGTTGCCGTAGATTAAATATTCGAAGTCAAGGACTTACTACTTAAACATGTACCAGTGCACTCAAGCTGAAGAAAATATTTGCTCTCTTCAGTGATAGACAGACATTTCTACCTCATCATCTTAATTATGAAAAGGTGCCTTATTTAACCGATCTACCATAAGCCCTCGAATTCAATTGAGGGATTATTAAACTGAATCACAGACAGATGAAGCTGCAAATAATATTCAAAAGAAAAATTCATACAACCTTACCCTATGCAAGTAATTCACTTAGTGGCAGAAATTTAATGCCAGTCTTCGTCATTAGAACAATCTCCGACAACTAGAAATTCAGATGCCGCAATAAGATTAACATCCTTCGAACATGGGGTTGGACCCTGTTCAAGGGGGCTTTGGAAGGTGGGGAGGGGTTAATCGTAGATTTACGTTAACTTTTGTGAAAGTGGTATCTTTGTTTCTCCTTTCATCTCATGTTTTAAAGGTTACATTTTTTCTTATCCCAATTGCTTTGCTATTTGCTTCTGCAAAATTTTGCGAAAGAGTTCCCTTCTTGATAGCACTACTCCCTTGAACGTTAGTAAATCAAGGTCTGCGGAAAATTTGTTCTCTAGAACCAAAATTTAAGGACGAACTTATCCGGTTTATTTCTACGGTACACAGCAGGACTACTTCAAAGAAAATGACTTCCATTCTGGATACTTCAACATTTGCATTAACTACCCAACTAAGTTTACAGAAGTATAAGTAGATACTCTAATAATAACGAAGGCAAATGCTTTTCAACAAAACATACTGAAACAAAAAATCTACCCCCCCCCCCCTTTACAATAAACCAACTTCAAAACGCTTGCAACGACACTAATTTGGCGGCGTAAAAATTGGTGGAAAACCTCGTTGGTTCAATATTTCTTAATTTGAATGAATTCACCATAAATGTGAAACCTATTTTTTAGAAAATGGCTCTCGTGATGTCCCCTTAAAAAGATATTGCATGCTATTTTTGATCATCAATTGATACGAGTCTCCATGAATATTCTTACGCCTGTTCACCAATAAATTCTACAATTCTTACAAGAAAAGCACAGAAAAACGTTTTACAAAAGTGCATACCCTAATTCGGTAAGTATTATAAACATATCACCTGAGGGGTACAGAAACAAAAGCTATGAACAGCTAACCGGACACGACTACGACACAAATACACAAAGATACGTAAAAACAATCCCTCAACAAAACAAAATTAAACTTTCTAAATCTACTATCTGTTTTCTACCTCTTGCCTGGAGTGGACACTCAATGGTATAGCACAAGGGGGTAGTCAGACACCAAGGGTCTGAATTCCATCAATTCTGACATCTCTAGGTACGAATTAATAGGAAATGTGACACGATTTTTTAGGGAATTTGAGTAAGACACCATCGTTAAAAAATCAATGGCTATGTGAAAGCTACTGAAGAATGTTAGACAGTTTATCAATATTTGAAATACGAAACTGACTATTCGAGGGTTTTACATCTATGGGTTGCCCATAGATTGTTCTGAACTTACCTCCACGTATGCTAACATTGAATGTCTCACGTGACACTAATTGTACAAGATGATACCATCGTCAGAGATGGGTTTATCTAGCCTACAAAAATACAGAACTGCTAATCCACAAACATTCAGCTCTCTGCAACTCTATTTTAGCCTGTAATCACTAATGGGGGTTTATATACTTCCGTCCTTGAATATCTTCATAGACACAAATAGCAAGGGATTTTCCCCTTACTTCAAAAAGCTATGTAGACTTCATTAGCTATAGGTATTTTAAATATCAATAGTTTGTTTATATTTGCAAATTTCAAATTCTTGGATCATGTCGTACTTATGCAGTCCTACACCGAATACCTTGGCTGGGCCTGGTTCACAGGTTTCAAGAATGTCTTGTGAAGGCAGTTCTTCAAATACCAATAACTAGTCCGACTACAAACGACTCAAACACACACATTTGCTTTTTAATAAAGCAATTTAATATATATTTATACTAGTATATGAATTAAAGTCCTAATCACTATTTTATTTCATTTCTTAAGGCTATTCAAATTTTCTTCAAAATGCCAGGATAATGTACTATACTATCTAACACACGCCTATTCAAATTCTGATCTACATTGCTTTTGGTGTGTTACTTTGATAAAACTAGCTTCTAGCATAACTGCATTGCGACGTCATGATGACCCAAACATCACAACTTTAATACTGGCACTTGCGAGTATTTGTGTAGCCTCAAGTATATCAATGGTACAATACAGTTGTTTATCAAATCAAATCTTATCATAACCCTTCAAGTTTAAACCCTAAACCATTACTTCCAACACATGCCTGATTTCCTTGCCCTCCAAACTCTTTGGCACTGCCTCAGTCCCCCAAAATCGGCCTGTTTAGGTGTCAATGTTTTTGATTGTTTTTGAACCGTACGGCTTCACATGTCAACTCGAGTCTTCCACAGTCATATCTATGGAGTTGCAGGAGGCGTCATAGTCTCGACATATTGGCTAATGAACTGTCCGGGAATATGCCTGTACCCGTCCGGTGGAGGTGGCATTGACAGCATACCGGTTCACCTTTGAAATAAAAGGACTGTATGAGAGAACAAAATGATAGGTCTTACTTCTAGGTGAATTCAAATTCTATTCAAGATTTACATCACTGAAAGAGAGCCTTGTCCAAATCCATGCTTGATAAATTCTCCCAAAATCCCTACCCTAAACTCACCGCCATCCCCCAGCACCCCCCACATCCCTCCTTTGCTTCGAAACATCTAGAACAGATAATCGCCATGTACAAGGAACCTCGATTACAGACCTGTTGGCCAAATGAACGCCTGAAGCGGTGGAAGATGAACTGGCATCATAGGTTGTCTCTCCTGACTGACAGGAAAATACATTTCCGGTGGAACAGGAATCAAAGAAGGCATTCCACTTGGACCGGCAACCGGTACAGGTACTTGTATTTGCTGACCAGGCATCGACATCGGCGAGGAGCATATCTAAAATGCATTAAATAATAAATAATTCATAAAACTAAAAGCAATCAGGTTTGAGCACAGTGAAAGAGGCAAGGGGTGGCAGATACACCTGCTCATCAAGGGAAGAGGGGTGCAAAATTGTTCTTAAGGCCAAATAAGTTTTTCAAGCAGGACAATGATCTACTTAACCAAAAGTTAGTCATGGGCGTTCCCTTCGGACAAAATTGGCGTTCCCTGTTGGGAAGAGGGTGTTTTCTCGTGGTAAAAAGAGCGCGGTCTAGATATTCCCCCCCCCCACTCCTAGAGCTTAGAGGCTGGCGCCGCCATTGATCCATTCGTTCCCTCAAAAAAGAATTGGTTCCCTGGTGTGACTTGGGTCCTAAACTGGGGCGTAAGGGAACGACAGAGGTAGTGAAAGAATGAAAAAATGAAAGACAACGCTCAAAAACTTTTTTTTGCGGGTACTATACATAACAAATCTGTAATTTTATAAAAAAGAAGATAAAAAAAGCGAGGGTCTTTATAAAAATTATCTCACCATCTGAGGTCCCATTACTGGTGATATACTGCCTTGATATATGGGTCCGTAAACCTGAGATGGTCTCCTCTGTGCAGCTTTGACACGTGCCTGAAGATGAGGCGGAGGATGGAAGTAGCGGCAACTGATTCTCTGGCACTCTCCCTTCATGTAGTCCATGCAGACAGTTATGTACCCATCTACACCGGGAGGGATCATTGGCGGGGGGTGAGCAAATGGACATATGCATTCTTCATGTGGACACGTGTTGTTCATGAAATCACTGCAAACCTGAAAGCCATAAAAGCTCTTGCAAAGAAAATCTGTTATGTTTCATTGGCATTCTTGTGATATTATTTGCATATGTGCCTACAAGACGTACAGTAAATCCCACAAAGAAATAACTGCTTCTTCAAGACATTGTTTTTAGGTCTTATTTCAAAGCTGCACGTGGGTCACAGGTTCTATGGTCACAGGTTGTATTTTGAAGATAACTTGATCGGTGATGCCTAAAAAGAGGGGGGTCGCTCGTTTGTACCAGATGGTTCAAATATCTTATTTGGAGCAAATAAGATTTGTTTGGCTAAAATAGGTTCTCAAATGATTCACAGATTCACAAAAGAAACATTCAAAGTAAAAAGAATTAAAATTATCTTATTGATAAAAAAATATCTTGAGAGCTCGCTGATTACCTCGAGTTTGTCTGACTTGTCCAGTCTTCTTGGCAAATTTGGGCTTCGTGGGGAAGGGGGTTCCGATGGGAGCTTTTCTGAGCTGTGCCATCTTGGCATCCAGTGGCCAAGGGGCTTTTGTAAGAAAAAGCAAAGTTATTCAACTCAACATATGGTTCAAGTCAATGCATAGATATTTTGAAACGGATGGGACATTGAAACGGATGGGACAAATTAGAAGCTGTAAGACAAAGAAAATCAGCCTATTTGTAGCTAGTTAACCTTCCAAGTATGACAACATGTCTCGAATGGAGAAGGCCTGAGACTTTTGAAAAACAAAACTTACCAGGCTCTGGAGAGGTCCTTCTGTGAATGGCATATGGGAATGAGGGAACACGTGGTCTCTATGGTAAGATGCTACACGTTGTTGTTGATAGGCCTTTCCCAACGATTCTAGATGCTCGCTGATGTGCTTTGGGGGATGAAAGTACTTGCATTTATCCCTTTGACATCTGCCCTGAAATGATTAAAAAGATCACTATAATTTTCTGACAGTACACAAAATTCATGCCGAATTTTATTGATTAACCATTAGATGTTACGTATGACATAATATATACTATGTATAATATTCTATACGTTATGTGCATTATCTAGCACAGCCTGCTATCAAGATAGGATTCAGGAAACACGGAAGCAGGGAGACTGACGGGGCACAGCCCCTAACTATCCCCGAAATGTGCATTAAATGCAATGAAAATCCTTAACCTTAGCTATTAGAAATCTCTCTGTCTGTACTCACTCCGCGGTCTCTGATAGGATGGAGTTGCAAAGGGGCGAAAATTGGCTGGGGTTTTGGAGCGCTGTGAACCCCTCAAGGGGAGATGGGGGCAAGCATCAGATAACATTCTAAAGACCGGTGTTTTTAGATGCTTTCATGCACTATTAGCGGTGCGCTATAAGTGTACCAAAATGAAGTATAACAATTGTAGCTAAAATAAAGGAGAGAAAAAATAAGGCTAGAAGCATTTCCACTTTTTATTTACAATCATCATTCTCACTACTCCCGGTCAATTACTAAACTGTTGTTATCTTGTCACTGGAAAAGGAGCGACATTTTCATGAGTACTTCTCGCCAAGTCATGATTGCAGAGGTTTTTAGTCACACCCATGCACTCCATCTGCAAATACCCGAACAAGATAGGACGCTGTTCGCTTTTACCGCATAATTAGAATCTCTAAAATAGCAAGGGCGAGCGTATGGTTCAATTCAATAAATGGTCGAGTCCCTCCCTCTTAGAAAATTAAGCTATTGAATTATAAGTTATCATAAATTTTGCAACTTTGCATCTCAATTTGAACTTAGGTAAGCAATGTAGGTAACGAAAAGAAAAAAGTGTTAAATAATTAGGTCTTGACTCTGTCTCCGTTTTTGGGGGAGCGATGCAGTAAGACTGAGGTCTTACCTGGCTCATTTAGTATTATTTAGGGACGGCACAATTCGTTCTACCACTTCCCCCCGTCTGCTCTGGGACCTTGGTGTTGGCAGAGTCATGGTTTAAATTGCGCTTGGAATGGTGGGTCATGCTGTAGGGAAAAGGGGCATGATCTCATGGACCATAACCATTACCTTCAAAGTCTGCAGTAGCTAGAGCCACTTCTTAACATAACAAAGGTACTCTGGAATCAATAAAACCTTTATAGTGGCAGGGCATCGAATCTCTATGTGTAGGATCATAACATAGTAAATATAATAGTTATGTTAGATTATTCTATTAACTATGCTAATAATAAAAATGCTACGTTTTTATTAGCAGACGCAATGTGGGGTTTTCCGTCTAGCATCATAGTAGGAAAACAGCGCGTTGATTAACATTTGAAATCATAGCTGAGTAAGGTCACAGAATAGAAATGACTGTGACCTTACTCATTTCTATTCTGTGGTAAGGTTAATGGAAACGCGTGCGCAAAGAACGCGCTTTAGGGCACTTTAGCAACCCACATTTTGAAACGACACTGAAGAAAAGTGAAATGCTTATCTTAAAGCTTATGGGGAGATTTTGACAAGTTTCTTTGTAAATTTTTTGCGGGAGAAAATATGTCCCCTGGCTTCTACAGTGCTGCATGGTTTGTCAGCTTTCTGAATCTCCTTGGACAAATCGGAAGGAAGGATGCAGATTTCGTGTTCACATTTTCAGATTGGCAATAAGAATTACATTGACAAATATTGTCACGCAAACGATTAGAGTCACGCAAACATACATCCCTTTGGTGTCCTGTATATATTTTCCCAGGAGAAGTAAATTGTGACTTCCTTCACGCACGTTATACGCACAGAAAATTCACCTCGAGCAAAAACACAGGCCCTCCAAAAACACATGAGGTATAAATCTGAGTACCTAAATAAGCGTAAATACATAAAACCATGCACTACAGTGCAACTATAATTACACGGAGATATTCAGAAAATTCGTATTATTTCTTAATGGTGCAGATATGACGCCAGCTTTTTTAGCATTCTGTGCCAGGGCACCTCGGAAAGCAAAGTAATTTTGCCCATTTTAGATGTTTGCAAAGCCAGGTGCAAGCTTACGTTTGCCTTTCTGATCTCTGACTTAAACCCGATTCATATTAAGGTGTGAGAGCATTCGTGATGCCGTCAGGACGCTTTTCCAGTAATCTGCCTCATACCCCATAAAATTTCAAGTGAACCCCAGGTAAAGATATCATTGCAAGAAAATCATCTATAAGTGAAACTAATTCCTGTATAAACATGTTAAAAACGCATTATTCCTACACAAAAATTAAATAAAGGTGCTAAGTGCCCCGCAAGCACTACACAGGCATCGAATGCTGCCAAGTGCTTAGCCAGGTATTTTCTGGACCAATCTACAAAGACTTTTGACATCAGCTGATAAGGAGGCGTGGCTCAACAACCTATGTTTGCCTATTCATATCTGAAAGAATTCAGTACATCCTTTTTTGTAAGTTTTACCCAGCCTCGATATTCGTACAGAATTTTCTTTTTGAGCCTAAATTTATTCATAAAGTACTCTTCTTTAAAAAATTTCATATGGTTTTGGGGGTTAAAACCTTGCTGTAAAACCACACTTTTTGAAAAATGAGATATGTAAGATTTGCGATTCCCTTTTAAAGAACTGCAAAACAGGCAACTGCTGAAAAGTGAGACGCAAATATGCGAGCATAGGCTCAGAAATATTCTCAAAATTGCATGATTTTGAGCCTGAATATTTTTATAAACAAAATTCTTATAATAAAGAATGTGGGGAAAATGAAAAAAATTAATTCTAGAAATATTCCTTGAAACATTTCATAACAGGTTTTGACAAAGGTTTTGGTTAAGTTTAGGGGCATTAAGAAAAAAGTACCTGAAAAACAATAGAAAGATGAAGATATTGCTCACTTATTTTATCAACATTGCATTTCTACCTGGGCCTTCTCTGTGACAAAATTAAGAAAAAATTTAAAGAGACAACAAGATCATAACGCCAGGTGCCAGGCAGCGAAAAGAAGAATTCTCCGTTCTTTCTCTTTCTCGAATCTTTCTCAAAAATGGACTTCAAAATTGAAATTTTCATTTTTAAATTAGTATATACTGAAAAAAAATCATGTTGTTTGGATCGTCGCGAGTTACTTTGCTTTGAATATTTAGATATTTCTCTTTAGATTTCACTGCACCAATTCTATGATCCATTTTTGCTATTCAATTTGCTCTAGGCTATTCAATTTATCTTTAATAAATGAACTGTTTAGATCGCATAAACAATAAAGAAGGAAGTTTTAATAAAAAATCCTGTTTCTGTATTTAAACCCCCTGTTTTCCTTCTGGAAAATCTAGGTCATTAATTCTCCCTTTGTGGATTGCGAAACATGAAAATTGTTGTCAAACGACTGTAATTTGTGTGCTTATTGTAAAGCTAAAACCATCTTGGTTTTCCAGCTCGGTATTCATGTCAAACAAACAACAACAAAATTCGTTCTGGGTTTCTTATTTCTAGCATTATTCGCCTTTACCACTGGAATTAGCTCAGCAAATCTGTTTATCCGTAGCTTTCGGCCTTGTTTGTTTATCCAAACAATACAATTTCTCATAATCAGCCTAGGGCATTATATCCCTTCAGATTTGTAGCAGGAGAAAGGGCTCAACGAAGCGAGTTGTTTCTTCCTCTACCTAAGGAAATTTATAATTGCTTTAGTTGTCTGATATAGCTTCCTTTCATGAATTTCATTAGAATTTACAGGTTTACAATCAATACCTACAGAATGCAAAACAGATAACAATATCCCGTAAGACGATTTTTAGATGTCGCAAGAAAACAATAAAAAACGGGGTAGACGTCCAACAACTTAAAGATGTGGTGTCGCAACCCTCGCGCCACGGAACAATACAACAGTTATGTACCAAGAACAATAACCAATTGTTTCCTGTCTGGAAATCTTCTCTGCAATTTAGCATAGGCCAAATCTCAAGGGGCGTAGACTGTACATAGGCCTATAGGCAAACTCAGATGGCGAACTCACATTCAAAAAAGCAGGTGGCATGATTCTTGGCCTATAACCTTCTAAAAGCAAGCAAAGCATTTAACAAGTTTGTGTTTGAATGCTCAAAAGAAAATCTCCTGCATACCTGTTCACCCGTTGTATTTGTCAACGTTTTATTTCTCTTTGAATACCCTAATAGTGTCCTTACTTGCTGGTTTTGCGGGTAGACATTCATAAACAAAACTTGCTTATAGTTTAGCTTTACCTCAGTAAAGGTCAATTTTAGAGTAAGGGGAAAAGTCAAAAGTGAAAGGTTGATTTCGTAGCGACCTCCCACTCTTGATTCGCAAGGTTTGGGTAAAGAACAGAATGCTAGAAATGCGGGAAAGTAACTTAATATCTTAATACATACTTTCATTGCATCAAAACATGCGGTAACTTTGCCAGCTTCCACAATACAGTTTGCTGGAGGATGGGCATATGCACATTCACCTTCGGTTCTGGGACACTTGTGTGCTATGAAGTCTTGACAGACTTGCACTTGCAGCCACCTTGGATCCCTGACCTTTACCCTCTGTGGCCTTGGTGAGCTTTGCGGTGATGCAGTGCCATCACTATTCGAATCCCGTCCTTGTCCAATCGTCATTTCAAAAAGAACGCAATCGAGGGTCCTCGCACCACACAGTGGTAGTTCAATATACAGACGCCTATACAAATGCAGGTGAGTCTGAGTCTCTGATTGGGATGTCTCAGACCTTTTAAAGCACGCGTATCTGCGCATGTCGAGCAAAAGACAATAAACACAGCGTCCATAGAATAGCAGGTCACTTTCTTCTTGTTTTCTTTTCTATCCAAACACGGGGGTCATGTCTGTCTTATATTGCTGTAAGGAACATGGGTCAGTTGGAGCGAAAAATGCTTCTCGAAAAACTATCTAGCGAATAGGTGCATGACGAAATGCCATTAGCAAAATTTTCGTCAGGAATATTTTTGAACATTTAATTTTTACATAATTTTCATGAAACAGAGAGAAAAAGATTCAGAATGGTAAAAAAGTACTTTTGTTTTTAGGGCTGCACTCTTTTAGATTATGATATCGTTAGCTTTTGGTCCGAATTTCTAATATACATACATCTACATTTTAAGTAGGATAGAATAGGCCATGCCTGGCAACTGGCAACTAGTTTATTATTTGCAATCACCCTGGTTACATAAGTGAATGATCTTGAAAGGATTTAAAGTGGGGGTCAATTTTCCATCAAATTTTGGCCCTAATTTGCTTGTTTTCCATCTGTTGCTGAAAAGTCATGTTTTCCCCGGCTGCAAAATACTTTTGGATGTCTTTAGAAGGCGACTTGGCACAAGTGATCGTAAACATCGTTAAAATTGTCTTTAAAATAGTGTGGAAGTGCACGCAAAATGAGTAACCAACGACTATCTATGTCATTCGAATCATCTGGCAATGTCACATTATTTCATGTTCTGACGATGCGTCAACCTAATTTAGCGAAGATGTTATAGGAATGCGTGGCTTTCAAATTGATAAAGCCACAATGGCACATAAGCACAGGGTTTTGTCCACCAGTTGCCAATAGAGTCTCTAATTGGATGTTATGTGTGCCAAACCTTAAAATATTATATTCATTAATATTCATTAGTTGATAACAAATTGAGTTCACCTCTTTTGAAATTTTTGTGTTTTTATAAATAAAAAAATATTGAGAAACACCAGACTTACAAACATGGCTTTCGATTTTAAGGGGTTACTTTGATAATTGAGAGTTCTGTGGGAGGAAACGTTCAATACTTAGGTTTAGCGTTAAGCGAAAAAGTCAATGGTCGAAAGCGCTAGCTTTCCCAAAAGCACGATTTGTTTTTTGCAATTAAATGAAAACAAAAACTCCATCATGATGAAGACTGAACGCGAAAACGTTTTCAATTTAAAATTTTTTTTAACTATGAAAGAAAAATAAAAAATTAAGGCATCTAACTTATTTACGCCTTGTTTACCAAAACCTCCTTCCCCTCCGGAGACCCTATTTGTAATCGAATCTCTTCACTCTGCATTTTCACTCAAATGTGCTCGGACATTAGAACGCTGAAAACGAAAACAGCGTTCTAAGAAAACCACAAATCAATAATTTTTATATTTTCAGATTCCTGATCCCAATGCGAAAATTGATAAAGTAGCGTTTATATGAAGGTTTTAAATATCCTCTTTGTTTGGCATTTATTTTGTTTACAGATGGTAGTCTTTCTCTCTTTGATATCCTGATCAAGATCGAGTCATGTCAAGATCATTTGACAAGAACATGGCTCGAATGATTTCTACGTCGTTGCTATGGAAATAACGAAATGCAACAACAGCCACAATATGGTTAAGTCAGGCCTAAGTTGAATTTCCGTACGAGGGGAAATTATGAATGACTTCGATAGCTGGGACAAAGTTTTCGACAAAAGGTATTTATAGATTTTTTCTACTTTCGCAGCAAATTTTTCACCAAAATAAGTGACTTCTCTCCAGCCCGGATAAGCCTAGTCTTATTATGACTTCCGTCATCAAGATCGAACTAAAATAAAATTGCATCTGCTCCACAAAAAAATATCTGATTACCAAATATTTGTCGTAGATCCTTTGACCAAAGAGTTTGCTTTTCTTAAAATCTTCATACGATACAAAATGTAGCAGTCCCAAATCATTTGTTTACAACATTTGCAAATTCAAAAGTCGTTTTTTAACACAGTGCTGGACAGAGGACCTCTTTGTTCCTCGATTAGTTTAGCTCTTGAGCTCCTCCTGCAGAAATTCCTCTTTTAGTCTTTATAGATTGCTGTAATTGTAATGATTTTAGCTTTTTAAAGGACCTTTGTATGAAGTTGGATTTCAAAATGTAATTCTACTGAACATGGGCGCGGCTCCAGCCCCCCGCACCTTTTTGCAAAAAAGTGTTTTTAAAAGAATAAAAAGAATAGGAAAAAAATAGAATATCGCGATAAAGCCTTTTACAGTATTGCTTTATTTTAAAGGAATAAGCTGGGGTCTATGGTGCACCATAAAGTATTCAATTTCATTTTAAGACTGGAATTAATCAAACGTAAAAAACCATGCCTTAAAGATAGCAAAATATTTGCAAGAAAGGACCGCAAGGAGTATTCTGAAATGTATTTTTAGCTTGACTAGAGGGCGTGATTGCAAAAATTGTTTGCTCTCTTCGCTTGCAAGGAAGCCTCCACTTTGGATATACCTAACGCCCCTGACAACCTCTCGCCCACCTTCCGATTTACTGCTGCCAGCATAACGAGTGCCCCCATAAAATCATAGGCATAAAATATCGTGAAGCATTTAAGTGCATTTTTCAAAAGTTGGTTTTTTAGTCTAATAGTGTTATCAACTAGAGCCCCCTTACTTTGAATTTCTTGGCGCCGCCCCTGCTTAACAGTTTCTGGACCATCATTAGCATAGGCAATCAAAAGGGGGGAGGGGGAAATGTAAGGTGAAGTGTTGAAAAGAAGATGTGCAACAAACTTCATTTTGAAGAAAATAGATTGTCTTAGGTAAGTTCTACCATGGCATATATCCTTACAAACTTCTAGCTGCCTCCTTTCAAAGGTAATATGACACAAGCTTTCTGGTTTTATTTTATGCAATGCAATGGTGCTAGTGTGTTGATAAGATACTCTCTACCCACAGAAACTAGGCCAAAATAGCCTTGCCTAGGCCCAGATTTCCTAGGTGCAAACTAGCCTGGTTTGCTCTAAAGTAATGTTCAGTGCAAATGGATTGTGTAAGAGCATCAATGCAAATGATTGCACATTCCACTCCCACATAAACTATTGATACAAAGTTATTTCAAGGTAAAAAAAATTGAAATTAAAGAATTTTGTTTCCAGGTTCATGAGAAAACATAGGCTAACGCTAGTTAGTTTTCATGAAATAATTTTCAACGAGCGCTTCCACAATGAGATAATTTTCAGACCATTCTAAGATCACATAATTTCCTCAAATTAACTCACATCTCACATCAACTCATGGTGGAAACCAAGCTTCATAAATGAGAATATTCAACAGTTTTGTTGTGTTTACATATGCTTTTTTCTTATCTGGTATACCCCAATGATAAGGTGGGGGATCATAAGGAAGGGAAACAGGTACTGAAATTGCCAAAAAATGAACTTGACCTCTCTTCTCTAATTAGGCATTACTGAGCTGTCACTTTTCATGGTTTTAATTTTTTTTTTGTATTGCATGTTTTTGCAGCAAAGCATCAAAAGTTCCAGAAAAAGTGAGTACCTCTAATTTATAAAAAGGTGCAGTATAAATGTTTGAAAAAGGTTTAAGCATCACATTTTTTCAAAAAACCATTCAGATTTTGATATCCCCCCTCATACCTTTTAGTATACCAAAGGATTTTGCAATTGTTGTGTGCCATACCAAGACTCTAATGTGCAATTCTCCTGCAAAAGACTCACTGTGTATTGTTCTTGGATGCCACTGCTTTTCTTTTTTTTTGAGACATAGGGAATCTTGAGCTTTCTAAGTGTGGTATCCTTGGCCATCAACAGAGATAAGCATTCAGTGGTTGGGCAAGCATAGTAAGTTGCTTGAGGGGCCATTTATCTTCTATTTTCACTACGAACATTTTGATTTGATTTTTGGGGTAAATTTTTGCTTTATGTCATGTCAAATTGGGTGACGAGGGCAGTGTCCCCCTAGCCCCTCCATTATTCTTTTACTTGTTAGCAGATCAGTAGAACAACTGAATGCTCATTTTGATAAATATATATCCAAATGCTTGATAACAATCTACACACTAATGATTTCGTTTTTCCTTTGAGATTTCTTATAATTGATATCTTTTATGAAACAGTTTCCAGGTGACATCATTAACCCAGCACTTCAACTTGAAGATGTTCTTGAAGAAGTAACTGACGAAATCAATGAAAAAGGTAAAATCTTCAATTTGTTACCTTCATTTCGTTTTCTAACAATGGGGGCAATGGGGGCTAATGTGCCCTCAACGCTGGCCTTTTGTAGGATATCCATGAGATTCATATGAAATCCTGACTGTAGTGTCTCATCTTTGACAACATTTCTTGAAACTTGTCAAGAAATTTCTTATGCCAAAATCTAGCAGATTTTTAAGATACTGACAGAAGATTGAAAGAAATTGACAGTTACGAAAGAATTGTTGGTAGCTGAGAATTAATTTTTCAAATGCTCTTTTTCTCAAGCCCACCTCTTGCCCCTTGGTCGTTCCGGCGTCCCTGCAGTGAACTGAATGAGAAATAATATAATGGGCAGCCCCCACCCCCCATCCAATATGAATTTCGTTCCGATGGCATTGTAACTAAGGATGCAATATAATCTTAAGTTGGTCGGTAAAATAACCTAAAGACAAGTGTAAAATAGGGACTGAGTTGTTTTCATCTAGGGTATCTCTTCCTCGGTAACTTTTACTTCAATAACCATCACCCCTTTGTCTAGAAGGGCAATGTACACCACTGTTTGCAGTGTTTCAAGCATCTTCTTTAGATATTGAAAAATTGGCTTGAAAACGAGCTACTACCTTTATTTGAAGATTTGTGCCCACAAAAGAGCCTCAGCATCGGTCTTTTACCAAGAATCTATCTAAACTGAACGTCTTAATGCTTGCTCTATGACGTACGTAGTTTGTTACTTCCACAAAAGAGCGCAACTGCAAACCTAGCTTGATAACAAGTAGGCCTTTAAGGGTCACTGCTACTAATCTGTGTCAAAAAACAATAGCAATATGTAACGCTATTTTATTGTATTGTATTGTATTGTATTGTATTGTATTGTATTGTATTCTATTGTATTGTATTCTATTGTATTGTATTCTATTGTATTTAATGTTAGTTTTTACTATAGTGAATATACACTAATTAAGACTAACATGAAGCAATTTCAAGGATTCATAAGACAGTTCATTTACTGCAAAACGAGCATGCGCACGTGTTTTCAAGGAAGCAAGTTTTGATCAAGTTCTTAAATTGTCTAGTATTTTGTGCTGTCTTTATTGATTACGGGAGTGAATTTCAGAGTTCTGGCTTTTGGAATGTCAAGAGGGTTTTGCAGTCGAAGGCTATGACCTGTTGTTTTGGGTACAAAATAGTCTTTCATGAAAACAGGATTAAGGTTGTTAAGTGTTTTATAAACTTCGAGCGCCAAGCATTATTAACGTTTTTCTCTATTCTAATTGCAAATTCTTGGTCAATTTCAAACTCATTTATGCATTTATCTTTGCTGCCGATTGTGATAGATTGAAATTTAGAGGGATTTGCAATCATTTCATTAGATTTAAACCAATCAAGACATTTTTTTATGTTAATTTTTACAAGTTGCAAAAGTTCATCGGTATTTGTTGCAGTGACAGATATCGTGTTGTTATCAGCAAAATTACATAAAGACCCTTCAGTAAGGCTGTAAAAAATATCACTTAGGAAAATATTGAAAAGTAGAGGTCCAAGTATTGATCCCTGTGGCACTCCTTGTCCAAGTTTACCTCAGGAGCTGTAATGACCTTTCATGTTGACTCTTTGCTTTCTATTAGACAGGTAGTTTTGTATAAGTAAAAGAGGATTTCTATCTACACCATAGGCATGTAGTTTTGCTCAAAGTAGGTTTTTTGGTAGACAGTCAAAGGCTTTTGACAAATCCGTAAGGACAGCGCCAATATGTTTGTTCCTTTCCAGTTCTGTTTTCCAGTCTTCAATAAGTCTAAAAAGAGCATGCTGTGAAGAAAACTGTTTTCTATATGCGCATAAGAATTTCGAAAATTTTTCTTCAAGAAATGGAGAAAGTTGAAGCTCTATTGCTTTTTCAAATACCTTTGAAAGTGTCGTTAGTAGAATTATTGGTCTATAATTTTCCTTATTGAAAGAATATTTTTTCTTATAGACAGGTGAGGCTATAGCCTTTTTTAAGAAGTTTGGAAAAGTTCCTTGAATAATGCATTTATTTATGGTGTTCAAGAGGGGTTATAGGATGATATTGACTGAGATCTCTAGGAACTTTGAATTTATCATATCTTGCCCGTGTGCCTTTTGGTGATTTAGCTTCACAATTATTTGTCTTAGGCTTTCTTTGGTGATCAGTTTAAAGCTTAAGGTTGAGTTATTTGATAGGAAGTTGTAGATTGTTTTTATGCTTGAATGCTCTTTAAAGTATCCTATCATTTCAGTTATTGTTAAATTCTCAGTCCGTCCTTTATGGATTGAACTTGTAGTTTGACCAATGCTAAGAAAATGGGTATTCAGAATCTCAGCAACTGTCTGTGGATCACTAATAAGACAATCATTCTCAGAAATTGTGATTTCTGAATCGCCTTGACCTTCAGTGAAAATATGTGATTTCAATTTTTTCGAAAATGTTTCTGAATCTGGCATGCCTTCTTGACAGATTTTTGTAAAGTAATTAAACTTAACACGTTGACGAAGATTTGCACAATGATTTCGCTGTTCTTTATACTTTTGAGAATTTTCTTTAGTTCTATATTTATTATAAATATTTGTGTGCGTATCATTATTGCTTTTTGATGAATTTTGGTAAGACGCTTACTGTTTGCTCGAACTATTTTGGATTTAGGAGGGGCGTGTTTGTTAACAATGCTACTAAAATATCTTGAAAACTATTGAATGCTTGATTACCATCTTGTTCATATTCACAAAGATTAAAAGGTGCTGCCAGCAAATCTTGGCAGAAACCTTCCTCTGTGAATTTGCTTAAATCTCGGTAATGTTGGATTTTAGGGTGGAGTTAAGACAGAAATGATTTCAATGTAGTTAGAATTAATTTGTATAAAGCTATAATTTATAGAAGTTCTAAAAAGCCTTGAAACAGCGTGAACGTGAGTGAACTATTAAAAACATGGTCCTGTTTTTCGGGTGCTCCTTTTAATCCCCTTTTGGTCAAGGACCCTTGAAAAATATGAAACACTTCATTCGGGGGGCTTGGGGCAGCTTTTGGTCAGTTTGCATCAAAGTTTTAGCAAAATTGTCTGGGAACAGCAAGATTTTTGGTCGGTTTGGCCATGAATTTTGACGTGGCGAAAAAAGAAAACTTATGCATAAGCACCCAGATTTAAACTTGGTTTTTTGCGATGATCAATAGTGGTTTCTTCAAAGTCACAGTTTTTGTGGTAACTACAAGGTTTAAAAAATCAACTGAGTGATTTTATCGTCAACCAGAGCGCCACATTATTGTCTGGCCCTGTATTTGCTAGTGGGATACTAAGCTTGGAGTGTCACATTCACTCTCCGCAGCAACTACAGAACTGCGAAAACTTTTGTTTAGAGAGCATTGAATAAGAAATAGCATTGGATAAGAAATAGCGAAGCCCTGGCAGTATGGGGCTATGACACGCGACGCTTAATATTCTTGATCCCCATACCTGCAGATTCAGGAACAAACCCAAGTAAAATCGGTGGTGATGCAGTGTTTGATTAAGACACAAAAGTGTGTTAACTAATAACATCGTTTGCCGCTTTATTCCTTTTACTTAATAGATATGTAAATATATATTTGAAAAAAGCAAACATTTTACAACATACTAAAAGCTTTTCGTCTGACACTCCTCAGAGCATATACGTCAGAATCAGGGTCCGAAAGAACACGATGAAAAATATATACCCAAGTAAAGCTTTTTCATCGTGTTCTTTCGGACCCTGATTCTGACGTTTTATGCTCTGAGGAGTGTCAGACGAAAAGCTTTTAGTATGTTGTAAAATGTTTGCTTTTTTCAAAGCCATTTTCAAATTCTGTACCGCAAAAAAATTGTTCAAATATATATTTACAAATTCTCTCACCTTTATAAAGCTTTATGTTACTATATGTTTAAAGTCCCCGTCTCTTTCATGACCCTTGCCTTTCCACAAGCCCAGAATAAGTTCTCGACTTTTTACGTAGATGCCAGATGCAATTGAAGGCTTCAGGTTGTGATCTGATTGAATTTTAATGTTTGCAAGCTAGGATCTTGAGAATAATTCAAACGATTAAATGAAAGAAAAATCCTGATTCACAATCATTGTTTCAATTTAGAGAAGTTGTGCCCACACTGTAGGCAGGTGCCCTTTTGTGTGCTAGTTCTTACGTAGGGTATGTGGGCAGTCCTTTTATGATCTCTTTGATAAGAGAATCAAATTTCCTACAGTTTTACGTTGATTCAAGCAGACTTCAAGTGCTGTTACGAAATGTTTAGACACACCCTGCCACATGGCACGATATAACAATGCAACAAGAATCAGATGGTATCCTATTGGCTAATAGTTATTCTCTACTTTACTGCGAAAGGCTGAAACTTGATACTGTGGAATTTAAAAGGCGTCTCTAGCATTTCTGTCCCTGCTGCTAGACTTCAACCCAGGGCCTATTATATGGAAATTTTCCAAGACCACACTTTAAGAAAAGAAGGCTGCATATGAAGCATGGAATTTCAAAGTATCGACCGTTGCCGTAGAAAGCGTTTTTCTTTATTCGTGTAAAACAAAAAATACTCAACATTACACGATTACAAATATGTTTCTATTATAGCCTATTCTTTATGGACTCCGACGGTAACAGTAG
Organism: Rhopilema esculentum; assembly: GCF_013076305.1. The sequence goes on from NW_027019322.1 coordinate 3,465,563, forward strand.
TTAAAGGTTAACATTGCTAGAAGCTCTATATATAATTCATACTTATTTTAATATTGAAGGACACGCCAAAAAATTTAAAACGCGGGGGGTTCTAATAAGAGCAGGGGGCTATAAGATTTTTGAAAAATTAATAATGGGGGGAGTCCAGTTATTGGGGGCCTTAGAGTAGGCTGACCAGTTTAAATTATTTCAGGTTTCAGAAATCAACTTGGTGGCTGTTTGGCCGCCATTTTTGTTACTGTCGCTAGATTGGCTTTTACACCATTTGAGAGCAAAAAGCTGATTGTCTGTAACATTTTTCGCTCTTGTTGAGCGAAAGACCCATTCCACAATTTTGAATTTCCAAGACCACATTTTGGATTTCCAAGACCACAAAATGTGGGAAAAACCGCACTAAAATAGGCCCTGCTTCAACCAATAACCACGATATGTTTTCCAAAGCAAATAAAGACATTGTTTGTTGAAAAATGGTATCATCAAAAACCTCTTTGCCTCTTTCTGTTGTTTTGTTGCAAGCTTGTTAATTGTCTCTCAAAGTTGCATGCTATATCAATGTGAATGCCTATTGTTTGTTTAACAGAGTAGACGCCTTACAAACATTATTTTGAATTTGTGAACTTTTATCATCAAGTCTTCAAAAAGACCGTAATATAACTCTTAAACAATCTATTAAATGTTTTTCAAAGTGGCTGAAAAATGGCAAGTAAAAGATCTTGAATAGTTTAACAAATTTCTGTTATGTTAGCTTGGTTCATAAGGTTTAAAACCAAACGCTACAGTGATTTGATGGGGAGTTAAATAGGCTCATCTTGCTGTTTATCAGTCCACTGCTTTCTAGTAAGTTACATTCCACTGCTTTCTTGCAGGCTCTCGCACGTAGGACTTTTTCATAATTTAAGTTGAGAGTAAATGGTTAAAATCCAAAACTCTCAATATGTATTTATATGACGTTATCACTTTCCACTCTGTGTCAGAGCCCGCGAATTTTAAAGTGGGGGGGGGGCAAGGCTAAAAAAGTAGGGGGCCAAGGCTTCTTACCCCTTATACTACTGCTTTAAAACTATGAAACTACTTATTTCGCAAAAAAGTGGGGGCCATGGCCACCCTGGCCCCCGGTGGAGCTGGCCCTGTATGTACGTTGTATTTTCATAAAAATTTTCAGAGCGTTGAGCCCCTTATTTGTAATTTAAGAATATTGAATGTATTTTCATGGACAACGCCGTCTTAGCACGTTTTATCGCAATCTGTAAACAAAATCTGACCTTTTCCTATAAACGCTTAATCAAAAAAGCAAAGTGATATTACTTTGACGACAGAGATTTTCTAAACCCTTTCTAAAGCTTTTCTAAAGCGCTGTTTTGCACTTCTATGTTTGTGAAGAAAAACGTTTTTGCTGGTTTTATCAATTAATGGCATTACCTGTTTTTTTATTGACAAGCTGGTGACTCCGTTAATCATATTAAAGATTTTTGAAATTTCTAAATCATTTTGATCAATTTTATAATTGATGCCTACGTGCATATAAGTCCTTCTACGGATAAAGATATATTGCACTCTTTCAAGTTTAAAACATTGCAGAGGCTAACAAAGAAAGATATACCCGTTGAAGAACTATGTGAACACCAACCTTTTTATATAAAAAAACTTCCTTCATGAAACTTCCCAAAGTGCTGGAGCTTATGAAAGATTTTTGAAATTTCTAAATCATTTTGATCAATTTTATAATTGATGCCTACGTGCATATAAGTCCTTCTACGGATAAAGATATATTGCACTCTTTCAAGTTTAAAACATTGCAGAGGCTAACAAAGAAAGATATACCCGTTGAAGAACTATGTGAACACCAACCTTTTTATATAAAAAAACTTCCTTCATGAAACTTCCCAAAGTGCTGGAGCTTATCAAGAAACTTCTTCAGTACGCAGTAGATTAAGACAGAGTTGAATTTTTAAAACTAAAATAACTAAAATAGCTATAATAACAATAATAATAACTAAAATTTAATTAATTGCAGAATTCTGAGATTTTGCGACTGTTCTTTGGTGTGATCGATGGTGAATAGAACTCTAGGTGCAGAAAATAAAAGTCATTCAGGCATCTCACAAAGTCTGAAACCCTAATTTCAAAAGTCTCACATCTTCAGTAGGGAATTGAAGTACTAGAATATTAAGAATATAAGCTTTTGCTCAGCATAAGAATTTACTTGAAGGTCCCCAAATTTCGTACAAAATGACATCGAAATTAAAAAATTCTTTAGAAACACTGAGTAGGCCTACTGATAATTGCCTCTTGTTTCGTTTCGTATTGAAAATTGGTGTATCTTCATCAATCCCTGTTGCCTGTAAAAAGTTGTGATGAAGAAGAAAACATTACATGGCACTAGGCTGGCGACTTAAACTTTAGAATATACGTTTTCTTGTCTCCTGAATTTGCTTAAAATATGTTATCACTACACCTTCCTAGACAAAGGGGGCTTGTGCCCAGGTGTCACCCGGCTGCAACTTCTCCGAATCTTACTGACCAACAGTACCTTATTTACGTTTCAGCCTCTATACGGACAAAATACTACCACAAGTTCAATGTTTTTGATAAATTGTTGTTTACAATGAGTCGCGAATATTTGTTTGGTGTTCATGTCTTTCCGTAACCACAAATGTGGCCCTTTCTTTATCTTCATAGTCTCAAGCTATTTATATCCTCAATTTGTTTTGATCCTTACCACCTAGTACCTGTTGTGAAACAGAATGGGGATGCATAGTATGGCATCATTAGGGGCGTCATCGGGAAAATATGACAAATTTTCCAACAAATTTCAGCAAAAACCCACGAGAAACAGTTATTTGCCGGTGAATGACAAATATTTAAAACTTTTTACCCAAATTTTCCGACAAACTCGATAAATTTTAAAACAAAAACTCCCATCGGCCATCATCACCAAAGCTTCGTAACACTGTAGACGGCAACTTTTGCTATGACAGAATTTGAATTCTTCAGAGTTTGAATTTGCATCAGAGAAAGTTGTTTTTACATAAAGCTCATGCCGAGAATTTTCTCAGTTCAGAAAGAAATGAACCTCCAAACATTTCTGTTGATTAACGTCCCTGTTTTCCCTTTTTCTTGTTATAGATCATTCCAGAATCGATAATCAACATGAACAGAGCGAGGTTACAGATAATGGGCAGCAACATAGAACAATAACAAACCAGGAAGCAACCAAGAAAGCAAGCGTACCATCGGTTGTAAGTGAGAAGCAGAATGGCGACCCCAAGCAAGTCTCTTTCTTCAAAAAACCTATGCTTTACGAAGCTGCTCCCAAAAAAGTTGAAAAGGCAAGATACAATATTTTGTTTTTTGCATGCTCTTAAGGATCTCAATTTTAAAATGGGTTACAACTATTTTGAATTTGCATGCAAATGCATATTCTAGCTTGCGTGTCGCACAATGTAATGTGACAATATGACTTGGTGAGATAATTTTAATATCTTCTTTGTACAATTTACCTAAATTTCAAGTTTGATAACCAAGGATTTATATTTCTCGTAGCTTGAACAGCGCAAAGGATTTTTTAGCATCGAAACTCAAGAAAAAAGCTCTGATTGGATAAAGGATAACGATGTTAAGGAGCCATCACATGCACAAGAATCCATTGGTGAAAAAAAGCCAGAGAGTGAGAAAAATCACAACAACATTGAGTCTCTCGAGTCGCTCACAACAACAATCGACAAACAAACAGTCAGTAACGATGTTAATAGGAATCACCAAATCGAAGGAAGGACATACGATGAGGAGAATAACCTTACTGAAGATAACCAGGAAGTTTACCTGACTGATGCCATCACAGGGAAGGGAATTACACTTGAAGAAGCTAAGGTAAAATCAATTGGTTAATTATTGTATTCAGTTCCGTTTTCCAAACTGGCAGCCTGTCAAATTTACACTTGCATACTGTTTTAACCTACCAGCTTTTATCTATTTGTGCTTAAAACAAATCCGTTTCCATTGCCCACTCCATTCATCTAGTCGCATTCTGTAATGCCAATTTATCTATAAAAATCATCATTCATTTTATTGTTTGTTTGTGGATAAAATACATTTAGCATCAATATTGACCACAAAATCATGATGAATTTGTTTTCGTTTGTTAACTCTATGCTAACAATATAACAAAAAGTAAGCAGGGCAATATAAATAAACAAAAAATGATCCAGAATTAAAGGAGAAAGATTCGCAGTATGAATGCTATTATTATTTTCTTATCATTAAACAGCGAGATCATTTTTAATCAATACTTGAAACGGCAGTAATTGATCTAAATAAATGCATGTATTAATTATGCACATTATCCATTAGCCTAAGTTCAAGACCCCAAACTTAAATTATTGGAGTCTGGGACTCAGGCTAATGATCCATATAAGTGATAAAGCAGATTTGAGGCAAAAACGAAGCACAGAGCAGATTATGACACACTAATTTAAATCATATATTCATATGTAACATATAACATATATGATCTTTATATGCCATATACTTTTTAACGTTTCCTCTTCATGTCAGAATATTTATCTTTTCTCAAAAAAGATTTTTCACTGTTTATTTTGTTCTCTGAATGCCTAGATGAGCAATATCAAAAGCAAGAATTAAACAATATCAAAAGCAAGAATTAAATAATTATTATACAATAGATATCTCTCAGCCTGTTATAATTGAATTTCTTGAAAATTTAGAATACTTTAATACGTTCAGAACAGTCACATCTTTTCAAATTTTATAAGCTATCGAGTTAAATTTATCGAGAAACGCCTTTGGATGTCAATGTTAGTTTACAGTTACTTTTTTGAAAAAGTTTGGCTTTCAATTGTTGTTGACAATTATTTCTGCAAGTCTTACATCGTTAGGCATCGTCTTTAACCGATCTGAATGTTGTTTATTGTTGCATACTCTGTTGTAAAACCTGCCAGGTGACAAGCTTTTATAGAGTTATCGCATGGAACTATCAATGGTAATGCAAAAGGAATGAGGATAATAACTAGAACATAACTGAATGAAGATTAAACAACTAGCAGTCAAACCTATATTAAAAGTGACCCTTACAAATACAAACCAAAAACATAACTTGTTCATAGTTATGAATTAAGTCGTATTTTCCCCCTAGAATTTGCGGTTCCTTCTCTTTGGAGATGTGACCACTACATTCAACGAGGACTGGACTAGAGTTCCCATACGTCTCGAGAAGGCAGGAAGCTATTCAATGGCCTTTCCAAAGGTAAGAACCCTTGAAGCAAACGTTTTTCCCCTTGATTTTATCAAATAGACATCCATTCCTCTTCCGAAAGAAGATTCTAATTGATATTTGTTTGTTATATTTCACACGTGGTTTGTCAAAACAAACATTTGAAATGATATGTGTACACGTTTGCATATGACATAATTACTTAATCACAAATCAATCACCTTATCTTCACTCTGTCCTTGCATAGTTTCATTTCACCTTGAGTTTTTGCTTCACATCTACTCATAAAATAAATAGTTTAACCGCTGAAATATTAATGGTTCATAAGTAATCGTGTCAGAATTCTCCATAAACAACATTTCCACTGCTTTAACGGTAATCAATGATATTTATCAGGAAAAATTTGATTTTATTACAGGGACCTACGGAGAAACTAATTTCATTCGTCCAGGCTTATGTCCTGAAGCATTTTTTATTCGACGAGAAACTGAGTGAAGCTGGCATAAGGTATTGCTAAATCTATTACAACTTCTTCTTCTTTGGAGTGATTTTTCTTTTATATATATCCAGTTGCATAACGAGAGAGGTAGAGGTGGAACGCTATTGTGCAACATATTACACACCCCATTTTCAGCTGTACCTCAGTATTAACCATTGAAGGTTTCAGTTAGAATGGTACCTTGATCGGTTGAAGCAACTCTTTCCTTCTCGAGATTTCTTTACTTCTTGTATGAAAGAGTGCTGCTAACAAGTACTTCATCCCGTATCCAGTATAGATAGATCACGCTTTGGTGTGTATAACACGACAATATTAAGTTGCTACTCTCAGCTTAGCGCTTATCGATATATTCAGGACTATTTTTCTGTACAAGGTTCGTTTTCCGACTTTTCTGTACCGTCCGTCGATCCCATGTATCTGGAGTATTCAATTATAAAATATCATTTAGATAATCAAATTATTGTTACCGTGTACGGAACTTATTATGGTTTTGCTGAACTTGCAAGGCGTAAGGATAGCTGGTATCACAAAGTATAACGAATTTTCACACAAATGATTCAAAAATATTGTTTTTTCTATCAGCTCAAAAAAGGATGGGGAATGTTACAAATATTGTCTGGTTTTGGCGATTGTGGACATGCTTTGGCAAGCTGGGATGCAGCAGAAAGCCGTCGTTTGCTTGTGAGTTGTCTCTTCTCGATCTTTCATTGATACATGAAGGACAAAGGAATGCTTCACCTTTCTCCCAACACAAATGTTTTTGTTAACAAAAATTCCTCAACATTAGATAGATAGCTGTTTGTATAGGGGTCTTAAATACATTTTTCAGGTATCATATGTCATTGACATTTTGTGTCGCTCAAAGCAGTATTGCAGTGTTCAATGCTAACTTTTAAGTAGTGAGCTAAAAAATGCACTCACTTGCCACAGCCCTTTCATTCTTAGCAACCTGGGCTTGAGATGATTCCCAATCATGATGGCAATAACATCACACTAGAGCAGATAGCTTAGTTTGATTTTGTTAATGTGATGCCAAATGATGAAGGTGAAAGCAAGGTAGCAGTGAAACCCAAGTCAGGAAAGATCGGTGAAATCCTACGTTAGATAAGAAAAGAAAAAGGGGGGCTAGTTCCCTAAAAATTTGCAAAATGTACTCAAAACCACACAAAAATTGCCTTGCTCTTGGTTTTTCGCGTTGTTAGCTCCCTCCAACAAAACGTTTTAGCCCCCTCAGTCTGATATATGCTCCGCGGTTCAAAGAGGAAGTTGCTAAGAAGGATGAATGAAAACCACATAGGAAGATGTGTTATATAAAAAGCAAGGTACATGTCATTTTGTTGAAGTTAACTACATTTATTGGGATATCCTTAGAGAACCACACTGCAATTGGCCCCTGTTCCATTATGTCGATGTGGGTTCAAAGAAGAAACCTTTTAATGACAATGGTATCTAGATTAATTTGCAGGGTTTTGTATCGAGAAATCAATATCTGAAAAATGAATATCTGAATGATTTGTTCTGTGGTCATCATTCGAGTGGACGCCATTTAACGATGATGAGACTTAACAAGTAATTGTGCAAAAATGCAAGGGTTTTTGACGTTTATGATAAAAGCATGTGGCAACATTCTTCATACATGAGAACATTAAAAAAGCAGATGTTTATATTCTTTAATTGACCTAGTTATTAACACTAAAATTATATTGCCTATTGCGTCTGGACAGATAACTTTTTCCTTTGGTTTTCTTAATGTGATATAAGCAGGTAATCATTTCAAAATTATCCATTCCTGTTAGATTGCATTTATCTAGGATATATATTACAAGGAAATCATTTAATTCATTTAATTGAAGTTAGAAACTAATTCATATCATTTTCCCTTTTCCAGACCAACCTGTTCCAAAGATGCTTTCAGCTCAATCGATTTAAAATTGGATGGTCTGATAGAAAGGGTATGCTTTATATTAAGAGACCCAGCTTAAATCATATGAACCCAGAGTACTTCTCAAACTGTAGGCTGTTTATCCAGGAAACAAGACAAAGCAGTTCTAACTTGCTATCATAAAAATGCTTCCTCACCTATTTACGTGCTATGAACAATGACTCAAGGGATTAGCTGAGGCCAGCCTCTTTTAAGTGGGGAGTTTGGTACTGGATTGAGACCGAGAGGCAAAAGTAGGCATCATCAGAAAGGCAACTTTTTACAACACTTTATGTCAGTAATAGAGACTGTTTTTTGAAAAGATAAGCATATCTCACTAGATAAAGATTTTCAATACATTGCGCTAGATAATTATGATCACACAGAATTATTCTTTCCTATCCTTTTCCTTTTACCCTTTTGGGAGTTCTCTCCGATCTTTTCAGCATCCCTTTTGACTTACCGTAAATAAATTGCCTAGACAATTTGTTTCAAATTACGTTATTAAGTTGTAGGAATTAGTCCCGTAAATTTATTTTTTGGACACACAATGCATATATAAATCGTTAAGCCAAAAGAAAGTTTTGATAAATAAAATGGACTGAATCCTTCTCTTCTTTTTTTCAAGATAGTTTTCCCAATATTCTCGAGCTATGATTGTGTTTTAGCTGCAGCTATATGAATTTCGCAAGAAAGAAGACCTTCAGACGTTTATTGAAAGGAATCTTAAGTTTGTAAGTCGCACTTGAATAAAATCTTATGAATTTTCTGCACAAAGGAAAACAAATATGTTGCATAAATTTGATTGTTTGTTGTGCTAAACTTTATGAAATATTTAGAGAAGCTTCCGGTCTATCAGTGAAAAGAAGATTTAGTCAAATTCAAATAATAAATTATGTTTACAATCGTTTGATAACTGTAGTTCTTCCTAACAACGATAGACCCTTTATCATTAAGGTTATGTGATCTATACGTCTCACAATTCAACCTTAAGCATTTAAATTTCACGTAATTGCAATCAGCACTTGAGCAGTAACAACAATTTATTCCTAAAGTCTTAGAGTTGTTAAACATGGACGATTCGCTGCTTCTATCTTCTAATCTTTGTTTTCTAATCTTCAGTTAGAGAGGGAACGACAACCAGGATGCATTTTGTTGATTTATTCTTTAATCATGTCAAGAACAGTAGAAGGGTAGGTGTTTAACTATGCATTTTTTAAGTCATTTTATTGTTTTGTTTGTGAATATTAGTGACTTTGAATTGTATCTAGTATCATTCCAAACTTCCTATCAATTTTAACAGCAAGAATGGATGTTAGTTGTTGGGTGGAGGGTTAGTCCGAGGACACAAGTGCTTATTTCCCCGTAATGGTATTTATAAGGTAAAAACGTTGGGAATGATATATTCCAGTACAAATTATTATCATGCTGATACAATTGAACTTAAATAATGATTATTGCTTCTACCCATCCAAATACACCTTTTCAACAAACCGCGTTAAAGTGAAATGGGTCGAGATTTGGGGTGATTATATATCGTGAGTCTGGTACCCAGGGTAAAGTAGCAGTAGTCGGACAGAAAATTTGATCAAACCATGGTTTTAGCCTTTTGAAAAAAACAGAAGAATTTGTCTTTTTCTCAAAGGAATAATTGGATTACCATTGATATCTGATCTTTTACTACGACTTTCTCATTTGCCAGGGTAAACGAGGACATTAATAGCACGTATAATTGTTTGGTACAACAAGGAACCTGCTCACAGGTTTGTTTTTTACATCGTTACTCAAACATCGGTTAATTCCATTGATAGGTCAGTCACAAAACACTTGCCAGTGACTTTTTATTAGGACCATTTCACATCTGCCTTTCTCCAAATGTTTCCTTATTTCATTTTTTCATCGGTTTTAGGCTCTTTCAAACCTGTTCCTTACTGGCAAAGCCGCCCCAAATGTTTTTAACAATAACAAAGAAATAAAGAATGAAATTGGAAAGGTTTGTAGTATCATTGTTTTGATGACTACCTTTGAACCAAAATTTTGTTTCAGATTTCACGGTTGGATGGGAGGGGGGGGGTTGGGGTGAAATTTTGCATTTATTTGTTAGACTTGATTGGAAATAAAAACAATCTACATTTTAACAGTTCTGTCATACTTCCTATTTCTTTTATTTTTCAACTGTTCTTTCATACAACCTTTCATGTTGCCACCTTAATAAAGTAAATGCCAATTAAATTGCGGGCTTAGGTCTCTAGCTTGGCCTTGAGCGTGTCTATATCTATATCTCGCTGCCGTTATGTGAAAGTTTCCTATGAATACAATCCTTTAGCGGCGCCAGAGAGGGGGGTCTGGGGGGGGCTTCATCATAAAGCTTTTTTAAGAAAAAAAAGAATAAAAGAAAAAGAAAGAAAATGAAAGTGCGATAAATCCAGTTATTGCTTTATTTCCAATAAACAACAGGTCTATGGGGCCTTATAAAGTAATTAATTCCATTTTAAGACTGGAATTAATCAAACGTAACGTTTTAAAAGCATGCCTTAGAAATAGCAAAATGTTTTGAATAATTGAAAGAAAATAACTGCAAGAAATATTCTGAAATGTATTTTAAGCTTATCTAAAGGTACCCTTGGTACCAGACTCACTATGTATATAAATGAATAGTGAGTCTGGTACCCAGGGTAATCTAAAGGGTATGGTCGCAAAAATTTTCTGCTGGCCTCGCTCGCAGAAAAGTCTCTTCTTTCCCATATACCTAGGACCTCCGACAACTTATCGCCGGCTAATCCAATGTACCATAAGCATAACGATTGCCCCATAAAATCATAGGCATAAAATATCGTGAAGCATTTAGTGCGTTTTTCAAATAATGCCTTTTTAGTCTAATAAAGCTATCAACTCGAGCCCCCTCCCCCCCTCACTTTGAATTTCTAGACGCCGCCCCTGCAATCATAGCTTCAGTTTAACCTTAGCTACCCACCGTGGTCTGTATCAAAAGGTCTTATTATGAATAAAGATTAACTTGCCTTCAAAATTGTTGATCCCATATGCTCTCCTTTCACCTTTCATGTATTCATATTGACATTTTCTTTCTCTTCAGACAGAAATCTGCCATGGAATATCCAAACGATGCGAAATCGGATTCTTATCTTACCAGGAAGTTGAAAATCCAAAAAATATTACGGTATCTTGAAGCTTTATCAGAAAAGCAACCATACTTTGTCAGAATTAATTTTTTTTCCAAGGCTTAGTTGTAACAATTGCAAACTGGTTACTCCATGCGAGAGAAATGATAGGGGTACATCATTATTGCATCTTGTCCTTATTTCTAAAAATTGTATCCAGTCTTAAATTAGAGCGGGTTTCTGACGAAACTTTCACGTCGCACAGATATGTGTCAGTAATGTCTCCTATGATATAAATCATTGCAAAGGTAACGGTTTTACGGGGAGTTGACTGATCATCTGAAAACTGATTTGTCAAAATACTCCCAGCGAGCTCTATGTAAATCAACCCTAAAATATCTGTTTTTCTTTCTATCTGCTATAAACTCATGGATATCAAACTTTAAGCAATATATAGAATCTCAGTTCGTTTACAAGAAAATAAACGTTTACAAGAAATTCCCCCAACTACATTATCTTGCAATGTTACAATTCTTACAAATTCTTTTCTCGTAAGTCATCCTTTCTCTTAGATATCAGATTCAGTTGAATTTAAACTCTGAAGACTTTGACTAATCTGCCTAGCCTTCAGATACGACACAACATTGACTGCCCCCCCCCCCCCACCAGGACAAATAGCTATTTTAATTCTAAAAAATGTCGCTTTTCGGCATTATCCGATTGATCAGCCCAAAGCACCTCATGCACTTTTGTCTACCATTTCCACGCACGACGAAGTCGGGAAATGGGGGGGGGGTGTTACCCCCTCACTTTTTTGCTGAAGTGTGATATTAATGTTGTGGGACCAAAACCAATGGTAGAAAAGCTACCATAAAAGCTTGGCAACTTGTCTAGAGAAGAAAACCCCCCTTCCCACCCTAAAATTTGTTCCGGACTCTCTGATTAAAGCTGTTTTGATTATACATACTCTGCCTGTCAAACAGTATCGAAAAAACCAAAAAATATCTGAAAAATGATGGCAAAAGAGAAAGTCGCCTATGCTGTCATGAACAAGGGAGCTTTCATCACGGTGGAGCTCTCAAACGTGAAGCTCTTCTACGTCCAACTTTAGTAAATAAAGAAAATTTATGAAAGCGTAATTAATGGAAATGCTCGTATCTCCTTGCTTGTAGGCCTCCAAGATAGGTTTTAATATACTTTCTTTTTTTGTAACATTGATTCGCATCATTAATTATTTTTAAAGGTTGGAAGTATGCTGAAGACTCCTGTTTTTCCTATTTGGGTGGTTTTTACAAGTGAAAAGGCTGGTGTTCTATACTGCAGAAAGAGACAGCTTTTGAGTGATTGGTTTGTATGAATGGTTTTTAGGTATACTGCAATACCCTGCGTGTATGTCGTTCGTCTTTCTCGTCTTACGCCCTGATATTAGGGGAAGGCGGCCTATTTGCGGAGTTCATACCCCCAAGTTCAATTTGAGTAACTTGAAAGTGAATATCGACACAAAGAATGTTTGTGTACAAACAATCGGAAAGACATGTGTTATCCGTGTGTCAACTTTAGGGATGTTATGTAGTAAAACACACCGCACAGCTGCCAGTTAATGGTTAAAACAAGCCAAAAATGTATCTTCCCGACATTTCAAGCCTTATATTAGGGTTGCGGTATATGCCTGCTTATACGCAGGTTTTACCGCATTACGTTTCGTTTTGCAGATAATGAAAAATGTCGAAACATTTATCCTAGTTCCCTTTCAAGTGAGACTTAGCTTTTCATTAACTGTCATCAATATCCGCAACTGTTAAAATAACAAGTCGCTTGTCGTAGGCCAGCAACTCATGCTGATGATAACCCTTCTATGCATGTAATGCCTATGATGACCAAATGTCAACGCATTTTTTGTCGATTTTATCTGGTACGGAGAAACATTTATTGCTAGCATATTATTTAGAAAAACAATTGATATAGGACGGAAAGGGCTCATCAGTGGAGGGGCGAAGCAATGGTTTTAAGTTTTAATTGGTAGGGCAGCATTAGAGGGTAGTTTACCGCTCAGTATTTGTGAACTGCCCTGGCACATGCAAGCAAATAAATTAGTTTTCGATGTTCATTGTGCTTGTCATCTGAGCTACAAGCTACTGTTCATAGGCAAAGGTGCATTCTCCCCATAGTTTCCCTCCAGGGCCATGCCATTGGAGAAATATTAGTATTTTAACCCCCCCCCCCCCCATTCACTTTTAATGGAATTAGCTTTGTTGAGACAAGGAGAGCTTGTTACACAATTTAGTATTGGATGCAGCAAATACAAAAACAAAATTTACCAAAAACTAAAATAAAATATCGAAGGTTGATGAAGGTATTTGACAAGACCGATTGTTGTCTGATATCTTCATGAGGGTAATGACAGATGACGAGGCATTCTTCCGTGTAGTGTAGATCAAATCTCCTCTCAAGCTTCCTTTGATAGCGAAAAAAGTCCAAACATTAGTTGTTGCTGTTGTAACTTATTCTAAATCGAAAATATAAATTTTAAGCTACACCAACCCCGTTACTTTGGTTAATTCCGATATTATAAAAATTACAAATTAAATTAACGAATTGTTTTATAGTTTTTAAATCACAAACTTACAATAAATCATTAATTTTGCATACGTTCCATGTACCAGGTTTGCCCCGTCCAGTTTTTAGTTAATCTTTTGATATTGGATCAGATTTTCTGCATATTTTTATTTTTCTGCGGGAAGCCATTCAAATTTGTGGTCCGGGGACCTAAGTCTGTTATGTACCGAAAGTTTGTTTGGTTTGGCCTGGGAGGTGCTGCAAGCTTGTGGACGGAGGTGTAGATCGTGAGTGATGAGGGTTTCTGTTGTTCAAAATATTTTCGATAGAGTCAGGATTTAACCTTTTACCAGTTTTTAAGAAATCGAATAGGCATGTGCGCTGTGTGAATCCATGAACTGTGCATTTTTGATTTCAAAGGCGATCTCTATAAGGCATTGATATCCATGGCTCAACGTAAGAAGTGTTGATTGCGTGTCGTTTCCGTGGGTCTGCTCTGGATATTTTTTTTTGATCTCTCCATAGATGTAGCCGAGGAGAAGACCACACTGAAGGGCAGTAGCTTAAATAGGAAAAACAAAGCTTTGGACAATACTTTTTCTCATCAAAGCCAATGGAAAGATTTAAGTCTTTTGAGCACATTTTTAGGCTGGGTTGCTGCCTTTTTAACAAAAGTCGGGATATGTGAATGTCAAAATCTAAGTTTGTGATGGATATGACGCCAGCACTTTACTGAAAACGGTTTCATAATTTATAGTGTTTTCCTGAATAGAAAGTATTCCAAGTGGTACAATTTTCATCCTTTCTGACGGGAAGAGCATGTCATTTGTCTGGAGTATCAATCATTTTCATTCTATTGAGGCCAGGTAAGGGCGATGCTTGCTTCTCTTTTCCACAGACGTTAATTAATTACGGCAGGTCTTGTTGAAAAATATGTTAAGTGTGTAATCTGCGGTGAATTCACTAAGAGAAGCCTTTTTAATGAAATAAAACAGGTCACTTAATGTAGAAAATAGAAAAGAATTCAGGGCCAAGGACTGATCCGATGCCGGTACCCTGTATAAAAAAGATGAAAATCACTGTAAGAATCATTTTATTCGAACTGCTTGAAAGCGCCTTTTTAACATAGGAGTAAATAAGGACTAGAGGAACTTTCATCAAAACATAAGCATGAAATTTTGCACATAAGAAGGTCATGCGGAAACAGTGGAAGGCCTTAATAAATCCATCAATCCATAGTATTTTAAACTTGCACGAGGAACCAAAGAAGATAGAAGTCTACAGAACAATCAACCTTTCTTTATTCTTTTGAAATAAGAGGTAGGAGGTGGTTCACAGAAGACTTTTGAAACCAAAAAGGCCTATTGTCCAATAGAGGGGCGTAACATTCAGGTACAATTTGAATTATATCATAACC
>NW_027019322.1:3480404-3674697 GCF_013076305.1 Rhopilema esculentum
AAAGCTATCAACTCGAGCCCCCTCCCCCCCTCACTTTGAATTTCTAGACGCCGCCCCTGCAATCATAGCTTCAGTTTAACCTTAGCTACCCACCGTGGTCTGTATCAAAAGGTCTTATTATGAATAAAGATTAACTTGCCTTCAAAATTGTTGATCCCATATGCTCTCCTTTCACCTTTCATGTATTCATATTGACATTTTCTTTCTCTTCAGACAGAAATCTGCCATGGAATATCCAAACGATGCGAAATCGGATTCTTATCTTACCAGGAAGTTGAAAATCCAAAAAATATTACGGTATCTTGAAGCTTTATCAGAAAAGCAACCATACTTTGTCAGAATTAATTTTTTTTCCAAGGCTTAGTTGTAACAATTGCAAACTGGTTACTCCATGCGAGAGAAATGATAGGGGTACATCATTATTGCATCTTGTCCTTTTTTCTAAAAATTGTATCCAGTCTTAAATTAGAGCGGGTGGCTGACAAAGCTTTCACGTCGCACAGATATGTGTCAGTAATGTCTCCTATGATATAAATCATTGCAAAGGTAACGGTTTTACGGGGAGTTGACTGATCATCTGAAAACTGATTTTTCAAGATGCTCTCAGCGAGCTCTATGTAAATCAACCCTAGAATATCTGCTTTCCTTTCCATCTGCTATAAACTCATGGATATCAAACTTTAAGCAATATATAGAATCTCAGTTCGTTTACAAGAAAATAAACGTTTACAAGAAATTTCCTAGCTACATTATCTTGCAATGTTGCAATTCTTAAAACTTCTTTTCTCGTAAGTCATCCTTTCTCTTAGATATCAGATTCAGTTAAATTTAAACTCTGAAGACTTTGACTCATCTGCCTAGCCTTCAGATACGACACAACATTGACTGACCCCTCCCCACCAGGACAAATAGCTATTTTAATTCTAAACAATGTCGCTTTTCGGCATTATCCGAGTGATCAGCCCGAAGCACCTCATGCACTTTTGTCTACCATTTCCACGCACGACGAAGTCGGGAAATGGGGGGGGGGGGGTGTTACCCCCTCACTATTTTGCTGAAATGTGATATTAATATTGTGGGATCAAAACCAATGATAGAAAAGCTACCATATAAGCTTGGCAACCTGTCTAGAGAAGAAAACCCCCCTTCCCACCCTAAAATGTGTTCCGGACTCTCTGATTAAAGCTGTTTTGATGATACATACTCTGCCTGTCAAACAGTCTCGAAAAAGCCAAATAATATCTGAAAAATGATGGCAAAAGAGAAAGTCGCCTATGCTGTCATGAACAAGGGAGCTTTTATCACGGTGGAGTTCTCAAACGTGAAGCTCTTCTACGTCCAACTATAGTAAATAAAGAAAATTTATGAAAGCGTAATAAATGGAAATCCTCGTATCTCCTTGCTTGTAGGCCTCCAAAATAGATTTTAATATACCTCCTTGTTTTGTAACATTGATTCGCATCATTATTTATTTTTAAAGGTTGGAAGTATGCTGAAGACTCCTGTTTTTCCTATTTGGGTGGTTTTTACAAGTGACAAGGCTGGTGTTCTATACTGCAGAAAGAGACAGCTTTTGAGTGACTGGTTTGTATGAATAGTTTTTAGGTAAACTGCAATACCCCGCGTGTATGTCGTTCGTCTTCCTCGTCTTACGCCCTGATATTAGGGGAAGGCGGCATATGTGCGGAGTTCATACCCCCAAGTTCAATTTGAGTAACTTGAAAGTGAATATCGACAAAAACAATGTTTTTGTACAAAACAATCGGAAAGACATATGTTATCCGTGTGTCAAATTTAGGGATGTTATGTAGTAAAACACACCGCATAGCTGCCAGTTAATGATTAAAACAAGCCAAAAATGTATCTTCCCGACATTTCAAGCATTATATTAGGGTTGCGGTATATGTCTGCTTATACGCAGGTTTTACCGCATTACGTTTCGTTTTGCAGATAATGATAAATATTGAAACATTTATCCTAGTTCCCTTTCAAGTGAGACTTCGCTTTTCATTAACTGTCATCAATATCCGCAACTGTTAAAATAACAAGTCGCTTGTCGTAGGCCAGCAACTCATGCTGATGATAACCCTTCTATGCATGTAATGCCTATGATGACCAAATGTCAACGCATTTTTTGTCGATTTTATCTGATAGGGAGAAACATTTAAAAGGGTCCATATTGCTAGCATATTATTTGGAAAAACAGTTGATATAGGACGGAAAGGGCTCATCAGTGGAGGGGCGAAGCAATGGTTTTAAGTTTTAATTGGTAGGGCAGCAAGAGGGAGCAGTTTACCGCTCAGTATTTGGGAACTGCCCTGGCACATGCAAGCAAATAAATTTGTTTTCGATGTTCATTATGCTTGTCATCGATCGCCACATTTTTTAAGGATCTGAGATACAAGCTACTGTTCATAGGCAAAGGTGCATTCTCCCCATTGTTTCCCTCCAGGGCCATGCCATTGGAGAAATATTAGTATTTTAACCCCCCCCCCGCCATTCACATTTAATGGAATTAGCTTTGTTGAAACAAGGAGAGCTTGTTACGCAGTTTAGTATTGGTTATGATATAATTCAATTGTATCTGAAATGCTTAAGCCCCTCTATTGGACAACTAGGCCCTTTTGTTCAAAAGCTTCTGTGAACCACCTCCTACTCTTATTTCACGAATAAAGAAAGGTTGATTGTTCTTACTTCTATCTTCTTTGGTTCCTCGTGCAAGTTTAAAATAACTAATGGATGATGGATTTATTAAAGGCCTTCAACTGTATTCCGCATGACCTTCTTATTGCAAAATTTCATGCTTATGGTTTTGATGAAAGTTCTCTAGTCCTTATTTACTCCTATTTAAAAAGGCGCTTACAAGCAGTTCGAATAAATGATACTTACAGTGACTTTCAATCTTTTTTATCAGGGGTACCGCAAGGATCAGTCCTTGGCCCTATTCTTTTCTATTTCTACATTAATGACCTGTTTTATTTCATTAAAAAGGCTTCTCTTGTGAATTACGCAGATTACAACACTTTAACATATTTTTCAAAAGACCTGCCGTAATTAATTAACGTCTTGGAAAAAGAAGCAAGCATCGCCCTTACCTGGCTCAATCAGAATGAAATGATTGCTAACCCAGACAAATGACATGCTCTTCTCGTCAGAAAGGATGAAAAATGTACCATTGGATATTTCTATTCAAGGAAAAACTATAAATTATGAAGTTTCAGTAAAGTTGCTTGGCGTAACTATCCATCACAAACTTAATTTTGACATTCACATATCCGAACTTTGTAAAAAGGCAGCAACCCAGCTAAATGTGCTCAAAAGACTTAAATCTTTCATTGGCTTTGATGAGAAAAAGGTATTGGTCCAAAGCTTTGTTTTCCCTAACTTTAACTACTGCCCTTCAGTGTGGCTCTTCTCCTCGGCTACATCTATGGAGAAGATAAAAAAAATACAGGAACGAGCCCTACGATTCCTTTACGTTGACCATGATTCATCTTATAGAGATCTGCTTTGCAAATCAAAAAAATGCACAGTTCATGAAATTCAGCAAAGGAACCTCTGTATTGAAATTTTAAAAACTGTAAAAAGGTTAAATCCTGAATTCATGCAAAATATTTTCGAACAAAGAACCTCTGCTCGATCCTCACGTCGTCCACAAGACTTGCAGCACTACAGGCCAAACCAAACAACTTTCGGTACAAACAGACTCAGGTCCCTCGGACCACAAATTTGGAATGGCTTACCGCAGAAAATAAAATATGCAGAAAATCTGATCCAATTCAAAAGATTAACTAAAAACTGGGACGGGGCAACCTGTACATGGAACGTATGCAAAACTTAATGATTTTATTGTAAATTTGTGTTTAAAAACTATAAAAAATTGTTAATTTAATTTGTATATTTTATAAATAATCGAATTAGACAAGTAACGGTTGTGTAGCTTAAAATTTATATTTTCGATTTAGAATAAGATTACAACAGCAACAACTAATGTTTGGACTTTTTCGTCTATCAAAGGAAGCTTGAGAGGAGATTTGATCTACACTACCACGGAAGAATGCCTCGTCATCTGTCAATCCCTCATGAAGATATCAGACTAACAATCGGTTTGTCAAATAATTCATCAACCTTTCGCATATTTTATTTTATGTTTTTGTAAATATTTTGTTTTTGTATTTGCTGCTATGTTATCCTTGATAGAACTTGATAGAACGCTCGAAATCAGGATCAATGAATCTCAGGGATAATGTAAAAGAAGTCTAGAACAAAACTAGAACTGCATTTAAACGCAGAGCAGGCGTAATATGGAACAGACTACCAATTAAAGTGAAAAGCATTGAGAACTTTAGACATTATAAAAAGGAGTTATCAAAAATAAGTAATACTTTAGACACGATTTCATTTGGAATTTCATCTTCAGTTTCTTTTACTCAATCTGACTTTAGATATTTCTAAAAAACATATTAGTGCAACGTGTTGATATATTAATATTTTTTGCCACATTGATTTCAAACGTTTAAATTTTAGCACAAATAGTCACTGTAAGATTTTTTGTTGTCTGTGTTTTTCTGGCATGTTTTAAATGTGAAATGAACAAATGTTTAGGCATTCTTAATGGTCTTGTTTTAAGCCATTTGAGCACTCCAGATCTACTGAATTTTGGAATTCTTCTGCTCCCAACCCTGGACCCCGGATCCATTGTTCACTAGCTGCGCTCGTGAAATCTCACAGGTGCTATTTTTCAAAACTTGGCAACCTTGTATTTTGTTCGATTTTGCTAAAAGCTATAGTTTGTTGTTGGATACATATCAGGGCGTGTCTAAAACCTATTGCAAATGAGAAAACTTCTTAAAGATGTGATGGATGTGTACTATGACAGAAAACTACAATGATGCCTTTGGTTTTCAGATACAGTGCGTCCTTTTGACCCAGAGGAAACTGAGTACGAATTCAACTCTGAGCTAGAAGACACTATCAGGACAAAGTAAGTACACGGCATATAAGTTCAATTGTACTTACACACCTACAAAATTGTGATTATTGACGAAGATGGATTTTTCAACTTGATCTATTTACATTGTTCGAAATCCTCTCTGTTAAAAAATACATTGTTTGGTTATATTTCTGGTACAGTGATTCACCTTGCCCAAACTTACACCTCTATCTCAAAGGTAGAAACAAGTTGTCTGGAATAATGAGAATAATTGGTTTAATTAACATCCTTTTGATTATCAGAATCCAGAAAAGTTGTCAACCTTCCTCCGGCCAAGAAAATCTTACTATCGAACCTTCCTAATTTTAATGGGTTTAAATTGAGCATAGTTAGAAAACGGGGTACGCAGCCAGTACTGACCTCCTTTCCTGGTAACTCTGCTTTTTCAAACTTTTACTAGAAATTTGTAGCTTATTTTCAATTATAAATATTTTTAGAAACCGATGTAGAGTAGAATGCTTACATTGATTAATGAAAAATCATATAATTCAAATATTTAAGTTATAAAAAGTTAATGCCTAAATTTTGAAGTGCAAAATAGTTCTGCAGACATACTCACATAAAAAAGCAGGAGATTTTTGAATTTCATTCTTCATTCTTTGAGTTTTTCAATTTTTTTTGGTGGCTGTATTTTGAATCAAAGTCTAAAAAGAATTTTCAACTTCCTGAAGTTTCCAAATTTTTGGTTACCTTCCTCAATTTCTCTTTGTTTCTACAACCTTTCTCCGGCCAGTGACCATGGGGCCGTGATGTTTTCCTGAATCTGTTGATAATACGTTTGTTTCAAAGCTCTACATTCTATACTTTGTATTGCATTATAGATTAGCAGTTTTCCTTGCTATGCCTTTCAATTTTGACAGCAATCCGTTCAGATATAGAATTCCTCCGCCCCAGCTCAGTCTTTATGTGCTCAATTTTATCTTTCCATATTCTGGACATATCAGTGCCAACGCAGGCAATCGAATAAATGCTCCAGACTGAACGGTCTTTTGCCATTGTCAACTCATAACTGACACCAGCTATGAATGCTTTACTAATTTATTACGTTGCTTGTTTTTCTGTAGATGGCAAGATTGTGTTATCGAGTGGAACAATTATCAACGTTTTTAGAATTCGTTCAGCGTAATTGATACAGCATTGCGAATCAAATCCTGAAACATTTGCTATTGACCATCTACTGCTTGTTCAAAGAGGTACTATTTTGCAAAACAACATCACATAATTTTAAACGATTTTTAAGGGTTTTATTAGCTGAGCTTTGCCCCTAAAACTCTAAGCCCGTAGTCAAAAAACGCTCTGTCCATAGCAAATGAATCATATAACTGATTGATGCATTCATACAAAAAATCCATTGTTTCTTTAAAGAATCGAGATTCATACCGGTATTGGGCTTAAAGACTTGGAACCCAGAAAAATTTGGGTCGGTTAACTGTGAGGCCCGTGTCAAAGTTTCCCCTCCGAATCAAAATATTCAAAACTGAATATTGTAAAGCTAAGGTAGTGTTACTGTAAACATGTAGGTTTTATATTATGTTTTCTACTGTATTATCAACTCGTGCTCGTTGTTGGGAAATAATCCTCTCTCTTTAAAACATAGTCAGGTATTTTTCATCTTGGAAAAAGCTTTGGAGAGTTTCCCCTCTATATTTTTGTTGTAGTTTGTCATTGAATTGAAAATACTTTTATAATATGTAGATACTTTTAAAATGCATAGAAAATTGAGTGTTGAGATTGTAAACACACACAAGTGAAATGCCCTGGAAAAATTCTGTTTTGCTGAACAGGGGAGGCTTTGAATTAAGAATGAGCGCTGATTTTTCGTGTCACATAAACGGTTAAAAAGACTATTTGAACTTTGTTTAAATTTGTTCATTTTCTGGAAATCTACCAAAAATCTTTCAGGGGTTCAGAAATCCTTAACAAGATACCCATTATTTGAAGATTCCTTTTCATCGTACAAATGTAAAAGTGCACCCCTGTTGGACATAGGCTTTGGAACCCTTTTAGGATCTTTAAGGCTCTTCAGAGTCGTGTTTTATAAGCCTATCAGTCTTTGACTATTTTAGACTAGCTTAAAAATGCAATGAACTGAAGCATTTTTATTCACTAGCGATGTCCCTACTAAGTACAGCAATGGGCTGCAGAAACTCGGGTGGGTCTGGAGGTAATTACCTCCCTAAATATCGCTTGATTGTTAGTATAAATTCATATTGCTAAACTGGAAAATAAGTCTTTAATTTTTAGAAGTGTAGAACTAGAGTTTGAAAGCCTTTTTTCTCGCTGTTTGATCTTCCCAGTGAATAGGAAAACTTCCATCTTAGCATTAGGAAAGTCAAAGCACCCTGTTTTCCTTAAATCAGGCCATTGAATTGTTGTAAATCAGTTTACCTTTTAAGGCTTTAACGTGTTTAGATTGCTATTTCCGTCCATATGTACATCGTTATAGCTAAGAAAGATGTTATTTTGGGTTTATAACAAAGGACAAAATAATGTTGTGAATAGTATTAACTTTTGTATTGAAGTTTTTTAGAATTCGTGATCTTATTGTCAATGCATCAGACGTGAATCGATGTAACAGGTTTCAATAATATAAATTTGATAATATTGGGTTTGGAGTTTCTTGTATGGTTGTATAATAAGTTTAGAGTTGTGTTATATGTACATTATTCTTGCAAGAAAATCTTTCAAAGAAAAGTTTTTTTTCATCAATTTTTTGTAATTTTGTCGGTGTTTTTCAGTTTACATTGGTAGCAGTGTAGGCTAAAGCCAAACAACACTAGAACACTAGAAACTGTGCATCCAAGATCTACTTGTACACCTTCTGTAAGGAACACAGGCTGAAATTATTTTTGTGCTTATTTGGTAAGAATACTGCATTCTGATTTCAAGCTAAACATTTGTTGAAATCTGGCTATTCCAGTATCTTTGCTGGAATCGAGTTCATCGTTTCTTTGAAAATCTACATTTGATAACATTGCTACAATCTAGCTCAATATTCTAGCAAAATGATATGGGCAATGGCTCAATTATTCAATGGATACGTAGGTTAAGTCTGACCTATAATCTGGAAAAAACAATTTATTGTAGGGAACAAGAATTTTTTATAAATTTTTTCTTCAGATTTTGTTTCATCTTTTTTTTTTAACTTATGTGAAGGAGGCGCACAGCTATGATTCGCTCCCAGTCTACTTTGTACCACGTGGTACTTGGCATAAATGTCTTTCCTCCATATCGACATTCTTTCGCAGCTTTGCCTTCTGTAGATCCCGTTGTACGGGCGATTTGCCTCGCTCAGTCAAACTCTGCCACTTTGCTCATCATTTAAGCACTCAACAATGTCAGTTAACAAGAAATTCTTTGTAGGTATGTATAGTTGTTTACTGTTGAGTTTTTAGGGCCGTTTCACCGACACGCCGAGAATTTGCAAGCAGTCAAAACTAATATGGCGTCGTTTTCGATTTCCTACCGCCTTCCTTGCATGCTGCAACCCAGTTTACTAAACCCAGTCCCGCCTACTTATCTATACTTCTGTTGTTGTAGTACAAACAGACAACGCTCCTAAAATTTTATCATTTAGCAAATCTTAGCAGTGTAATAGTTTGAAATTGTCGGGAAAGAACTAGTTTATCCGAACAAGAATCTGACTTGCACGTGCGGAAGGAGAGGGAGGGACCGCTTACGAAGATTAATTATCTCTCAGAAATGCACGGGCTCCAGGTTCAAGCTTGTAAATCAGTCATAAATATCATTGTTCAATTTTGATTTTACTCAGATTGTCTTCTGTATCATACTTATCCCTTTCTATAAGTACCCCAAAACAGTAAATGGAATGGGTTTGGTATTTTTTAGTTTGGTCTGAATTTTACATGGTCACATTATTATTTGCAAGATGTGGTAATTCAATAAAAATATCTTTATATCTTTATAATTTTGGCTTAGGATATCTCTCCAATTTTTTTTTTCTAGACAATAAATGTTTACACAGGATGTCTGAAGGAATTTGGACTAACGCACAGTCATTTTTTTCCAAAATATAATATACTTATTCTCTGAAATATTCCGATTTCTTTCTGAAAAAACTGAAATGATTGTCTTGCTTTCACACAGAAATGACAAAATCGTTAATCTGGATTTGTTTTTTGTCTACCCTTTTTGTCAGTCTGGATGTCTATTAGTGATTCTTTTTTGACAGAAAGTTGGTGATAAAAAGTCCTGGAGTAATATATTTCGGTTACAGTCATTTCTATGTTAATTGTAACAATTTTCTAGGTAACTTGGATCCATGTGTCAGCAAAGAAGACATTTGCCACTTGTTTGGCCTTGAAGCCACTCCATACCTTAGATCTTCGTGCTGGGTGGAATTAGCCACAGATGCAAATGGAAAATCTAAAGGTTATGCCTTTGTTAGTGTTCCAGAGCACATTGCCCAACAACTAATACGATTCAGCGGTATTGACTTTTATGGAAAGGAACTGAAAATAGAGCCAGCTAGAGATAAAGATGAAAAGGAAACTGCAGATGAAGAGAAGCAAGACATTAAAAAGAAACCAAAGACAGAAGAAAAGCCAAAGAAAACAAATGGGGGTCCTAAACGAGGTGGAGGCAGAGGTGGTGGCAGAGGTGGAGGAAGACAGTATTATGGACGAGGGGACTTTCAAATGTATAATCACAATGGGTTTTACCGCCAGCCAAAATTTGGCTCAAGGCAGAAATACAATCTTCCTGTTCTAGCTCAAGATCAGATTTTTGCACTCATTGATTCGGGCGTCAATCTCACCAACAGAAGGTTGTTTTTGATCTACTGTTTTGACTACTTATGCTACACTTTGAAACAGCTCTTTCAATATAAGACCACTTTGTCTAAGATGAATCTCCTGGGACTAGTTGAATGCCTTCAATGATATCAACATTCAATTTATGCTCAGATTTTTCCTAGGAGCTTTTCTGGCTAGCATCTCTTTGTTTAGCTACATTTTGTCATGTGTTCTACTATTTGCCAACTGTTTTGTTCCTTGAGCCGGTATAAAACACTGATTTAATTTTAGCCATCTCTAGACACTTCCAAGAGAAAGCTCTTCCTTGTGGACATGTTTTTCATTAGTAGCAAAATGTAGAAAAAATCTGATTCTGCAGGAAAAATCGATTTTACAGAAACAAGCCTTTCTATCAGGCTGTTTAGCCAACTTCATTGGAAAACTTACATTTTTTCCTAACTTGGCTGCAAAATTTTTATTGCTTTGTTGAACTAAAAGTAGTGTTCTATGACAATTATTTTTATGTTAACAGATTTGCAGACAGTTTGGACTATGTAATCGCTAGAGCTTTGGCTGCAGGTGTCCAAAAAATGATTGTAACTGGAAATAAACTTAATGCCAGCAAGTCTGCTGTAGTCATGGCGAAAACTCGTCCCAACATACTCTTCGCATCCATTGGAATCCATCCACATTTTGTCAAGAATGATTTCAATGATCGAGCATTAGAGTCCCTGAAGGAACTTGTCAACTCACCAGAAGTTGTCTGTATCGGAGAGATTGGTCTTGATTTTAATCGTGATTATTCTCCAAGAGAAGACCAGAAGAAAGCTTTTGAGAAACAGGTGCGTTTTAGAGAAGAACAGAACATTTTTGTTCTCTCTTTTTCTTTCCTTTTTTGAGTTCATAAGATCTCTCAATTACAGCGACATTAGGCACAAAAATTTCAGGCATGACAAACTTTCCAAAAATATTTGTCCGAAAATTTATTTGTACATAATTTAGATTTGTCCATAAGTTTCTCACACCAAAAATGTTTGTCTAAACTGTGCATGCACAATGAAATTTGACTGAAGCATCATAAATCAAATGTTCCTTGAATCTGTTACAAACTTTAAACATAACTAGGTCTGCAAACTTTTTGAAAACAGTTGCTCTTCCAAATTCGTAGAAAGATAAGTCCATCAAATAACATTGATAATTCTCATCGTCTTTCATAAAATCACTGTCACTTTCTTCTTATCATTTAAAACAGGTTAGAAATGACCAGAGTTGATGACGCTATAGAATTTTAATCTCAGAAGGGGACTTCGCTTGAGAAGGTTGTTAGTTTCAATGCATGTATTCTCTATTCCTGCAGGTTTCTCAAGAGCTCAATTACAGTTTTAAAAATTTGTGTGAATTTATAAAACCTGATGTGGTTTTGCTTTAAACATCCAAAAGACTGGTCAACATTTGTCTGGAAATTTGTTTGTTAGAATTGCCAAAAATATGTCTAAAAATATTTTTGACCAAGTTTTTTGTCCCAAATTTTGTCTGCTCAAAATTTTTATACTTATTGTAAGTTCGGTTCTGTCATAATCACTAAATCTTGTGCACTGTTTTGAATCAAAAGTTTTGTTAACCTAAACCATTTCAGGAAAAATCACAGACGAACACCTTTGTATAGTTATGAATTCATTGCTCTCTTGAAGTTCTTAAGATGGTAAATTTGGTTAGAAAAAACAACAAAGCCTTCTCCAAACTATTACAGCTTCAACTATATCAAAATCTATTTAATTTGGTTTATACAGTTACTCATTAAGACATGCAGTTCACAAAATTGATTTAGTTGTGGCTGATATCAGTCGGTTTCATTCTAACTATTTAGTAATTTTTTGTAAGTAAATATCAAAGATTTTTTATTTTAAGCAAGCTAAGTGTACTTCATTGTAACATATATGATATGTAAAGCTGACAGAGAAACTGTCTTAATGTTCTACACAGGCCTTGTGAGGAGCAAAAGCAGGTGCTTGACAAACTGAGCACCTTTAATTTTATAGGCGCTTGATTGAGCATCATCGAGTATCAACAAAAACAAAATTTGGATTTTTGCATTTAATTTTTAGAGATTATAAACAAGCTAGGTGCTTGATCCATCAACCCCCTTTAACTCTCTAGATGCGTGTGGAGGTGCTTGATCAAGTTTAGCGGCTCTTCTTGCAAGGCCTGGTTCTACAGATCCTTAAGTGTATTTATAAATAACATATGATAGCAAAAAATAATGCTTAGAGAATATGAATCATTGCAACACCAAAATATGATTATTTTGTCTCAAGTGAGTGAAACTTTCCATCAAATTATAAAGAAACTTTTCTTTAGAAGGTAGCTTTGGGATCAGAAAAGTTACGTAAGATATCAACAGCGTTCATTAGGCCTCAACTGCACATGACAAACAGCCAACAAACCCAAGAGGTGTTTTACAGTAATATATGGCTTTCACTGGCAGGTGTAACCACCTCATTTGTTTCCTAGACTTTAAGTTACCCTTGTATAAGTCTGTAGAACCTCTTAACTTGGTTGTCCTCTTTATACATTTGTATTCTACCTTGTGAGTGTACCAATAACATAGAAAGGACATCATAAAATTCAGATTAATATAGTCATGTATGTTGATCGTATTTTCAGCTCGAGTTAGCATGCCAGGCCAACAAACCAATCCTTGCTCATGATCGTGATGCTCATGATTCATTGATTGAAATCTTTGACAAATACAAGGAACAGCTGCCAACCGTTGTCATCCACTGCTTTACAGGAACGGCTGCAGAGATCCGTGCTTATGTTGCCCGAGGATTTTACATTGGCATAACTGGCTTTGTTTGCAAAGGTGATAGTGATGGATTTTTACATAGTCTTAAGTACAATATGTTATGATTCTTAAGTTCAAGTAACAATTTCTGTTATTGTCTTTGAGAAATGTGCATCATTTTATTGAGCAAGATGCCAGTTTTTGTAAGGATTGGATAGTTACACAGTATGTTGTTGTATATTGGCGAACATTAATACTCACAATATTTTATATTACAGAAAAGTTTGGTAAAGATCTCCGAGATGCTATTTCAAATGGAGTCTGCCCTCTGGACAAGATTGTCATTCAAAGTGATGCTCCGTACATGATTCCTAATTTAGCACAAGCCGATTTAGACCCAGTGAGTGATGCACTGCTTGAATTCTGTTGTGAAGGATACAATGAACCCTGCTCATTACCAGTGATTGTTCGATGCATCGCAAAATGCCTCAAGAAAGATTGCAAAGAGGTTGCTGAAGTCACATCTGCCACAGCAAAGACCATTTTTAATTTTCCTTAATGCGTGGACACGAGCAAGTACTGACAAAGAGTTGCATAGGGCTATCATTTGTACATAATCAAAGTTGGGAACTTTCAGAGAATATCTTCAAAATGCCTCCCATCTTGTGACAAGTTGCATAGTTATTTAAGTTAGCTGTGTAACCAAAAGCTTTTCAATTTAAAAGTTTATAATTCAGAAATTATTAACCAAGATTTTTAGTTATCAGTTTTGAAATGCTGATGTGTTTGGCATCATTCAAAATATTACATTTTCAAAACAGTAGGATATAGTTGTTGAAAGCATAACAATTACTTTATTGCCAAAAAGTTGCCAAAAAAATAAAGAGTTCGTTGATTTGTGTTTTGTTTCATGAACATAGTATTTTCTATAGTTCAAAAAATTTTGTGTTCTTAAGATTTTCCAAGAGCAGGTTAAGGTGGACATGAAATTATCTGTAAAAACGACTAGATCTGCAGAAGGAATAGCTGTCAATTATAACTTGTTGTTTTGTTTCTTTCTCTGTCTATGTTCTACTTTTTAAGCCATTGTGTAATGATATGGCCTAAAATAGGCATTTGGGAATGTTAGCAGACTTCAATCAAAAACTTTATAGCATATACCCAATACAAGGCAAAAAATATCGTTTGATGGTAAAAAATAATCTTAGGTTGGAGTCTTGGATTAACTCTTTAAATGCGATGTTGGGTATATTTCATTTCCTGTGCAGTCATTAAGTACAGTTTGTTTTCAAACTCACTGGCAGAAATGGACTGTTTTTAAAGTTAGTATTAAACGTTGCAATTTTTCTTTCGACTTGCTTGTCACAGAAAGCATTTGTGTGCTTGTATGGGAAGCTTTTCTGTAAATTATTTCATAAAAATTAGGATTACAAAAAATAAGCACGAAAAATAATATATGCTACAGAAGCATCAAGAAGGAATTCCATCTGTGTTTTTTCTACCAGACCACTACAATTTTGTTGTAAGCAATCAATGCTGCCTCTTCTTAAGCTTTTGTGAATTGGTTAAAAGGGCTTATTAGCAAGCAATTCAAGTACTCGAGTAAAAACTTTGTTATGAAGAAACTTTTGTGTTTATTTTGATATGCATCTATAGAAAATAAGAAATAATATCACTTTCATATAGCCACTTTCTATGATAACTTAGATATCATGTTTAAATATCATACAGTGCAAACCAACGATAGTTAAATGTAACACACGGAACTAATTTAATAATACACGACACACTACGAAATTAATGAAATAACTTTCATATATGCGCCATAAAAATATTGCACCTTTTTCAAATCATCTATTCGAAAAGGAAGAGCTTTTCCGTTATTATTTTTACTGCTCAAAGGGTGTCCGTCAAGATTGTCTTCTAGTTCCTATTCTTTTCAACTGTTGATGATTCATTAATACTGGTACTTCGTAGTTAGATCAGTTTCGACATGCACCCAGAAAATAAAATCTGCCTGAATTTTTAACTGAACATTGCAAATTCTGGAATCTATGCATTAACAGGTCTATACATAATTTATGACTGTTTACAAAAACGCCAAAAATACAACCAAATGTCATTCAGACGATAGAAGGACCAGGACAACACACTGAACTAATTTAATAATACATGACACATACTACGAAATAAATGAAATAACTTTCATAATTGCGCCATGAAACTATTGCATCTTTTTCAAATCATCTATTCGAAAAGGAAGAGCTTTTCCGTTATTATTTTTACTGTTCAAAGGGTGTCCGTCAAGATTGTCTTCTAGTTCCTATTCTTTTCAACTGTTGATGATTCATTAATACTGGTACTTCGTAATTAGATCAGTTTCGACATGCACCCAGAAAATAAAATCTGCCTGAATTTTTAACTGAACATTGCAAATTCTGGAATCTATGCATTAACAAGTCTATACATAATTTATGACTGTTTACAAAAATGCCAAAAATACAACCAAATGTCATTCAGACGATAGAAGGACCAGGACAACACACTGAACTAATTTAATAATACATGACAAATACTACGAAATAAATGAAATAACTTTCATTATTGCGCCATGAAACTATTGCATCTTTTTCAAATCATCTATTCGAAAAGGAAGAGCTTTTCCGTTATTATTTTTACTGTTCAAAGGGTGTCCGTCAAGATTGTCTTCTAGTTACTATTCTTTTCAACTGTTGATGATTCATTAATACTGGTACTTCGTAGTTAGATCAGTTTTGACATGCACCCAGAAAATAAAATCTGCCTGAATTTTTAACTGAACATTGCAAATTCTGGAATCTATGCATTAACAAGTCTATACATAATTTATGACTGTTTACAAAAACGCCAAAAATACAACCAAATGTCATTCAGACGATGGAAGTCAATTGAAAATGTGTATGAATTGGTACATTTACAGAGCTTTCAAAGAGATTATTCGCTTGAAATCCTCTCGATTTTTCTAGTTATTTTTACTATGTGTAAAATTATTGTTAATTTAACTTCATTTTCCAACTCGGGACAGAAGTTACAATGCAAGTTTTAGGATAAAAATGCACCCTCATAAAAACATGCCACATCATCGAGAGCATGTTGGGCTGCTAGTTCATCGGTGCAAATCACTCAACCCACCATAAACCTCTAACAAGAGTAGGTTGCCAAGGAAATTTACACAAGGACCCAAAACATTAATGATACTGGGTAGGAAATGGGCAAGAAAAGTACCTTTTCTCCTTAATAAGTCGATCACCTAAAAGCATCAATGCGCCAATTGCATAATCGATACACAGTCGTGAGAAGTTTCCACAATCCTAGAAAAGTGACTAACACTGTTAGGGTTTTACCGAAAAAGCAAATTTTCGTAAAAGGAAAGAGAGGGTTTGTGGGTTGGGACAAAGCGTACAGCTCTCTTGCAATAATTCTCAATAGGGCCGGCGAAACCTATTTGAAAGTGGGGGGGGGGGCAAATATCAAAGTCTTGAAAGGGCTTAGGAAAGGCCGCCACCATGATTGGCGGCAAGAAAAATTTTGGAATTATGGTGTCTTATGGATGGCCAGAAACTGTATCTAAAATGAATTTTGATTGAAGGTGTCGCATAGTCGCGTCTATTGTGATGTTGACTTGAAATAGAAAAGTTTTGCGAAGTTTTAGAATAACCACTAACATATAGCTCGTAATGAAACCTTTTTGTTAGATTTTCAAAGTACCCGAAATAAAATGGGGGAGAAAAATAAATGAAACATGTATTAATAAAAAACACTAACGTTGAAATATCAACAGAAGAACTATCAACTAAAAATAAAAAGTTAAGCAATTTTGTACAGTTAAGTTATAACTTTGTAACATCTGATCTTAACTTTTTCGGAAATTAAATGCTTTAACAAAAATTTGAAAAACTTTCAAACTGGGCTTGCCAAAATGAGTTTAAATGGAATTTATAATTGCGTCGATATTTTCTCCAAACAATCAAACTCTAAAGTTTTCTTGATGATACTTTTTAAGAACAAATCTGCTCTTACTTTATTCCTCATATCCTCAAAAAAGTTCTTTCCATCTGTGTCTTTTTCTTCAACAGCTGATTTTTCTCTTTTTGTAATGTTTCTAAGAAAGCTTCGCTAACAAATAGGCCTTATGTGCCAAGTTTAGGCAATGGAAAAAACGCGAGACCCACGCTATGGCGCGCCCATAAATACCCGAAAATCTACCAAAGAATAAACATGCTATGAAACCACACACCTTACTCTTGAATGATTAACGAAAAGCGGGAATACGTATAGCGCGTATAGCGGGAATAGGTAAAAGGCGAAGAAGTACGGCTGAAGAGACTATCACGAATAGCAAATAATGATAATTTAGGCGAATAAATTAAATGGCGAGCGCCTCTTGTGAATTTAACTCTGATTTCAATTATTCACCGTAAGCATCATTGGAGCAAATTCTTTTTCGTGTATTGCTGCTAATGGGTGGCATCCAGCGTGGTATTGCTTCACGTTCACTTGCATTCTCATTCTGTATTCCCAATTGCATTGGGAAGCACTACAGCACACGCACCGAAATTTCACACGTGAAGGAATTTACCACGAATGGTTGATTATGATTTCATGAAGCTCATAAACAGCGTTTAGAAAGAGTTTGAACACCACACGCACTAAAGTCGAGGTGAATGTTTGAGGAACACAAATTTACTAAACAACTTGAGGTATCGTACTTTTGGTTTATTTACGCTCATCTCGCTGCAGTCTTAAATATCTTGCTTTTAATGTGATGTTAATTGTTAAGTGTATGGCTGTCTGTTGCCGAGAGAAAACCTTGTGCCTGTGCCATAACTCAAAATTGAGCTGGTTTACGAAATAGAGAGGATTTTTGGCTTTAACAATTCCTAGAAGCACAAACTGTTTCTAAGAATTACTAATATGTAACAGTTTCTAAGAAGTAATTTTTTCCTTTGTCATTAAGCCACAGGTTTAGCGAAAACCATACCACCCTTGACCCCTTTAGTAAAGTTTTGAAGGGGATTAGTAGGGGCAGTCATAGAAACAGCTATGGGCATGATTCTCATATTCAATACAATCGTTACTGTTATGTCTTACACGGTGGCGGCGTCAGCTACAGCTACTGCGAGTGAATTTGTAGTGCCAGTCAGACCAAAGGTTGCCATTTGGCTGTTTTGACGACCAAATTTCCTCTATTTTGGGGTCTTTTAAAAACGCGTTGCCATCAAAAATTGATTTGGCCGAAGTAGCAAAAAAAGGCCGAAATTTGGCCACATGTTGAAAACCTCGGAAAAACAAAGGAAACGACAATTTTGGCATAGATGATATTCAACATTTTATTAAAATAATCTAAAAATTGCAAATGACTCTGAAAATAAAACTAAATTCTTGTCGCTTCTGGCCATTTAGAGGAATCTGAACCATTTAGAGGAATAAGACTTTTCTGAGCCAATAGTCTTACTTGTTATCAAAACATAATCAATCTGAAAATTATTCCTTTTTAAAAATACGACTTCTTTCAAGAAATAAAATATTCTCTTTTTTCTGATGTAGAATAAAACTAACCTTTTTTAGAATAAAAACTTTCGAAAAAATTTGACCAGGCTTCTAAGCCAATTTAAGTACAGGGGTGGCGCCAAGATATTCAAAGTGAGGGGGCTCGAGTTGCATTATTAGACTAAAAAACCAACTTTTGAAAAACGCACTAAAATGTTACACGATATTTTATTCCTATGATTTTATGGGGGCATTCGTTCTGCTAGCGGTACATTGGCAGGCTGGCGAGAGGTTGTCGGAGGCCTTAGGTACATCTAAAGAGGAGGCTTCCTTGCAAACGAAGGGAGCAGAGAATTTTTGCGACCACGCCCTTTTGACTAGCTTAAAGGTAATGTATCCATATAAAAGGACTGCGTATACCCAACTTGTCAAGCCACCCATCAAAATAACGGTTTGCGATTGGTTAGTATTCTCGCAATGCTAAACTGCTCACATGAAAAGCTAACCTCGCAACAGTATAGATAAACAAAACGACTGTAATGGATGGGGCGATGCCGATGGCATGAAAAATCACATGTTTCTAAAAACCCCCACAGAGTCGCTTGCTTTAGCTGGACACATTACCTTTAAAATACATTCCAGAATATTTCTTGCAGTCATTCTTTTTGCAAATTTGTTGCTATTTTCAAGGCATGGTTTTTTACGTTTGATTAATTCCAGTCTTAAAATGGAATTCGTTACTTCATGGGGCATCATGGACCCTGGCTCATTCCTTTGAAATCAAACAATACTGTAAAAGGAATTATCACACTATTTTTTCATCTATTAATATTATTTATATTCTTTTAAAAACACTTTTTTGCTAAAAAGTGGCAAAGCCCCCCAGCCCCCAATCTGGCGCCGCTCATGTTGCAATATTCTTTCATCAAAGATTGACCTATTTAAAACGACGTTCATTTTTGCCTTTCATTGTACTTTCATTACAGAATTAAATTATATTCTCATTTGCTTTCATCATATAGGGTAAATTTAACGTTTTAGGACAAAAAAATTGTAGAACAAAAAAATATTGTATAAAATGTTGACGATCTTATCCTTTTTTCAAACCTTGATCAATCTAGAAGTACGTAAATATTTTACAAAAAGTCTTTCATTCTAGAACCAAGTTAATTTTTTCCTTATTCTCTTGATATGGAGGCAATTTACACTGATTTTGAAAAAAAGTTCTCGGAAAATTTTGACGATTTCCCAAAACCTATTTTTAGCATTGCATATAAAAAAATATCAACCGATCTAGAAATTGGTTAATTTTCTCAAAAATTGCATCTTTTTTTAACTAAAACTAAAAATTAAAACAATACAATAAAATTTATATACCTAATGTGTAAATCTCAGTGAGCAAACAAAATGTTCAAACCTCTGCCAAACTATCAATCGATATTCCATAGACCATCCAAAAATTGATGATTTAGAACAGCTGCTGGTGTAAATTTATGTAATACACAACATATTCTAACCCATCAAGCACTGAAGCCCTTGGTCCAAAGGTTTTGTCAAAAAATGTTTTGTCTCAATCTTATTCATATTAGACAGTGCCCATTAGCGAATCCCATCAACAAACAGGAAAGGCAATTTTACCAATAGGGAAAGCCAAATATAAACTTTATCTTCCAGAAAGGGAATTTCAAAATCATAGAACCACATTACAAAGAATAGGTTGAAAAAAATATTATCCCTCCCCAATTTTCACCTTGAATTTTAATGATATACAGAATCTATCCTGCCAAGAACTTAGGAGAACTGGGGGCATAGCCCACATATATTTGATTGCAAAAGTATCTTAGGGTCAACATTTTTTGTCACCAAATTCAATACAACTGTCATTTTAAAAACTCGCTACTAAAAAATGGGTTTCTTCCAAATTTAGAGCAAACAATTTTCTGGAGATTTGAAAGTAAAAGGCAAAAAATATGGTGCAAAGTTTCCTCTTATATTCTACACAGCAACTGTGGGAAAGTCAACTAGCAGATAAAAGCAAAGAAAAAAAGCAAGGAGATTTCATTGATTACTACTTGTATGATTTCAGTTATGAGCATTGGGTTGTCAAAGCTAATTCTATGTTTCGTTACATAACTTAAAAGAATATGGTAGCATTACACACTATTAATAAAAAAATAGGAAACTTTCCAACAAACTTTATAGCTGCAACTCTGAATTTATAATCAGATGAAAATAAAAAAAATAGTTATTTTATAGATATGATAACATAACATGATTTGTCACTTTTAACATAAAATTAATTTATACAAACCACAAATGGGTAAAAACTAATGGTATGTTATTGAAGACCTGCCTAAAATAATTATGTAATATCTCGCAGTTGTCATATAACAATGTCTAGGTATTAGATACTAGTCTTTGTTATCACAACTCTGCAAAATGCAAAATAAAGGAAGCTTCAATCACCTTTTAAAAAAAAATATGTTCACTGAAAGGCTGCAAAGAAACCCTCTGGTATACCAGAGAAGAACTTTTACCTTAGCAACATCATAAATCATAAATCCTTCTCTTATTATCTACAAGGGTGATATATAGGAAAAGCTTACATAAAAAGATTTGTTAAGCAATCATCACATATTCTAACAACCAAATCAAGATCAGGTATATACAGTGTCTAAAAGGGCTGATTAATAAGTATGGATAATATTATATTCCATAATATATTTAAGCAGCCAATATATGGATAAAAATGTTGAAGAACTTATTCACTTTCTATGTTTTGACATAAACACTCAAATATTTGGATCAATCTTTTAAGACCATACATGTAGTTTGTATCCAGTGACTGCGTTTCATTTAAGTCAATATATGTGTGAGGGAAATCAATCATTCTAACAACAACATCATCCTGAGAGAAATGTGTCAAGGTTGTATTTTTTGCATCTGGATACTGGACTCTCTGCCCATCAAATGCTATCAATATGGAGCTACTGAATAACTTCACTCGATTTTGGTATGAAAACCATTCTTCCAATTTCTTCAGTTTCTCAATGATTCCCCTCAAAATATATAGTCTTGCTGGTACATTCTTTATATCCAGGACAAAGGCAATATCTGTACAATTAAAATCATTCATTAAGTTTAGTAAATTAGAACCCCCTCACATCAGAAATTTCAGATCAACCTGAAACTCAGATCGACCTGAAGTTCATTTCAGTCTGCAGTCTGAGCCCTTGAGGTGCTCTCATGAGAGAGGGGGAAATGAAACTAAAGTCGACCTGTGTTTATCTCGGTTGTTCAGGTCGGTCTGAAATTTCAGGTTGACTTTAAATTTGCATGTGTGCAGAAAAGAATTTTCAAATCTGGGCGAAATGAGACACATAGAGAAAAATGAATTGCTCTCTGGGATGCAT
This sequence comes from Rhopilema esculentum, assembly GCF_013076305.1. The sequence goes on from NW_027019322.1 coordinate 3,501,879, forward strand.
GCTTGATGATTTTGGTGCCATTTTACCATTTAATTGATTTTAACACTCTCTGTATCTGCACCAAAGCACAACTTTTTTCTTCTTCAGCGAGAGTGATTGATTTTTTGAAGAAGATCGCTTAATCGAGACATAAGTTGAGGAAGCAAAACCAAAATTGATTTCAGTACTGATATAAAACCATGTTTGTTTTGGACTGAATTTGCAATAAATGAAAATGTGTGAAAGCCTGTTGAATTTCAAGCGGGTTTGAAAATGTTCATGTGAGCGGGAGTCAAATTAGCATGCACCATCATATTTCGAGCCGATCTGGATTTCAGACCGGCCTGAAATTTTTCACATGAGGGGGTCTTAAACTGATAATTTATTTCAAGGAGCCTGTATCTTTCATTGCTGCAAAGCTGCAAGTCTGACATTGCTCTGTAATTGTCCTCTTTTTCTTATTAATAGAGGAGTTTTTATTAATGCAGGCTATATCCTATCACACCTAGATTAGAGAAATGGGAATGCTTTTGTTCTAGCTTTTAATTGAATATTATTTAATTGAATATTATTTAATTTAATTGAATTTAATTGATTTATATAAAAACAAAAACTTGACCCAGCTTAAACACAAAAGGCTAAGCTTTCATTTTCGTGGCCTTTTACACTAGACCTAAAATGCCAAAAACCTGGATGAGTTTTCATGCCGGTGTGATATGCGTTTAGGTAACCTCATTCATTTCGGTCCGGGTACTCATTTCGACCTGGCAATTTTGGTTATGCAAAATCGTACCCAAACGAATGGTGGGATAGAGCATGCAAAGTTGCTGGGTACACATGTCCCTTTTTCATGCTAGCATGAAAGTGCCATGTAAACAGACCAGTTTTTCATGTCAGGGGAAATCAATGTAAAACTTCATACTAATAATCCAAAAGTCTTTCACGTGAAAAGCATTTGACAGTTTCATTTTAGGTCTCATGTAACAGACAGCAAATTTCACAAAATTTTCATGCTCATGCCAACATGACTTCATTTTGTGTCTCATATAAAGGGGCCCCTTAGCACAGACCTTGAAAAGCAAAGACCTAGCTAGCAAAAAATCTCCAAAAAGAGGGTTGTTTTATCATCAGTTAATATGCCTACTCATCATCTCAAATTATCTGAACACTTTAGACTGACATCATAATCAGTTGAAGCAAAACTTTTTCTTTCTACCTATTTCAGATCCAATTCATTGGATATTAGAAACCTAAGATTAATTCCCTGAACTTTGAACTTTTATCATGGGCAGTTAAATCTTACATTACAAACTTTTAAAAAAACAACATTTAAATGCTTAAAAAGTTTAGAAAGAAAATTTCTAGCTGAGTGAAAGAAACTTACGCTTTGGTATATCATCTGGTGTGAATTTTTTGCAAGTTGTTTTATCATGAAAGTCTGTTCTGCCAGTTTGAGTTCTGTATGACTGAAATTCAAGTCAAACAAAATCAAAGTACAACTCAGTCAACACAATTGCAAACAAAAACAACTATATATTGAACAATTCACTTCTTGAAAAGTGTTGGGCTCAAAAAAAACATTAGCAGATCATACCTTGGATCCAAGCATCCTAAATCCTAATTCCTTTTGGTATTTATACTTCATTGCTTCTCTCTGTATTTTGGCACTGTCTGCAAATGGATCTGAGGTCTGTTTTCCTATCTTGATATCCATTATGGAAGGTTTTGAGAATCCAGCAAGAAGGTTTTCAAGTTTGATGTAACAAACTAAAATTTGTTAAAGAAACATAGTTTGTGTGGCTAGTAAAAGAAAAAGTTAATTCAAAATTCATAAGGAAACTAAAAGACCCAAATTCAAATAAATTAAGGACTGCTTTGTCATGTGAAAGCTTGACATCCAGGACAATATCCAGGATTAAGGCAAAAGAAAAATAATATTTAAAAGGGAAAACATGATAAAAAGGGGAAAGCATAAGGAATAAGGTATTTGCATTTGCATTTTATACTACTTAGCTTCTTAAGGTAGTTTTCATGATACTGAGGAGCTGGGCTTATAAAAACTGTCTTGCTCCTTCCTTTTGATGTGAAACAATCCCTGTCATTTCTATGCATGAAATTACAGGTAGCATGTGAAATTACAGACACCCTAGACCATTGGATCTGTAATCTGCGCCCTCTTAGGTTTGGCTACTGTCAAAACTCCTGTCCTGAAAATTCTAATGTTTTGTCTCTGTTTTGTCTCTCCTGTTCTGAATATTTTAGTTTTTTGAACTTTTTTGTTGTCTAATGGTCATTCATTTTTATTATTCAGTGAAATTTAAAATTGAACATATAAATAACAATTATAATCAATAATTTGTTTACAGTTGGTGTACTAGATGAAAGTCTAATAGCTATAAAGAAGTTAATTAAGATCAACTGTCTAGAAAAATGGCATAAAATGAATATATGGTGAAATGTTGAAAAAATGTTTAAGGTGTAACATTCTAAACAAAACCTAACCCAGCAATGAGTATTTTACATAATCTACAGTCAAATTCTACAGGGTGTACTCTTAATTCTTTTTTAAATGATGCTAATGATTGGGACTCTCTTATACTCTGAGGTAGTGTTTGCCACAGCTTTTAACCTAAATATCTCACAGTTTGTATACCGTAAGAAGTTGTCCTGGCTTCTGGAATGCCAAGAGTATTTTTATATCACAAATCATAATGTACATATCTTGCTTCAAAAATTTCACTCATGAAACTAGGGTTCAGGTTTTGTTTGGTTTTGTATATTTCTATCATCAAGTACTGTAGATAGTGTTGGTAAATTGATACTACATTATCCAATGTCAGCAATGTTTCTATGTTGGCATGATTGTATTTATAAACAATTCTGAGTGCTCTTTCATTGTTTTTTCCACTTTAGCGTGAACATAACAAAGGGATGATAAAAACTAATTGGTACTAGAAGCCTGAAAAATATACTTTTTGCTTAAAATATACTTATCTATATTCATAGATAGCAAAAGGATACATTTTTCTCCATTTACATTAATTTGCTGAATACCATAATACTTTGGGAGAAAATTTTGAAGTTCCTTCAGTTCTGGCTCATCATCTTCAGCATTGAAGATTCTTTCAAAGAAAGCTGTCTCTACAATTCCTGTAGATCTTGTAAAATCAACCATTTTTAACACATGACCATCTTTGTCCATCAGGAAACCTAAAATTAAACAAATAATGGACTTTTAATGATATTTCTCACTACAAAGGTATTTTTGCAAAAATGTTTTAAAGCAAAGCAGTTTTGAACATTGTAAGAAGTTCTTGAGCATGAACATAAGGAGGCTATATGATCACAAAAATGCTAAGATTGCTTGGATCAGAAAGATTCAAATGATTTATGCAATGATATTTTTTCTATGATAACAATTTTGCAATGAAAGGAATTTTCTATTGCTGGTAATCACAATTCACTACAATCAAAATAAATTTTGCATTAAATGAATAGGGAAGCTGAATATAAAGGAAATAATAAATGGAGAATACATGGTTTGCTCTGCAGTTCAAGATGACCTGCAACTTGGTTTTGAAAAGTCTTGAAGCCAGTGATTGGTTGTGGGATTGATGCACTTGCAGTTAAAGCTGTTGCCTTCCAGGTTTTCACAACTGCCATGTCTTCCCTAAATAGGTTAGAAGATATTTGTTGTTATATACAACTAGAGCTATCTAACAAAATGATTGCAAAATATATGAGGTGCTTTGTGGAAGCAGTCTAAAGGTGTCATCATCTGAGTGAGAACTTGCTATCACGGTGGTATAACCAAAAGCTCTGTCATTAGAGGGTGAAAATGATGTATGAACAAAGGAAGATATCTGAAGAAACACTAAGGGAAATTTTTCGGGCAGTTCCCTTCAAAATGCTTATCAATGCACTTTTCAGGAAGCATCTCTTAAGACATTATTAGCAAAATAGCAAGTTTTAAAAATTGCAACCTTCTTAGTCAAAGAGTTGAGGAAAACTATATTTTGGAGGAGTTAAATGTTTTTTGATTTTCCCAGAAAACAGAACATTGTCTCTATTGACTACTGGCTACCTTAATTACATTTTATTCAAGTAGGTTTCTAGAGAAAAATCTAGGCTTTCAGGCAAATATTATAAAGACTAAATTGTTTTCATTCCTACATCAATGTAATCAAGGAAAGAGAGACAAAACATTGTGGCAGCTGTGGCAAACCAGTTCTTGGAAAGTGGAAATCTGAGGTGTGAGGGCTCTTCAGTGGTGGGAATTGCAGAGGTGTGGGGGCAAGTGCCCCCCAGACTTTGCTAAATTGTTGGTTAAGAAACGCTTTTGTCTGTAAATTATGTCATTTGTAGGCAAATTCACTTGTTTTTGTGGACATTGCTATCCCACCTGAAAAATGAATTTTCGCCACCGGGGCCCTTGGTAAATTAGGTACAGCTATGTCCTATTTCTATTGTTTATTAGCGTATATCCGGCGTGAGCTTAACACGGATTCCACTCTGGCGGTTGACTGATTTGTTTTTGTTTGCGATCCCTTGGGTAAAACAATAATTTCTTATCCGCTGATACGTGCAAACATGCATGCCTCTCCATCCTTCAGTCCTGTATGCTACAAAGTGTTGAGAATTCTTGCAAATCAATCCTAGTCGAACAAACTGTTGAACAAAGTAAATGCATATCTGGCGTAAATGAACTGCCCGTAAACTATGTCCAGTCCAGCCTTAACTTCGTCCAGTCCAGCCTTCCTGGTTTGAGTTCGTTCTAGTGTCGTCACGTCTCTTCACCAATGCACTTCAAATCAATATTCTCATTCAAAATACAATGATATTAAAAATTTGTGTCTCACCCTTTGACATAAGTTACTCTTATATCTGTCTTTGGAAAACCAGAAAGGGCTAACAAGGCTGAAAATCAAACAGATTTTCTTGTGCTTCCTGGCGGACATGTCTTTTCGACATTTTGATCGCCTGTGGTTGTTGCGCTGCGTTGTCTGTCCTTTTCATCTTTGTTTTATGACGTCACTATGTACGTCGCTTTGCCACATGTTGGTTTGGTTGGAAGTTCAGGTACCACATGCTTTGGCGGAGGATAATGCTTTTCTGTACATATACACGTATTTCTTTGATAAGAAGCTAGTTCACAATGTCGTCGGAACGAAATTCATAATTGGGGACTGCCTATTCAGAATAGGCTATTCTATTGTACTGCTTCCCGTTCAAGTATAAGTGAGACCCCGTTTACACTGTCCCGTGCAAGTTTGGAACCGTGACAAAACTGTCGCGGTTCGCCCTTCCGTTTACACTAGCACTGTGGAACCGTGACGATTTTGCTCTGCTATCCGGAACAGTTTGGACCCTGCTTTGAAAGCGAACGAATTTTGTACCGTCACGGTTCCGTTTTTGAACGGGACAGTGTAAACACCTATCCGAGACGATTTTGTCACGGATTCACAAAGAGGTCTTTTGTATGGCTGTTTAAGGTAATCGAGGCTTTCATGGTGGCGTAACTACGTTGTCAAATTCTGAAGAAAAGGAAATTCTGAAGAAAAGACGACAACAGAAAAGGCTTGTTTTGTTTCCCAGTCCAAGCCTTGATTGGACTTTGCAGCTTTGTAGCCTAAAATAACACTGAAAATTAAAGCCACCTCGTCGTTCGTCCAAGTAAATTACCATTAAATCAAGGTCGTGCCGGTACAGTGTGAACGGAACGGCTAAACGGAACAATTTGGAACCGCGACAGTGTAAACACTTGCAAACCGTAACGGTACAAAATTGTCCCGGGAAAGTGTAAACTTGGTCATTTCGACAGTTTTTTTGGGGAGGGGGGGGGGGGGCACCAGCTCCATGCCCATGCTTAAGGCGGCCTTGGTTTGAAAGCACCCAACCCTTAAAGGGAAGCTTAATTTGGGCTTATACTAAAAACGTCCATAGGTTTTAGTGATGTAATCACTACAGTAAGTGGATGGAAGTGAAAATAATAACAATTTGCGTTATGTATTGTATGAGGCAGGTTCCCCTTAGGTTGCTATTGCTTGTATTCAGGGCCTTTTTTAACATACTAACTGCGGGGCAACTGCAGTCGAAAACTAAAATTTGAAGGAAACTAGGGGATCAAAACTAAATGTAATGTATATTGGCATTCTTAAGTGTAGGATTCAAATTTTTAGAAAATTAGTCAGACAGCAAAATTTGGATGTGTTTTTGGTTTGTATGTTTTGTCTCCATTCCACTCATCTTCGAACAGTTCAGCTTCAAAGAGATTTTTAGCATAGTGATTTTTTTGGCTACCTTCCCTATTAGAGTGTCTGTTTTAATTGAATAATCCAGGCATATCAGGGGATCAAGTGAAAGGAACTTTGATACTTTTGCTGGTTTCAGATCAAACAAGACTATTCAAAGAGGATTTTATACATGCTTAGAACGTGACTCGTTCAAAAGTGTCTGTGGTGTCTGTCGCATCATCTGACAGTATGACCGTTGAAAGTGTCTCTGCATACAACATTTTATATTCATAATCAAGGGAATCAACACTAAGAAGTAAACAGTTCAATGGCGTCCCAACATCAAAGTTTGACACATGGCCAGCTATAACAAGATTTTTCAGAAAAAAAGATCGTCTAGAATCAAGGCCAACTATAGAAACTCACAAAAATAGATAATTGTTTCTAGGTTTTTTAATGGATTTATTGGGACTTTGATAAAACATATATTTTCACTTTTGCATAATATTATAACTTCAAATGTCAACTCAAAGCTATTTCATCTCATTTGAAATATGAAATTAATATCTTTGAAGTATGGGATCATAAAAAGTTTCCTATAAAGTACCCTTATTCTCCCATTTTTGCTTGTTTATCTGGTCCCTTTCAAATTCCCCCCCCCCCTACTTAAAATTTCTTAAGAAAGACACTGCTTGTATTGTTCTATTTAATTTAGGTTGATAAGTAGGCTCCTCTAATTTTGTAAAGTTGCTACTGATGAAGCGAAAACGAAACGTCTTATACTATAATCTTCAGGTACAAATTGCTACACATTTCTTCTATGATGACAAATCACGAGAGAATGTGACAGTGTAAAGCGCGTTAAAGGTTGCTTTAAGTTGCTCATAGTTGCTGGTTGCAGGCCTTTCTTATTCCTTCTTCCGGGGTTTCGATTCGATCGTTGATCAATTTGCTCAGCCTTTCAGGGACTGATTTAAGGGGCAAGGATGGGGGATGCGAGATAATAATTGGATTTTAGTGTCATACCCTTAAGATAATTGGAAAATGATTGAAGCTCCCATTTTTGAAATTTGGTTTGTAACTTTAAGATAAAGAAGATAAAAAGATTAATAAAGTAAAATCTTGGCCTTATTTGATTATTACTAACTATCAAAACATGAATTTCACCGAATGAAAGCAAAATTTGTCGAGGGACTTCATAAAGTAATGAATTCCATTTCAAGAATGGATTTTATAAAAAACAACAAAAGTATGCCCAAAAATTTAGAAGGCTGTTAAGGATTGCAAGAAAATGACTGCAAGAAATATTCTGAAATTCATTTTAAGCTAATCTTTATTAGTTGATTGTCCAAATGTTCTCTATTCGCTTCACTCGCAAAAGCATCGTCTTTCAATTTTTCGCCAGGTCTCCGAAACTTTGGAAAATTTACATAAGAATCATAAAAAAAATCCTCGAATAAGTCCCCACCCTTTAATAAGCCCCCATGGGGTATTAATCGATTTGAACAAAAAACTTCATATTCGTTACTTCTCAAAGTTATCACTTTACTCATTGATCAATTTCACACGATACATCTGTTTTATTTTTTTCAAATTCCTTCACATTTTGTATCTAAATTCTTACATTTATTCATCTATTCGAGTAGTTTTTCGACGAGAGTAGTGGCCATCGTGTTGTAATTTGTTACTGCTAGATGTTTCAGGGGCTCATTCGAGGACTTAAAGTAAAGTATGATTTTACGCGACATATAAATGTTCAGCGATTGATGAATTGTTTCTTACGTAGGTCAGGCGTAACGAGCGAAAAAAAAGGAAGGATGTCAGAAGACGCGAATTTGGTGTTTGTGGTTTTGGTTGCTTGAGTCCCAGTGAGAGCATTTTCAGCCCATTACAAAAAGGGCATCATAGTGTGCTTTCCTACTGTACAGTTCAAAGTAAAGAATATTAGGCAGTTTTATAACGTCACCACTCGACTTTACCTAAAGAGCTAAGGAATATTTTGCTTGAAATGTGACTGGCATTATATTTTCTTAAACTATCGATATCTTGCGGTGGGATGGAGGATGAAAGTGGTAATATCCAGAAAAACGATAAACAATATAGAAACAAGAATCGAGTCTTTTGGCATTCCAATTAATTTTGGCATGCATTATAGTTGCCTTTGCAGGAGAGGCATGAGCAGATTATTTTCAATTTTAGAAAATCAAAAGTCCTAAAAAGAAATTTTCAAGACATACAAAAGATGGTGTACCTTGCGTACTGTAAACTTATATTCAAACAAGATGCAGTTGAAAAAACGCTGTTTTTCTTTCAGGAAACAGAGAGCTGTCATAGTTGGATAAGGTAAGTCAGAATTTTTAATATAAGCAGTTTTCAACACCTGGCGAGAACTATGCAAAAGACTTTCAAAGATTCTGGAGTAAAAGACAAAAATGCGTCTCGTGCATACGTAGAATGAAAACAATAGCAGACCGATGCAAAAACACAACAGATTCATGAGACGGCTTTCTCCTCTTAACATCAAATAAAACCTACAGACGAGATACCAAGGCTAGTCTGAAGCTTTGAAGAGCAAACTGGCTTAAGATTTGCATGAATCAAACCAAATTTTATAAATAATGAAATTTCTTTTAATTCATGATAACCAGAGCAACGAGGGAAGAAACGCGAAACCATCGTTCTCCAATGTCTTGAAATTCATGTCATCTTCAATTACTGACGTCCCTAGAACAAATGATAAAATCATTAAATGAAAGGAGGGCTCATGACTGTAAGAATATGGGACAATGTCCTGGAAAAAAGCTGTTGTCGAGGGTTGGCGTTAGATTTTTTGTTATAATTGAACTTAGTTTTGTGACAAAAACCTTCTGAAATTATTCCTGTTAACACAATTTGTAGAACTCGATTTTACACGGTGCAAAAGGCCATGAAAATATCTGGAATCTGGAAAAGTAGAATTGAGCTCTACTTCAGGCAACCGTTACAAGAGCAAAAACTGTGTTGCACAACTTTAAAATGACAAGTAATACGGTGCAATCGACCAGTAACTTGTGTAGCAACCTCATCGAGAGACAACATCCAAGAAACATTGCACCGTTTAACACTAGCATAAAGGCCTACATTTGTTTCGAGGCATTAAATATGAGAAACAAAGGTAGGCATATAGAACGCTTCATGTCACACAGGATGGAACTTAAACTTTAAGAAGAAATAGATAGGGAACAAACAAAATTATTCAGCATCAAAAATATCAAAACAATCCAAAAACGAGGTAATTATTGGCTTTAACTTTTTTTCCTGATTTTAAGGTCAGTATTAAAGTAGGCAATCTATCTATAATTTTAGCTACATACCTTTCACAAAGGCGGTTCAAATTCTCTTTTTCATTTCATGGTCCCTTCTTTAGCTCGATCTTTTTCTTTCCTTTTCTCTCGCTCCCTCTCTCGTTCCCTTTCGCGACGCTCCTGCTCCCTATTTCGCCTTTCCTTCTCCTTGTTACGGTCTCTGTCATACTCTCTGTCATTGTTATAGGAACGAGGTCGGTCTTTATTATAGCCTCTTTCTTGCGGTCGTTCCTTCTTTTCTGGAGACTTAGTACCAGTTGGAGATTTGACCCTCCCTTTGTCTGGGCTAGATCGGTCATCTGACGAGAGAGGAAAACAACACGTTTGGCTACCTTTCTAAATCAATGAATGAAAGTCAACTTAAATGGAATACGCTCTTGGTAAAATTTTTTAACAAGAGAGAAGTAAATATTACAACGTTCTGCTGAAGACTACGATGAAGGAAGTAGACCCAACCTTTACCAAGCCCTTTGCCTGTATGCCTGTCGATTCCATACTTCGGAAAATACAATCTGCGCTCAAGTACAAACTGCTACACAGGAAAACCCCAAAATCAAAATTAGTAGCAAATAACATAACGACATAGATGGGTTAATGTAACATTCAAAAAAGCCTCATAGAAATTAGGTCCAGAAAATTAGCTGTTTGTACAAACAAACGCAGAAACAAATGCAGCCAAATGTTTATATTAGATAAAAAAACCCTGAACAACAACTGTGAAGTTTTTAATACCTTTCGCTTTGTTTCTGTCATGCCTTGCTACCGGAGGTCGGTATATGGCCATTGCTGGCCTCTCCTTAACAACAAGAGAAGACATGAAATTAATGCCAACATGAAACAGTGGGAAATTTATTTGACAGTTTACGAACATTCTCCATAAGTCGCAGAGGATATAAATAAAATGGCATAGCTTCGTTGAAGCATACTTCATATCAAGAATGGACAATCGGTGGTGGTAGGCGGGAATGCTTACCTCACCACCCCTGTCGCATGAATACCACTTTAAGAGCATCTGGTTGGTAATCATCAACATAATCGAAACAAAAGAATTTTTAAAAATTCAATGCGCGTGGTATTCTTTAAAAAAAAGCCAGCAGTTGAGATCTCTTCTGTTAAGTATAGTAATAATTCTGTAAAGTAATGATTCTTTATTAGAAGCTTAAAGGCCAATCTCCATTGGGCGAAATGTTTCGCTTTTGCACTGACGAAAAGCGAAAACTACATGGCGCACAATCTCCAGCTCACAATAGCTTTGCGTGCCAGATAGAAAGCAAATATTTGCGTGCCGAGCATTTCAAGATGTCGGATGAGAATACAAATATTCTGATTTTGCTTTAGTTGTTAAAGCGTAATAAACAAAGAAACCAAATTCTACCAAGAGCGAGAAAGCAACGGAGCTTACAAAAATCTGGTTATAGATCTACAATTATAGGACCACCAACGATTTTTTACCTATTTTCGTATGCAAAGTTTGAACAATTGTTGTCTTTGGTGGTTCCATATCTAGTGAACGAATCAAGTTTCGCAAACCAATAGCTGCTAAGAGAGACTATGTGTGATTCTAAAACCCCTTGTTTCTGGTGATTCGCATGTATCAGTTGGCACGAGCTATAGGATAAGCCCCACAACTGTTGGTAGGATTATAAAAGAAAAATGTAACGTACTTGTAACAAGAAATTTTATTATTTCTTTATCCAACACGAAGTTGATTCAGACATTTTCCTTTATGTATATAGGACGTCAACTTCACCATCGACAGAGAAAAAAGTTCAAATAGTTTAAACTTCCAAGGCGAACGTAGCACACAGCACAGGAAACAAAAAAATTCAAATACGCATGCTCATAACCTTTCGCCGGTGAAGAGGCGAAACAAATTCACCCAATTGAGATTGGCCTTAAGTGTTATCTTACCTTGTTCTTTACTTTCTTGTCCCCGTCATCCACTTGATTATTACCTCTGCTATGTTCCTTGCTTTTCCATTTATCTTGCTCCTCCCCCTTCGATTTATCAGCAACCTCTTTCCCTTTAACTCCATCATTGCCTTGTGTTTTTTTGCCATATTCTTTGCTCGTCTCGACTGATTTTCCAAACGCAACGATGCTTGGATCCTCGTACTCAATTGATTTCCTTCTCGGTCTTTGCTCTTCCTGCTTCATTTGCTCAGTTCTTGAAGTTTTCTCTGTGAAACAAAACGTTAACATTTCAAAATGTGTATGCCCTTTAACTTCGGTTCTTCGAAACTTGGAAAATGGCAAATAGCATTCTTCATACTTTTGAGTGCTGAGTCTGTGAAACTAATTACAATAATCTTGGGGTTTGTCTCGCCAAAAGTTTTTGCAAACCAAGATATTCAAATTATGCTTATGTTCAGATATCATAAATGTTTGGGAATTCTTTGTGCAAAATGGGGTTGATGTATTCAGAAATGGTATTTGAGCTTTGAGGGCCAGGGGCAGTGAGTTTTCCGAGTTTCTTGTCTGAGCGCCTATTTCTCTTCGATTCATAAACAAAAAAGCACTTCCCGCTGAATAGGGTTGGCCTCCAACTCCAATAACTCCCCCAAGCTGGCGTGACTGTTTGCAAACTGAAAATCATTTTTATGAAAGCCCCTTACATTCTAGTAACGCTGTCAATCTGATTCGTATGGATTTTATTAGAAACAACAAAATTTTGTCCAGAGCATTCGAGAAAATTCTCCATATTACAGGCAAGAAGTTTGTTTGTAAAAACAGCAGAGCTTACTTTGATCATCTGCTCTTCTCTGATTTTTATCTTCCTTGCGCTCATCTCGATTTCTTCTTTCATTACTTTGGCGCCTATCCTCTCTCTTGTTTATGCGACCTTCGCTCCTTCTGCCCGATGTATCAGATCTGGCACTTAGCGGTTTATCATCATCGTCTTGCTTTCGAGATTTGAGATCCTGAAAAATATATTTTAACAATAACTCCTAATAAAATCTAGACTGCACCAGAAAATAAGCTGCAAAAAAAACAAGACAACGACAACAACAAAAGCAAAAATAGCAACAACCGCAAAAACAACAACAGCAACAAACCCACAGAAATGTACAATCACAAACAGGAATAATGAGGCAAAGGAGTCGACTTCATTTTCGTAGCAAGAATGTTCACTCTTCACATTTACCATTTATTTTCCTGTAGTCAAAGCGCAGCCAAACAATTTGCAGTCTCTTTTCACAAAGACTTTGAAGTTAAATATCGCATTAGTATTACTTGATTTCATTCATAGATTCTTAGTTGAGGAGAGCTGCGTTTACTATTAAAAAAATCAAAAATCAGCGAAGATTCCTATTTCATTTTCAATCTAAATGTTCATATATAACTTAAAAATTATTTCTAGAATCTTCAGAAATTTGCAAAACTGTCCTTTAAAATATTCACGCACGGGGAAGTACACACAGTACTATATACACACACCGCTCAACTTTGGATTCCTATGAATAACCAGGTGTTAACGTCACTATAAACCTATCTCCTTCGTCCAGCTTTCAGTGACAAAATTTTTACCTTAATCATAATTGAGTGACATTGCAAACGGATGTAAGGTGTTTTTTCAGAAAACGTTTCAGCACTGTGAAAGTGCTTTAACAATTTTGGCAAGAATTTTAGCTGCACTGAAAAATAACACCAAGTGATACAAAATCAAAACTATCAAGCAATCGAATACATTAAAACGTCACACTTACCCTTGAATCTTTCTGATCACGCTGGTCATGCCTGTTTTTCTTTCCAGAATTGCCCTGAATAAATTGTTTACTTAATAACATGCAACGTAACCAGCAACGATCACAAATCTTTGCTTTTAAAATTCTTATACTTATATTCACTTCAATTATATTCAAAATAAAAAAAACCTTTTTATTCACCTAAATGTAGCTTCATTGATACCACTGCCTCAATTAACTTCTTACTGGAATTGTAATTTTCTTTCTTATATACGAATGGCTGATTAAAAGTCAGCGCAAATTTAAGGCAATGCACTTAAAATATAGGAAGTCAAGTCAAATAAAATGAAATACAAAAAGATTAAGCTAGCCTTATTTATCACATAAGTACGAGCATTCTGCTTTGACACATAAGATTAGCAGCAGTCATAAAGGAAGGAAAGAAGGTGGCCAAAGGTTAGAAGATAATATAAACAAGCAGAAATCAATAATGCGTGGCATCTTGTGGATATGTAAAGTGCCACAAACACACACATGTATTTCATGAGAGGGTTGCAAGACAGTTTCATTTTTACAAAAGACATTACAGAAGTAATAGATTAAAAATGGCTTTGAAAAAAAGCAAAACGTTAACGCACATGGCACTGATGATTATAAACTCTGGACTCGGAACTTGACCAACAAAAGACGAAAGAGGAAAAAGGCTATCCGGAGGATGTCATTTCTCTTCACACCAAGGAGAAAGTCGCAAGCTTTTCGACTTAATTAAAATTTGGCCTAGAGTTTTCGATCTACGTTCTGACGTTTTATACTCTGAAGAGTGTCACGCAAAAAACTTTAAGTTTGATTCAAAATGTTTTCTTTTTTCCAAATCCATTTTTTATTCTGTAACACAAAAGGATTGCTAGTGCTAGATTAGCTGGATGTACTATAGCACTGTTAAGAAGTACGGCGTTTGTTGTTCAGCCATAAGAAAAAAAACGACGTGGAACTCGAATTTATGCTTTTAAATAAAATCTTACTCGTCTTTCCCTTCGTTCTTCTTTTCTTTTGTTTTCTCTTTTATCCTGAGATCCCTTTGTTTCACTGTTTCTGCAATAAGCAAAATACGATCCTATCAAAGGCTGTATGACTTTCTTCTTTAAAAACATAGTTGTAGCAGATTAGGTAATGACGAGTAAAATAACAGACATTCTACGTGATACAAATTAAGCTAAAAATCAACTAGAAGATAACAAACAAGACAAAATCAATATAATTCTGTTATGAGTAGGGGGCGCTCTTCCGTCATTTAGCTTTACTTTATGCTAAAGCCATTCCAAGAGAAATTTTTTCGATACGAAATTCATCTTTTGCTCTACTAGGCACACTCTAGATGTACTTGTAACTAGTGCAATCGTTCAGTAAAATTAGTTCTGTATCAAGTTGAAATATATTATAACGAAAAAGAAGAAAAGCTTCCTTTGACAGACGACGATTTTTTCACGTCGAGTAATAGAAATACCTCAAGTGGGAGAGTATTTGGCTTGTTGCAAAATTCTGCAATTTAATAAGTTGCATCACGCAAAATGTTGTTGAACGACATCTAAATAAGTGATGAAGGATCGTCTTCATTGGATATAACTTGAAATGAAACTTTATCAAAACTGGAATAATGAATGGATTCATTACCTATAATTCAAAATAATATAATTTAACTAAGAATGGCTCAATACATTGAAGGAGATTCACTACACAATCATGGATCTGTAGCTTCTCTCTATCTTGTTGTTTTAGAGGGCCCCTTGCTCTTATCGTAGCACTACCAGCCACCACAAACAATTCGAAATAGAGACTTTAAATCAGCAGTCTGTCCCTGAATGTGGCTGATTGGTTAAAATCAAAATAGATTAAAAGGATCGTCAGATTCGACTAATAATGTTTGACTTACGCATCTTTTTTGTCTCTCTTTGAATCTTCAGAATACCGATCATCATTTGAAAACTGAAAATTGATTATTTATTAAAAGCTTAAATATTTACCTGTTTAGTATGTTTCTGGTATCACGTGCAAAATAAGTTACATTTCACCTAATATTTAACCCTGACATATATTTCCTAGCACAAGGCCAGACCTACAACCAAACACTGTCTATTAATGAGGGGCATTTATACTTAAATGCTCCATTTGCAAGTTATGTCCACCTAATAGATGTGGTATATTTCGATGTCTTCATGAAATTAATCATAATCCCTCAAGGTTTTGTTATAGATATGCAGCAGTATAGACAAAAAATAAGTTTGACCGCACATTCAAACCAAAGGAACATATGGTACGTGAAAATCATCTAAAACCAAGAGCTTTGTTTGAAACACCTAAAATGCTAATCTTGAGTGTAAATTTTGGAAAAGAAACATATCTATAAAAGAACTGTTCGAAACTGAACAATTTATACAACTCGCAACAGAAAGCGTTATTTCTTTAGCTGCTTTACAAAATCACAGAAAACCTTTGAGTCTCTGCCAGATTCCTTTTCTCGTCTCATTCTTCTTTCGTTTTCCTGAAAACAAATAGTATTAGCTTGATCTAGCTCGCAGAAATTTTCTCTAATTGAATGCAATCAACACAGGATCGAGAGCTATTCAAATTCTAAATACAGAAAATCTGCTAGAAAAAGATTATACCAGCAAATGAAGTCAATTGCAAGCAAAGGAAATGTTATTTACAGTGTTCCATAACTGCAACAGCGAAAACAAAAGTTCCATAGCATTCCCAAATATTTCTAGAAGCATTTCCAAAATGTTCAAGGCTATTCCAAAAAGCCAATGGCAAAAGCAAAGTTCGTTTTATTCCAAGAACTAATGGCAAAGTAAGTTATTTGGAAAGAGGAAGCTAAAGATATCCCTAGAACCATTTTCTTTTTTGTTCTTGAATAAAGTCATTTCACTGGTATTCGATTTTTACTTCGTTTTGACTCTATCATATATGTCAGTTTTTGTTTACTGTAGCTAATTTAGGCTAGTTTTAAAGAAATTCGCGCTTGCAAGATCATAAATTTCGCTCAGCATGTATGTTTTATCATTATCCAAATTAACTCTCCTGTGTTGTTCCACTGGCCTCTTAATTTGATAACACAATATTAATAATAATTTCATAACATAACACAAATGTTTATATTCTTTAGGAATCCATATCAATTTTTAAGCTTAATTTTGTGCTCGGGAATTTCAAAAGGGGTGACTGGAATAAACAGGAGGTTTGAAGGGGAGACTGCTAGAATTACCAGTGATTAGTAAAATTATGGAGGGTAGAATTTATCAGCCGGAGCTTGAAACAGGATGGTGTGTGAAAGAAGCAGAAAGCGACAACAATATATTGCATCATGCAGGTGTGCTTAGAGTGGGAGAAATTTTTTTCCATCTGAACAGTCTTTGGTTGCTTACTCAATCCCTTTCTTAAAATCAGGATCTGGTTATCAGATAACTTCTTGATAGATTTCAAGGTATCGCTAGATGCAGTCTGCAAGCATTGGAGGTTATGCAAACAGAACAGTCATATCTTTATCTTCTATGATTTGTCTCAGCATTCAAAGATGCTAGTTTATAAGATGTTCAACAAAAAGCAAAGCAGAACAACCAAAACCAACCTTCTCCAATTAAGTGAAATTGGATAAAAACAAAAAAGCTAGAAAGAAAGCTAGAAAGAAAAACTTTCGTTTAAGAATAAGCCATACTTTCTAACAATTTTTAGGGAGGATGTTATCACTTGCTTTTGCTGAAAGTTTTGAGAAATGTCATGAATACTTTCATTTTCCTTTAACGTTTTAGAAATGCTTTTAACGGTTAGAGAATGCTGTTAATCATTAGGGAATGCTGTGGAGGTTCTTTTGCCATGTCAGTCACAAACAAATTCATTGCAGAAAAGACCTGAAATGATAAGCTTTTTACAGATTATTCAATCTTTTTTGTAACTGATTAACTTGTGGCTAAAGTTTTTGTGTATGAAATATGAGTAACATTGCATGGGGAGTCGTAGCTCATGAATATATTTTTATCAGAGTGATGTTGACTTTGATTTCCTTATGTCAAATTTCAAAATCTCCAAAAGTCTCCCATGTTATCTGAGGACTATCATTCATATTAAACATAAACAATCAGAGCAAGCCCCCTAAAAAACAAGTTACAAACTCACCAGAGCATTCTGTCTGCTAACATTTTTAGCAGCCTTTTTCTTGTTCAAAAATTCCACAAGAGGTGTTTGTGATTTCTCCTTAGAGCCTTAATGACAACATGACATAAAACAGTATTGATGTACTTACAAAAAGAAAAGATTATAAAGCGAGAAAATATCCTTCTTTTGAGAAATATTAGAAAAATAATTCCTACTTTATCGATTTCCGTATGTTAATTCAATTTCTAGAAAAATATGTGTTGCTTGGGACATCTTCAATCTCAAGAGCTTATCAACCTAAGGTTAAGCCTTAAAAACCACTAAAACTCTACATTTAAATAAATATAATAATTAATATGCAGGCATAGAACTGTTATAATAGATTAAAATTTGAGGGGAATTTTTGACAAAGTTGATATCTGAATAAATTCAAATTTTGAAAATCATAAAAAAATACAAGACAATATTCACCTGCAGCTTTGGTTGATTCCATTTGCTCTACATAAATTTCAGCACTTGGTAATGGCTCTACTTTTTTGCTTAGATTTTCTAAGAAAGCTTCATAGTCTGGATCTATTCAAAGAAAGAAGTTAAACTAATGTTCCAGTTGCCAAAAGTTACTTTAGTACCACCTCAATTATTTGAAGTTAGATTAGTAGGTAAGGTAATGAAAACAAACAAAATGATCAATCATTTGAGCAAAGAAGATGCTAAATATCCTCTAATAATAGGCAAACTCTCTGTATGTACTTGTATGAGGACCCTTGTGAAAAATATCTACAATTTCAAGCAAACAAAATTTATCTCACCAGAAAAAGAAACTCATTGCCATAACATAGTATGGCATATAAATGAATCTGTATTGTTTTGACACAGAATCAGTATTTCATCTGTTCATTCTGCATTTCCACGCTGTTTTGATAATCAAAGATGCACTGTAAAACCATCAAAATTTAGCCTTTTCAAGATAGATTGAGCATTTTGAATCACTTCAAATTTTAACAGACCTTTTGTGATTGATCCATTCTTTACATCCTTTCTTTTTCTATTCTCTCTTGGAATTGCTTGAAATGGTGCAACCTCTACAACAGCACTGCTTTCATCTCCTAAAAAATTTAAATTGCACAATAAGATAGTGCTAAGCAAAATTATACTTGCTCTGGCATATTTTCTCATCGATATTCTTACTTAAAAATTCAAGAAAATACTATTTCATTGGAAGCATCAATTATTAAGTTAGAATAAAGCTATTGATAGCTATTGTTATTTCAATCTTACTACAACATCTTTCTGATAAACTGTTTTGCTTACTCTGTCCCTAAAAACAGAAAATATTTTAGCTTTTTTTAACTTTGCCAACAGTTTCTCTGGTTATACCTTAACTCTAGGGTTACAGCTGTAAATTGCTTTAAAGCATATGTCAAAAAATACATAATCTGGAGTGATTGATACCTTTAGATATTCAAGAAGCATACATCAAAAGACATTTATGAAATCTTCACCTACCTTTTCCAGCATTGAAAATGAAGCCATCAAATTTATTCCTGAACAGAGTTACATCCTCAAATCTTTTGAAATTTATGTATGCTCTTGCAAATGAATGTGGATAGAGGCTGTCAAAAATAAATTGATAATAAATTATTTGACAATAAATTATGACAAAGAACTTTTATTTGATACCAATTAAAGTTTGATACCAATTGAATTGTGCCTCCTTTTCTTACATCTCTGATTAAATATTGTGCAATATATGTTATGTATAATCTAGTTGTGGATAAAAGAAAAGCAATTTCATGGAAGCAAAATAACAAAGCAACAAAATGTCTGATTAACTCAAATTTTCTTAGGCAACCCTGTTTATCTGTTATCTAGGATGCAAGTTCTAACGAGGAAGATATTGATGGCTGTACAACTCTTTTTTAAAGGTTTTTGTTTCATTTCTTCATTTAAGTTCCAGTAAGCCAAGTTAAAAAGGTAAAACATTATGAAGAAACATTACAAACTTAATCAATCTTAGTCTTAAATCATGTAATCTTAATTTTTTTAGAATTTTCCTTTGCCAATGTTTGGACAATCTTTGAAAACATACATCAGATAAGATGAAACACTCTCTCAGTTTTTGCATTTGAGGTTGGCATTGTGATTGGCATTGAGGTTGACAATTACTTTTGATTAAAGTTAAACTTTGCAGGTGAATTAATGTGGCCAAGTCCTTTTCGAAGACTTGACAAGAAGCAAAAGCATTTTATCAACTTATTTTATTAATCATTTCTTTCCCTGCCAACAGTACAAGGTAGTAAGGTCAGAACAGATAACCAAACCAGCTTTGCTTTAATGTCAGCAGTGCCAAGTGCTGACCCAGATTACAAAGCTGTCTAAACAATCAATAGCTGTTTTAAAAGAAATGTTTCATTAAAAATTAACTAGCTGTTTGGTCAAAAAGGGGGAATATTTTCCAACCATTATGCTTGATAATTAATGTGTGCAATGCTGAATTTATGGCACTTTACAAACAAAAGATGACCCACCTATAATCAGGAGACACAAATCTAAAGTGATCATGCTCTGGAATTCCAACAAAGATTTCTTTCAAGTCTGCTTCTGTAAGTGAGGCTGGGAGTCTCCTTATCACCAACTAAAAAATGTGTTATAATTTTAATTTGAATATCTGATACTCAGTGGCTCAGAATCTGCACCAAGGGTTACTTTTATTACTTTTACATAGACAGAGAACCAATAAAAGGTGTCTCAAGGCACCAAGAGGGAAAACCTGTTCTCTGTAACTGTTGGATACTTTTTTAGTATTATCTTTTGTCTACTCATAAGTGGACCTTGAGTTAGATAATTATAAAAAAGAACGTAAATTGCTAATTTGTCATTTCAGTCATTTAAAAAGTACCAAATATCAACTGAAATTAAATTTGTTTTGCTAGATAAAAGAGACTTAAATTAGCCCAATTTTTCAAGACACACCTGAATATAACAGCAAAAGCATTGAACCACATTAACATATTGAGAATATTTATCAAGGCAAACATTTTTATGGACTAAAATTTCTTAATTGCTATATTTGCAATATATACATTATTATATAATGCCAAAAGCATGAAAAATTATTTTAGTTTAGCATCAAGAAATCCATAGCTAAAAACTTCAGCAAAATATAAAATATTTTCTTGAAAACAGACATTTGTCTGTTTAAAGAAATGCAGTAGCTAATAGGTATTATCAGAAACAAATTATTTGGCTTGGTTGAGCTAAGGTTAACAAAGTCAAGATAATCTGTCTGCAGCTGATTGAACTCCACTTTAAAATCTAATAGCTACCTTAAAACAAGTTGGTTTAGTATTTATTTCGTTTTGTATGAAACTCACCATCACTCAATTTTTTTTCTTTTTCTAAACATGGCCTTTTTTCGTATAATTATATATAATCTAACTAAAAAATTACCGAACAATGGTAGATTACCTTTGTAGGAAGCAGTTCTTTTTCCTTCTTTTTTGACTTGCTTTGGGACTTTTCACTCCCTTCCAATTTACCCATTGCCATTTCAGTGGTGTCGTCCTTGTGGCAACATAATTAATCGCTGAAAGATTGTTACTTTTAAAGAAATTTTGCAAACAGAAAATTTCACCATCACAACAAATATCCATTAACCTCGATTCTGTGAGATCTCTTCTGGATGAATGCCTCGTATGAACACAGGAAACCTCTTCCTCGCAATGTTTTAGGCCATTGGGTTTGTGCTGTATGCTCATGGATTTTTCATTACATTTTTAGTTTTATATGAGCAGAATTGGTGGTAGGAAAAGACTGTGTTAATGATCGAAGTATATAATATATCGGCTTGTGGATTATAAACTCTCACACACAAAAGTCACACAGAACTTGGCCTGTTTTGTGATTGTATATTGTGTATCTATAATCGAAGAAAGCGTCACGTTATAAATTTCTTGAGGTTTCCACCATGTCCAAAGCATCGAAATCTAGCAATTCCTTTTTCGATAGCTCTCGCTCAATATTTATCAGTGGACTGCATTCTAGAGTGACAGAGGAAATTCTTTGGGAGCTTTTTCTTCAGGTAAAAGTCAAGACAAGACAGCGCAGGTTGTTTTGTTTTGTGTATCTAATTTAGTCCAGGGTGACATAGACAAGAAATAGACAAGAAGTTGAAATTTCTGTCCTCTCAGCAGAGCCTGTTTCTTGAAACACTGGAAAAGAAATGAGAGATAAAATCATTTTACATACCTTATTAAAAAAGCCGTAAAACAAGCAATCTCAAAGGTGTTTTGAAATTGAGTTCAATATCAACAATTAATCTATAGGCATGACCTTTTTGGTATGACCTGTGCCAGAATGGAACATTATATCATCAGCTAAAAATATCTTCTTGTGTAATTGTTCCAATGAAATTTGAAATTATGATAGGTTTTTCGACTTTTAAAAATATACTTATAATTATAGGTATTTTGAGCTACTCATTAAGTGATTTTTGCGTTAAACAAGTTTATTCATTTCTGCCAGGCTGGCCCGCTTGAAAATGTGAGGATCCCCAAAGATAGAGACACAGGTAAGCAAAGGACATTTGGTTTTGTTGTCTACCAAGACAAATGCTCAGTTCCATATGCTTGTGAGCTTTTTGACACATTGAAACTATTTGGTCGTCCAATCAACTGCAAACCACAAAACAATGGATCTAACAGTCCAAAAGCAACTCCAAGTCCATCTCATGCAATTTCATATTCTGATGATGATAGTAGTAATTACCAAAGGAATGAAGAGGCAGTTAGAACACCAAAGCTTGATTTTTTTGGAGTAGATAACAGCCCATATGGTAGAACACCTGATTCAAATTTTGCTGGCAACAGAAGGCTTCAACTCCACAGATCCTATAGTGGAGGTATGCCTTCACCTTTGCTGGACCTTAGGACCCAGGCTCTCATGAGTCAGAGCTCTCTTCAATGGGCAGAGCAAAATTTTCCTCATGACAGCCCTGGCCCCATGAGGAGGTCACGAGGAACTTATGGAGAGGGGAGTAGAAGGCTGGGGCAACCATATTAATATTATTTCTGGATACCAGAAATGATTAAGAGCTAGTGTATAGTTATGTAAAAAGCCTTTGAAAGTTATCATGTTCACTAAAAACCTGGCAACAGTGTAAAGTATTGTTCATAAATTACAGAGAGACTAACAGCTCTGTTTTCACCCATAGGAAAGATTAATCATAAATCTGGAACATTTAGTAGAACAGCAAAGATATTGAGCTCTTTTAACCAGACCTTAAGTTTTCCTATAATCCTAAGCAGCTTGAAACTATCTTCCAAAACTTTCTTGAAATCTCTGTATCTCTGTATGAACATCTTATGTATCACTAACTAGGCATAGTCTTTTAAACTTTCTACATGTTTTTACAATGTGTTTTAAGCATTTTAACCCTACTGTTTAAAGTATTCTTTTTATCAAGTGTTTTAGTGTTAGAACACTGAACTGTGTTGTAAAGATTCTAAGATTCTATTTTGTAAGCTATTTACTTACTAGGTTTTCATTGATAGCCAGTCACAATTTTATTAGAAAGGTTTTGTTTCTTGTTGTTAAG
The DNA here is from genome assembly GCF_013076305.1 of Rhopilema esculentum. The sequence continues at coordinate 3,524,866 of NW_027019322.1, forward strand.
TTTCACCTTCCACTCTGGTATGTAAGCTTGAGATGCCTCATTTTATTTAACACCAGAGTGACAATAGCCCATTTACCTTTGTTAATGTTACACTTGTAAGTGCTTTAAGTTTAAACATGACTTTTATAAGTACAACAATCTAAAAATTGAGGTTTTAAGATATCATTTCCTTATTTGTTACCTACAGCTGTCAATGTTAAATCTTCAGAATGTACTTATTGTTCTTTTTTAAGCATAATTCCTTTGTTTTTTTTACTTTTACTGAGTACAAATGTAATGTTATTCAACATTTTTCTTCATCTGCAAAAGAAAAGTTGGAGGAATGCTACGGTCTTGCATTTGTAGATTTCTATATTACAATTTTGCTTCTGTTGTCTTTCTTACAGTAAAGAAAAGTTTACACTGTACATAAAGTTCCATTTTATAAACTCATATAGGAACTATGGTAGCACTAAAGAGGAGGCAGAGGGGGCTACAGCCCCTCAATCAGAGGAGGTTAGCTCCCCTATTGTATAGTGTTCTAAGAAACATTTAGGTTTTGTTCGTGCAAGATTTTAATGTGCTCATAATCAGAAATTGGTAAAATTGTTCAATTACCTTGCAGTTTATCCTATTCAATTGAAAGTATTATAATATTCTAGGCTCTTGGTATTTTCTAAAAGATCACATTACTGTCCTCTTTCTTACAACACTTTTATAAGCTGTTTCACTTTTCAGTTATTTATTGAAAGTGACGTTTAGTAGACTGCTTCATGGTGCTTAAATTTTTGCTAATTGGATTACTTTGCCTTTTTTAAGAAATTGATTGGAAACCATGTTATTGGGGAAATGGTACATGTACATATACTTGAGATGTTGAAATAGTCAATATCTTAGCGAGGAAGCCTGAAATAGAAGGAGTAATTGTAGAATGGATAGGCAACATCACCCAGCCTCGTTTTTGTAATATCTTGCTACACCTTCAGTGTCTCTTTTTTTATCTTGTCTGTATCCAAGAAAGCACTTGTGCGAGACTGTAGAGCAGTTCTATTACCGTAAAATATTTATAATTGGCACATATAGCTAAGTGATTGTGCATTTATCATGCCATCATAGACAGTAAAATCCACTGCAGTATTGGCAAATTTACAGTTTTTGTTTCATATTTGACACATTTCCTGACATCTTGTCCTACTAAATTTGTCACAACGTTTTGTTACCTGGAAATTTTACCACAAAGAATAACCCCCCCCCCTTTGAGGATGATATGATGACAAAAACTGTATTTTTCTTATCAATGTATTTTTGAAATTGAAAAGAACCAATTTTGCATATTTTATCGGGAAATCATATTGAAACAAACAAAGCCAGTTCGCTTGCTAGAGGCAGAATTTTTAAAAAGAGTGGTTGGCCATTTTGAATAGGTAATGTAACATTTGCACCACCAGCAGTACCTTAGCTAAAAGGCCCATGTTGGCAGGTTAATTGCAGTACTGCACAATACGGTGCTTCCAGGGCCTAACTATTTATAAGTATTTTAACAGCTTCAATGGTTAGTTCACATTAAACTACAGAATTTTCCTATGCTGAATTTGGAGAAATTTTGTAATTTAATGTGAACTAGCCACTGAAGTTGTTAAAATACTTAAAGCAGCATTTTTGGGATTCATTGCAACAAGGAGTCAAGACTTCCTTATAAGGTTAAGGATAAATTGTGATCAGGTGGCCCTTTTAAATTGTGATAAGGAAACGTTTTCAATTGAATGTACTCAAAAATGGTCTTACTTACTGCCGTGGAGCAAAATCTGTAACTTGTGTTGCATCCAAAAGGAAATTTTCCATTTTCTTTTCCGCAGAAGCATTACGTATGAGTGCTAACTATTTCACCCCAGTTTTCACTTCTTAGGTCCCAGCAGGTCAACGTTCACCATCATTTTTCTGAAACCCTTCATATTTGGGTATTTAAAAATAACCATAGCAATTTGTCCGCTTTCAGGTGGCACCTACATCAAATTAACCTAGCCTACTAAACTATCTGGTTTTGTCCTGTGGATCATCTAAAATTCTGAATTTTTGAGTTTTCTTTTGATTGCAAACCAAGCCCTCTTGTCTGAAGATCAAGCCCCTCTATTGGAATATTTCTAGCGCCAACACTGTAATATAAAGGAAGTGACAGTTACAGATAAAATTGGTAATTTGGAAATCTTTGCCAATCTATAATATGTACTATCGTATGTTTAGATTTGGGGGTTATAATACTACTCGTTAAAATTGTTCTACGAAGAAAGACAAGGAAGGCTCCCCTAATATTTTCTAAAAACCTGTCTAACTCTAAAGGTGAAATGTCAGTAAGACTGAAGCAGTGGTGGCGTCAGCTACTGCAGAGTGGGAGGGTAATAGGCGTTTCCTTTGAGACAACGCCTCTTTTGCCTCTTTCAGTGCTTTGTAGCGGGTTAATTCTCCTTAGGAAATATAATCCACCCCTACATAGCGTTTTTAATCCGTTTTAGTCCGAAAATATGTAGGCCGCGTTTTTAAAAAAAAAAGGGGGGGGGGGGTAATCCTACAATAACTATTATGAGGGTGGATTTGAAATCATTTTTGTTCTCGAAAGTTGAAAAGTGAATCAACACAGACTATCGTCCAAACGTTTTCCCCCCTGTCATTTTGGTGTCACTCCACAATTTCCTTAAATGCGTTCTGGAAAATGATAGAAACTTACTCATGAAGCTCTCTAGCCCCTACAGTTGGCATGGCAATGAGTCATCATCTTAAACATAACCAGTAACGTGTAACCTTTGACAACCAGCGGGACGATGTCTGATTTAAAGACAAGCAAATATTTATCCAAACTCTGCACATTTACTAATGTGCTTCGTTTGTTATATTCCCATCGAATATGATTGAATGAAAAGGAGAATTTGTCATTATTTCTTAGGACAAAAATAAGTAAACATTTATCTGCCGCTTTTGCCGTTACCTGTTATTGAGACACGCCGAAAAGGGTTTTTATCGTGATCAGACAATAGTTATATGGAAAGCATTGCTCTGAAAATGAAACATTCAGTCCTCAAAGGAAGGCTTAAAGTTACTTAGAGTCAAGCGAATTGAAGTGAAATCTTGTATACTATTTTGATACCCAACCCAAGTTTGAGCTGGTAATTGTTAAGACTGAAATCCAAATCAAGGGCTGAATCATTCATTTTCATACGTGCTTTAACTGGCAAGTTAGGCCCATCCGATTTAAACAGCTGCTTTAACTATTCTAGGTTTATCATGTTTCGCCTTTTATGCCTTTATTCCATTTTTTTTCAACGCTTTCCATTCAGCGAAGCTGATTTTCAAGGAGCCCTCTAGGAATCAATACCCTTGGTGCCAGAGCCTGAAAAAGGAGTCGACTCGAGCAGTGGAATAACTTATTCGAATTCGACGTCATTTTCCACTGAGGCTCTGGTACCCAGGGTATGAAATCATTAATTACAACACATACACACAAGTTTAAAAGACACTTATAAATACTTCAAAGAACCATTATATTAAAAACATAAGCAGAGGAATATAAGTAGAAAATTTAGAAAGAGCCTTAGATATTTGAAATGTTTGTATTTTGACGTTCTTGGAACTGATCGGGTTCCATTGGACCACAACAACCCCAAACAGTGCAGCAGTATCGAAAGTGGGGCTCCACCCAACTTTAGTACCAGTCTTCAAGTTTTCATTTGGCAGAAAGGGCTAGGCATGTTTAAAAAACAACATCTCTAGAAACTTTGGTGGAAATCGAGTTGATGTGTTCTTTCCATTAGAGAGAGCTGATAATCTGCAGACAAGTTTTCCATGTATTTTAGACCTCTTCAAGCTCTTTATCACAAATTCTCAAGCTCTTACCACTTATAAATTCAACTTTATGAAAATATGTTTTTAGGCAGGAAGATTTGTGGAATTGGGGTTTGCAACATTTAAAGTAAATTTGTTGCCTTTTTAGCCACATTTTTGGTTGTTTAAGATTATTGTTTACCGTTTCCCTCAGCTAAGTCCGATTAGAATTTTTAAAATATGAAATGGTTCCAGCACAGTAAGGGCCGTTTTTTACTTCGTACCGTATCGATGCCGAATCTTCGTGCCATAGCATATATGTTGCAGCCCCTAGTCACTTCGTGCACTCTAATAAACCTTTATAAATCTTTCAACTGGGTCATTTGTTCATAAATTTGCTTTTGTTTCGGAGAAAACGGCGACAGAATCTTTGGCTTTCATTGCTCCACCAGTGGGTTGCAAAATTGCGATTATCAAATAACTAAGGACTTTCCTCAGCGTTAGTGTTGCGATAGAATATTCAAATTGGCAAACATATTAGGCTCCAGACCCCCTTTCCAATATTACTTATATATCGCCTTTTAATCGGGTGTACTATGTATAGAATTAATCTCCAAACCTCCTTCCCTATACTACCTATGATTCGCTACTCTGGATACCAGAGCCACATAAATTCGAGTGCAGAAATAGAAGATAGGAGTGGAGCCCCTCCGATTGGATTTCCATTTCTGCACTCGAAATTTTGTGGTTCTGGTACCCAGGGTAATAAGTTGCCTGTTTATCTATTACATTGCTTTGAGATGCTTCCATCACTTTCATTTCTCTGAATACTTCTTTTGCATCGGAAATCGGCCGTTGCATTGGACATCGATGTCGCTATATCTTATAAATGCGAGGAGGATGCTTAATGCTTTTCATTAAGTTGATGTAAATTTTGGATATGAGTTATGACATCACAGATTTCGCCTTAGCAATCTTTCTGACCATAAGGACCTTATTTTATAATAACATATTTTCTAAGGACCCTATGGCCCTAAAAGATATCTCTCCTGACATTTGATTTTTGCAATGTGACCAAACATTTTTAATCGGTGCATTTGCAGATACGACACGCGATTTTGTTGCTGCAGCAGTTAAGAATGTAAATATAGAGATAGTGGCGTGACACCACAATCTTATCAAAAAGTTTAACTCCAAATCAGTTTAATTCACTGTATAAAAATATTTGGCTAAGCTGTTCACATCATTCGTTTTCGTATAAAAGGTCTATTTTCTACAAATCTAGAACATTTCTGCGTCTGTATTTAAGCAGTATTTAAACTGTTATAGAATTGTAATGATAAAGAGGATTATGAGCTATGCTGGCCTAAAAATCCTATCGCAATAACGAGATTACACGTTGAGAATACACGTAATGCGAACAAGCTTTCTGCTGTCAAGGAATGCTTTTCATTGCTTCGAGGATTCAAACGGAAAATATTTTCCGAAGCTTGTTTCCTTCAAGGTTGCAATGCCATCCTTATATCTCAGGACATTGTACACAGTAAATGAATGAGTGAAATAACAGAGATATTTCTCTTGAATGTATCATATGCAAAAGTAGGAAATCTTGTTATGGCAACCTATGGTTACCTATGGTAAAAGACCACGAGACAAAAGGCCCCTTGCTGTCTTTGTAAGAACGAAAGTACGTTGATAGGGCTTTCACTGAGGACCTCCAATGTTAGTATTTCAAATGCAAATTCCGCCTTTCCTGCTTATTATATGAAAACCTTCACAGCAGAAACAGCTTTTAAATTCACCAAAATAAAGGATAAAGACGTTAACGATAAAAAACATTTTCTTGAAAAGCTATGAATAGATATTGCTTTGGCTTTTGTTTCTCTTTCTCCACATATACACAATGCATTACATGTATTTTCGTTTGCGCAATCAACGTTCTCGTTTTCCTGAACTTCTCCATTTGGCCTTTAACCAGGGGGAAACGCTCAGCTTTTATTGAACTCATCAAATAAACGTTATACAATCATCTGGTGGCCGTTTAAGTACGACAACCGCAAAGTTACGCTTGTTTAAATATTAATAGAATTAATGCTTCGATATGTCGTTGATTACAAATTAACGAAGAAGAAATAGTGCTTATTAGGATGGTTGCTGGTTATATTGATCCAAGCTAGGTTCCAATTACAACGTGGCTGGTGTAGAAAATTGGGAATCAAGTGTCAGAAATTTGGAATTTATTTAGACTATTCGGGTTTTTACCCTGATAAAAAGGAACAGGACTGCATTTCCCTTACTATGGTATGTGTTTTCTGTTTTAAATGTGTGTTTCGTGCAGCCTGAAATCATTGATAGTAGTACAACCACAGATCTGCAAGAATCTGACCTCGGCATTAATAGGTGTATTTGCTAATGTTTAGCTTTGCATGAATCAGGCAGCTCTCGTCCAAGTAGGTTTTAAACCATATCTCTTGAGCTTTTGAAAGGATTTGATGCTAGCTATACAAGTTAATGGAACTTCTGTTACGTTTTTAAGCACTTTAAAGCGGACAACAAAATACGGCAAAATTTAGTTTCAGCACAGAGTGCAACGTCGTTTTCAAAAGGTGGCTTTATTTGTGTTGGCAACAGGGTAAGCAGCAAAGCATTTTTGAAACCTTGAGATACACAGGAATGGGGTATTTTATTCATTTAGAAAAGGAGCTAGAGGTCTTTCTCGAAAGCAAGTAAATGAAATTTTATAATCCAGGGTCACCCTAGGGAAAGACATGGCCCCTGCACTTTTTCAGCGCGATACATTGCCCAACTGACTAATGATTCTAAAAAGCGATTACAATATGTACAAGCAGGAAGAAGGTAATGGCATAATTAACATAGAAATGTATTTAGGTTCCAGTCATACGACAATGGCTTATATGGGGCTGCTCCTATAATCAGACAATACGCGTTGGGCTATTTATAAAAATGGAATAAAAGGGGTATTCCAAGGCATTTAGAGCCTGTCCCTGTTGAATCTCCCATTACTCAATATCATTGTAATTTTAAAGACAAGTTGAGTGACGTACATTTTGTCTAGTCAATGCCGTCTGAACGAAATTCATATTGGGGGGGGGGGAAGGGGGAGTGCCCATTGTGGGGCTGCCCCTTTAATCAGACAATACGTGTTGGGCTATTTATAAAAACAAATGGAGTAAAAAAGGTATTCCAAGGCATTTAGAGCCTCCCATTACTCAATATCATTGTAATTTTTAAAGACAAGTTGAGCGTCATACATTTTGTCTAGTCAGTGCCGTCTGAACGAAATTCATATTGGGGGGGGGGGGGGGGGGGGAGTGTGTGGCATTTCTTATGAAAGCACAATCTTTTATCTTCTACAGTTTTTATACCTCCACTTTTCTATGCAGTAACCATTCAAATGTGCATCTAGCTGTTTTGTTATACGAGACTGGTGTTGCGAAGGAGCAAACCAAGGGTTTGGCGAAAGCCCTTTTGTTTTCGAGAAAAATCCCCCGAGAAACCCCAAAAATCCAATTGCTTTGAAAACCTGATATGTTGTTTGAAAATAGTTTTTGCACCCCATAGAGCAAATGAAGTAAGGGAAAACATAAACAAACTTGAAGGGGGATATCTCTATACACTGAATACACTCATTTTTTTATAAGAAACTGGCTGTAAGAACGAGTAGTGGACAGTCAACTGAGAACAACGAAATTTTGTAAAATCCAAGAGCATGATTGCCCTGTTAGCCTAGAACTTAAGACACAAGGGATAAGAGTATGCTTCCCACATCTAAATACAGCATCAGAACGGAAGCGAATTTCTTGACGTGAAAAAAAGATCACGAACATTTCATAACATCATTCATGACATAATTAAAAAACTCTTAAGAACCAGTGAGTATTGAAATTTCCAGAACATTAAGAAACTGGAGTACTCAACATCGACCTTTGTTTCTTATAAAAAATGAGTGTACACTGAATATCAGAGCCTCCATTATTTATCCCCGGTTCTTGAGTCTCTGGTCGAAATAGGTTGTTCAGATTCTTAAAGTTGTCGTGACCATTGGCATGAATGGCTGTTGTAATTTTCGTCAACTTTGACTCTTTTTCAAAATGCAAATAAAAACATATCAATTTTGAAACCGGATTTCATTTCTGAGGGTAACTGAAAGCACTCTTTGTTGACTTTTGGAAAACTCTTTGGAAAATTTTTTCTCGCCTGATTCGAGTCAACCTAGGGTATAAATTAATTAAAGATGAATTCTAATCTGCTTGATAATTTCAGTTAAGCAATCTAAAGACCTTCTTACACTTACGTGAAAGGATGGCCCCTTTGCTAAACTTCGGTCATTATAAACCCTAAAGAGACAAAGGCAGGGATGTAGTGCTAGGGGGCTCAGGGGGCTAAGACTCCCTTGTTAATGCCGAAATTTGGCAAATTTCTACTTTTGCTATTGTTTTTTGCAACATTTTGTGTAAGAGCCCCCCTTGTTATTTTGATAGCACTATAATCTCCCTGCCACTCTGCCTTCCAACCCATGCCCCCATCCTGTCTGTCTACATTTTCTTCCTCAACCAAAGTTTTTTCAACGTGCCGTACTGAATATGAAAGAATCTAAGACTGCGGGCGAATATTATTTTGTTTCTGATAAACAAAATGAATAACTGCCAATCGCTTTAAAACTAATTAAAAATACTACTGTTTATTGTGTTTATAGCATTGGCCTTACTTTATGTTCCGTTTTGTTATCATAGTTTTAATAAGAATCATTTTATTATTGTTTATGAAAAACAAGTGTGTGAAAATATCACTTATGTTACCAAATTTCAATATGCTAATACCCTCTTAATCATTTTAATTAAATTCTCAGGCAAGCCATACTCTGTATCTTTATTTCATTTCAAACATTTTCAGGTTTTGAGGAGCCTTTCAAAATGAATTAACGATACCTTTGATATTTAAATTTTCATTTAACAGCGATATATTTAATATACAAAACAGTGAAATTCAATAAATTTTGGTTAATTTTGTTTAACAGTAAATTATGTTTAAAGATACTAACAATTCATAGATTTTCAAGCAATCTTTTATTTTGTGACGTAGGATACTCAACCACCGGGAGTCTCGGCTTAGTTTTTGTGTCGAAAATTTGATATTTTTTCAGCATTTGTGTCAAAATACTTACTTGGTTCCCAACAATAACATTATGATAGTCTTTCTGTATTTTTATGGTAAGTTTTCAACCTTTCCTGATGTTGAATCAACTTTGTTTCTCTTGAAACAACCATGGCCTAAAAGAAAAATAGTTAGCTGAAAGTAGAATGTTGCGTACTGTTTAGTCTACTATTTCTCTGAGCTAAAGCCGTTCCTGTATACACTCTGATTTACTTTACTGTGATAAGAAAGCCACGTCATATTTTCAGTTGTTAAGCCCGTGTTTCAAGCTCTGTCACCTGTAGTGAATAAGTAAACTACGCTTTATTCATTCATGGTTTCGAAGCTTCGAAGTATCACAACTCTATACAACTTTAATGAAAAGAGTTTCACAAAAACTGAATAGGCCTAATAGAAGAGTCGCTGGGTCATCGTGATTAGTATGTTATTCGCTGCCGTGTTATATAAGATGAGTGAAGAGACCTGCTTTGTTTTAATGCTATAGAGATTGTTTCTTCTCAGAGACTTACAAAACTGGTGACAAGAATCAAGACACAAGAACACATGAATAGCCTTTGTCGCTTTGACAAATACACTACAATGAACTCGTCTGGAAATAGCAGAACCTCTCCTTGAAATATAACTATTTTCCTGTAGCCATTAAATGACATTGGATAAAAGGGATCTTTTATGTGGCAAGCTGTAGGAACGAGCCTGGGGCTCTCGCTACCACCTTCTTTAAAGCAATGAAACCCTTGTGTGAACTGGGGGTGGGGGCTTTCGGTACTCTTTTCATCAGAACATTACGTTTATGGCTGTTACCTCGACATTCAGTATGCTAGAACTATGGCAGTGAAAAAGGCAAATGTCATCAATAACTTTGTCAGATACCCCAGAACAAAGCCTAGGGCATATCTCCCATCCAATGCACCGAAAACGGCTCCTAAAAAGTGACACCAGATATGATTGAAACATGCACGTATCAATAACCCTTCAAACCATTTAAACATGTCTGATAATTTTTTGTGCATAGAAGTATTTCTTCATCAGTGGGTAACAAGCCTTGGAGATAAAATTCAGAATTCGAAGCATTCTGGAAATAATTAAATTTGCAAAGAAAGGTCTTTTTAAAAAAGGATGATTAGAATAGTGCTAGACATTTGGCTGACAGTTAAGAATTATTTGGAAAAGATCTAATTTTTTCGACTCAAAGTTGCGTGATTTTCATAAAGGATATTTCTGCTAAAAGTACAGGAAACTACAATCCTGGACAAAAGGTTATGAGACAATTACTTTTTACGTGATTTTCTGCGTAATTGACCTCAAAACCAGTGGTATGCCCCTCCCCCCAATGTCAACGTTGGTGATGGGTAATAGCAGCTGATTGTGGAAGCCAGAAAACCTAAAAAATCAATACAACATTGATAATGGGGGCAGGGGTTGGGTGCTTTTGCAATAAATGATTATAACAGCAAATGTCTCCTAACTTTTGTCCAGGGTTGTAGATATTACACATGATGTAACAAACAGCTGTATGTAATTCGACATCCATGGCTCAATGTCCTTGCTATAAAGCCTTGGTGATTCTTCAAAAACTTTCAAGTCTTTAAAAATCACTAATTGTCGTATGTTTATCTAGACTTGTACTAAGTTTAGATTACTGACGTAATGTATCACAAACAAATTTTTGTTTTTAATTAGGGAAAGTACAGATCCTTTTCTTTTAACCAATAACCCCTCATATAGTATATATATAACTATTTTTCCATGTATACAAGGCTTTCTTTTCACATAATCGTGTGAAAATATGTTTAGAAATACTAGCTCGAAGACCCGGATGTTCGCGGTTTCTTTTTCTAAACGAGGTCGCATGAGCACCATAACGAGATCTTATCTTTAAATCAAATAAAGTCAATGCCAATATTTTCCCACACATGTTTCTACAAAGAGTCTTACTTTGGCGAAAAGCTGCTCATAACTGCTTCGGGACAATAAAGATTTTTTCAACAGTAAACGTTCTGTAGCTTCTGCTCAAATATTTAGCAGCAAAATCCCGGATTTGAATCGGCCTTTAACAAAGGATGGATTATGTAGGATATTGTGTGGTATAAAATAGTTTAATATCACAATGGGTTCAACCCTTTACCAATAAAGGTCTTTAAAAAGTATTTCAAGTTTACAATTTCTCAAATTTCTTGCTCTAAAAAGATTACTCTTATTATTCTGCGCCGTACAAAGTGCATTTATTTATCAACCCTATGATTTGTTTGGGCTTTTATATTTATTGACTCGTGAGCTGATAGATTTAGAAGCAGTTGAAACGCTTGAGCAGTTTTCTTTAAGCGGAACATTAAAAAGGTTTAAGTAGTGATATGAACACTGTTATCTTGTATTGTTGTACGTTTTCTATTAATTCAATAATTGGTAATAACAGGGAGTTGATTCAAGATAATATATTTCCAGTAAAGCAGCGTGTTTTTGAAACCGAAAATATAATTTGAGAACGATGAAGACATACAGTATGGTGATATCTTCACAGCCTCTCAAATTGAAGAACAAAAGAATAAGGGTTTTCCCTTCACTGTGACAAGACCAAAGAATCCTTGTGAGTCAACTTATAAATTTATTGTTCTGAATAGTTGTGGGAAATCTTTAAAGACCCTTCTTGGATTTTAAAGCAATCATGGTTTAAATAGTTACACGAACATACCAATATTAAGCAAGAAGGCGCTTTATTCTGATCCCATTATAAAGCATTCGATCATACTCAACACGATATTTTTTGGTCAACTAATCATTACATGCTAATAGGAGGAAATGCAAAATGGGTGTGGCTAAACAAATGAATACAAATAAGATGCATAATTTGAATTTCCAATGGATGTAATTTTGAGCAGAAAGATTGAATTATCCGGATACAAAACGATTTTAAATTGAGGGAACAGTATCCCTCTCAGAATTTTAGTTCTCTATTTCTAGACATTTTTAAGGCAAATTGTATATTCTGCTTATGGTTATTAACGCATTTAAAGTGTCCCCTAGCACCATCCTAGCATCATCCTAATTGCATTTCGTTTGATGAGCAACAAACTATGTTTGAGATATTTGTGAAGACTTGTTCTTTTCAACAGGTTAAGAACGAATTCAAATTCAGTTTTTGCTATATGAGATTTGTTAAATAACCAAAGTTTTGTTACCCCACAGTGCCATTGGTTTCACTAGGGATAGTACAAAAAAGGCTACTTGGAATATCGCCCCTAAATGTCCTGTTTTATGTTTTTAAATGTAAGTCACTCGTTCTGTAAGGTACCAACTACGAGGCTGCTGGTGCCCCCCCTCTCCCAATAATTGTTAAACAGTGTTTTCTTTCCTTTTCAAAAGTGTACTGAAATGGAAGTAATACAAATAGGCATCCCCCAAAATTTATTTTATTCCGACGGTACTGAAACAAGCATGAAAGTTGTCCAAGGGCGAGGCCAAAAATTTTTTTTGGAGGGGTAAAGTAATACTTTTACCGACAAAAAGGGCGTGTCTCACTCTATAGGGGTGTGGTCAAAATATAATAACTCTTATATGCTGCTTTCATGTGTATCTGTTTCCAAGTTTATACTTCAGTGCAATACTTTGAAAGTTCAGCTAATACAGAAATGTTAATACGTTATAATTGTTGCAAAAAGGTTTCAGAGTGAGTACAAAATTTGCCTCTCCTTCCTGACAAAAAACCATAATGTGCCGACGGACAAATTGTTGGGGGGGGGGTACCGCACCCCCCTACCGCACCCCCACTTTGGCGACTCCACTGAAGTTGTGGGTTTGGATGCAGAATCCATCCGTTCCGTTTGAGGTGGGGTTTAGAAAATGAAAGAGAGATAAGAGAACATGCGTTAAGCTGTCATGAATATTGCCATTCGTTTTCGATTTGCTGGCTTTTTTCCTAGCCGTTCTGTGTTCAGTGATCAGGCTGGTTGAGAATTATTTATCAAAGAAAATAAAGCCAGAGGTTTGCTTAAAACTTTTAGATGTCTGCAAACAATACTTAACTTAGATTATTGTCTGTTTAGGGCTAGTATTAACTCAAAGAAATCTAAGGCGAGGCTTATAAAACATTGGTCTTCTCTATTACATTTAGTACAGCTAGATGTCGACATTGAGATTGAAGATTCGATGGTTTTTGCAGTACGGTGGGGCACTAGCATGTAGGATAGAAATAGGGAAATGGCTGCTCTGCAGATCGTATTTTATAAACAAAGGGTGGCAAAATGGCTTCCTTATAGGACCGGGTTACGAAATGTACCCTTGATATTTGTTGAAAAAGCCTTTAGCCCGCCATTAGAAAGACGCTTACAAAGTTGTTCACAATGTCTATGTAAATACGCCTTGTCTGCTTGTAATTTTTGCACTTGTTCATTGTATTGACTGGTTCCCAGGGTAACTGTGTAATACAACTATGCATTGTCTTCATTACCAATTTAACCTACTGACCCCTTACCACCCCTATAGGCTCGGCCAACTCTGATGATTGCTCCCTCGTAGTGTAACGCCCCAGATTAGCAGCTATTGGCTGTTAAAGGGGCAGAAATCTGATATTTGAATTTGTTATTGGCTGATATATGAATATTAATAACGTCATTGTAAGAAATGCGAGTTCTTGTCACTGGAAGATGTTGCAATAATAGATATGCTTTCCATAATCCAGAATACTTTACTAACAACATCCAGTTCCCTAAGTAATTCGAAAAAGTTAGATTTTGTGTATACCACTTCTCCCTCTGTCAGTGTATGTCATAATTCTCAGCATAGTAGAACTGTTTAGAAACTTGTGTTCTAAGAAAATCCAAGGATTAGAGCAAAATCCTTCTGATCTTGGGCATAATAGAGTTGGATTACTAACCGGCTGCCTAAAACCGACTCTTAAATGGCTTTTGCATAATTAAAATGTTTCAGAAAAATTAACAAAGTTGAACTTTGCATATTCACCAAAATCTGCATTATTATGCCAAGAGGGAAAGAGCGGAGACTGGGCATTGATCTTTTTATAATCTCTAGCGTAGGTTTGTCTTGTCACGTACGGCCATCGCACGACAATGCCAGAGAATCTTAGGAGGCAGTCTGCCGGGGCAAATACCTCTAGATCGCGATTTGTTAACTCAGCACCGATGGCAACATTTCATCTGTGTTCAAAATCCTAACCTTATTCGTGGTGACTGAATATTAAAACATTCATGCCAACAACTTTTCAACATCTTCTGGGGCTGGAGAAAGCTAATCACGCATTATCTTTTCTCTTTGGCATTCTCACTATATCAGGAAAGCCCCAAATTTTGTTCTTTCAACCTCCATTAATTATTTTGGATTGTCAAATGCTAAGTACCAGATAAATAGAACCCCCCATAGAGACACGACTTCGAAAGTAGGATTTTTAAGGTTTGTCTCCACGGAACTTCCCCATCGCAACTTTTCGGAAGCAATCTAAACCCTGACCTGACATTTCCCAAAGAAAAATCTTGATTAAAAGATAACTCGCTTTAACAAATAGTCAAAGTGTTGATCCTTGAGGAACAGCATAAGATTTATCCATATATTGCATAAACCTCCGTGCTTGTTCTGTTGTTGTCAAATTGCTTAGGATCTCTTATCTTTATACCGCAAATTAGGTTTCAAATATCTTTGGCAACACAGAAATAGACGAGCAGAGCAAAGAAGTGGAGAATCGCAAAATCTTGATAGTACGCCATTGTACCAGGAAAAAGTTTCCTGGGTCACATGCCTTGACCCTTTACATCAAGAACCCTATAAGCAGAAAAATGTTATCTTTCGGACAAAGTTCTCGTTTAAATTTCTAAAGAATATTGAAAAATCACACTCATTCGACAGCGATTTTTTCATCAAAGAGCTGCGTAACTTCTTCATTAATTATTGACTAAAACATCTCAACCGCTTTACAACGATTCATCAATTCCTGTTCAAGCGAAACCCTGGTTTTTGGCCTAGCCACGTGCTAACATGATTAATCAACTTATGAATCTTTTATGCATAAGAACACCTTCTTTCATGCAGTCAAATTATTTTATAGCGCACTTTCATAAGCCTACCTCCAATCTCATCCAAAAAGCCCTTGCTGCAATATGTCGAGATCGGCGGAAATTTTATGGAGGCTAGTATAAATGGTTTTCAGAAGTCCTTCAAAGTGATGACGTCTAAAAAGTCAATTTCTAGAATATTTCACTCTAGATTAATGATCAAAATCAGTTAAATTTGTCATAGTTAGGTCTGTTAACACAACAATCGTGCAAAATATGATACCAGCATGAAATCTTCACAATTTTTGTAGTGTGAGATGTAGAATATGATGCAAAACTGACCTAAGCTGAAAAAATCCTCTAACAGCTATTTTCAGAACATTTAACTTGGTCCCACTCCTCAAAATAAAAAAAGGCACTTTCGAGCAATATAGCGAATGTATGTCTGCAGAATTTGGTATTCATATACAATCTGAAGTGTAAAATGTCACGCCAAGCAATAAGGTCCATAGATCGCCCAGAATTCTGTTTTTAGAACATTGAACTTAGTCCAAGTCCTCGAAATGAAAAAGTCATTTTCGAGAAATGCAACGAGTGTATGTTTGCAAAATTGGTATACAATCTAAGGTGTGAAATGTCATGCCAAGCAACAAGGTCCATAAATTGCCCCATTCTCTATTTTTAGAACATTTAACTTGGCCCCATGCTGGTATCTTATTTTGCACGATTGTTGTGCCTTCAGACCGGACTATTACAGGTTGGCTTAGATATGGCCGCATAACTGAGACTCTTTCCCAATTTGATCTTATCACTGTAATTTTGTTTTGGTCCCAAAGATTTAGAACAAGGCCAAACAACAGTGATCAAATAGTAATTAACGAGCAAAACCTGGATACAATGTAAAATGTTGCTTTTATTGTAGAATATTTATATTGGAGCAAAGTGTTGCGGCGGTTGCTAGAGGCGGTCGCTAGAGGTTTAGAGGTGTTTAGCGTGGAACTTTTGGAATATTTTATCTCCATTGAGATAGCATTATCCAAATGGAGCCTGAAATGCGACCATCTTTGCCTGATTAGGGGGGCTGCATCCCTCCAATCCTCCATGTCTTCTACGTTTGTGGTTGAAGAACAGCGGAACTTTGGTATCTTTGACAGAAATGCCCGCTGCAAACCTTTAAATAAGGGCGGTAAAAGGAATTCAGAACAGTGAGTTGCGAAGAATAATGTTTCAAAAGAGTTTTCTAAAGAGTCGTTTCGCAAATTATATTATAGGCTATAGCCGATCGTATATGGAAGATCATCGCCGATCACGTTTTACAAAATACCCTTTAACCACCCTCTGTGATCTATAAACTGTTCTTGCTTTAATAAGAGACTTTCATGCTGGCAATTTGTGGTGTTCTAGGTCCTTAAGTTTTCTTTTAAAAAGTGTTGACAAGTGCCATTTATGTTTTTAGGCAAGAGTGGGTAAGGTGAAGTTGATTCTATAAAAAGCAGGCCCACTCCACCCTAGCATTAAAAAGTCATACAAAATTACGAATAGGAAGACATTTTGCTTTTATACATACGAAAAAGGTCATTAAAATCATGAACGCCATCACGAAACAAAAAAAATTTTCATGAATTGCACTTTTATTGCTACTTGCAGAATAAAAATTCTATCAAAGAATTTTAAATGAGGTCACCTAAAAGTCTTGTTGTGCACCTGTTATGTTGGAATTCTTTGTAGCATCGTTCAATCAACAATCATACTCTCTTTACCCAATCGATTCATTCTTTTACAATGAAAATATAAGAATTGCAAGACACGAGGCAATTATTGCTTAAAGACAGCGGTGCTTGTTTAAATAGGAAAAATATAGACATGGATAGATGGGAATCAGGATCTGAAAAGACAATCCAACCTTATTTAGAAGTTGAATGATGAAAATAATCAATAAAATTCAAGAAGCAAGGTTTAACAGAGAAAGGAAAGATTTTTAGGAAAGCTAACGAATTCTATCTTATTAACTTAGCAATCGATGAAAACCATTAAGACAATGCCGCTTGCAGTTGTTTTGGTTTACACCAGTACTGCACACTTTTTTTATAAGAACCAGTAAATTTAGGTTCAGGCTGACTAATCTTAATAATTTCTTGAAAATATGAGGCTGGATCGTTCTTAAATTGTTCTTATATTATTAGGGTCAAGATAGGATGTAAGC
Source organism: Rhopilema esculentum (assembly GCF_013076305.1). Next base: position 3,542,035 of record NW_027019322.1, read on the forward strand.
AGTGTGATTGCTAGCTTTTTCGCTCTAGGGAGCAGCTCAGGCCTCATTTGCCAGCAAAATGACTGAGACAGTCTCCATTTGCCGACAAGTTTGTATATTCATCTAAAAAGCACCCACACATGGCTAAACATCTTCGTTATTGAGATAAAACTTTGTTCAAATGGCTGTTTACAGTAGCTCAGCCTCAGCTTGTTTTTAATTTGTTCTTAACATTAGACCAATTTTGAGGCTGTCATTCTTTAAAATCGTTCTTATAAAAATTGTTCTAATTCGTGTAACTATCACGTATCGTCGCATTTATTTTTCAATCTAACTTTTCTCTCTCCTTTATCGATATGTTTTCCACCATCTATCAATGATGACACAATGGGAACACATTGTCAAGATTGGGATCATCCCATATAAGGATTTACTAGGGGTGTACAGCTAGAATGGGTATAATTTAGGCCAGAAGGCTGAGAATAGCCGGTAGTTTCAAAAGTGTAATTTTTTATTCTTCATCAGTTCATCATTGCTTCCAAAAAGCGAAAAAACCAATTTTCCTTTTTGTTGATTTGAGTTCTATCTTGATTTGTTTCTTTCGTGACTGTTTCCCTGTTTGCTAAAAAGATTATTGTTTATTGTCTTATATCCTTCTGTCTTTGTTCCGTAAAAATTTGGCACCTTCCCTTTTTCTAAAGCTTTGAAAGGTACGCAAACCCTTATTATTGTGAATGACAGGTTCAAAAAGCGCTCTTGAATTGGATTGGCTGTCGGCTAGTGCATTGATTTGCATCATAAAAGGAAGTGAGTCAAAGTGCTGCTCTTCAATTGGTTGATTCACTCTTTTGTAGTGATAATTCAAAATTAGCTACAATCACGGGGGTAGCCTTACAACACATAGTCAAAAAATTATGAAAAAATGCTTAAAATATCCAGAAATAACTAACTAAACTAGAGTCCAACTTTAGTCAAAATATTCAGAAATATTTGAAGTTTCGTAAAGTTTTCCCATAAGGGCTTAAACGTCGACTTCATTAATTCGCTTAAGAATAACTTCGCCATTCAACTGCTGTCTGGCCCCCGTCCGCCTTGGTCATTGTAGGAAGCCAATCGTGAACAGATCAACAAGGCGACTTTCGCTGCGGGTTATTTCTGGTGACTTGAAACAGCTTTAATCGTTCTTCTGGCCAGGAAAACAAAGAATTTACCAACAAAACAGCAATTTTAGACCTTCGGCAGTATATTGTATGGATTATAGATGTTCTGGTTAATGTATCGACAAAATATCGTTTAGGATTTGCCAGTACAATTGACTGACGAGATCTGTCTCTTCCAGATATTATTGAGGTCAAATCATGCTAAAAGGATGACATTCACAACTTTCATCTTGATCTCAAGCCTCGTTACAGTTGGTAAGTGTATTTTACTTTTATTGATAGATGTAAAAATTTATTTGGTTATGTTTTAGATCATAAAACCCGTTTGTAAAGGCTACGTAAGCCCAAGAATTGTCAATTGCAGTCTTTGTACAATCTTAGAGTCAAATTTCCTTCTGTTACATTCTAATAAAGCAACTGATTTGCCTTTGAGCTAGTTTTTTTGACCCGATTCAGGGAAAACTATGAACATCTTACAATTACGAATGTAATCACGACTCTGACTGTATTCTAAGCCTGCGAGGAAATTCTACACTTGACAACAGCACTCAAGCCGAGCTTGCCTTCCTGGTTTGGTTGCCAGATTTTAAAATCTTCGAATTAATGAAAATTCAGATCCATCTACAATTCTTAGTATATCTAGAAACAGCACCACCTCCTTTACCGCACTAAAGCCCATTTCAGTAATCCTAACCCAATTTTCATGTAATCGATAATATAGATTTCTATTCAAAAATTGAGTTTGAATTACAAAAATGGCCGACAAAGTCGTGATTACACATTGTTTTCCATCCTTGCGTACGGCAGATTATTTATAATACAATTATAAGCTAACTCTTCGGCAATATCGGCAATTTTTTTGTCTGATTGGTTGCTTAACCTCCCGAATTTCTTGTCTAATTTGATTCACAGTTTAACCGTAAACCACTAGTGATGAAAGTCATCTTTCTTTTGCCAGTTTATGGCCTGATTGAGATCCCATTTGATCTGCAGACAATGAAAGATTTCTGTAAAAAATTATTTTATGCAATTGTATCATAAAATTGAAGGAAGTCTGTAAATTTTGATGTTTTCAAACATGATAGTTTTTGAACCGTAGATATAAGGATCAAATTAATCTATATTTAAGATGAGGCTATATTTAAAAATTTTAGACCTTTTATTCCTTTTGTGACGATTTTAAAGCTAAATTCGGTAGCGTTCATTAACGATTAAGCCTTTATTGATGCCTTAATAAATAATTATACTGAAAAAAGGAGATAGATTTCTTAAATTTCACAATTAAGGTAATGAGCGGTTGCTTTCATTTTGTAAATGGTAAGCAGTTTTTTGATCGATTTTCTATACATTCAAATATTCTAATTCAAAATAAATTGAAGATACTGATTCCTGAACAAGATTCGTGTGTTGTGAAACGGCTGCATAAAAAAGAACCTATGTGAACAATCAGTTTCCTCTGAAAAAAATATTGATCAACCTTAAAACAACATGGTTTGTAGTTTCAATTCACCACACAGACTTAGCCGGAATCTAATAAAAAGCTTAAAAAATTTGTTGAAAGAAAAAAAATGTTGTTGAAAAGTCAAAAGAGAAGCAGTTTGGTAAATGCTTAGTAAATTTATGGTATAGCAGGTAGCTTGCTTGCTGTATGCTGGTTAATAAAACATGCACATGTAAACAATGAATCATTGAGTTTGGTGATAAGGTTTATTTACATGTCTTTAAATCTAAATCATAAACATGGAATCAGCTATCATGAGAACTGTGGAAAAGGAATCCGCTGGCTTTTCAAAAGTTCTTTTAGAGGTTTTTCATTTAAGATTTTTAAATTTTTTTTGCCTTTTCTAACATTCAGCTGCTTATTGCTTTTTCCACCCTGTATTTCTGATATATGTATAAAAGCTTATATTCAATAGTTTTTGTTTACTTATAAACAGATAGAATGATATTTGGTAAATTGAGAAAAGGCTTTTTTGTTATCTTGAATTTTATAAAAAGTCGGCAAGCAGATGCAACCTGTAACTGCCAGTTATATAGTATAGGGTACTGGAATAGTATAGGGTCCTCTTTATGAAAATTTTTTGTTTGACTTGCAATTTTGGGAAAATTGTTTACAGTTGCCTTTGTGGTTATTTTTGCCAGTTTTTTTTTCAATAAACACAAGCCTGTTAAAAGCATATGAGCACAGTTTTGAATAGGACTCTTTTGGCCTCTAATAGGATTTTTTGAGTTAGATTCCAAGGCAAACAACATGAATTAAGATCTTTCAAATTGATGAGATGAAAGCAACTCCAATGCTATCATACTTTTATCTATGATTGCTTATAACTACCTTTTTTTGAAATTATTTTCTTAATGTTTTTTGTTTTTTATTTCAGTTTCTGCAATCTCAAGTGACAAAAGAGCCACTCCAACAGGGCAAATAGTAACAGCCACTGTAAGGTCCACAGTAACTTTGATATGTGACGTTGGTGAGACTGTCTTTGATTTGGTTGAGTGGAGGAGGAATGATACAAGTGATGATATTTTTATTCAATATCAAAATTTCCGTCCAAGTGTACATGTGTCATATATAAATCGTGTGACACTGAAAGATGGAAAGAATCTGCAGATAGCAAATTTGAACCTTGGAGATGAAGACACTTATTTCTGCAAAGTTGTTAGTCTAAAATCAGGAACTACCTCACAAAGTTCTCCAATCAAACTTTTGGTCCATGGTATGTTTTTTTATATATATATTTAGACAAGTTATATGAAAAGAATTTTGACTACTAATTTTCGTGTGTTGGTTTGAAAAATGGGCAGCAAATGAGGGGTCTATTTTTGATAAAAACATGTTTTAATCAAATCATTTTTATGCAAAATTAAAAAGAATCAATTTTGATGTATAATATTGGCTAGCATTTATTAAGATTTGTTGAAGGGACTCTCCTAAATCTGGGCTGGAAATAGAAACACAAGTTGCTTGTGTGATCTGTTTCAGAACTAAAGAGTAAATAAATATTATGTGGTTGTTAATAAGAGCTACTATGCTCTGTCTGTAGCATGTTTATGATCGAGAAAGATGTTGGGAATTAGTCTTATGTTGCTGATTGGATCTGTAACAATAGGTCCTTTCTATATTCCAACAAATGGTAAAATAAAATGGCCATCAAAATGTGGTGGGGCATAGTGCCTTTACGACAAACAAGTTTTGAAATGTCTCAAATAAGCACCCGGGTGCTTATTTAATTTTTGAGGCTCCAGGGTGGGCGCTTATTCGAGGGAGGTGCTTAATTGAGGGGGGTGCTTATTTAAAAAGTAGATTTGGGTGCAAATTGTGTTCATTAATCTTTCTTGTTGAATTGCCTTCCAATTTATGTTTTTGTTGAAAATTTGAATAAGCGCCCATTTCTGAAGGTTGAAGGATGGGTGCTTAATCAAGGGGTGGGCGCTTATTTGAAGGGGGCTCTTATTTGAGGGGAGGGCGCTTATTCAAACTTCACTTCTAGGGTTGGTGCTTATTTGAGGGGGGCACTTGTTTGAGGCATTACGGTAACCAAAATACTGATCTTAGGCCCACACATTGAAGCTGTCAAGGCCTTAAAGAACAGTTCTTTGAGAGGCTTGGCCAAGTTTACTTTTTTCTTTCAAGGCCAATTTTTTGAAATGAATTGCCAAAAACCCAAGGAAATTTCTTCAATCTCATCCAATATTTTTGAAAGCATCACATATAATGGTAGCACATTTTGTCAGGCTGCTTTTGTGTTTGGAATTATTGTTATATTAGTGAGCATTTTACTTTCTGCTTTTTTTATCTCTTTTGAACTTAAATCCTGAGTCTTCAGACTTTCCCTTTTGAATGCAAAAGTAAGAATCTGATGTCATTTTATTTGCCACCTTTTTGCCTCTAGGGTAATGGGTGTTTTACTTAATTAAAGTTGCCCAAGTTGTTGAAAGCTTCCCACTTTGTACAATTTGAAAGAGCTTTTTGCAATTTTTGGTACTGTATGTATATTGCAATGTGTTCAAACACTGAAGATGGGACAAAGAAAAGAAATTTTATGACACATATGCATGGTTTGTCACCAATTTTCTTTGATGTTCCTGAATCGAAATATCAGAAGACAGATATTTGGCACAGATCTGGTTTGGGAAGTTTGCACCAGAAGCTGCTGTAAGCATTTGTCCCATATTAAACATAGCTTAATGATTTTTGCAGCTACAATTCAAAAGTCAATTCTTCTCTAAAAAATTATCATCATATTAAATATCAATAAAATTTATGGTGGTTTTTAAGATGATTTGTCCTTTTGGTTTTGTTTATCAGTTACTAACAATATTCAAGTTTTTTGTTCACCTTATGCACAAATTCAGGGAGATGATACTAATGAGCAGCACAATAAATGTAATTTAATCTTAGTTAGAATATCCATTAGATGTCATGTAGCCCTAAAAATAAACCCTAATTCTTAAACTTAAAAAGGTTATTTGAAATTTATTCTTAAAAAATGTACAAATACTCTAAAAATTTGCAATTTTAGATAAATCTCAAAGTAAAGAACCTAAGAAGGAGGTTATGGGTAAGTAACTGTAAATTATGTAATAATTTTTTTCTATGCCTGTTTGTCTAAAGTGAAGCACATAAAAGTTGTCTCTATTCACTTCTAGAAGACAATAATGGCGTAAGACTAAATTTATAACCAATTGGTAAGATTTAAATAAAACTGAAAATTAAGATTATAAATTGACATAAACTATTTGCACTGCTCTGTTCTTCAATTTCTGGGACATTGTGGAAATCTTATAGTGATCAGCTAAGACAGTGAAATTCTTATGAAATTTTGTTGCAATAAAAATGCTAATCAGCTTAATGCCGATTCTAGGCATTTTCAGGGAATTAGTTTTCTGCATTGTTGTAGGATGAGCCTCACAAAAGAGAATTAAGTTTACTTTAGACTGGATACAGCAAAAATGAAAATTTAGCATTTGTCTTAACAAATCTATTATTTCTTATTAAAAAAGATAGTGATTTCGGAGTTATAATTTGTTCAAGTTAATTCCTATGCCAGTCTTGATTTTTGAAAGAATAATAATAAATGAAAAAGAGACAATAAAGTTTTATCATTTAGGCGGAGCTGCTACTTTTTTCAGTATTTGTGCGAGATTCATCTTTGTTGTTGCTTGGGTTCCTCAAATTAATGTCTGTTACAGTTGTCCATTTTATGCTAGGGTATCGTTATATTTTCCCACAAGAACTGTTATCTAAAAAGCACTATTCTTTATACAGTAAAGAAAAGGCCACCCGCAGAAATTCTTGAAAGATTTACTGCAATAGGCCCATGGAAATTGCATTTTATCAGTTTGATTTGATTTCTTTGGTCTGGGAATGAACGAATGCAAATATTATGATTGATAACAATGACAAGTTCCTCTGTTAAATTTCACATATCGTTTGATTCTGAATAAAACTATCAGGTGATTTCTGTGACTGAATAGAGCTCCGTTGTGCCATGTAAATTCGATATAATTTTTAATTGTTTACTATGTTTTTAGTCGACTTTGTTTTGGATTTGTGGAATCTAAGCACGTTTTGGGGTTTTGAAAAGTGGCGTCATAAAATAACTGTTTTTAAAAGTTACTATAACAATCAAAAAAAGGTTGATAATTCTGTAGCACCTATTATTCACACAATGCCAGTTCCATGTGTGTTATTGTCAAGTAAGTTTTGTAAGCTATGATTTGCAAGATTTCATCAAATGGTCCTTGAATCCTCCAAAGAATTTCTTCACATAACCTTAAAATTTTCTTCGACTGAAGGGTACAGCATCGTTTAAAGGAAGACGATCTGTCATTACAATTGTAATGTCGACATGCGATTCTTTATCTAGTTCTCCACCGCAACATTCTTGATTTCAGCAGCGTCTTCGTTAGTCATTCGTTTCATTGTAGCGTTGCCTTTTCTTGGGCATATACTACCACACACGTCAACGATTATGTTAGAATAACGTTCTTAACGGTTTTAGAAACAACTGATTTCTTTGTGTGGGTTGCTAGACCCGTCAGCTCCGAAACAGCTCAATTAAAGATATCAATACATCAATTACACGCTCTTTTTTCTGTGAAAAGGCGAGCGATAGCTTAGTAGGAAAATCTGCTAGAATCCAGTTTTGAGAACTGCACGTGATTGTGCCAAAATTGTAAATCTTTGAAAATATGACTAATCTTTTGTTTCATACTTCACACATTCATATCTTGCAGTATGGTTAATTAGGATAGTGGATGGCCCAGTTAAATTAAAATTGATAAATCATGCATTTCCTCAATCACGATATCGATGTCAACCTAACATTTGAGAACAAAGAAAAGATTTAGATTGTGTCGTTCATCCCATAGCATCTTGTATAGAATCTAATCCAAGATATTTTTGTATTACATCGCTTAAAAGCTCTTGCGCAACCGGCATGCTTTGCGATTAGAATTCCCAAACCGGCCTAATATCGTACTGCATGAAAATTGAAAGCACAGTAAATTTCTCAAGATAGCCTTTAAGTGTTTGATTATTCATAATTACACCATACCCTTTTTTGTTTGATAATTTTGGGGCAGTTGCATTCAACTATTTAGACTTCCATGATTATAACTCCTTGATATTCCTAGATCCAGATTCCTTATGATTCCGGTAAGATCTTCTGTCTGTCTCACTCAGTGCAAAGCTTTTTCTCAGTGCATTTCGACCATTCCCTGTTAAAGAATGTTTAGCTTGTCTGTGCAAAATAAAGTCCATCGGCGGACAAGCGAAAAGAGGAAAACCCAACAAGAAATTGATAATTTCAGTCTTTTAGGAATCCTGAAGAGCATACAAACATTTTCATGCTAAAAGCTGCAAATCGTTTGTCAGATCAGTGTACTGCACTTTATAGACTTCTGTTTCGGCATATTAGTTTCGTATAGATTGGAATCGAAACGCTAGAATGAAAGTTTGTTTTTCGGCCCAAGGAACAACAGTATATGTCATTACGTTGCGTTGCTATAGAAATGGTTGTCTGTCCCAAGAATTCGTTGCAAGCGCTAGGCCGAATTCAATTAGACAGAACCGAAATGTCACTACCCAGTAACAAGCCTTTACAATGAAAAATTATCAGTTATCTGTAAAGTTGTGGCAGAAGTGTATTTCCAGGCCAAAACGTCAACTTGTTAAGAAAGAGATAAACTAAAGAGTTTGTCTTCTGGCCAGGAGGTTAGTTAGGAGGTTGATACTGATTTGAATAGAATCAGGACTAAAGCAAAGATCGCCCAGATAAAGTATTATGGGGGATTTTGTGTAAGCAGTTTGTAAGGAGATTTTTTCGCTATATTGGGATACATTTGGGATTTGAATCCAATTATTGGAAAGCCATCAGTTACATAGCATTTTGTCACAGTTACAAAGATATCAACATCACATTTTGTCATCTTGAGAATAAAGCCATTGACTCTGGCCCTAAAATAACTTAATCTTTTAATGTACTTGGTATGATTCTTACTGTCTTACTCATGACAATCTTCATTTCAATTTTTATAGAGGCACCAACTTGTGATGGTCCAAAGGAGAAATTTATCGCCAAAGTTTTAGGAAGCACAGTTCTTCTGACATGTTATGTGCGTGGCAACCCTCCTCCGAAGATCGAATGGACGAAAGACGGTGGGCCTTTACCTAAAGGTCGCCATACGGTGACAACAAAAGGCCTAACTATCAAGTCTCTTCATCGAGAGGACAGTGGGAGTTACCAGGTTACGCTCACAAGTTCTGCTGGGCAATATGCTCATGTGATAGAGGTGATTGTGAAAAGTAAGTGTTCATTGTATGTGTAAATTAACAGAAGTATTGCAACGTATGTGTTCATTTTTTATGTTTTGCCTACTTTTCGATATCTGTAATCAGTTTTTTGTCACCCATGCCTGTCTTCCTTCACTAACTATAGAAAATATAAAATACATGTGAGTTGCTCCTTCCAGGTGGTAGCTTACGATCGCAATCGCCAGTTTATGACAGTGGATTGCGATTGCGACCGTCTTTACTAAAACTGTCCCTTCATCCACTGTGTTTTGCATGAATGAATTTAGAATTTTAGTATCTGTAATTTTTTAATCCCATCTGATTCAATCGAGATTTAACCCTTCTCCTTCTAGCGTCTGCTTCTGTTTTGCCTGGTCACTATATAAATGCTGTTGAGAACCAAATGCAGACGATCCCTTGCGGCAGGACACGTGTTGATTCAAGTTCGACAGTTAGTTGGACGGGGCGAAATGGTGCAAGGGCTACAAATAACCCTAGGTTCACGCTGGACACAGCAACTGGTGGCCTTATTATTAATCGCGCGGACCGAAACGACTCTGGGTCCTACAATTGTTCCATCATGAAGATAGAAGGCAGGGAATTTAAAATCACCACATATGAGATGTTTTTCAATGTGCAATGTGAGTTTTCAAACTGCTAATTTTTTTAATTATGATGTGGCTTTAGATTTCTATTATTAAGGTATTATTCAGATATGGTACTTTAATGTTGGGAATAAACGGATGTTTTCAAAAAACGCGCCGATCTTCAAAATAAATGAAAAACTTTATATTTTTATTTACACTAACAGTAGGAAAATTGTTCAAAAATAGAAAAAATCAATGGTTAGTTAACAAGGGAGAAGGTCCGTTCTCTTCTCTACAGCAGAGCTTGGCTTTATTTTCTTTGACTGAAAAATCTCCTTCTCCCCTGGCGATCTTTTTCTAGGACCGCCCCTGTGTATTCCCTCGAACGTGATTCGAAAGACCTTATAGAAAACTCTATTATACTATGTAGCTGGTTAAGACAATCCTACAATTACTTTTATCCCGTAATAAGCTTTATCTGAATGAATCTGACCCCACATTAGTCAGATTAGACACGAAGAGAGAGGATTCCTTACAGGTGACCTCGAGCTCGTGACAAATCTTCCGTCCATTGAGCCGCCGCTTGTACCACATGGTAAGAGTCTTAGAAACATTGCCATCACATTCACCTGCTGCTTGGGTAATATACCACATGCCTCTTTGTACCAAAGTTCTGAGAAACATTGGCCCTTTGCGATTTCGTAGACGATCTACTTCCAAAAGAAGACTTTGCTGCAGAAATATTTCATTACTCTTTACTTGGAACACATTTTGCCTTGTTTTAGCTTTAGATACAAACTTTTTTTGCTTTGAAAAGTCAAAAAGGAACCCCTGTTCCAACTTTTCGCATGATAGTAGGCATTGAATACTGCAATTTGTATTGAATACTGCAATTTGTAAGCTTAGTATATTTATGGACGTTCCCTGTGTGCAAAAACAAGACGAATAGAGAAAGATAAGGGTCTTGGAGTTCAGTTTCAAGAAATTCCATTTTTGATTTTACGCCCTTTAAGTTCTCAGGGATTACGGAAAATATGTGCATTTATATCAACAATGAAATTTTTAAATCAAATTTTTAGATAAATTTGTCTGTTAAGTCACAATCGTTTGATTTTTTTCAACTGCTTTTAATGGAATGGGCAAACCCAGCCTGGATGGCCTATGTCATTACGGACGGATTGGAATGGACTTTGAAACGTCTTGAACAGTAAACAATCTGTTTTCAAAGTTGTTTACTTCTCACAAGAACTATACCTAGTGTTTAAATTGCTAGCCAACACCGGAACTGCAGAAAACATCTATTGAAAGCATAGTCAATGTAGAACGTTTTTGTTGTGCAAAACAATCAAGAATTAAAGACAAACATTTAAAAGAGCTAGGTTCCCTTTTTTGCCCATCAAGTTTCTTGTTTAAAACACTAGAATACAGGTCTCTTATAAAAGGCTTTTTTCGCAGTCATTTTTTAAATGTGAATAAGATAATTTCACTATAGCGCCCTGTAAATGCACGTAGAATCTGCAAGGGTGAGGTCAGAGTGCTTGTAACTGAAGAGCTTTTGAAAGTTGAAAATATAGTTATTTTTCATATGAAAGCAATGTTTCACCATGAACTATAACAAATTTGAAAAGGCTTTGAAGACTAAGCTTATTTTAATTGTTGCTCATGGTAACAATCAGTTTATTATATTTAGATATCATTTTTCGTGTTCAGGTGTCGGAATTTGCAAAACAACCTCGAGTTATTCGGTATGCCATTGCCCAAAATCTCACGACCTCGCATACCTTTGTCATCTTTGTTCTGGTACGACAATTTACAACTGTCGTTTGACACGGTACTCTTTATTAAGTTTGCTGTTGGAAAGCCAACGGCACAATGCACACAATTTTTACAATTGCTTGTCGGCGTCTCTCCTAATTTAATCCAATTACAAGACCTTTTTTATGCGTTAAGAGTTTGTGATTTGTCGATATAAATGCGGTCAAAACTACATAAATCTTCACTAACATGGCTTCAAAACATATTTATTAAGATTTATCTTTGAAAATTTTGGCAAGTTAGGAACCTTGTTCCGTGAGGTCTATCTTTAGAAGCGATTCCTTAGGGTGATTCTTTTCATTAAACACATGAACAAATATGCTGCCCACCAACTGTGATAGAGTTGAAACATAACATGTACCTGGTTTAGTTTTCTTTCTTTATGCAGTCGTCAGCACCCTACCTGCTAGAATTGCTTATCGTATTCGCTATAGAATAATGGTCTTCATAACAATCGAACCCTTTTTCATGAATTCCTTTTTTCTTATCGACTCCAAAAATAACTACAAAAGAAAGATCTGTTTCCATACATATCTAACTACCCTTTGGATAGTCAAATCGACCCCCATGGCCGATATCAACCCCTTTGTAGACCCCTTTTATAGGGGCTGATCATAAGTGACTGTCCGCTTCAATATTTAAGTCGATTATTTGAATCTGTCCTTTACATTAAAAAAGAATGGTATGAACTGAATGCTTGTTGTTGCTCATTAGGGTCGGACATGGTATCAAGGAAGAACTCGCTCCAGGGAAAGATCAGACTATTTATCAGACAATGATTTTCAGTTTGTTGGCTTGTTGGCTGAAGTTGGAATTTCTCAAGGGTTCCTCGTTTCTCAAATGTTTTCCCAATGATATTTGCATAATGTCAGCTTAAAGACTTTGTTTTTAAAAAGGTTCCTCTAATTAGCCAAGACTCAAAACTTATCAACAATTTTGTTAAAATGCTACTGAAAGATGTTTTCCTAAAAATATCTTGCTCTTTTTTGTTTGCAAAACGAAACAGCCAGCGGGCATACGAGAATCAAGACAAGCTTTCACACTCCCCTCAGCAGTCAGTGGAAACCTGCTTTTACAAGAAAATAAAACTCCTTGTTTTCTTTGGCTTTTAGACATTACTTTTTTTCTATACTGAATTTATTCTCAGTTTTAAGATTTATATAGAACCAGTGATATTTGTTTTAATGCACATTTATTGTAAAGCCTTCCAGGTTTCAATTCTTTTCACTTTTGAAGATTCAATTTTCAACTTGAGCCTTCATAAGTAACCCCGATGTTCTATGTTTCAGATCATCCAGAAATTATTTACTTCTATCCGGAAGTTACAGCTCTCGTGGGGGATTCGACATATTTTCCGTGTGTTGCCATTGGAAACCCAGCTGCAAACATTTCTTGGCAACACAAGGGGCAGCCGTTATCGAAGAGCCCAAGGTTTACAATCAATAGCAATGGGTCTCTGATAATAGAGGACATACGGCGCGAGGACGAAGGGATATACACGTGCACACCCATCAATAAATGGACTGGAAAGAAGAAACATGCTACGCTGCAAGTTTTAGGTATTTATCTTGCTTATAATTGACATGCGTTCGTTTAGTTTTTTTAACCCCGTAGGCCTATTTATTATTTTATGCAAATCGAAAAGTAAATTTGAAAATGAACCAAAATGTATGCCTTATGCAGAATTACTGTTAAAAGGTTGGTCAGACTTAACCCAGAAAAACTCAAGCCTTTAAAGCGCTACATCAATATGTTTGTCACCCAGCTTAATGGCCGTGAGAGAAGAACCGATGCCAGTAACGTCACATCACAGTTCTTCTTGTTTATGATGAGTTGACAATTTTATAGCGAAATAAAGGTCAAGAATTTCATATTTGTTCTACAATTTGTTCTTATCATTTTTAGTCAATGGTATTTAAAACAATAATGTTCAAATAAAAGACTTTATTATTGTAGCGATTTGTTATAGCGATAGAGTTAAAATTGTTTGCTGACCGTGAGAATATTCTAAAGAGATGCATTTAAACATGTTTGGCACTTTTAGCTTTTTTTTATAACAAATCAGTTCGCACTTTCTCACACTAAATACAAATCGTCCTCACTGATTAGACTTAGACTAAAAACAATATGAGAAATATTAGGAAGTTGTTATTGACACTAGTTTTTCAAGAGAACAGAATACCTTGATCCCTAATAAGCAAGTTAACAACAAGCCCTTTTCTTTGCACTCAAAGCACCCTTCATAAGCACTAAGAACAGGACACAATTTGAAGTTTCCGGCACTGTGCCTGTTTCTAAGATTATTGCCGAACGAATCCAATCTACACTTGGTGTGTTTCTTCGTTAGCGAAAAGTATTGATGGCGTACCCTTTAATATATTTTTTAGTGCTAATTGCTCAATATATTTGCCATGTTAATTACAGTTCCTCCTGAATTCATCAACTCGCCGTCGTTTGCACAAAATGTCGAAATTGGAGCGAATGTTACGTTCGACTGCATGGCCCGAGGGTTTCCAAAGCCAAATATCACGTGGTATACAATCGAGTCATCAGGGGCTTTTGAACACGTTTTTACATCAAAAGATGGAGTACTAACTATCAGAAATGTGAGGCTTTCTGATCATGCGAGATATCGATGCTACGCAACGTCTGTTGCTGGGACTGCCTCACGGGATTTCATGCTGTTTCTTAAAAGTAAGTGCGAGCTGAATATACTTGATAGATAGATGCACAGTAATTCATTATATGCTCCTTTTTCAGTAGACTGTGCATGGTGTCAAAGTGATACTGTCTTATGTTTTTGTATATCTTATTTTTTAGGACCCCCCAATCTTGTTTCAAGATGATCTGATAATGAATTTCGAAAGAATGCAATAATATACGTGATATATATTTATCGCTGACGTTAAAGGAAGCTATGCATTACATTGCATCTTTGGTTAACCGCTTCTCTCATCCAGACTCATTTTGTCTTTTAGAAACATCCTTGACAAGAAATAGATCTTTTCACCTTTGTAAACATCGCTAAAGCCTTCTTTTTTTCTTTTCAGCAACGCCATATAAACCAGTAAATATCACCACAGAATCTTTCTATAACATCACAACATTATCTTGGGCCTCACATGCTAATGGTGTAATTGTCGAAGAATTCGAATTGTGGTATCGCCCTTTGAATAGTACCGAGTATGAGTGGCAGATTTATTTATTCAAGCAGTTTGGCAGCGAGACTGCCAATATCACGGGGGTCTTGAGTGGCAATGATGTCATCTTCAGAATGCGAGGGAAAAACCCGCAGGGTTTAGGCCCATTTAGTGATGCATATATTGTGTTTAAGAATGGAACCGGCATTGAGGCAGTGAAAGATGAAAGAAAAGGTGAATGGATTTTTATTTACACCCCGTTTAAACTGCATGTGTTACGGATTCATGCCTAGGGGAAGTTTAGTTCAATACGAGGCTTTTTTGCTTCCCGTTCTTTACTAAGGCTACTCAATTGTTGAAGCTTTTGATCTTATTTTTGAATAAATTCAAATGAATAGTTTGAATTGTGAGTTGTGGAATTGATTGTTAGTAGCAGCAGAATTGTTCTACAGGCTTCAAAGATTCAGAGAAAATTGGCCAGCAAATTTTCTTGATGGAATCAGCCATTCATTGTTGACAGCAACATATCTTCGCTAGGGCCTAATTGTCTTGATTTAGGAACTTTACAGCATGAAGGGACTTCAGACAATGACTGATGTCTTCCTAAGTCTCTTTCAACTAATATTCTTGCCATGGTTTACGCATTATCGTTTGATAACTTACTAAAATCAACCATGTACAACTCACTTTATGTAGCATGACTGTTGTTGTTTTCAACATCCTCAAGTACTCTATGATTTCATGGCTGGGCTTTCGTAAAACCCACGTAACAAACCCTGCCAAAAGTTGATTTTTCAGTATATATGTTTTCTCGAATTCACTACAATTTATAACCATTTCATTTTTCGTGCATTTTCTTTTTACAGAGGCAACGCCCATGGCTCCGTATGGGCTACAAGTGAATGAAACCAGTAAGGGTTTTCTTTTCACTTGGAAGAACGTCTTCGCACCCGGTCGTCCGTCACCGGACTACTTTGTAATCGAAAGACGTGACGGAAATCGCTCGTGGACTGCAATTAAAGTGAATGGAAATGTTGATAAATACTTTCTTCCAAGTGAAAAAGCGAGCAATCGTGGTTTTACTTTCAAGATGTATGCAGTTGGTGTATGGAGAAGTGACTATGTGGAACCAACAGTATTCAAGGAGGAGAAAAGTAAGGATTGTTCAGAAGTAAACGCAGTCTGTTTAGGAATTCGATTATTGGTGCCACGAGGATGATTATTTTAAGCCCTGTGAGCCCTGTGAGCATAAACAAGGCTGGTTTCTTCTTAATTAAAATGGCAGTATCCGGCAGAATGATGATTTTAGTTCATAATTTTATTAGTTGCGAGGCATTACACTTATCTTCAAATTGTAATTTATAAATTTGTACACTACTATAAGGCCATTCTCTACATTCGTAATTGAATTTGAAGATACAGGTTTTGTTACTGGAATTCTCTAGATATTGCCAAAGACGATACGGCCACATTTTTTATGCGTTTCAAACTACAAAAATAAACTGTTCTTTACTCATAAACAGCTTTGATTCAAACGCTTTTCTTTGCTCATCCGCAGTAACAGAGAAGAAACGCATCCCACCCATCGTTGCTGCAAAATCAAAAGGAAAAAAGGACGACCCTTGGCCTGCGATCATTCTTGGAGTTATTTTCTCTGTTTTTGTTCTGATTTTAATTATCAGTCTGTTGTGTTTCTTGCGTGCAACTGGCAGACTTGGTGGCTCTCGAGCTCGTAGAAATTGTGGAGGTTTGTTCAATTTACCTTCATTTTTTAAGTCATGGCTTCTTTCCTGGCTGTATTTAAAGGGCACTACCAAAGCGATCTATCTATTAGGGTCTATCTATCTATTTCACTCTAATGCTACATCTGCTGTATGTGGCTCTCAATAGCATTAGCAATAGCAAGCAGATACCCCAAGAACCTAGAAAGAAACAATATCTCATTGAATTGAAGGGGAAAATTCTTAAACATGCAGTATTGGAGTTTCATATCGAGCCATAGAAGGTCTTTATGATTTGTTTCTAATTACAAAGCAAGTTCTTGTTGAAAATTCAAAGGAGCTATAGCCTAAAACTGGTGAAGTTGTGAGTCAAAATTTCCCATAATTCCCCTACTTTTATTGTTTAAAATGAAATTATCTTGAACTTTTACAGAGGTCAGGTTTTGAAGTGGTATTTATCTTGAAGTGGTATTTCTCTTATTTTAAAACTTGAAATACTCACCATCCTTATTGATTTGCATTCGCCTGCTTCAAGTATCTCATCTTTTCTTTATGAGTGTTTGACTATTTCTGAACTAAACGATTATTTTTTTGAACTAAATAATAATAGCACTTGCTTTTCTAGCTTCTAACAGCTTCTTGGGGTTTTTAGATTCCCAGTGACTGACTGTGATTTTTTGTTCGTTACTGTGCCAATTTTGTCAATTTTGTTCAGTCAGTGATGTATGTATTATGATTTTTCCGTAGAAGAGTTGTTAGATGAAAAGAATGAAAACGACGGAACACTTAGGTAAGAATTATTGTTCGGAAGCAATAATTTCTGATCTCTCAATTCTTTGCAACTATGGAATTTGGTTTTAATGCGTATTTAAAGAAGTCTTTCTCAGTGATAAGTATGTTAATAGGCGAAGCATCAAACGTATATCTTACACAAAGTTATATGCATGTCATGTATTTAAATGGCGTATTAAACGACGAACTGCACGTAAACAGAGTCCAGATAAATGTTTATTTTTCCTGTGGACAATGTCTTTAAGCTATGGGAAACTTCCTCTGAAAAAGAAAGAAAAATAGGCGGGGTTCGGGTGTGGCATTCCAATTTTTTCCATTGAGCCTCCTTGTATTTGTTGACCATATGATCGTCATGTTGTCTTGGCTCTGCACGCAGAACGAAATTGTTGATCTAGTCTAAACTAGCGAACTCTTGATTTACAGGCATATCTTGGATAGTTGATTGCCAGATTGCAAGCTTTAGGTTAGTTTTCTGTTTTTTGTCTTGCTAGGAATGGCAACGATAGCAAGGCTTCCAATGGCCTAAAGGTAGTTGGAGATAAAGCATTCTATAAAAAGAATTCAAAGAAAGCAAAACCGTTTCATTTTGACAACTGCCCGATCAAACTCATTAGTGATTATGATGGCACAGAATACGAAAAACTGCTTCTTGAATCGAGCGCGCATGTAATATTTTCGGAGAGTCCCGAGAAATGCGAGTGTGAGTATCGAAGATGTATGACATTGCCAAGGAAGCCTGGTACAAGGCCTATGAAGGCACCAAAGGCGAGTCTCTATAAGTGCGCGTCACTTCCAAATGGGATGACAAGTGGAAATGGTATGGATAGAACGACAGAAACGATGGTTGAAGACGAGGATTATGACACTGAGGATGAAGATTTCGTTGATTCAAAGTTTCCGACAATCGATCGAAAATTCTCAAAGATGAAAAAGTCGAAAATGATCGATTCGTATGACCAGTTCTGCCGATCAGCGAGTGATTTTGGATCAAAAGATATCGTTTCAACACCGAAAACAAAGAAATCGGATGTTGATTTCTATGTATCTCCGCACGAGGATGAAGCCAAGGTCAGATTGATAAGTCCTACAGAAGCGGATCAATGCAATCTTGAGGCATCTAATAGTCCAACTGAATCCAGCCGAGGCAAAATTCACGATGAACTTGTTAAGAATAAGGATGCTAACAGTGATTCTGGATCACCACCACAGGGCTCAAAGGAGAACGTATTTGAAGACCCAAATGACGCGTCTTCAGAGAATTCAACTGCAGAAAGTGATCGTCGGCCGTTCTCAGCCGGCCCAGCATCAAGATTACGTCACCCATCGGCAAAGCCAGGCTACGCTGTTCGTTCTCCCTTCCCAGATGATATTGGCAATGAGAAGCTATTGACAGTAGATCGCGCTTTGACGGCAATCAAGGAATCGCCGAGAGCCAGCAACGACTCGGTTGAAAAGCATTCGCTGCGGTCCTACGAAATTCGCTCCAGTGGTTTTGAGTCTGAGGGCAAACCACCATCAACCTCAGACACAGAATCAGTCCTCAACTCAATGCCGCCACTTACGTCTGGTTTCAGATTTAAAGATTATGACGTCATGAGTGATATTTCAACGCGTAGTTCTCCCGGACCGCTTCGCCGTGCCATGCCCTCCGGTTCTTACGACGAGCATTATGAATGGGATATACCAAAACGGAGAACTTACGGGCGTCCAATATACAACTCACTAAGGAAAGACCGGTATCAAAATCATAGACTTTCAATGGATAACGAGGATCTTTTCCAATCGATCATGAAAATGCAGAAACAGCTGGGGGTTGAAATAGATGACTCCTGGGAGAATCTGTCTGAGGACACGAACCTTAGTCTTGTGGGTAACACGCAAACACCGTTTTATCGTGACGGTTACACTTCAGATGTTCCATCATCTTTTACAGATAAAGTTAGTTCATATACAGAGCGCGAGAAAACGCGGAGATGCGCAGAATTGCTCGAGGAATTAAAACGGAATAAAGGCAGTACTTCTTCACTACCAAGGACTAGCAATCTGAAGCGCAGCCAGAGTGCTGTTAGTGACTATTTGAGAAGTAAGCCGGTTTTGCCTCCGATTCAAAGAAGCAACAGTGTCTGCGAAGAGGAAACAACTGTATATCACGAATGGCTTGTATGAAGATTTGTGTGTGATTTTTAAAATCACATTGGTTTTCATAGATAGTGATTTCACTAAGCTATCAAGCCGGATATAGATGTGTAATTTGAAAATAAACCAAGATAAAAGTTAGAGATCGGGGTGGCTTGATGCCTGTACTCTTCACCGCGGTGGCTTGATGTACAGAAAATTTGAGAATTTTGTACGAAGAAGATATGTTTACAATTGTCAATGTAGCGCTATTAATACACAGACCTTGCTAAGCAGGAGGTTCGCACGTGTCACATTGCGCACCCCACATAGCGCACGCCCGCATCGAATGAGACATTCGCAGCATTTTAAAGTCTCCACACCTCTTATGAATTAAACCTTGGAGAGTCCACGGGTATGAAAATCGACTTGTTTTTCTGAAATGCAACTGTTAATTTTTGTTGTTTTGATCAACTGTAGAAATACTTGTTTTGATCGAGTTTCACTTTCGTAGATATTTGCATAGAAAATAGATTCGTGTATGTTTTTACTGAGGGAGTTTTCATTGCATTTGCTAAGAGGGTTCAATGAATTTTAAAACTAACACTAACATTTTGCAAGGGCCTCTGTAGTGTATGACGTAGTTTTGAGAGATAATTATCCACCTTTATTGTGACTCTCTTAGTTTTTTAAGATCCTTATAGGCATGCTTCAACCGTCAAAGTGGCACTGTTTCTAAAAGATCTCCTTTGAAGGATTTTTCCATCGCTAGCATAACAATTTATTGTCAACTTTTGTAAATTCAAACCCCTCCCTTTCCCTTCCAAGTTCTAAGAATCTTGTGTAAGCTTTTTACCTACTGATAATGTAATAAGACACTCAATGGTGTGAAAAATGTTTTTGCAAAAATATATCTTATCTAAGTAGAAAACATGTTATTGTAAATGTTTAAAACTATCCCGAAGAAGAAGAACTACAGAAAACTAGAAGAAAAACTCGTTTTTGAATCATTTAAATAAACATAAAGTATCTTGAAAAATTTTCTTTGAAAGTATCAACAGTGGGAATTTCTTTCCACATCATCATTTCCACAAAATATTTTATGATTTAGTACTTCAGTACCCCAGAATCAGTAGGGCAGGATAAGCTATTCCCCCACATTTTACCAAGATCTTTATGGAACATTTGGTGATTACCTAGAGATATCTTGAAATACTTTAATTAAGAACCCGTTCATGTTGTTCCCCTTCTTGAACGAAATATTTTGCACATTGCTATTTCTGTTGATATTTTTATTTACTGTTTATATCTAGATTGTAAGTTTATCTATTTTATGATTTAAGTTGATTTTAATTCTTTTAGAATGAGAATGATTTTAATATATTGCTTTTATATTATAAATTTAAGCTAACTCGTATTTGTTTCAGTTGCTTCTGATTGTGGCCCTCAACCCAGAAATACCGATCTCTTTGAAGCTTGTTTCTTTGATAGTAGTGTTTAGATGTAAGGAAATTTTGGTAGAGCTTTCGCAATAAGCTAAACCCTTTAAATCCTGCCTTGTTGTACATGCAGCCCTTTTTGCACAATCTATTGCTCCCTCGAAAAAAATGAGGTATTTTCCCAATACCCGTCCAAATTCGACGATTGCAGTTTTATTCCATGATTCCAAAGTTAATAGAATTATATATCTTTAGCTATGTTTACGAAGTTTCCCCAGGTCCACATTTTTCGATTTTAAAGTAAATTATTTAGTTAGTTCGTGTAACACAACCTTAATCATGCTCTTTTATATATGAAGGTCATTTTGTTTTCGCGTCAGACTGCAAAATGAATGCTAGTAGCGTACGGTGCAAGTTTTAATTATTCATAGCCTATTTTGCAGTGAAATAGGGTAGGTTTAAATGCCTAAAAGACTGACCTGCCACTTTGATCTACATTATTCATAACTAAATCGCTAGGAGCTGTTTGCTAGGGCGTAAAGCCTACCGTAATCCCACCATAATTAAAAAAAGCCGTTCGTTTTTCATCAAGACATGTTCTATAACTATCATCTAGCCAAAACTGCTTCTGTTCGAATGAAAAATTAACCTCGTTGCCCGAGACAGGGATGTAAATGGCGGTGCGCTGGATTAGAAAACTAGCTTTGTGTAAGATAACATGATATTGTCCGCGTAAGGGTCTAGGAACTACTGACCTTAGGTTATTTACTCGTTTGAACACCCATTACTCAAAGACAAGGGGCTTTGTGACAAACGAGGGAATTTAATTTCTGATTTTTTATTCAGACTGTTGTTAGGGTTGTAGTTTACCTCATTGTTGAAAAGTTTGTTCGTATGAGATTTCTAATTATATCTAAGGTTATTACATCGGCAGTCATTTCATACAGAAAGTCGCATCTCTGTTTTCCTGTCTCTGAATACTTTGTGATTTGAATTCCGTCTTCTCTTTATCGAGCACATTTTAAAGCAGTCTCTTTTCACTTGGAAAGAAGGCTGGGGGCCCCAACTTTTTTTCAAAACAATAAAATTTTTAAAAAATCTTTGGTTTTAATTGTTAAAAGCTCTCTTGGCCATCTCCCCCCCCCCCCACTACTTTCCAACCTTCGTCGGAGCCCATCCAAGCGTTTGCTGGATTGTTCCAATTCGTGCCAGATTAGCAGTGCAGAAGTGCGAGGATAAGAAAGTCATTATCTGAAAAAGTGTAGAGATAGTTGATAAAGACTGCACTGGGGTTACAAAAGTATGGAAACGTTGCTAAAAATAGCGGCTCACAGGAGCAAAGGGCCTAAGCCGACAGATTTTTAAAACAGAAGTTCACCGCCAAGGGGTTTTTGTAACGAACGCTTTCGCCACGAAATTTTTTGCGTAATTCCAATGGCTTTTGAATCAAAATAAATTTGAAAGATTACCTTACTGTTTTGCGGGTGAAAAGTCAGGGAAACATTGGACCGGTGCTTCAGAAAATTTCTGGAAAATGTTTTCGAAGGATTAATAATAAAATGCCTCAAAGTGCAGACAATACCTGATAAGTATAAGATAGTTTAATCAAACTTGAAACTGAATACGTGCATTTTGTTCTGACTTCAAATGTATTACCGAGAAGATTATTTTGGCTGAGATACCAGGCTTTAGGTTGTTAAAAGTGATATCAGGTAAACAATTTCTAAAACTGTCATTTTGTGATCAAAATAGTTTGCTTGCTAACATCGACGCTTTGGGTGTAGATGGTTCTTTTCATTAATTTCAAGAGCATAATTAACGCTGAAGATTTTGGTTCAATATTTTGATTGTTGTGTTGTCGAATGAAAATCGAGTCGTTTGGCCATCTTGTAGAGTGAGTCGAGTGAGCGCGTGCGCAATTGTCATATCTTATGCTTAGTTATTTTTAAAAGAATTAATCTATTCTAGAGCGGGGTGGTCAAAAGGGGGTAGGGAAGCATACTACCAGGGGACCTCTTAAAATGACGAGTTCCATGTTAGGAATGGAATTAATCAAATGAAACAAAAGTATGCCTGAATATTTAAAAAATCGAATCGTTTGGCCAAGGCTTTAGGCCCTCGATGTAAGCCGCCATCTTGACCTAGCTACCTTTTCCATACTTTTGCGAACCCAGTGTATTAGAAAAATACATTTAAAGCTGTCTTTAAAAAGTTTCAATGGACCTTTTATGTCATTTTCATTGTTTCCAGAACCGTAACAATTACGTCAAAGGTAGAAGTCGTTTGTGCTGAAGGAGTCCCTCTGCTACGGATTTCCTCTTTGTCACAGCCCCCGATTCTTTGTTCTGTTTTGCTGTATTCTTCTGATCGATATTCTGGGAAAATATTGATCTTGTTGCAGAGCAACACGGGTATCACGTGGTCAGCCGTCAAAAAGATTGAAGTTGGACATTGAGGGTTTCAGGGAAGCAAGTCAGTCTTCTGAAGCAAATAAATCTTGACAAGTATTTTGACATAAGATCCCAACAAATTTGCTCTTAATATGCGAAAAAAACAGCAAAAAGTCGTCAAAACAAGTCGACCAAAAACCTTCCTCAGCGTGGGCTAGAGGAGGAACAACAAAACACAGAGTTTCCAAGGAAACCACGTTTTTAGCATCGAAGCTATTGTCAATTCCGCGGATTGCCCGCGGATAATCCCCGGGGACTACTCTCGACTCAGTCTGAATGTGATTTTCAAAATGGACGACGCTGCTCTCTGCAAATATGCAGATTAATATCGAATTTTATTGTCACGTACCAAAAGTGCAGAACAGGAGTGAAAGAACCAGTAAATAATTTAAAGGCGACTTGTCCTTTCTGCAAAAGCTCCGGGATTAAGCGTTGATCGTTTTTTTCTCATGGATGTAAAGAACGGAGTCTGAACTTTGATTGTGCAACAAAGCGGGAAATAGTTAGTTTACGAAAAGACATTTCAAAATAGTGGATATTATCTTGCTCATGAAAGAATTAAAGTATGCAGAAACTATGGAAAGAGTTTATGATTTCTGGAGCGTTTATCCTTATGTTATACTTTCTGCATGCTGATGGTGAGAAAAATGTTGTTTTGTTTATTAACGGAATGGTGTCTTGATTGAGAAATTTGAGTGCATTTAGAACCATTTATTTTCTTTTCAACGCTTTAAGAATCGCAAGCTACAGTTATTTGCTTAGATTACTTCTAATATAAACTAGCATTAATTATTAACATTTCAGAGATGTAAAATCCCGTGGGTGTGGAGTTGAAGTAGTGTAAAATAACTATCGCCATGCGTCCTCCAAAACTTTGAAAATGCTTTTACACATTTTCGATACATCGATACATTCCCATTTTCTAAGGGGGGACTAGTTTCCTCCACTTTTTCAGAAAGTTGGATCTTGAGATTCTTGCAAACCTGAAGAGGAAACTTCAGGGGGAGGGGGGGGGGGTATGTACGTTATCTAGATCGTCACATTTAAAAGACATTTCTTGGGAGACAGAGACACTTTTAAAACTAAAAGAGAACCTCCTTGCACATCAGAGGTCTCTTTGAAAAAGACATTTCTTTCAAACAGAAGGTTTGTTTTGTATTTGTCATTGTAATTTTATTTTCTTTTAGCTGCAAGCAGCTGTTCACCAGGGAAATTCTACCACACCAGTAATGGAACTTGGGCATGCTATGATTGTCCACCTGGACACTAGTAAGAAACATTTTAGATTATAGTACAAAGCTATTTCTGTTCATGTTGAGGTTGATAAACTATTCATGATCTCCATAATTGCAAAAATATCAGTAACTATTAAAGATGCCCACAAGGTATGCTTCTTTTAGCTAATGGTTTATGAAAAATGCAATTGCCTTAATTACTTAGAGCTTGAGAAGGTATGCTGCAGCAATTTGGAATTCTTAGCAATCGACAGTACCCTTTTATTGTGCTTTGGACTTGAAAAGCATCTCTACCTATATATACCTGATGATCACATTAAGCGCTTTCAGTTGCAAAACCTGCTCTATACAGCAATTTCTTCTAAAGTTTAACATTTCATTGTCACAAAATTATGCTCAATTTAATGACATCAGATTTTAAACTCTTTAAAACTTCACTCCAATGAGGAGGAAAGGTTTTCTTTCTATCAAGCTCTTTGAGATGCCTCTTTGAGACTTGCGATAGATGAAATATGTAGCTTGGTCAATATATAGAGCTTTTAACAGAAAAATAATGTCACAACTTTCATGATGATTTAATTATAGATTTTCATTTTCAAACTGAAAAATGTTTAAAAAGGAAAATCAGTTGGTAATGTTAGGGAATAGCTCAGGAGCCTATTAGCTATGCCGTTACAAGGGAAAGGAGGAGAGATTTGGAAGAGAGGGAGGAAAGATTTAGCTTTATTTTTGTTTGAAAATCATCAAAAATTCAAGCTCCATCAATAAAGTGATTAAAGAAATAAGTCAAAAATAGTTCTTCTGCACACTCTGGAAAGCCTCCTTGTGCAGTAAGCTTTAAGACAAAAGTTCACCTCCTATGATAAAAGTATAAAATGTAGGAAGGAGGTTGAGATATAATCTTAAAAACACCTTTCTTTGTGTCACATGATTGATTGTATTGTTTCCATTGTGAACGAAAAGTGGTAACAACTGTCAAGGGATCTTTTATTATTCCTAGAGGGATTAGTAATGGTGTTAATAATACTTCTAAATGTGTTGACTTTCATTATTTCTTGATAATTAACTACAATGCAAATTGTCAGGATGTTTCCAGTTTTTCTTTTATATTTTATGGGTTATTGATTAGGCTGCTCTGAACCCTTTTATTCATATCAGCTCTTTTAAATTTATAGAGTTTTTGGTTTAGAAAATACTTTTAACAACTCTTTGCAGGTCAAATCCATAAAAGAATTAGTATTCCATGAAAAAACATTGTTTGTTTGACATGGTGATGTGTGACAGTTGAACAGATTCACTGTCTTTGTCACTTTAAGCACTTATGTATGTCAAGATATGTTATTGAAAATAATGTCACTCTATGTTTCCTTAAACACCCACCATAGACTTCAGTTTTGTCAAAAGTTTATTTTGGGTCTTTTGAAGTTTCATTAATCATTTAACATGAATGTTCTTTTATTAAGAGCCTGTTCTATTTTGTGTGGAGAACATCTGTCCCTGTATGGTCTCCAGCTTAAGATATTGTACAGCATTTAAGTTTTTGTCGGTCCGTAGTTTTCTTAAGCTTTTAGGTCTCTAAACAAAGTTTCTTGAAGTTGTAATTTTTAAGCATTGTTTATACATATATTTATTTTTAGCTGTCCAGGTGACAAAAACACCTCTGTCCCATGTCCCCTTGGCTACTATAACAACCTGACTAACCAAGCAGATTTGGCAGCATGCAAGGTACCTTTTTGATACTTCAAATCATCAAGTTGTTTCATAAAATATGTTTGCTTTGAAGATCTATTAATTTGTGAATAAATACTGTTTATCGCTATTTTTTTATCTGGTATTGTTGCTTCTCATTAATATATCACATTAAAAATAGGTATCATAGAACTTTGAAGATTTCAATGCCAAACCTGGTAATTTGCCAAACCATGCCAAACCTCTTTTCCACATTTGTTAACATCTTGAATATTAGTTACAATAAAAAATAATAAACAATTTATTTAAAGTTTGCGGAGACAACAGTGATAAGTTATTTAAGGTCAACTATGGAAAATGTATTTAAAGTTGGATTATAAAAGACCTAAATTTTGAAATAAAAAGTTTTACACAGTTTACAGCTGCAGCCAAAAGTTTTGATGGACTCTTTGATTTTCCTTGGCAGAATCTGCCAATTCTGTATCACGAAGCCTCTAACTTTGTGTGACGGTCACTTTGTGTGACAGTTAACTTAAATCCATCTTCAAATTTTTTTTCTTATTTTAGCCATGCCCTGCGGGATTTTATTGTCCAAACAGAGGGGAGCTTCCAAAACAGTGTCCTCTTGGTTTTTATTCAAACATCACTGGTAGCACTACCTGTTTTATATGCCCTGAAGGATTCAGTTGTGAAATAGCATCATCAAAGCCAGCTGCCTGCCCCACTGGCTATTATAGTGCAGCTGGTAACATTACTTGTACTCCATGCCCTGCTGGTCATAAATGTGTCAATGGTGCCTCACCATCTCAATGTGCCATAGGTAAGTGCCAATATTTCAAGAAAATGGAAAACTTAAGGATTCCTGCAAAAGTTTGCTTTAACAATTTCCTTCTCTGTGAAAAAGCTTGAGTGTAACTGCATGTCTTTAAGTTCAGCTTTTATAGTAACCTAGTTGATCTTTATTTGTTTACATGGGCTGTTTAACAGAATGTACCACAGAATGCTATGTCATTATGTCACAGTTAAGCAACTGGTCAGGTTGCAGGATAACTTTGAAGTGACCTTTGTGTTGTAATATAACTGATTACACAAAAGTTCCCCTGGAACAACAGAATATCTTAGCCTTGAAATGAGTGAGGATTCCTTGGCCTATACAAATTTCTAGGCCCTGTTTCTAATACTCATACAATTAATAAAGTTAACAAAAGCACTGTTTCTACAATCAATACAGTTTATAAATTAAGTTGAAAAGGCACAATCCACTATGTTTTTGGTTTTTTTTACAAAACAGTGATACATCCCTGTTGAATGTCTGTGTTGTATTGTTTTAAGTGATGATGAAAGGTATATTGATTTTAAAGGCCAAATGCTTTAAAGGCTTCTTCATGTTTTAGGCGAATATGCTACTTTTGCAAGTGGGGTTTGTGCAGAGTGCCCTTTAGGGCATAAATGCCCAACTCTTGGGAATGTATCCCCAGAACCCTGTCCAGATGGATATTATGCAAGTGCGACACGCCAAAGTAGCTGTGCTATTTGTGAAGCAGGAAGATCATGTGCCACCAAAACTAACAGCACCGAATGCCCAAGAGGGTATTATAGCCCTCAAGGAGCAATGATTTGTTCAATGTGTGGGGCAGGAAATTACAGGTATGAAACATATATTCAGATTTCATGCATGTTTCTTAACCTGTTAAATTTTTTATTTCAAGTAAGAATGTAGAGTTAAACTTTACAAAGGCTCTCTATTCACAGAAAGTAGTTAACATGACTTTTAGTCACTTTAGCCAAAGGCAACTTGATTGTGATAAGCAGTGGGTGATAGTGGCTAAGTGGTGAACTCTCTGTTATTTGTATCATCTATTTATTTTATTTCCCAAACTTGATAGTATCAAAACTCTCTCTTGATTGCTGGCTTGTTCTGTAAGCTATGTATCTCAATGGAGCTATT
This sequence comes from Rhopilema esculentum, assembly GCF_013076305.1. The sequence continues at coordinate 3,569,903 of NW_027019322.1, forward strand.
AGCAAAATGTTAAAGCTCATTTATCTATGGTCCTACTATAAAATTGAAATGCTTTCACATTTGCTCTGTATCTTTTCTTTTGTTTTTATGCACTTTTGGTGGAACTTTGCACAATACCCAGGATTAATACCCAGCACAAATCTCTGATATTTTTCTTACAGTTTGGCAGGGGCAGCAGTATGCCTACCATGTCCAAATGGTATGTCCTGTCACGATCCTGCCCAAGATCCAGTTCCATGCACAAAAGGATATTACTCTTCAAGTGGCATAGCAACATGTCAAATATGCAGCACCGGGCTTCATGGATTTGACAATGGGACAGGATGTGAGCCATGTGCAGCAGGGTATTATTGCCCTAGCCCAAGGTTTGTTTCCTTGTTTGATTGTTTTGCTTGATTCAGCAAAGGTGAATGGAACCAATCAACTAGTAAATGTATCTGCTTATGAAATTATATATCAGAGTTTTATATCCTAGAGCGAAATCGAAGCATTATAAAAGGAAGAGCCATGTAATTTTGTTAATTGGAGTTTTATTTCAAATGTTGTAAGTGCTTAATAAAGAGGGCTTGCAAAGAGGAGCGAATACTACTACTGATAATGTTCTTAAATATGATACTCGTAACCTTCGAATAGTGGTTTGTTTCATACAGTTTTATAATCTATCATAAAAATGTTATCTTATATTGTTTATTGTTATATGTAGGACTGAAATTATGCATATATATTTTTATACTAAACGTGTTTGCAGGATGGATTGTTTTTCGGTTCTATAAAGTATTAATCTTTCTGAAGTGTATTTCCATCTCATTTGCTACATTGAAATTTCCACTAATAGTTGATACCCTTGTCGTAATATGTTTCACACGCAGAAGCGATCTTGATACTGCTTCAAGATAAATATTGCAAATCATGCACCTTTTATTTACCTCACAGCCTTCCAATGATCAAGTGCCCTCTTGGAACGTATTCTCTTGGTGGATTTGTAACAAATTGCACAGCATGTCCTGCTGGTTATTCCTGCCCACAACCAACGTCTCCTCCTGCAAAATGCAGTGGAGGTATGTAGGCACAGTTTCTATCAATTTATATTTTTAAGATATTCTCATTGAAAAACTTTATTCTGTTTTCTTAAGGGAGCTGTAAAGATTATCTGAATTTTCAAAATAAGTTACTTTTCACTTCATCCACTGTATTTTTAGTTGTCCACAGATGTGATCATTGTATGAATATTTTTTATTGGATGGGTATTGTTGGTTTGCGTTAGGCAGTAAATGATGAACATCTACTTATATTAGTATAAAATGCAAAATTACCAACCACAATGACATTTCAATTGCGCCATGCATAACTGTTCTGCTTCCGGTTAAAACTTTTGAAGAAAAATGATTAAAATGCCTTGATCTTTTTTCCTCATTATCATAGACATAACTTATCCTTTGGGTCCTGACCTAACGTAAAAAATTCGAAGAATTTCATCCCTTTCCCTTTAAACCTGCAATTGTAGAAAGATAGCTTGTTAACCCTGCAAATATGACTGCTTAACCTTGTCCTGTAGGCAGACCGTAGATTGATATCACCCTTAGTTCAAGGCTGTTAAGAGCAAGGGTGCCTGGTGGATCTTGTTGACTTTTAGCTTTTTTCTTCTCTTCAGATATCTCTTCAGATTTTTCTTCAGAATATTACCAATATTTTGGTAACTTTAACTTATTCCACCTTTTTAGCGACGTATGCTCCGGAATACAGCACCGAATGTCTCAAATGTCCAGCTGGGTTCAGCTGCTTGAACAATACGATGAAAGAGCCATGCCCATACAGCGTAGCTTCTGGATTTTATTACAGCACAGATGCAAGTAAGTTATAACGATGGAATGTCCAATATCTGCTTCCTCTTGCAATTCTAAGAAAAATATAAAATAGATTGTTTACTTCAACTGGGGTTCGCATCATCCTTTTCAATTTAGATTACTCGATACTTTTAATGATTTTTGCCCCTTTATTTTTGTGTTGAGGTAAATTTAGTGACTTTTGTTAGGATATATTTGATGTTTGTATTTGCGGATATTGTTCTACGAAGACACACCAATGCAACAACTATGAGTATAATGCTTCGTCGATCAGTAGAACTATAAGACGTTTCTGGCATGACTCTTCATCAGTGACCATGTCCCAAATTTGCTTTTAAGATAAAAGAGTGAAAACCGTAATCTTTAATCAAAGTTTATCTAATTAGGTGAAAATCATCGACATCCATGTAAAAATGACTGCTAAACAATCAATTTTGAATATCAGTATTTGATATGGTCTTTGATTCGGCCTATGTAATAATGGTACTTTCTTAAGAGCTTAATTTATCAGAAAGCTAGCATATCCCTGACAGCGATGAAAGGACTTGTTAAAAGTTTTAGTTATTGATAAATTTGTAACATTTAAAGGTAAGTCTAATTTTTGTAGATCCATATTTATCGAGAATAGTTTAGTTAACAAAAGAAGCAAAACAGAAATTTGGATTCAGTCCAATTTGAATGAACTGATTATTGCTTAACTTTCAATGTTATGATGTATATATAACTAATTTGTTTCATTTTACAGTGCAAACATGTTCGGTGTGCCCAGAAAAAAGATCAGGCCAGGTCTGTGAATCCAGCTCAAAACCGCCCATTACCTGTCAGACCGGACAAATCCCAAGCTCCAACGGAACCGGTTGCCTGCTATGCCGTGCCGGGTACTATTGTTCATCACCGACAGCGGATGAATTGGCATGCAGTCCTGGACAATACTCAAAACCTGGAGCTACAGCATGTATTCCTTGTCCTGTCGGAAACAAATGCCCAACAACCTCCAGCTATCCACAAGCATGTCCTGCTGGACAGTATCAAAATACCGGATCGCAATTGACTTGTCTTACATGCCCGGGTGGTTATAAATGTCCGGATCCTACTGCGGCACCGCAGCCATGCGCAGCAGGTATGTATTGTTCCCCATAGTTTTCTTTTTGAGATCGGCGATGACCTGTTGCAAGAAAACTCTTTTTTCTGAAGAATCTTTATCTTATCTTGTGATTGCGTTTTATCATAAGAAAGAAGTTTAAATCGTATTATCGCCTTTTCTAGGGGAAATCAGTGGACCAGGAGTAACCAAATGCATTCAATGTCCAGCCGGGTTTGCGTGTCCGAATATTTCAAATCCGGCTCAGAATATTGCCTGTCAAAATGGAACATACTCTATTGCCGGTAATATGATTTGCACCCCATGTGTGGCTGGAAAATATTGCCCATATACAACGTAGGTGTTTTCAAACGATAGTTTGATTGTTTTGTTCTTTCTTTCTTTCTACAAGTAGGTCTTTATCCAAGCAACTTTACATTATCAATGAACATGCACCTAAAAGCTGGCACCTAAAAGTATCGTCCATATCTTCCTAGGAACTGGAAATTTGTTTAGTTTTTCCTATTTTAATTTCTTCTTTCTTTTTTTATCGATTCTTGCATGCATCAAAAATAGATCACATTAATTAAAAGTTAGCAACGTCGAGGAATTAGCAAAACATTTAACTTCCAATTTACAGTTTGTACGGTGTGTTTGAATTGAATTTCTCAATTTAACGAATTTTTCATTGATTTTTGGAGAATGAGTACTTTCACGATCAATCAGATAAAAAAGAAATATATTTTCAACTTGACGTATAAGCACAAAATTCTGCTTTCTTTTCTTCATGATTATTTGTGAAGTATTTATTTCCCATCTCAATATGTTCATTTATCTATTTTTGTTAGGTTCCTTATCCCATTTTTCGCATTATAATTTCCTTTCCGTCTCTTTATTCATCAGTATTGATATCGAGATTGACTGTCCTCCGGGTACATACTCCTCCGCATCAGCCAGTAGCTGTACGAGCTGCCCCGCAGGAAAAGAGTGTACATCTGCCACTGCAACTCCAGTGAACTGTCCGCCAGGAGAATTCAGCACCGGGGGTCAAGCCCAGTGCACGATTTGTTCGAAAGGCAACGCCTGTCCGAATACAACCACAGATGAAATGATAAAATGTGACCCCGGGTTCTATGCAACACAAGGTCGAACACAATGTACAGCGTGCAGGGCTGGATTGTGAGTATTTTATATGTTACGAGAATGGCTAAAGTTTGATTAAAGATATTTTTTAAGATAAACATTATTGAATCGATAAAGAAAAGAGGACTTTCGCCACAGGCCGTCTGTTAGCTTCTGTTTAATCCTAATAAATTTACTTTTTTAATTTTTGAAATTAAAGGTACTCTTTAAAGTTTTTTTCATTTCATCAAGTTCATCGATAAGTCATCCATATTATGGATTATATAGAATATGGATTATTTTTAGGAATGGTAGTACCCTAAAAGTGTAGGCATCGTTTTTTACCCGTTTCGAGGTAGCATTTTATTTTAAGTTTGAATATGATATACTGTTTATGTAGCTAGCTGCGTTGTATGTAGTTGATATGCTATGGTCTGCGGGCTTGTTAAGTAGGCTACTTTCCTATTTTACTGTGAATGGTTTTAATTTCCTTGTGAAATCGTCTAGATTCTTATAGGCTTAATCTATGTGCGAAAACAGCTCCTATTGGCCTGATAGATTCATTTAATGATTTAAGGTAGAGGTGTAATGTTTCAGCGTAGTATCAAAATTGGCAGTATTGGATGATAATTAATTTTCGTTTTTCAGTTATTGCCCAAAAACTGATGCGCTTGAGGAGTTTGCCTGTTCAGAGGGGACTTTCTCGTTGGCAAATTCAACAAAATGTACTCCTTGTCCCCCTGGATATGAATGCCCTGACAAGAATACAGATACAATGTAAGTACCTATTCTTATGTCATGTCTAAGCATTATATTCCAAACATTTGTCATGTGATCAATTTTATTCTCTTTATTTTTCAACAAGAATTTTATGGGCAATGAACCCGAAATGTTAAATCTTAACATAACGCTTTCACATATTTACTCAACTTGCATTCTTTTTATTTTAATATAACTTAAACCTCGACGTTTCACTTCCACTGACCAGTAAGGTTGTTCTACGTTACTCCCATTATCTATTCTTAGGACTGCATGCAAGAATGGCACATATTCTCTCGGCAGTCAGATAAAATGCACAGAGTGTCAGCCTGGATTTAGGTGCCCATTGACAACAAGTGGACCAATTCAATGCCATCCTGGTCAATTTTCAGTCATAAACTCCGTGACCTGTCAGACATGCAAGGCAGGTTTTCAGTGTAGCAACCCCGCAGGTATGTTGGCTCCAACGTTGTTATTCTGGTAGTAGAAGGCAGTAACAGTTTGAAAAATTATAATTTTTCTAAGCGATCTTAGTGCTTGTTTGCAGGATATTTAGTTGATAGAAAACGAACACAGTTGCTTTCAGTCGAATGACGTTTTGTGAAAGACCGGGAAAGAGCACGTCTTTGGCGGAGAGAGATATTTGATGGACGTTCATTAAAAGCATTTCATCCTGAAAAGATGTAATATGAAGTGGAAGAAAACATGCTTTTGTCAAAAATTGTGATCAATTTTCTTTGAGATCGTCGGTCAATATTTTTGTTTTTTCTGATCAACATCAGCCATTTGGAAAAGAGATTTGTTACAAAGTGACTAATTAATAAGGGGAATTCTTGACGTTAAAAATAAATTTGTCTATATGGGCCTAAAATGTGAAAAGCTATTTTAAGCATTGTATTGATATGGATTTTTACTTAGCAGGAAAGGAAATGTTTACTGAGAAAAGGGCTTTATAGTGGACTTCATAATTTACGTTACCTAAAGTTTACGGATGGTAGAAGGAATTGGTTATAAAAGGAGGATAAAGAGTTAAGATAATATTTTTGCAAAAACATTCATATGTTTTGATAATTCATGTATCCATTAAAAAGTATGATATTTCTGCCTGTAAAGTTTGTATGGAAAACTAGTACATCCCTTTTTTCCTATCGCTCTTGAATTTTTAGAAATGAGTATCTTGTTACTTGCAGTTGTTTGCTGAAAATAAATTTTGTAGTAAATAGACATGTTTACTTGTTTCAGATCCTGTGGAATGTATGGCTGGATACTACTCGCAACCTGGTTGGGCTGCTTGCAAACTTTGTGACACCGGGTACACTTGCGCTGCCGGATCAAACTCTTCGACGCCTTCATCAGGTTTGTGCTAGCCATTGCCATGCTCACCAATCACATAATCTGAATCATCAGCATTGCTATTGCCTTGCCATCAATATGATTGATCTAAATCACTGTCGTTTTCATTGTGATCATTGGTCGCCATAACGACACGTCCGTTATCATCGCTACTGTATTAAATCATTCTCTGCGTTTTACGTTTTTAGCACAACCGTATAAAATTGTCATCAATATATCAGACATAAGTTTTTAATATAAAGAACTGCCATCCATATCAAAAGCACCATCTTCCGTCGTGACTTTAAAACTTGAATGTTAAGACTGGGCAGCTTCTTCCACTATGACCTATAAAAGCACTCTTAGTACTAAGTCTTACGTCATTCTTATTTTTCAGGGCAATGCAAAGCTGGTGGATGGTGTGATGGTAAACTGTTTTATCCTTGCCCGGCCGGAACATACAACTTATTCACAGGATCAAAAGCACCGTCAGATTGCGTCAAATGCCCATCCGGTTACTATTGCACTGGCCCTGGTGTAATCAACTACAATACATCTATATGCCCGGCAGGTCATTATTGTCCCGAGGCAACAAAATTTGCTCGCGAATTTCCCTGTCCCGCAGGAAAATACGGCCCGAACACAACGGAAACATCTGAGTCTGACGCATGTGTAGTGTGTGCACCCGGCTACTACTGCCCCCAAGGCACTGCTGGTCTTACTAACCTCTGCCCGCCCGGCTACTTTTGTCCGGTTGGAACTGGCGCAGGTACTAGATTTGCCTGTCCGCTGGGTACCTATTCCAGTCTAAGTGGACTCGTGAATGCTTCACAATGTATTGATTGCCCTGTCGGCCACTACTGTCCGGATGGTACAAATGGACAAGCATCTGTAGCTCCGTTACCCTGTCCACCTGGTTCCTATAATCCATATACTAAAGGCGGACATGTCCTCAATTGCAGACCTTGCTCGGCCGGTTTCTCTTGCCCACGAGCTGGTCAAAATGCTTCCACTGATCCTTGCATGGAAGGCTATTACTGTCCTAATGGTACAATAACAAATACTCAATTTCCCTGCCCTCCTGGATCATATACCAATAGTACAAGCTTAACAAGACCGGAGGAATGTACACCATGCCCACCTGGATTTTCGTGTGGCTGGGCAACCGGGTTTCCCACAAGCCCGTGGCAACCATGTCAGCAAGGTCATTTTTGTCCGGAAAGTACACCATCACCAACTAAATTTCCATGTCCTCCTGGCACATTCACTAATAGCTCAAGTCTCTACATGGAGAGCCAATGTACAGACTGCTATCAGACGTACTATTGCCCCGGGGGTGAAGCAGCGCCTAGAGATTTATGTCCACCAGGATTCTACTGCCCAACAAAGACCCGGTTAGCAACTGAGTTTCCATGCCCGAACAGGACATATAATCCTGACTGGGGTCTTTTCAACCAGTCACAATGCAAGACATGTACTCAAGGACATTTCTGTGAAAAAGGAACCGTCACACCATACGAGTGCCCCATAGGTATGATGTATTCAGAATTAATAATGACTTTTTAGCTGTGTTTCCACCTTGCCATGCTGATAATTTCATTTTTTGTCACTGTAGTATTTTTCAGCTTGTTATGTTAAGTATGTATTGTTTGCAAAACTAAAAAGAAATTTAATTTTTTTTCTTAAAAATTGGCGCGAAGAGCACCTTCAAATTTATATTCTACAAACAAAGCAAAAAAGTTGTTAATAACTATCATTTAACTGATTTACCAAAACTAATGATTACCTGTTCAGGCACATACATGCCATATGGGTACAACAGCACGTCTGGCTCAAGTGTTGGCACAGCTGCAGGGTACCAGGCAGATTGTTTGTCATGCACAGCTGGGTTTTATTGTCTCAATGCTACAGTAACCCCTTTCAAATGCGGCAAAGGATTCTACACGAAGGCTGGCCAGTCAGTTTGTCAGGTATCTTTTTTGAGTATTTTAGTGGCTAAATACTCCTTTTTCTGCTGGATGAGAAGTATGTCTCTTCGGACAAAGTATCTCTTCTTTTCCCTAGTACAGCCTTTCAAAACTATGGAAGGGATTTTACCTGGCTGTTTATTTCAAAAGAGGGGTGTTGTGTAGATTTCATGTTACAAACACTCTCATTAAAAAATCTTCCTATAAACGAGTAGATTTTTAGGCTAGCTGTAGGATTCAAATCTATGATTAAATCTTGAGTATAAATATACGTTATTATAAGTTTGGGTCAGAAGATTTCAGGAATAAAGGATTTTGAAAACAGTTTGAAGAAAGTGGAAGTAATTGGTTTTGCGAAGGATAATATGTATTCCCTACGTGTTCATATTTAAATGAGTCCAAGAGTACTAATTCTAGATTTCATTCCTCTAGCGTTGCCCGCCCGGATATTATTGTGACAATGAAACAACTGCAGACTTTGATATGTACGCGAACAAGAAATGCACTGCAGGGAAGTATTGTGGAGGAGGATTGAAAGATCTAGGCGAAGCGACCAATTGCAGCACTGCTCACTATTGTCCGGCAGGTGAGCATCATGTGAAACCGGATGGTTGTAAACTGCATTGATTGCTTAGTACCATTCATACGTTTCCAGACGAAAAATTAAGACCGTATTAACCGAGTATTTGTTACCCATCTAACTGCATCCTTGTGCAAGGGTTATTGATTTCTGGAACTTTAATTGATACCCTAAATGTCTTATCTCATACACTTAATTTTATTTAAATAAAGCGTAGTGATTTTATTTTGCTTTAAATATTCGCTATGCTGTTGGGCAGGGGCTATTTCTAAAAAATTTAACAAGGGAGCTCCAGGGCGAATTCATGACCATGCTATTGTTTTCATAAATGCAATTGTAATAATTAATGCAATGCTTAAGCATGCTACTACGACTTCTTCGTTTTTTGTTGTCAAAGCAAAACAGCATTATTTAGGAGATACGATTTATCGGGGTTTAACTACGTGGAAGGGGTCTAGGGCCAGAGAATTAATTACGAGGGTCTACTCTACGTCAAGATCTTTACAAATTAAGCATTTATAGACCTTTTAAGGAAAAGGGAGTTCAATGCAGAATTGTTGGAGGAGGGCAGAGCCCCCCAAAATGCAGAAAGATTCTCTACCCCCTGCACTCTCCCTATAAATCATCACTGGGTTGGAATTGTTTGTTTAAACCTAAACGAAAACCTGTATGCTATTATATTTACTACAAACCGAGTGAGTAACAAATCTAGTAAGTATTATATTTACTACAAATCCTTCTTTATCAAACACGATGCAGTTTTCCATTGCTTTTGGAGCATTGTCTAGAGGACATGATACCAGCCTGAGAGTTTATTTCCTTTTTAGCAACCCCTGTTGAGATACCTTGCCCAGTGGGTACATACAATTCGGATGAAAATGGGCCAAGTATTGCTGCCTGTAAGCCATGCACGGCTGGCTACTACTGCTTGGAAAAGACCGTCACTCCAACCCTACAGTGTGACAAAGGCTATTATTGTCCCACCAACATAACGGATGGTGTCTCTGCATTAATTATCGGCTCATACGGGCCTCAGCAAATGCCCTGCCCAAAAACAACATACACTGATGTCTATGGTACGCAAAATGTTGGCTCCTGTAAAACATGCACCATTGGAAATTACTGCAGAGAGGGAACTGCCACGCCCACTGTTTGTCCACGAGGCTACTACTGCCCAGCAAATATTTCGGATCCACAGCCTTGTCCGATCGGAACATATGGCCACGAAACTGGATTGCATTACAGAGAGAATTGTACACAATGTGATAAGGGATGGTGAGTTACTGCTTCATCTTTTTTTCAAATTTTAAAGCCTTTAGAGGGGCTTCAAAATTGCTTCATTTGTCACTTTTTATTCATCCGTATCAAAAATCACAGATGTTCTACAAGAGGCTTGCGCTTCCACAGTTTGTAAATCGTCTCTATGGGAAAATTGGAGTATCAAATGCGTATATATAAATTCAAGTGTATCCACTATTTACCCCAGCCTTTGAATGGCAACTGGATCTGAGAGGCCTACTGTTTAAAACATTTGATTTTCAAAGACTTGAAATTTTTCTGAACGCATTTCCATATCCATCTTAACATAACACAAAAAGCATCGAAAGTTTCACTGAATGAAATAAATTTCGCTCTGTAGGTACTGTGATGCTCAAGGGCTTCCCAACCCAAGAGCTCAATGTGACCCGGGCTACGTTTGTACCGGAGGTGCCTACACGAGCACCCCTACCGACGGGACAACCGGAAACATTTGCCCAGCTGGAGGATATTGTACAACGGGAAGCTGGGTATCGAAACCATGTCCCCCTGGAACATACAGCAATACGTCTGGTGCCACCAACGATAAGGACTGTCGCACATGTGATCCGGGCTACTACTGTATGAAAGCTAGTGGCCCTAGTCCGGAAGGTCCTTGCTGGGCAGGTTTTTATTGCAGTTCAGGATCAGACCGACCGAACCAAACTGAAGCCGACGCTGGATTTTATGCACCGGTTGGATCATCATCGCAACGTCCTTGCCAGGTCGGAACATATCAGCCATTTAAACGTGGTGGGAGCTGTCTCCCATGTAGACCTGGACATTATTGTGACACAACACAGTTAACCACAACTAAGACCTGTCGTGCTGGATATTATTGTCCTGAAGGAAGTGAAGTGGAGATAGCTTGCCCGGTCGGAACATACAATAACTTCACTGTGCAGAATTTGTCATCTGCTTGTCTTCCATGTCCAAAAGGAAAGTTCTGTAGTCCCTCAGCCCAAACATACCCAACAGGTACTTTGATTCATTCCTTCATTTTGTAACCGAGCATTCAGAGTTTCTCATATTCCTTTACGTGAAAACAAGTCTGATGTCTATCAGGTAGGCAGCTGATGATAGGTAGTGATGTTTTCTTTCATTTTTATGACTCTTACTCCGAACCTTTTCTAGATTAACACTTTCGATTATGACGTTTTGGCTCGATATGTCTTAAATTGTTTGATTGCTTCAAAGCAATTTATAAATTTTTCACTACCAAGAAAAATTGACTGTGAATTTTGTAGGCCAAGGACTAAATCTTCCCTGTTCTATACCTGACATTTACTTTATTTCATCAACGCTCGCACAAAGCCAGGTCGGGTTTTCTATGCTTGATTTTCACTTTGCAATGACAAGAGGTAGCATTCAGTCCATGCATTCAGAGGTAGCTTCGACTATGTTTCGACCAGTAGCGCATCTATTTTAAAATGGTTGTAATCTTCCAATCTCTCGTAGGTAATTGTGACGCTGGTCACATCTGCTTTGGCTCTGCAACGTATGCCACCCCAACAGACGGTGTTTCCTGGGGGAGACTTTGTTTACCAGGCTATTATTGTCCTGCTGGAACTACGTACGAAAGACCATGTCCAGAGGGTACCTATCTGTAAGTATGATGCAGCAAATCTGAAAGTGTTTCTTTTGTATCTGAGGTGATCCCATTTGGCCGCCCTACTTTTACAACCAGCCGAGTTTCTTGCTATTTGTTGTCACATCACGACTTTTTTGACGATTTTTAATTTTGTTTCAGGGGGACATCTGGGGGTAAAGCCGAAGCTGACTGTCATCTTTGTGACGAAGGGAAGTATTGCTCTGGCACCAATAACACTGCACCTACCGCCGACTGTTCTGCAGGGTATTATTGCAAGAGAGGTAACCGAATGCCAAATCCGAATAATGCAACAGTTGGTGGACCATGTTACAAGGGCCATCGCTGTCCACAGAGGACTACTAATCCGATTCCCTGCGACATTGGTATGCATTTTTATATACGAATGCTTATCTCTTTGTTTCAAAAAACAATCTCTTCTTTGCTTCTTGAAAAGCGTAAAAAGCTCTCTTTTTCTATACCTTGCTCGTAAGCCTGCAAGCTCTCATAAATCTCAGGTGTCTTTCTAATTACTTTTAAAATGTGCTTTTAATGGACACGTTCATGCCTAAAGCAACGATTCAAACAATGATAAAAACTGTTTTGAGATAGTCAATTGTAGTTTAACTAAATATAATAGCTCCGGAGTAGTCACAGCCTTTTGCTCCGGGGGTATCGTTCTCTGTAATGTTTTATAGTAGTTTTTGTTAGTATTGTAGTCTGTAGTATGTATTGTAACGTTTTAGCGGAATGTATAAAAAATACTAAAAGTATTTTCTGCTAGGTTTTCACAGCTGCTTTGTTTCGTCATAGGTTATTACACAAATGAAACTGGAAAGTCGACTTGTGACATCTGTCCTGCTGGCTTTGAGTGTGCATCCGGGTCGGTTACCCCAATGCCTTGCACGCAAGGGTATTTTTGTCACATAGGCAATGATGCAAAGTCTCTGGGGTTGAAGCAGCCATGTCCTGTAGGAACATTTGGTGCAACACCAGGCTTGTCCCTAGAGTCGCAGTGCAGTAAATGCTCCGGGGGTAAATACTGTGACGGTATTACCAAAAATAGTGTTACTGGACCATGCGATGCCGGATACTTTTGCAGGGAAAGTGCAATTAGCATTCGTCCAGCTGAAGATACTCAGAATCCTAAACGATTTGGTGCTTGTCCGTCTGGTGGCTACTACTGCGTCCAAGGCTCCGTGAGCCCAACGCCATGTCCGCCAGGCACCTATGCACCTGGTGGAAAGTTCAAGCTAACTAAAGAAGGTGATTGCGATCTATGCTTAGCCGGGTCCTACTGTGCTGCTGGCAACCAAACAGTCGTGTCCGGTCCTTGTTCTGCAGGCTACTATTGTAACAAAGGCTCCCCAGACAAGGCTCCTACCAACATAACATATGGTGGAATTTGTCCGCCGGGAACACACTGTCCGCTAGGATCCAGCTGGCCAATACCATGTGCAGCTGGTACTTACAATAACATTTCAGGCCAGGCAAGTTGCTCTACCTGTCCAAAAGGATTTTACTGTCCTGCTAATTCTACATATCCTATTGATTGTCCATCCGGCTACTGGTGTGAGCAAGGTGCCACTGTTGCTGATACGAACCCGTGTCCAGCCGGCTACTTCAACAACCTTACTCGAAGATGGCATAGAAGTCACTGCCAAGGATGTACTCCAGGATATTACTGTGAACTGCAAGGTATGGACCCAAGTTGAATAATACAATCGGGATGTTTCTTAGTGTCTAGTTTTACGACAAATCTTGAATGCACAAGTGAAAATTTATCGTATTATAAAAAGGCGCGTGTGCTGAGGATTTTAAGCTGTTAATTATCGACCAAAATATTATTTCATATTTTTATAATCATGTTGCGTTTCAATCCATTATTTAAGCAACGTTTACATGAAGGCTTTGAGTGTTCAATTTCAACATCAATTTCATTCATTTAAAAAACAAGAAATATAATTCAATAACACATCAATTTTCCCAAAATTTCAGTTACACTCTCCAGTCAAGACACCCTTTAAATATGAATATAGTGCTTTTGTTTTACATAAGGTCTTTTCCACTATTGTTAAGGTAACTACACCGAAAGATTCTTGCTAGAATAAAGGATAGTTTTTAAAACAAGTCAAATTGTTTCATTACGGTATCATTGTTATTTTAGGTTTAAGTGCAGTCACTGGAATGTGTGACCCTGGCTACTTTTGTTCAAATGCATCAATCGCTGCCCGACCAGGATCCCTCAGCCAAGGTGGTGGTCATTGTCCACTTGGATCTTATTGTCCCCAGGGCAGTCCACAACCTTTGATTTGCAAACCAGGACAGTACTGTCCAAACCAAGGTCTCGCTTTACCACTTGCAAATTGTTCCGAGGGCTATTATTGTCTTGCTGGTGCGTCATCGCCGAATCCCACAGATGGTGTCACCGGTAACATATGCCCGGCTGGTACCTACTGCCCGGCTGGAAGTCACAATTACACCTTATGTCCTCCAGGAACATTCTCAAATAGAACCGGAAACACTAATCTTACTAACTGCCTGAGTTGCACAGAAGGATCTTACTGCATGGGCTGGGGCAATACTGTACCCACAGCTAAATGTAGCGCTGGATTTTATTGTCCGTACGGACAGAGCCGTCCAGATCCACCATCATTTGACTGTTGGAAAGCATACTATTGTGAATCAGGGGCTACAAGCCCACAACCATGTCCATCTGGGACGTACCAGAATGAGGTCCAGAAATCAACTTGCAAGGTAGGGTTTGATCCTCGTTTTCGGATTTTAACATGCATTTGATTACTACTTATTCTTGTATAGTTTCTTACTTATGCTATTTTGTGGAGAAGCTTGGGATGTTCCCTAGTAAAGGGGATATGCAATTTTTAAGGGAGATGTTGGGGTTTTCCTTAAGATATTTTAAGTAACACTTTTAGGAACCTGACTTTTACGTACAGGTCTCAAAACATTCCGCGGCGAGTTTGGTTTTTCTAAAGCTAGTGCACTTGTTAAATTAGGGTGTTAGAGACCATGAGGTATCTGATAAATAGACCGGAAAATCGAATTTTATATATAGAAGCAATAAATCCATGCTTTCAGCTTTCCAATGCTCGATAGATTCTTTCAATTTATTCAAATCTAGTTGATTGTTGCATCTTATATGTTTTTTGTAGACGTGCCCCCCTGGCTATTACTGCGATGCATCTGTCTCTCCACTGGTCTCATACAACGCCTCTGTCTGCCCGAGTGGTCACTTTTGTCCTGCGGGTACCAAGTTTGCAAACGAGTTCAAATGCCCGCGAGGAACATTTAACAACGTGACTGGAATATCCCTTGCCACTCAGTGTACACCTTGCCCTGGGAAGTATTATTGTGATTATGAGGGACAAATATGGTACACTAAGCTGTGCAGTCCAGGTACGTTTGCCATAGAGTGCAAAGCTGGAAATTCGAGCATGTGATTTTATTCCAATTCCATTCATAATTGCTACCATTGTTATATGGAGAAACCATATTCACGGCAGTCTTCCAACCAAAAACCTTCAATTATCTCCGACTCATACCAAACAGAAATAGTCCTCCGATTGCTTGGACCCAATTGGCCATAACTAGAAAGCTTAGAAACGGGTTGTTATTTCACAAGGCCCCTTTTGGTACCTTAAGTAGTTCTCGAATATACTTTTTGTGGTAGATTCGGAAGAGACAGAAACTCTTCTCTATTATTGTTATTAAAGCATTAATCTGTCATATCTCAACTTGTTTCCAATAGTGTTTTGTATTATGGATACTTGTAGGACAGCTTTAGACGACTTGTTATTTTAGAGCCCTCAAATTTTGAAAACTGACGCTTGAATCTATCGAATCGAATCTATGTTTTGAATTTATATTATTTTTGCTTACCCTTTTTGATGTGCATGGTTATTCTCATAGGCAACAGTTTTTAATAATATATAATGATTACGCTATATATACTATACACTATGAAATGATAACACTTAAATAATGATTACACTGCTCTTCGAGTTTTTACCCAAGATTATTTTTTACTAAATTCTCTAACTTATTTCTCATCAACCAAGGCTACTACTGTCGAAGCGGGGCTTTTGTATCAACCCCAGAGATGATAACACCCGTTGGAGTTGACCACTTCAGGAATATGACAAATTGCACATGTCCAACATGCGAGTGTCCTGCTGGCTCTTTCAATTTTACAAATGGAGGACCATGTCCCAAAGGATTCTACTGCCCACTAGGGACAGACGAGCCAATCCCGTGCCCACGTGGCACTTACAGTGACAAGTTGAAACTACAGTCCGAGAGCCAGTGCTACAATTGCACCGCAGGACAATTTTGTGGGGAAATGAACCTGACAAAGCCAAGTGGTCCATGCTGGGCCGGATATTACTGTCCTACTGGAGCTGCTAGAGGTGACTGGATGTCTTGCCCGGAGGGTCAATATTGTGATGTTGGAACCATTTTGCCTGTAAACTGTCCGAATGGGACTTACAGAAATACAACCAATGGAAAGAATCTCACTGATTGCTGGTCCTGCCCTGGTGGAAAATACTGTGCCACACCCGGTCTTAGTACCCCCACAGGGGATTGTGCTCCAGGGTAAGTTTACATCCTATTTTCAGACTTGCTGGATCGCACCGCTTTTTGCTTAGTTTCGACAGGCTCTTTGAAACCGTAGAGCTGTTAGTTGAAAATGCCATTGAGTTATTTCCGATTACGTGCCTAGAGTTTTAATTAGCTATAAATTAGCTACAATTTGTTAGCCATAAGCCAGATTTATATTGGGAAAGTGTTAGTAAGCTTGCTTATTTGCAGTTGGCTCAGATTTCCAGTAGCTGATAACATCCCAAAAAGTATCAGTTTCATATTCTATTACTAATTAAAAGCTAAAAGCAATCACTTTTACAGTTGCAAATTTAAGTGAACTAGGCACGGTAATCCTAGCATGGTCTTGCAATTATCTGTCTTAATTTGTAGATTTTGTTAATTTTTGCATCTGGCTATTCACTTTTATCTTTGTTAGACGAATTGGCATGAAATTTTTACTTCCTTAGATACTACTGTCCAGTGGGTAGCTCCATGCGAGAGCCCCCTGCGAATATTTGCCCTGTTGGACACTACTGTCCTGGCGGTACCGCTGCTGCAAAACCCTGCCCAAGTAACATGATGGCCAATTACACAGGGGCACACCAATGTCAACCATGTCCTGCTGGATTCTACTGTTTGGTTTCTGGCGTGCCACTGCCGTGTACGAAAGGTTTTTACTGTCCCGCAGGCACCGGACATGATTTGCGTGCTTGCCCTCGTGGAACTATTGGGGTCCAGAAACAGTATAGCAAGTTACAAGACTGCCAACCCTGCCCCGCGGGAAAGTATTGCTCATTAGAACATGCTACTAATTACACTGGGCCGTGTAACGCAGGGCATTGGTGTTTGTATGGAATAGACAGAGCGAATCCCATTGGTGTTAACATTACTGCTTGCAATGCTACTTACAACGAAACATGTCCATTTTATTACGATGGAAGAGAAACAGGAAAAGGTGGCAAGTGTCCGGTTGGTCATTTTTGCCCTGTTGGAACCACTTTACCAAAGGGTTGTGCACCAGGGACATATTCTCCAATCGAAGGTTTATCGGTTTGTTACCCTTGTATGGAAGGTTATTATTGCCCATATGAGAACATGACGGACTACCACAGCTATCCTTGTCCTCAAGGACACTACTGCCCCAATGGAACCAAAACAGCCACAGAATTTCCATGTTTGAAAGGAACATACAACGATCAAAACAAAAGAATTAGCATTAGTGACTGCATCAGCTGCCAACCAGGCAAATATTGTCCGTCAACAGGTGAAAAATATTTTCTGTCAATTATTTTTACTACTTTGTATTGCTTTAAACAGCTTTTTTGGACATGGGGTTATGGAAGCATTAGTGTTTTAGTTTATCTGTCAAGATTTCCTTTCGTTTAATAGTAACAGGAAGATATTTGTATCTATTTTGCCTGATTATCCCTTCTGGAACACCTGCCTCTAGATTTTCACATGTTACTTTTGTATTAGGAAGTATTGTTTGTGCTGCTTCCCTTTACTGTTTCGATACAGCGATGTACATGACGCACTCTTGATTGTTTGCGAATTTCTACTAATGAGTATTTCTGTCGTCTTTTCAGGATTACCAAGCGCTAATAAGACCTGTGCTGCACGGTACTTCTGTCGAAGAAATGCCACATCGGGAACTCCCAACCAAGGCACTGATGCAAATATTTGTCCGCAAGGTCATTACTGCCCGGAAGGTACCGGCGAACCTGAGAATTGTCCGGCTGGAACATTTAGCAATCAAACAGGTTGGTATTTTTATTCTTGGTTAATAATAATATAATCAGATCGTTTGCAAATTGAACCTATTGTTTTCATCTGTAAATGCAAATGAATTGGTATAATATTTGTATGCACTTTCTGATTTATTTATTATTAATGGTGACTAACGGGTCTCCAGTGTCTTACTGTCTTTACGTATTTCTGCTGGCGAAGACTGGCAACACACATTGTCGTTTATTTGCATCTATGGTTTTCTTTTCTTTGTCTTTCTAGGCCTAATGTTAGTTTCGGAATGCGTTAACTGCACTGCTGGAGAATACTGTGGATCAGCCGGTTTAAACAGGACGAGTGGACCGTGTGAAATTGGCCATTACTGCCCAGAAGGATCATCAAGTTCCCGTCAAATACCTTGTGGCCCTGGAACCTTTTGCCCTGCTGGGTCTCGCGAAGAAACCCTATGTGAACCAGGCACATTTCAGCCCAATTCCACAAGATGGCTTAAATCTCAGTGCCAGACGTGTACCCCAGGTAAATTCCATTTTTGAGACCCTTTTTCTATTACAATGCAATTAGTTAAATAAGGAATATTCCACCATTCAATTAAGGTCAAGCTAAGGTCGAATGCAAAAAATCATTGGTATTAAAACGGTCTCAGATGCTTGTTTAATTATGCATTTTTGTTTTATTTAACAATTTGATGTTATAAAAAGCCAAAATTTAATAATGTAGTTGCGAAACAATCCTTTTGAACAATCTTTTTCTACCTCTTTCGTTACCGTATTTTTCATAACTTACTGTATATTAATCTTCATTGCTTGCAAGTCCATGATTTGTATTATTCCTTTTTATTTTCCAAGGATTTTACTGTGAAACATCAGGACTTGGTCAAGTTACCAATCCGTGTCAAAATGGCTCTTACTGTCCTGCTGGTTCAAAGGTACCCGCACCAATCACTTGTCCCAAAGGTTTCCATTGTCCAACTGGAAGTGCTATACCTCAACCTTGTCAAAATGGATATTATACAAACTTCACTGGTGCCTCTTCGTGTCTCATCTGCCCAAACAGCTTCTACTGCCTCCCTCTGAATTTCACTGGTGGCAATGTCACAGTTGTGGGTTATCACGATTGTCCGCGTGGCTATTACTGTCCGGCTGGTACAGGATCTGACTGGAAAAAATGTCCACCTGGCACATACAGTAATGAAACGAGACTTCATGATGTCAGTCAATGCAAGAGCTGCGACCCTGGACAGTATTGTGATGGCATTATACTTGTTCAACCGAATGGTCCATGCTCAGCCGGATACTACTGTAAAATAGGTATGTCATCGACTTCATGAAGAACTATTTGATTTATAATTTGCCTTTAAAGACTCGAGCCTTTAAAGGCATCGTATTTGTATAATGAACATCTGCAGTATTTTTGCTAGTTTTAGCAATATTCTCCTAAGATGAACAATTTCACAATTGAAGCATGTAAGATTATTCCTAGTTCATACACAATTGCCTCACCCAGCTTGAATACATGTGAGATGAGAATAATAGAATTAAGCCTTTGGACCCAGTTTCTTTCCACCGTATCCCTAGATTATTTTCTCAAAGATGTGTTTTTAACATTATCTAAATATTATTAGACGTAGAAGAAATCCTTATTGGGTCATTCCGCATCAAATCAACGCAAATTGATATCACTTTTTACCTCATGTTCTCAGATATCAATGAAACTTAGTGGTCCAATTTAGATCAATGCAAATAGAAAATCCAGAAAATTTCATTTAGTTATCTTATTCCATTCCAGGGTTGTGGGCACTTAAAATTTTGAGGACAACGCCCCTTTCAGCAAGTCCCGAAAGACCAAAATTGCCATTATTTTCGGTTCTAATCTTCCTATAATGTTGGGTGATGGCTTTTTTTAAAGGACACAATGAGCTCTATTCAAGAATGATTCCGCAATGTCCATAAATCTTCTAAAAGATTAGAATCTGCAAAAACCCTCCCTCCCTTTTAACCCCCCCCCCTGGAACATTTTCATGTGTCTGGATAGGCATTTTTACTTAACATGAAAATGGTTTTTTGCAGGGGTATCATTGTCGCAGCCCTACGTTTCAAGTTACAATCTTACGAATGACACTTGTCCATATGGATCCCTTCTTGGTCAGACGTTCAAAGGCATTGGGGATATTTGCCCGTCAGGACATTATTGCCCGGAAGGTTCTTCGAGTCCGATACCATGTCAGCCTGGATCTTACAACAATAAGACCGGTCAAAGTATATGCGTGACGTGCCCAGCTGGCTACTACTGCCCAGAAACAACAGTCGGCTTTTTACCCAACGTCTGTCCAAGTGGTTATTACTGTCCAGCTAACACAACACAGCCGAACCAGTACCCTTGTCCACCAGGCACCTACAATAGTCAAAATGGACAGAAGAATGCAAGTTCATGCAGGGCCTGCCCTCAAGGACAGTACTGTGAAAACTATGGTTTGTCTTGGCCGAGTGGATATTGCAGCTCCGGCTGGTACTGCAATGGCAGTGCGACGACCAACAAGACACTTACTCACGGCGGCAGATGCTTGGCTGGCTACTATTGTCCAACTGGCTCGGCACAACCATTACCTTGTCCACGTGGGCAGTACTGTGCTTCAAATGAGCTGGCCAGTCCGACCGGAAATTGTTCGGCAGGTTATTATTGCAATCTTCGCTCACAAGTACCAAACCCGGTGGGAATAAGTGAAGGAGACGAATGCCCAAGAGGGTATTACTGTCCAGAGGGCACTGTTTCTGCTATCCCTTGCAATCCTGGTTACTTCTTGGACAGCAAACTTGCCAAAAATGTATCGTTTTGCAAGATCTGCACCCCAGGGAAGTATTGCAATGGCAGTGGTTTGCCGACGCCATCAGGCAACTGCAGTCCTGGCTATTACTGTCCGGCTGGTCAAGTATCTCAAACTGCTGTTGCTTGCCCTGTAGGGCACTATTGTGTTGGGGGAAAGGGTCATCCTGAAGCATGTCCTTCTGGCGCCTATCAAAACCAATTGGCACAGTCCGGTTGTAAAACATGTCCGGAACAATACTACTGCAATGCTACGTTTGGGCCGGTGGTCAACTACACGCATTACATCTGCCCCTCAGGGTATTTCTGCCCAGCTGGAACGAAGTTTAGCACAGAAAACCCATGTGACCTTGGAACTTTCAATAATGTAACAGGAATTGCGAATCAATCAGAATGTGCAAGCTGTCTCGGTGGCTATTACTGCGGACAAAAAGGACTTTCCTACCCAAATACCCTTTGTGATGCTGGCTATTTTTGCAAATCAGGTGAATTTTAATTTTTCCAATCATCTTTGTGTCTTTTATAGTATCTGAAAAAGAGAATCGACAATTCTCGGAACAAGAGAATCGACTGTTAATAGAAGATGAGACAATTTTGTTTGAAGCTGAGTAAAAACCATCCGCAGTTGTCAGATTCCTTTAAGCTGTTTGTTTATAAGTTAACTGTAAAGAAACCACGCTAAGATCATTACTGATAAACCTTAGTATTATTTCCTAAGTTTATAAATGTGACCCTTATTCTAATTAAAACGGAAAATCCCTATACTGATGATCAAGTTTTTGATCAATAACAAGCGTATAATGATGATCAAACTTTTTTCTTCTGGTTGGCCTTATCTTAATAGCGATTCCATTTTATCGGCCTTACCTTGATACGGCTTTTGATTTCTGGTCTTTTAAAATTACAAACTCAGGGTAAAATTAATTTCATATCACAGGGGCAAAAACATCGACGCCCATGGAAGGGGCAAATGCATACGTATGTCCACTTGGTCACTATTGTCTGGTTGGAACTGCTGAACCAAAGAAGTGTCCGATAGGTAGCCTTGGGTTATCAACCGGACTCACAATGGAAAGTCAATGCACCTTGTGCTTTGGTGGAAGGTATTGTGACATACCAGGCAAGTACAATGACTCTGGACCGTGCCAACAAGGTTTCTACTGCCCGAATGGTTCCAAGAGTGCCCAGGAAATTGTATGCCCTGCTGGAAGATACTGTCCCCAAGGAAGTGCAACACCTATGCTGTGCCCAAGGGGTACATTCAGCAACAATACTCAGTTGTGGAGAGAAGATCAATGTGTTAACTGTACAACTGGATCTTACTGTGCTGAAAATGGTTTGACTGAGCCAAGTGGTCCATGTCGCCAGGGTTATTATTGCCCGATTGGATCAAAAGTCGATAATCCGGTCGATTGCCCTGTTGGCCTGCATTGCCCTACTGGTCAGTTTTCTATCAAATCTTTTTTGTAGATTTTCTATCACTCTGTACTTTGTTAAAATTTTGATATTTAGATTTTCGTATTAAGCAGTTAGTGTTTTTCTAATTTTATATTACCATTTGTTTTGGAAAAGTGTATAAGAATGACGATTTACTCCAATTTGCAGGAAGCAAAACCCCCAAGCAATGCTCGCCGGGTTACTTCACAAACACCACAAGGAACTTTGTATGCAGCCCTTGTCCAGCTGGATTCTACTGTGTTCCAATCAACACAAGTGTAACACCCTACCCAGGTATTGCTGCGTGCCCAAGAGGATACTACTGCCCTGAAATGACCGGACTGAACTGGCTACCCTGTCCAAGGGGAACTTACAGCAACAACACCGGGTTATCAACATCAAACCAGTGCTTGGACTGTCCTGGAGGTAAATTCTGTGCGGCTCTGAATGCCCTAGAGGCAAGTGGCTATTGTGATGGCGGCTATTATTGTGAGTCTGGGGTTGATCGAAGGGATCCTATTTACTCAAACGGATCCGTGACTGTCAATAATTGCACAAGAGGAGTCCATACAGGTAGGCACAGTTGGCAATCATTTTTTCCTATGAAAACTACATCTGTTGTTTTAGTTATCAAAAAGCATTGTGACAATTACAGAAGCTCTCAGAAATGAAAATCAAAACTAGGCGTAGTCTGGGTGTGGCTACTTCCACGCTACCTCACGACCTCTATTACTAAATAAAATCCTCCCATTTCTTTATTATGTATAAATTTAGAAATTTTTGAGTTAAATGAATTTTGGAATGAATCTAGATAAAACGCCAAGATAAATGCACTATGTTTCAGGCTTTGGCGGCGTGTGTCCTCCTGGCAGATATTGCCCTGTCGGCTCTGTAAGGCCTTTGGGCTGCCCACCGGGAAGCTACCAAGACGAGACAGGCAAAACCTACTGCAAAGCATGCCCTGCTGGTTACTACTGCTACGAAAACACCACACTGTACAGCCCATATAGATGTCCACAAGGCCATTACTGCCCGCTGAACACAACAGATCCCTACCAGTACAAATGCTGGCCTGGCACATATAACCCATACACAACTCAGACAAATTCATCAGCATGTTTACCTTGTGATCCCGGAAAATACTGCGATGGCTATGGTTTAGCGAGCGTCACTGCAGACTGCTATGGGGGATATTACTGTCCGAGCGGTGCTAGAAATGCTACCATGATAAAGTGTTCCATTGGTCATTTCTGTCCAAATGGCTCTTCTAGTCAACAGCCATGCCCAGGGGGGAAGTACTGTGCTCACGATGGGCAATCTTCTCCAACCTACGAGTGTGCAGGCGGTTACTACTGCACTTTGAGATCCAGCTCTGCCACACCCACTGATGGTACCACTGGAAACATTTGCCCCCGTGGAAAGTACTGCCCATTAGGAACTGAAGTGCCCAAGAGCTGTCCGCTCGGGACTTTCCTCAATTCAACAGGCAATGTGTAAGTGTGATTTATGCATTTAGTCAGCTCTGCACCTGAAAAAATTGCTTTTTATTTTGTCTATTCAAATAAACTTAACAAATTTTTAGAGTAAAATGCCTGCCAAGTATCTTTCAAACCTGACCTTTCTGAGAAACATAGCTTATAAATTACTAATATACCCATGTAAAAACTGTAAAGAAGAAGCCATAAACTGAAGGGGAATTCATTAGCGAATTGCACGTTGCATGTATACTGACTTGAACAGAAGCCATAATAGTTGCCCCTTTCTCGGCAGTTCATTCTGGTTCAAAAATACTCGCACACAATGCACAACTGAAAGAAACCTTAATTTCGGTTTCTTTTCGGGCAGACATGACTTCAAAATGTCTTAGATGGCATAAAATCAGACGCGACCGATATGAAATATGTTAACACGAAATGAAGGAAATATTTTAATAATGTGAATACGAAATGGAGACAATGTGGGGAACACCAAAAGATAGAAACAGTTCTGTAATGTCCAAGAATGTTTATGTTCAAAGACGTTTTGGAAGACTTGTAGAAAATAGCGAATGAAAAGCAACTATTTTGGCCAGCTACCAGCACTTATGGTGTAGTTATTTATGGAATATTTTGACTTGTTGTCTTGTAACATTTTCTTATCTTTATGCTCATTAGAAATATTTCCGATTGTCAACCATGCACTCCTGGCTGGTTCTGCGGAGGAATGGGTCTTCCTGTCCCTACAAACAAATGCAACCAAGGCTATTACTGCATTTCAAAAGCTAACAATGCCACCCAATACCAATGTCCCCCTGGATACCACTGCCCCGCTGGCAGTGCTGATAAGCAACCATGTCCGTCTGGTACCTACCAAAACGAATGGGCCAAGTGGACCTGCAAGACGTGCCCCACTGGTTATTATTGCAACGCTACCTTTGGTCCAGTGTCTCTTTTTGGTTCATATGAATGTCCTATGGGCTTTTACTGCCCGCCTGGTACTAAATTTTCAACTGAGTACCCATGTGGCTTGGGCACTTTCCTAAATAGAACGAAAGGCGAATCAGATGCAGACTGTATTCCTTGCATCGGCCAGTTTGTGTGTGACAGCACAGGTCTGGCCAGCCCATGGAGATTGTGTAGCAGTGGATATTACTGTCGCCGGGGAGTCAATTCAACGACTCCGAGGGCTGGAACCGATGGGGACCGTTGTCCACCTGGTCATTACTGCCCCCAAGGTACGTAGTATAATGTGTGTTTTGATTCCAAAACCTTTTTCTTATCTTTAGGGTTAATTTTAGGAAATGACTGCTCAAGGAGAAAGCAAAATGTTACAAGAAGGAAATATGTGCTCACTCGGCAATGTGCAAAGAACTTTACCGAGAATGACACTCGGTGATTTATAAAGCCCCAAATATTGAAGAATGGCTCTTTCTTTTCTTGTTAATTGGGGGATATGGTAAAACAGTATGTTCCTTCCAACATTAGAAACATATCTCTTCCCCTGAGACCACAGCCTCGACGGTCTTGCAGATCTAAAACAACAACCAAAACTAAAAACCAGATTGTCCCAAAAATTATAAGGGCGACAGGTTTCGGATAACGTTGAGAACCCGATTGATGTTTGATCTAGCAGTTTTAGAATCATTGTACATAAAAATGAAAAAAATCACTATCTTGTAGACAGAATGATTTTTTACCCATGCACTCTTTTGGTAATATTCCTAACTTAAAGTTCACGGCCAATAATCTGACGTTTGATTCTCGGTAGAGTTTCAGACGAAAAGCTTCAGTGTGTTTTCTTAATGCCATTCTTATTTTATCTGTTTGAGCGCTGTTACCCAATAATTCAAATGCTTTTTTCATTAGCTTTTTCCTTTTGTCAATAGGAACTGATGAACCAATCGAGTGTCCTGTTGGCACATTCAGACCAGGCTATCTTGGCAAAAGAGTTGAAGACTGCCACAATTGCACAGGTGGAAAATTTTGTAACATTACTGGCCTTGTTCAACCGGCCGGTGATTGTGATGCAGGCTATTACTGCCCGATAGGCGCCTCCTCCCGGACTCAGATCATCTGTCCACCCGGACATTTTTGTGTACAAGGCTCTGAATATCCACAAGAGTGTCCGAATGGTACCGCCTCAAATGGAACCGGCCTTGCTGCTTCGAACGATTGTCCCAAGTGTCAAAAAGGGTATTATTGCGCTACAACTAAACTAACGACGCCAACCGGTCCGTGCGCAGCTGGTTATTATTGTCCAACCGGCAGCAGTAGCGACAAGGCCGTTGTCTGCCCCTCTGCTATGCACTGTCCTCTGGGTAGCGCCGAACCACAAAACTGCCCTGATGGAAACTACACAGGCTGGCCGATGGCGAGTTCTTGCGCAACTTGCCCAGCTGGCTACTACTGTATCTCGAAACATGTCATTCCAGGTACGAATTACTTTAATTAGTTGTATTAACAAGAACTAAATTATTCAAATGGTTTTTTAAGAAGTAAAAATGCGCTTTGGTATGTAGAACAAGAAGGTTCTGCGTTGTCGTTATACCAAAAGGTGTAAAATTTCGTCTTTACAGCTTCGAGCTGTTATTAACGGATGGGTAATCAGTAACTGTTATGAATGAAAGTTTATTGAACTATTAGCTTATTCCAAACCGCATCAGTTGTCTGGTTCTACAATCCTTAGCAGGCAAGACAGTTTCAATTTTTTCCCAGCTTATCTTCTTATTTTTGTCATATATGTAGCTGAAATTAGGATAGTTAATTTATAGGCCTTCTACTTTTGCTCTAGCATTTTTTTATTACTTTCAACGTTTTTTAACAATATTGGAATTTCGTATCCAATTTCAATTCGTGTGTTATTGTATGTTTAAGTTTTGACTTATTTACTATTCTTTACTTATCTTTCAGGCCAAAACGAATCCGGTATCTTCCCGTGTCCTAAAGGATTCTACTGCCCGGCTGGTACTGGAAACAACTGGAGACCGTGTCCATTGGGAACATACAGCAACAACCTGAATTTGAAGGAGGAACGTGAATGTACGCCATGTGATCCAGGAAAGTTCTGTGCCAGTTGGAATATGACGACCGTAAGTGGAGACTGTGATCCGGGCTATTATTGTGTGTCCGGATCGCATACAGCTACCCCACAGCTGACCAACCTTACGCACTGTCCAGCCACGTTTAGTCATTTGAGTATTGGAGGAAAATGTCCATCAGGGAACTACTGTCCGATCGGAAGTAAATCATATCATGGTGAGGAAGTTTTTGTTGATGGTCCCTTACAAATGACGCATATACTAGAAATTCATGAAAAAGGAATTGATAACTCAAACCTGTTTTTCAAGGTCTTGTGAATCTTCACGGTCTGAAGTTTATTGATCAATCTTCACTGTTTTTGGAGTCCAAAGATAGAAAAGTTTCAAGATTGTTTTGCCCTGCTACTTTCGTTGTGTTGTCTCAAGAATGTGTTGCTTGAGAAATTTCTTTTGCACAGTGAAAGGTTTGGGAAATATTGCTGACTTCACTCATTGTATTTATACGTCAGTGTTTTATAATATGATAGTAATGCTTATGTCGATTAAATATGATTAATGGCAACTGTTTGGTTTTGCCATGGATGGTCTGCTTAACATCTTAGCCTTCTGCAACAAATTAAAAGTATGGATGTAAAAGGTATTCTTTGTTGCGAATGTATTGAATCATTATGATCAAACGTTCTTTTGCAGCTTGCCTTCATGGAACTTATGCCGATGTGGAAGGCCTAAGTGCATGCCTTACCTGCCCACCTGGTTATTTCTGCCTCAACGAAACATCAAACTACCTTGTTAATAGCTGCCCGAAAGGACACTACTGTCCTGCTGGAACGAAAGAGCCATACCAATTCAAATGTGCTCCTGGAACTTTTAATGATAAGGTTGGAATGCAGAATGACAGTGCTTGTCTCCCTTGCGAAGGTGGAAAGTATTGCGAAGGATTTGGGAATTCCAGGCCCACAAACAGTTGTGATCCTGGGTGGTACTGCCCTTCAAAAGCAGACAATGCCCGGTTTAGGCAATGTCAGCCCCGGTTCTATTGTCCCACAGGATCAGCTCAGATGCAGCCATGTTTGTCTGGCATGTTTTGTGACACTCCTGAGTTAGCATACCCCAGAGACCAATGTGATGCAGGCTACTACTGCCCTAATGGCTCGATATCTAGGACTGAAGTAGATTGTCCACGTGGCTATTTTTGTGGCAAAGGCACGTCGGCGCCAAAAGCATGCCAACCCGGCACGTATCAGCCAATTTTGCGTGCACATAATGCTAGTCAATGTGTGAACTGCACGGCCGGTTTCTACTGTAATAACACTGCATTATCAAGCCCAGATGGGCAATGTGGGAATGGCTATTACTGTCCTTCCAGACAGAGTCTTCAATATCCTCCAGCATTTATCTGCCCAAAAGGTCATTATTGTCAAATTGGCTACAGTCTACCAAGGAGATGTGAAAATGGAACGTATCAAGATAACACTGGAATGACGTCATGCAAGGCATGTTTAGCTGGGTACTATTGCGATAATACTGTCACTGCAGTGACCACACTGACCGGTAGGGAATGCCCACCCGGATCTTACTGTCCAACTAGAACGCGGTATGCGAGAGAGTTTGGATGCCAACCTGGTACTTGGTCCAACCGGACTGGATTAGTCAATCCATCACAATGCGATGCTTGTCCACCAAGGTAATGTACAATACAGAGGCTAGACGAGCTTTCGTAACTATTGCATCATCTGTTATTTCTGGTTCATCTTTTCATTCTATTCAGACGCTGGAAAGTATACAACAATTTCGTTATGTGTGATTCAATGGGTCTGTTATCGAGCATTGAGCGATATCTCCTGTTTCAACTGGATAGCTTTCTTTAGGCTATTTTTCTAAAATGTTTGTTCTTTAAAACTTTATATTAATGTTTCACAATTGTAATTATTTGTTATTATTCTTTGCACACATACTTCCAATTGCTGTTGTTGCGTAATATTAAGAACCTGGTGGCCTATTTCAGTTTCTGAACATTTCCCTCGGCAGTATGCATTTCATCGAGTTCTATTTTCTTTTCACTTAAGGTATTTTTGCCAGCAACGAGGCCTAAGCAATCCAGAAGGCCTTTGCTTGCCAGGTTTCTTCTGCAACGGCTCGGCAAGCAGGCCCGACCCACCGGCGAATCGTTGTCCCCTTGGTCACTACTGCGTAGAAGGAACCTACCTGCCGCAGCCGTGCCCACGTGGCTACTTTGCAAATCGAACTGGTTCTGCAAATCTTTCTGACTGCACACCTTGCAGTCCTGGTAAATGGTGTGACCCCAACGCAGGAGCTGGGGTGACTGAACAAACATGTGATCCAGGATTCATCTGT
Source organism: Rhopilema esculentum (assembly GCF_013076305.1). The sequence goes on from NW_027019322.1 coordinate 3,598,948, forward strand.
GTTCTTGGTACGTCAATAATTATAGAACGGGGACACGGGTTAATGAGAATGATTATAGTTTCATATGCATTTCTAAAGGAAACTTATGACTATGAAATCATTAGTGCTTCTTGAAAAGATTAAAACTTTGTTTACAGTTTAAGCCGGGATAGTTGAAATGGATGTCGATGAGATCCATTTCAAGGTTGAAAACTTTTGTCAGAGTAATGCCAATACCATATTATCTCAAATAGAAGTTGTGACTTCTATCTTTTTTTGTCTGTTTAAGGGCGGCAAATTGACGTTTTAACTAGATGCTAACCAGAATTTTGACCGGGAAACAAATAACTGCATTGATCTTGGTTTTGTCGTTTGTTTTAAAGGGTACCTAAAAGTAAAGAATATTCGGTGTATGAATTGTGTTTATCTCTTTTGCTTTTCCTTTTTGACGACAAATTTTATTGTGGTAATTGAAAAGCACAACGAATTGCTGAAAAAAATTGCCGAAAATATGACCAAATTAGCCGAATTTTTTGTTCGGCGGAGAATATTGTTTGCTAAGGTCGTGCCAAATCTTTTCCGTCAAATGTTTGCCCTTTGCTGTACATGTGTTTTCATGAATTTTACATTTTCTCCAGGTGCAACTACTCCAAAACCAACCAATCTGACTGGAGGTGGCTATGTTTGTCCCGTCGGGCATTACTGTACTGCCGGAGCTTTGAGAGAAAAACCATGTGATCCAGGAACGTATAGTCCTACACCTGGTTTAGGCTCCTGTCTTGCATGCAGAGAGGGCTTCGCATGTCCTGGCTTTGCGACTGTTTATCCTAAGACTTGCCCTGTTGGTCATTATTGTGGCAATGGAACATCGACTACATCAGGAACTGCTTGCCCCAAGGGTACCTTTCAGCCGAAGCTCAATAGATCTAGACTATCTGATTGTCTTCTATGCCCTCCGGGTAAGTTTTGCAATGATACTGGGCTTGCCGCGCCTGCAGGGGAATGTCATGCTGGTTTCTTATGCTCGCTAGGCCAGACTGTACCAAATCCAGCTTCAGGACAATGTCCAACCGGTCACTACTGCGAAATAGGTTCTTTGAATGCCACCTTGTGTCCTGCTGGTACAGTTAGAAAGACCGTTGGGGGTGCGTCAAGAAATGATTGTGCACCTTGTGATCCAGGCCACTTTTGTGAAACACCGGGACTCAAACAACCATCTGGAAAATGCTTCCAAGGATTTTACTGCCCCGAGTCTATCGAGATCAAATTTGCAAATCCAACAAGCTACCCGTGTCCTAGAGGTTTTTACTGTGGAAGCGGCACTTCTGTGCCCAAAGGGTGTCCTCCAGGGACATACCAACCCTCAGAGGGATCTTGGGAATGTCTCGATTGCCCATCTGGTAAGTTTTGCAGAGGTAACACCTCAATGCCAGAGCCTTGTCCACCACATACTTTCTGCCTTAATAAGACAATTGTTCCAGAGTTTTGTCCAAATGGAACGTTCACATATGCTAATGAAACCGGACTCTACTCACCAGCACAGTGTAGATCTTGCATACCTGGTCATTACTGCCAACGCGGAATAATCGCAGGTCTTTGCAGCGGTGGTTATATCTGCAGACGCGGCAGTCCCGACCCTTGGCCTACTGATCCAAAAATTGGTGAAATTTGCCCCATTGGATTCTACTGTCCTCCAGGGGCTATAGACAAAATCAAATGCCCTAGGGGCCTTGTCATAACTACAAAGGGTAGAGCTAATATATCTGATTGCCAACGATGTGCGCCTGGTTTTATATGTACGGATGATAATACGGTTCCTATGCCATGTGGACGCGGCTTCTATTGCCCATATAACATGGACAGAATGCCATGTCGAATTGGAACATACAACAATTATTCTTTTGCTGAAGATGAGTCGTTCTGTAAAACATGTCCTGCTGGATACTGGTGCAGACTAAATGGTAAGCTGTTAGCTTAAAAACATTACTGCATATGAATAACATGTTAAAGGCTAGATTGCAAGATAATTCTAAAATCCTTATTTGTTAGTGTTTCGATATCTCGTCTAGATTTATTACATCAAAAAATAATTTCTTTTTATTCGAGTTACAGGTTATAATTTTTTATCAAAAAGTACTGAGATGCTTTAAAAATCTTTGATTAAAAATTCATTTCGTCTATCTATCCAATTTATTTCAAAAACTTCTGTTTATTTCCAAACCTCAGTAATATTTTTCAAGAATGTCCGCCCTCATACTAGAATGATAACCTAATGAAAACTTTATTAAGCAGTCGCAAATTTCTAGCTTCAAAACTAGAAACAAATTAGGTCTCCTAGCACTACTTAGCACAAAGCTTTGCTTTATCGAAAAAGCTTATCATATACCCGTGCCATGGTCTAGAACTACATTCCTTTAAACATCAGAGCACTTGAAATGTTAACTTATTTCAAGTTATTTAGCTGAAAAGTTATTTTCAGAGCTAGAAAAGTCTCCAACTCCTAAAAGAGCTGTTAAATTCTCTTATTGTTGACTATTACGCCTTATACAATTGTATATTTATATGTGATTATAACGTGTTTCAAATTTAAAAACGGATAAGGTTTCGTGTATTACAACTTTTTTAATATGATTAAATAAATCAAAAGTGTTTTTGACATGATTGTTCTATATTGGTTTCCAGGAACTGCTGACTATTCCCAGAACCATTGCCCTGTTGGTCACTACTGCGAGGAAGGTGTCTTGGTTCCTGAACCATGCCCAGCAGGCACCTACCGCAATGAAACACAAGGCCGTAACATAAACGATTGCTTTACCTGCCCACCTGGAAACTACTGCCCCTTGAACGGTTCTACTTTCTACATCCCTTGTTCAAATGGCTCCTTCTGCTTTAATGGCACTGCACAACCAAGACCATGTGCTGCTGGATTCTATTGTCCAGAGGCTAAATTACAGCTCCCCTGTGCGCCAGGTTTTTACTGTCCGGAAAGATCAGAAAAGGCAATACCTTGTCCGAAAGGTCATTATTGTGAAGGAGGAAATACCTGCAACGTCACCCGGGCCGGCACAGTTTTACCAAAGATTTGTCCAGCAGGTATATTGTTAGCAGTAGTATGTTAAGACTACACACGACTACGTATTTCTGCAAGATTACGTACGTGCCGTCCCATTTCTCATTTAGTTTATTTTTCTTGAAGAAGTAGGAGAGCTCGGTATCAGATATTCAAGATTACGTTAAAAGATTTCCCCAATCTAACAGTCTGCGATACTTTAATGTAATTAGTCCATAATTTTTTTGTTTTTTCTTGTTTAACAAGGATACAGAGAAAAAGATGGAGCTCTGCGGCATACGTTTTCAGACACATGTGAGGTCTGCAAACCGGGATTTTTTGGTAATATGTCAGATAGAGCAGAATGTCAAAGATGCAGAGCTGGCGTTATTTGTCTCCAAGGTTTGTTTTGATAGATTTTTACGAAAATTTGTAAGCCATATTTGTCAGCCATTATTGTCAGCCATATTAAGACCCCAGATAACACCTAGGCCAATTTTGGAACAGAAAGGTGCCTGTGCCTAACTGTACGATAGTCGTGTCATGTTTTTATAGAAAGAACGAATGGGGAAAGTTATAACTTGGATCTATAATTCCTCAGCTCATTAGAGACACTGCGAAATATTGTTGCCTCTATAATAATTATTAAACAATTCGTTTTCATCTTCTTTTTATAGGAGCAACCACTGATTATCCGTTAGCTAACGATACGGTGCATGGAGTTAAAAGAACCAAATCGTACCCATGTCCACCTGGGTACTACTGTCCATCCGGCACTGTTTTACCGACGCCATGTCCCAACGGCACATATAGCAGCGAAAAGTATGCTGGTGATCTTTCTAAATGCTTGCCATGTGCAGTGAACCATTATAATCATCTGACGGGACAGGTTGCATGTTTCCATTGCGGAGGACAAGCTAAACAGCCCTATAGAGGTCAACAAAAGTGTCGCTGTAATGGGCTGCATCGAGTTTTTATGGTAAGAAGGTTTTCAGACATGTAATAAACCAATTATTTATTAAACATACGGCAAAGCCCCATTTTATTCTTATGTTCTTTTAAGCTTTTTTCTTTAGATTTCAGTAACTTTGCTTTTTTTATGCTGCTAATATTTTATTTCTCACACAATTCCCGCTTTTTTTGTTTGCAGCCAAGTGATAAGACATGCGAGTGCGAAAAAGGCTACCAGGTATTATCCGGCAGGAAACAGGATTGTGTCCGGAAGTTTTATCCACTTTGTCCGGAAAGAACCAGTAGAACACAAGATGGCCAGTGTTTCACGGAGCAACAATGGGAGCAACATTGCAAAGCAAAGGTGAATTCTTTCTGCAATTATCTAGCTTATTATTTGTAATACTTTATAAAAGAACAATAGAGTTGTTAATATTCAAACTATACAGATTTTAAGATTTGAAAACATTCCGTGTCAACTTTAAATAGCAACCAGGTGTTGTACCGATGTAGCCAATGTTTGTTTTCGGTTTATTGTCATGCACATAAATTGAAATCGATTCGCAAAGTATCTAACTATGTAAGATAGTCTAACTGTGCAAACTCTCTGTAAAATAGATTCCTTTTATTAAATCTTTAATTTCTGCATGCATTTTCTGAATTTGATATACCCAAGGCTCGTAAACCCTAATGTGCTGAATACTGCTACAGTCTTTTGCAATGCAATGTTGTCTTAGGTTCACTGTAGGAAAGTACTTTGCTGTTTTCTTATAAGCGTTACTTCATGTTGATAGGTTTGCAAAACGTCGGAGTATCTTGGATATGATCGTCAGCTTGGCATGTGCAAATGCGTGGTATGTAGATACTCATAAGAAAGACTTGTGAGCGAAGAATTTCGAATCTGACTCGGGACTACTTTATTTAGTACGATTTTTAGCAATAAGAGGGATATTATGAAAAGAAACAGCGTCATCTATGCTCATTCTGTTTGAGCGCTGATTTTTGATTAGAATAAATGTTTCACAAATGTTTAGTTAGAATGAATGAATAATTAGAACAAATATTTAATGTTGGGGAGTAAATGCCATCTATTTCGATATCGACTTGACAGAACTGAATATACAGCATAAAGAATTTGAATGCTTTATGACGTCACATGCTCTAGCTCCAGCTGCCTTTTGCGGCTTTTAACTGTTACATGTTTCGTTGACGTTATTGATAAATGATCAGACTTTTGTAGTTCTGGTAAAGCTGCTAAGAAATTTAAAGTATAGAATAATTGAAAAATTTGCGTAAATAGCTTGTTATTAACAAATCTTCCTTCTTTTTGTATAGTCGGAATTAACTTCAGTTTTACTCTCAATTTCAGGTGGAGGACCTCGACCAAGTTTGCGGGAAAAGTTGTCGTGTGAATAACAAGAAACGTCTCCAGTATGTATGCTCATCTCCTCCAAAGCTACGAATCACTGGCGCTGGAAATTCAATTGTAAGTTAATGTCTCTTCAATGATACGTATTCACATTAGTTTCAGTTTAACTTTCAATTTGCTTCGAATTTAGTCGATTTCTAGGAGACCGTACGGTCGTTTTCCTTTTGGCTTCACGTTGATTGTTATTCTTATTAACCATCGATCATGACCTTTGCAGAAGTGATAGCCAATTTACCTTAAAGTTTTAATTCTTATTTTCGAAATGGTCGATTACTGGGTGAGTGATCAGAGTGATTTATTGATTTCTTGCTATTTATGATTTGATTATAAAACCTGTCATCTTAATTCGATTGGCAGATAATTTTGTTTGCTCTGTTGTAGATCAAGGAATACACCTATAGCCAAATTTCAGCTGTTCCTAGTTTGAAGGATAGTTTCAGCGTTGATAAATGCGAAAAGATTGACGACAAGGCTTACCCGTGCTACTTCGTTCAGTTGACTGGTAAGTGGATACAAGATACCATCTAATAACCATCTAATAATTATCTTCCCTCTGGAAATCAAAGTGATGGTCAACTGTCCTTTGAGCGACATGATGATACACCAGACCATGCAATTTTGTTCCCTGCTTATATTACGTGGCTTATAGTCAAAGCCTGTTTTAACATGCTGCTAAACGTATTAAAACCTTTCCAACTTTTTTACAGTCACATCACTTTTCCGTCTCTTACGTGCATTCTGTTTCCACTTACTTTATGTTTCGTTTTTTGCCTGTATGCTTTCTCCTTCCTTTTAGTTCTTACCTTTCTCAACCTAGAAAGTGTCGCAAGCTACAAACTTTGTAGTGATCATCCCCATTTGATCATTTTTAAAACTTGTGTCATACGCACATGTAAAAAACCTGCCAGGGTACTTTGGCGCTCAAGAAATAAGTTAACCACAAGTTGGTTAAAGTTATTTTTGTTCCTCCATTTTTTATTCTAATGCAATCCCTACAACAACTTGCTGATATTTTGTTATCGATGTTTCTTTACAGCTAACGGATTCGAAGGTGTGTACGATCCTCCAGCAGCCATTTTGGAAGCCCTGTTAAACTTCAATGCGGAAGCACCACAAACAACCGCTCCATCGCGTCGACGAAGGGCAATTTCCACCACAGTTGCACCTGCCAGCACGAATTTAACTGGTGTGACCAATCCGACTGTCTGTCTTCTGCATGGTGAACCTATGCTGTTTGGTGTTAACAACAATTATTTCCCAGAGTACGATGAGGGTAATCTGTACAATACTAACCCGAACTTTGATTTTGGAGCCTTTAAGGACATGGCCGAGAAACATCGACTCATGAAGACCAATTCGACTCTGTTCTCCTTCAAATTCAGTGAAGCTGGAGTTTATGTTTTCATGCTTAGCTCAAATTCCGACAGCAAAATGGTACGTACCTACACTATTTAAATTTCCGACAAATTATATATATTAGATATAATCAAAATTGTATTGGCATTGGTTTTCAAGAGATTAAGAGGCTTTCTTTGTGTTTGGGCTCAATGTGAGTGAGGAAGAACCTCATTTCAGTTCTGCTGCTCATTTGTATAATTGAATTTGTGTATCTTAATGGCAGAAAGAATAAATGATTAACGTAGCTAGCTAGAGTCGGGTGATTGTCACAGTTGAAGTAGACATTACACAACTTTCATTTCCAATGGTTTATCGTATAACTGTTTTCTTTGAACAACTTTTCCGCTAGTTTCATTGTTTAAGCCAATGCTTTGATTTGCGGTTCTGTCACGATCTTGTCATCCATGATTGTGTAGAATGCAAGATGTCTTCTACGAATGCAAGATGGTTGTATTCTACGAAAAACAACTGGCTTTTATAGAATAGAACCATCCTTTTTGATTCCTCAAAGGTTATTCCAAATTCTGACAACAATCTTTCTCTATTAACATACAAATAAGCAGTCTTTGTAACAAATTTTCACCGTAATATGTGGCTTCCATTCTAGTTCATTCGCGTGATGGCGAAGGGAGCCCAGTGCGCCGAAGACGGTCCGTTCTTTCCGACCACTCCACGACTCATCATCCAAAACGGGATTGCCATCGACAGCAACATCCTTATCACACCTGATTGGCTTTACATCGGACTAATGCTTGGCAGTTTCTTCCTTCTTGTGATTGTACTTGCAATTGCATTGGTGAGGATGCTTTTGTTTCAGTTTCAAACCTACTAATTCTTATTTCAGATCGTGTTATCGTTATACAGCTAAACCCCAATAGCGATATTTTACGCAGCTTCAAAATGTTAGTTATTTTGAGTTCAGATTTTTAAGTTTAGAATCTTTTCAATAGTTGATGTGGCTATTTTTTTATTTCTTTCCAAGTTTCGATCCCCTTTCTCTAACTGTCAGAAATGTATCTTAGATGGCCTACAAAATCCAACCAGCCAAAAAACTTTTATTCATCTTGTGTCAATTTATACAAATAATATTTTGCAGCTTAAAGTATTGTTTGCTTGATTTTTTCAAATTGAGAAGCTTCAAAGAAAAGAAAGAATCTATGGTTGTGTTGAAACGATCGGTTTGGTATTAGGACCCAATGTGTACATAAAACCCTTAATGATCAATTTCTTTTTGTTATATTTAAGATGATATTCCGCAAGCATGGCTGGAGGAAAATCATGTACTTGAACCCTCGCTACCGGTCGAAAGCTGCAGCCTACGATTTCGATAAATACTCCTCAAAAGGCTCTGCAGTTCACCCCGTCAAAAAGATGAATATTCACAATCAAATCCTGGGAGCTTACGAGCAGGCACCCCCGGCTATCACTAGTGCTGCAGAAGGTAATTTATTATTGAAAATAACACTACCGTATACCGTCAATATAGCTAGTAATTGCGGGGCCTGGGTTTCTTTTACATTGCAGGGGGTATGTCCTTCCTCTGTGAGATAAAGCTGTATAGAGAGGAAGAAATTTCGCGGTTAAATTATTGCAGTACGTTTGTTGTTTTGGAGATGTTAGTTATTGGGATTTTTATGCAACTCAAATTTTTATTTTGATAGTCGTTATGTTTCTCGGTATGCACAATAAGTTTTTTATATCATGTTAATTATGTTCAACTAGTGTTCAACCTGGATTTAGAAACCAAGATACGATTAGAAAACAAAGTGTTTAGTTGTGCCAGAGTCGATCATTTTCAATAGCCAGAAAAATGAATTATATTTCCCTGTTGGAATAAAATTGCCTTTGTAGAGGGGAAATATTTGAATGCTATTTTGAATGAATGAATAGAAGTTCGATATCAGTTATTGCTTTTTTGCTCTAGATAGTGAGGGGAGCTGGTGCAAAAAAACTTTCTTTGTGCAAAGTTTCATGACTTTACCCCTAAATAGCACAAGATTTGCACCGAGTGACTCCACTAAGAGCCGTTTTCAAGCCAAGAAGATCTTAGATAACAATATTTCCAGTTGGTTTAAGGTTACCTTTGTACAGCAATGGAAATCTGAAAGGACTCTATGTACATTCTTTATATAGCCTTTGTATATTTATTTTAATTAATTGGTCAATAATCCTTTGTCATAAAATAATTCAAGGAACTTCAGCTGGCCAAGTTGTTGCCGTGGATGATGTCCAAATAAAAGGTGACGAATTCTGGGATTACAACCAACAAGTTGATTTAGAAGCTTTCAGCACAAAAGATTTCTACTCAACTCTTTCCAAACAGTCAAGTGACGTTACATCAGCTCTGGCCAAGCAAAAAGACCAGGTAAGCCCAAGCTGTATTTCTCAATTCGCACTTTAAACTCTGTATCAAAAATCGTTTTACTCGTTTCAGTTCTATGGCTTTTTACTTTGCAACCTTGCAAGTTATATTGATAAAAGTCAATCAAAACTTAATTAATTGCGCGAAATTTTAACGCGAAATTTAAAAATCGTTTAGCTAATTCAACCCTTTTTTATATCATATGTTGACTTATATCGATATCATATATCAATACGTATTGAATATTCCATCATTAAAGCTGCTTGTGATTTGAAAGATGAATGCATCATCAACATACAATCCTTGACCTCCCCCGATCCATTTCCTTGAATTCTTAATACTTCTAATGTAATATTTCATTCATACTCTTTCAAATACCTTTTCTCAATTGCTCAGAAATTATTCCATCTTCAATCGAGATGATAAACCATTTCTTTTGCATTTTATTTAGGTCAAGCAGCTTTACCAAAAGATTCAGAGCCAAGCCGAATCCCTTAAGGGATTATGGGTAGCAAAGCTGAACTTGAAAGGAAGGTCTGCCTTAGCAACACAAGAGGATTTGCAGGAGTTTGAGCGAAAACGGGAAGAGGTGATTTTCATTTTTTCATTTTCATTTTTTCATTCAATTAAAATTTAGACCGCATTTCGGTCTCAATACTTTGATTCGAAAGTGATTTGATGTTTTGTGAAAATTTTGTACAATAGTAATTTATGTTTCCTGACTTTTTAAGTTTTGTTTTCCAGCTTGAAAGAGAATTAGAACGCCGAAAAGAAGTTGGTTCCTCATTCCTTGAAATGTTGGATAAGCAAGGAGACGTTTTTGATAAAGATAACAAAGCTCGTGAAGCTCACCAAGTGGCATTTATGTCACAGCTGAGAGAGGCTGTCAGAATTCTAAAAGATTACGCACATAGCAGAGGAAAAGCAGATGAACTGGATCCAGAACACGAATTCGATGAAAACCTCCAGCATAGGTAGGGGCTTTGTGATTTTATTCAGGGAGTAAAAGCCATTCTGTTAAACACGGCTCGCAAAGTCATTTCCACTCTTGCTTTTCGAACACTACAATAGACAGTGAAAAGATGATGGGTTCTGCCCGAAATGTCTGATCACAGTATTCAAAGCTAAAGTGTTATATTTAAAGTCATCATCTTTGTGTGTAAAGTCTCGTGAACTTTGAATTGATTTTGTGCATTTGTCTCAGGGTCGGTGCGAGAGTGCAAGCTTTGATTGAAAGATTGTCTGTCGAGCTAACAAGTGAAGCCAGAAGACGTGGATGCTGGGGCCTACTTGGTCAGTGTACCGGCGCCATGATTGTTGATCAAAACGAGGAGCCTGTACTGCGAGAGAGGCTCTTCAACGCTGATGGTAGTGTAAAAGACGAGAACCTTGTATTCCTTGACCCTAAAACAGGATTGATAATGCCCAACTCGTTGGAATTATTCCTCTGGCTGCCTGACGCTAAAAGAGGCGGTGATACATGCAAAGTTGAGATACCTCCTGGTTTCTTCATTCATCCAGTTACAGCAAGAGCAATGCCAATTGAAGGTAGGTTCGCATACTTTCAGGCAAGGAACGCGTGTTTGCTATAGGCTAGCCGATTTTTTGGGAGTTTAAAAACGTATATTCCCCTTCTATCTATGCCAAGAAAATATTTAATTAAAGTCTCACAATGTCTTAGGATAATCTTTCTATTCTTGCAAAACAAAATTTTTATTGAATATTCAGTATTCTTAGATTCAGTTCCATTTTTACTGTTTGTAAACCCGTCCAAATTACAGATTCTATACCCTATAATTTTTCTACCCGCCCCGCTCTATTTAACATCTAATTTGGTTCTGTATGTTGTTCCCCAACTGTTTGCTTTAATAACCTTTCTTTTTCTAGGAAACGTTGCTTACGATCCAGTGTCATCGCGCCTCATACTCACCACCGACAGTGCCAATGGCGAGGCTACGAACTCTTCAGAGCCACTTATACCGTACGTACCATACCCTATCAACCCCCATACGGGGCAACCTGTTGAATGCCATCTGTCTCCGCTTGACAAAAGAGGCGATATGCGACTAAATGGCTCAATGTCAGATCCGACTAAAGGACTGCCAGTGCCAATACTTGGAATGACGATACACCCTGTCACAGGTAAGGCAAAAAGCTTTGTATTCCAGTCGAATGCCAGTTTTAAAGGGTACATGTATATAAGGTTATGTGATCCTCTGTATCGCCAGATTTATTTCCACGGGGGAGAGCTCTTATCTCTAATACAGTTAAATAGGTAACGGACAGTTGGGAAAGAATAAGGAAATTTCCCTTTATTGTTTTACGGGATCCCCTCTTCTTCGTTTATCGCTTTTTACTGACACAGAGTACTGAATAAACATTTCTTTTTAAACTAAGACGTCTTCTGACTTTTTTAAAAGTTTTCGATGGAAAGACAGATGTTTTGTTTCAACATGACAAGATCCATAACTTTTCTTGATCCATAACTTGTCTGTTTTTAAGGTAATGCATTCCCTGTTGGTGGCTGCCACGAGGACCCTGTCACTGGCCTGCCTGTTGCCATTGAACTTGGCTCTATGATGCTTGACAAAATTACTGAAAAGCCTGTACCCATCATTGCCGTCACAATAGATCCGTTCTTGGGAACAGTGATCCCTGTAGGTGGAACAGTGCTGGAAGACCAAGAGTCTCCAATAGCCATACCCGTGTTGCTTTATGACAGCTTTGTTGAAGCTTCCTCTGAGCAAGAGCTCAAAGTTACTAGTGCAAGATTCATTGATGTTGAAGAAGGATGTGTAGAAAGGTTTGCTGGAGGATTCAGAGCACTGACAGACGTGAATGAGTTGTTTCATGAGTCAAAGGTACTTGATGCTCTGCGTGACTTGAATGATGGCCTGACAGGAACAGAGCATACTTCTGGAAGGCACGAAGAGAATGTTCTTGAAACCTGCTCGAAAGACCTTGGCAAGGCAAGGAACCGCATGAAAACGCTGCAAATAAGAGATCGTCTTGATCTAGCAAGAAGGCAGGAAAGAGCAACTGTTCTTGAAGAAAATGGGGGATCCCCTGGAATGTATGAATATGTCACAACGGGACAGTTGCTGCCAATTCTCGTTGGAACCTCAATGAAAGATCCTTTCGGATCTGGGCTTGATGTGCCAATTCTGGGAGTAGAGAAAGACAAAAGTGGAGAAGGCATAATACCGCTTGGCGGGTCAGTTGAGGATCCTTATGGTGAAGGGTTGGTTGCTATCCAGCTTGGTGAGAAAATTGTTGATCCAGTTATGGGCAAGTTGTCGACCGTTGTTGCTGCAAGATACAACCATGAGTTAGGGGCTACGGAGCCAGTGACATCACTTTCAAGTCAAAATCAACGCAAGAAGAAACCACCACATGGATCTGTATGTGTACATTTAATCTACGTATTGGGGTTTGCTCTGTCTTCTTCTATAACCAGGGATTTCCCTGTATTTGTTGTTTTAGAGTTCTAAACTGAAAGATGTATTTTTAGAACTTTTTGCTTTGTTATTCAAATTTTTCAGTCATTTAGTTGCTCTTCTGTGCTTGTCACCTGTTTAAGTTATAACTTTGATTTCATTGCTGTGAGTTTTGCCCGTGGTAGAACTGTTGCTTATTTAATGCTCAATTTAATTATAACCTTACTACCTTCGCCTTTTAGCTTCAAATGCTTGAGGAAGAATTGGTTGGCCGCAGAAGTTACTGGAGAAGACAGCGTCATAGAGAGGATGAGCTGACATCTGTCGAGACTCAGCTTGTAAAACAAATGCTAGAGGACGAGAATGTCACTGCACAGATAGTCATTGAGAAACAGGAGATGATAAATGAGAGTAAGGATTCGTCTTTCTTTTTTTAGTCAAGGTTATTCATGAATGGCAAAATCATATTCCATGTAGACAGAAAGCTAAGGTGATGCAGTTTAAACCTTGTTATGGAAGCCATAGGAGTGTGGGAAGATTACCCCTCCAAATCCTAAATATCTCTTTTAATTCATCTCTAAAGTCGGGTATTGTTACTTTGGAAGTATAAAAAATAGACTGCTCAAATAGGTAACTTGACTAAGATTGCCTATTGACTAAGACTAACTTGGCTAAAATAGGTAACTTGACTAAGATTGCCCCACCCTTCAATAAACACAATTTCTGTTGAAGTCGAATCTTTTAGTTAAAAATAATTTGTCAACCGAGCTTACCAACATTTTGGTGTTGGTTAATTCGAGATTTAAATGCTATTGAAACACCCAGGCAGACACAAGCCCTAAAATCTCAAAATAGTAAATTGTGCGTAGCCGTAATATCTCAATCCAGGCAAGTTAAAACTGTAATTGTCAGTAAAAAAAACAAGTATGCATGCTGGAAATTTACTAGCGACCATTCTAGATTTTTTGACTTTATAGATGAACGACGAACTTCAGCTTGTTAAAAATTACTGTTTATTTCCTTTCAGGTATTTCCTCTATTGTCGAAGCTTGCAACCGCGAATTGCAGAGAAGAGGCGAAGCTGCCATTGAGCATGCTTCTGGGTTACCACCAGATGTTGTTGCTGTGTTGACGCAGTTTGATGCGGAAGAGCGAGAAAGAGAAGAGCAACATAAACAATCGCATTTCAAGTTTAGGGAATGCGTTGAAAGATTCTTTAACAAATTGCAAACGGAGGAGAATAAGTATAAGACAAGGATGGAAGAACTTGAGGTACGATATTGACAAATAAGGAAAACGGGGTTTGCTAATAAATCAAGCCCTTTTGAGCTAGGTCCTGATCTATCGAGTTTTTTTCAATCGGGAAATAAATCTGAATCAAGAATTCAGCAAAAATTATTTATGTTTGTTACTTTTAGATCATCTATTTTAACATAATATCTTGCTACATTAGCTCTTAACCAACTAAAGAATCCGAAGAACTTTTTGTCGAAGTGCTGGCCAATAGAAGACTAGTTCAGGATTGATTATAAATTCAAGTTGTTTCACGAATCATTCTTTTGATTCTAGGGCGCCATGAATCCTGATGCAGAAGAGACAATAGCTGAAAGATACAGGAATGCGAAATCACGACTGAGAAATGATCTTAAAGATCAGCTACAAACGAGGATGGAAACCCTTGATGAACAGCACGAATCGCTCGAGTATACAAGGGAACTGGTTGATCTCAGTGGAACTGAAGCAAAGGCATGTATAATTTGTTTGATATGCCATTTTATCTGCAGATTGCTTGCTTTTGACTTTTAACTTTGACAGCAGCTAACATATAGTAACCAACATTCAAGTCAAACTTTCGAGATTCAGGTTTAAGTATGAAATAAGGGTGATCGATATGTAATAGTGGTGCAATAATTTTCGTGAAAAGTCATATATTTTTAATTTTTTACCTATTGTAAAAGGATATTTTCAGCTTTTTCTGTATTCAAATTTATGTTGAATGGTGGCAAAAATGTGCTATTTTATTGAAATGAAATGATTTCATCTTTTTGAAGATAAGGTCACAGAAAGTTGAATTGGGATTTATTTGAAAGGCGTTTTGTGATGTTTTATGGCTTTGTTTATCATATGAATGATACGTAAAAAGCTCTATACCAAGATAAGTTTTCATGAAACCAAACTTAACAAAATGTTTTTAATAGTGATGAACTTGGGCTGACATGCCTTTTCTCCTTTGATTTTGCAACCCTTCTCTAACACTGCACCAATCGTTCTCTATCAGAAGCAGAAAAAGGGGTTTTTTCCCAAGCCTTTCTAATAAACAAGATTATCTCTGATTATCTAGGGTTTGCTGACGTCATCTGTCTACCACGCTGGCGATTACGATGCAAATTTGCCTGGTTCTTATGGTGATAACATTGCCACTTCAGAATCAAGTCGTGAATTGATTGCTTTGCTGCAGAAACTTATTAAAGTCATAAGTGAAAACGGGCCTTTAAGTGCTGTAGAACTGGCACCTCTGATTGGTGGCACTACTCTTGGGGTGATTGGTGAAGCAAGTGGTGCTAGACCTATGCCTGTTGGTGCAGAAAGGCAGTATGCTGGTGCAAACATTACGACAGGTAATTTATCATCAGTATCCAACTATAGGCCACCCAAGGATGTCTTAGATAAATGCGAAGAAAGTCATTAACCAACTGTACTAACTGTAAAGGATGTATGCTTCTGTTGATTGTGTTATTTTATCCATATGAGAATTCGTTGGTCTAGTGCTTGGGCTTTTATGCCTTTGAATTTCACTGCAATGTCCTTTCTTCTCCTCTATCCACATTTGTTATGCACGAGTTTAACATGTTTGGTCTTTTAATCTCAGGTCTGATACCTGATTAAGAATTGATGCATTTTAAACCTACCAAACTATTCCACAATATGACAGAATTGTATTTATCCAATTGGAAAGACTTTCCAAACGCTGTTTTTGTTGAACTGCTGACCCTTAACTTTTAGGCAAAACATACAGCATCACTGAAACATCTATAATAAATGCAGAAGGTAGAATAACGCGGGAAACCGCGTTAGGCCGAGCTCATGATCGCCTTGGAGTGCCAGAGCGAACAAAAGAGTCATTCAATGCTGACGAGATCTTATCTAGAATTGAGGTTTCGAAGCTTGGTGAGGCAACTGCAAGCCACCAAGTTGATATAAGGGATGTCATTGCATCAGGGGAATTGACGGAAGAGAAGCGCAAGGAGATCATGAAGGCAATAGTTGAAAAGCATATGATGGAGTCAGCGAAGCTTGAAAGTGGCCTGCGCCAGGCGGAAATTAAGGAGATTAATGAAGTTTTGGAAGATATTCAAAGCAAAAAGGAAAAGGTTGCTGCTAGACTGAAGGACGAGTTGAAAGAGAAACTGCGTTCAGCCTCGGAGGAGGAAAGGGAAGACATTATCTTAGAATATGCTAAGAAATTGCAAGATGAAACGAATGCAATACATAATGAAAAACAACGAAGGCTCAAGGACAAAAGGGCGAAGCTTAAACAAGAGCGAATGAACAAAAGGCGTGAATTAATGAGGTATGTTGACAATTAAACCAGAATTCATATAGAATGATACTAAAAGGGAAAACGACAATTTCATGAGGTTTGCCCTTTAAAGCATCGTCATTAACTAAAATTCGCAATTGTATAATCAGCTACGTAAGCTAACAGTGTGAGATTGCTTTTTTGTACGAGAACGCCCCTTTTCCGACCCTTGAAAGTATTTTCTTTGTTAATCGACGGTAATACCTGAAGAACAGCATGTTACCTATATGAGCTTGAAGTTTATCCCATGTTGTTCGAAAGTTCAACTTTTTAACTACTAAGATCATGGTCTCAATTGAAAGTTTAGGTGATTTTCGACACGATGAAGGTAAAGCTTATCTTTTTAGTCGAGACTCGAAAAGTTCTCTAAGTAATATCTAAGCTGTATGAAATGGCAGATCATTAATCACAAAATACAAACCACCGTGAATAACCAGATGAAGATACGTAACCATTTCTTTCCCGTCGCCAGAAAACATATGGAAGAAGCCAGAGCTGCCGGCGTTGCTGACATTATTGATCTTGAATTGCCAAGTGAAGATGAGCTTGAAAGAGAGTTGATGCATCTCGAGAGAGAACAAGAGAAGCTAATCGCAGAGCTGAGGAAGGCCTACCAAGATGACATGGAGGCTGAGAGCAGTGAGCGAAGGGCTGCTCTCAACGAAGAAATGGAGAGAAAAGCGAGAGAACTGAATATTTTGAACAACCCCAAGGCTGAAGAGCAGCTGAATGATCTCAGAAACGTAAATTTCTTCTTTTAGTTTTTTTAGTAGATTAGTATTAGTGACTGGTTTATTGCTAAGATGTTGCAAAGAGTTTCCGAAACATTTGGCTTTTCAAGATGCATTTTGCTAGTCAGGTTTCCTTGATCCCTTGATTCTCCTGCGAGTACAATCATTTCTTTGCTGCTTCCCTCAAGGAAGTATCCTCTGATAGGGATTCATCTTTTTTTTGTGAGAAAGTTTTTTTCTTAGATGTAAAAAAGCAAACGAGTTTTGTAAAATTTTTTCAAGCGACTTTTTTCCATTCTAGAACCAAGGAAAGAAACAACAGAGTTTGAAAGATAAACTACGTGAAAGGAAGGAAAGGCGAAAGCATAGAAGTGCAGATCTAGCAAATATGACAGAGGAGGAAAAGGCTGAGTTTTTTGCAACCGCAGCTGCGGAGGAGGATGTAGACAACACAATGGCTGACAACACCATTATGTCAGCAATTTTGGAAATTGATAATGAAGAGAAGAAGAAATTAGTTTCAAGCATTGTAAGAGAGAAATCTGAAATGAGTGATGACGAAAAAAGAGAAATGGTAGAGAAGTTTCTTGCAGATGCCAGTGAAATGGAAGAGAAGTTCAAGAATCAACAGGAGTACAGTGAGGCTGTTGTTGCTGCGAAATTAGCCGCCAGAAAGAGGCTACGTGATCAGAAGCTGAAAGAGGCCGCTTTGAAGAAAGAATTGGATGCACTCTCTGCAAAACAGGTAATTTTCATTCGAATTTAGTTTTGATAGGTTAGGCAACAGTTCTTGTTCCTGCGACTATGAAAGTTAAAATAAGGTAAAAGAAGTTAGGAGGCGATTGGGTTTCACATGTAATTTTTTTTGCATCGCTGCCCAGTGTACCGAGCTTGCACATCGTGTCTGAAAAGAAATCGAATGTTCAAGATCGGGCTTTCACTTCACTTGCTTAGTTGTAGGTCATATTGTTAAAAGTGCAAATTGTTGCTTGAGAATTGGCTTGATTCCGTGAAATAAGACGTGATTGACAAGGCCATATGTGCTCTTCCTAGATATTTGATTAAAGCAATAACGAATCTAAAACCATTCAAATCTAATATAGAGAGGTTATCGTGACAATGTATCAAGTCCTCGCTATAGGTTTCTTCAAAACTTTCATTTTTGTTCTCTACAGGCCGAGTTAATGGGTGGCACAGATAGCTCCAGCATGAAGGAGATTGCCTCTTCTTCAGTTAGTGAAGAGCAAAAGAGACAGCAAGAAGAACTGCTTGAAAAGCAAGAGGAGAAGCAGGTAAAGATGGATTTGAGCCACGCAGCGGATGTCAACAAAATGAAAGAGGAATTGGACGACGACGCGAAAATGGCACAGGGCTCTATTGTTTCGCAAATGGATGAGCAGAAAACCAAGGTCTGTGGAATAAAAAGTTTTGTTTAAATTAGGCCCATGCGTGTGCTCCCCTTCAACTTGTTTACAATCTTTTAAGTCAAGGAATGTTTTGATCATATGTAAAAGGATAATGTTTTGTCTAGCTGCACCTACAAGAGGACGGAAAACTTACAAGGTAAAGCTGAATTTAAATGTATCTTTGAAATTCCATCGTTTTTGTTTTCTAGGCTTTGGAGGAGAGGCGTGCAAAATTCGAGAAAGAACTCGAACAGCGCAAGAAAGATCTGTCGGAGGAGCAGCTGAATGCATTGATGAGTGAACACCAACAACAAATTGACTTGCTCGAGAGGAATATGGACTCAGAGAAAAGCAGGCAGATTTCGACATTGCAGGATAGGATTGCAGAAAGGAAGCGAAAGAGGGCCGCTGCCTTGGCCATGAAACATGAGGCAGAAATGGCAAAGGAAATGATGAAACAGCAGCAGGAAAGAAGCAAACTACAGAATGACCAGGTATGCTTCTTAATCACCAATTTGCTACCCTTGACATATTTTCCTTGCTAGCCATATTAAATGCGGCAAGCTTTACAATCATGACTTGTACATTGTATACCCCCTTAAATTCATGTCCGCCACCTTTGTCTTTTGGCTTCAAGGTTGCTGTATTTGATACCTTATATTGTCAAGGAGTTCTTTTAAAGTGATTTTTTTATGATTTGTAGCTGCGAGAAGTTCAGAATGAAAAGCTTGCTCAGCACGTTGCTGGAGGTGATCCTAAGGACGCTGAAAATCTTATTTACAAAGTCCTTGAGCAACGGCACATGCGTGAGCGGGCAGAACAAGAGGAGCAGTTCGCTAGGGAAAAGGAGATTGCTCGCATCGAGTTACGTGCTGCTATGGAGGAGAATAGGCAAGCCGAGAGAGAAGAGCTTGTCGCCAAGCAAGAGAAGGTAAAGTAGTTGCTCTATAGTAGTTTCCTATCATGCGTTTATGGATGGTTTTCAAGATTATCGCTAAATATCTAAATAAGAAAGGATTTTTTTTCCTTTTCAAGATCAACGTGTATTTTCCAAAAAAGACCCAAATCTTCACCATTTAACGTATTATTTTGTTAACAGTGAAATTTTGTTTTAGGAATTTATGGATTTAATTGCTGAAGCTGGATCTTTGAGCAGTACAGATTTATCTCAGCGGAAAGCGGAGCTTAAACTGAAGCATAAGGTTTGTCATTATGCGATACTAGATGTACAGTTTTGTTTAATTCATGGTTACGGGACATTGGGACAGTAAGGAAGAAGGATGCTGTAGGGGACAAGGGTACAATAAGGGAAAAGGATGCATTAGAGAACTCAGGGTAGTAAAGTAGGGGCCATGTGGCAGCTGGAAACGGGTAGAGTCGGAGGGGGGAGGGGTGGGGCTTGCAGCAATGTTTATAGTTCCCTGATGATAACTATCAAACCACAGATGTGGGGAAATTTTGTATTCAAAGTCAGTTTCAGAAATGCAGTTTTGTATCCAAGATTAGTGATGCAAACTAAAAATCTATTTGTCATGTATTTTGTTTTTGTAATGTTGGTGGATTTTTCATATTGTCAGCTATCAACGCTCACCTAGTTGAATACTCGTTTTTTCTGTTCTGAGAAGTTAGAATTCCTTCTTTCCTATTGCTTGGATCTTGATTCATCTTTTGTTCATGATTGGGCAGTCCACGATTTGTTCAGCAGTCAATTTATCACAAAAAGTGATTCGTGATAAATGTTTAATGATATGGATTGCATCGGTTCTCATTAGAAGTCCATTTTCGATTTACAAAGAAACGGAATATTTGTAGCAATCCTTGTTAATGTTTTCTTAGAAACAACTCGCTGAATTCGACAAAGAGTCTGAAGAGAAGTTAAGAGAAACGGAGACAGAGCCCCTTTCTTCCCTTGAGATAAGACATGCACATGCGCGGTTGGAGTTGCGCGAGAAGCAGATGACGGAGCTTGCTGGATCAATGCAGGACCTTACTTCAGAAGAGGTAAGACTTAAGGGTCATCCTTGCCGTCCTAAAGGAACATGTTTGGGGGACTTTATCGAAGGGTTTTGAAAAGTTTTCAAACCATGAGTATTTTCTGACCTGTCAAATCATTAGAGCAATTAGTATGTTTTGACTTGTCAAATCATTAGAGTAATTAGCCGTTTATTTTACTTGAGGGGATGCTCCGCGGATTTTCGAAATTCGATTAATTGCTTTCACATCGATCTATTATTACCATCCGATTCCGTCACAATATCAAACTACATTTATTCCAATTATTGCTACAACCTTACCATCTTAGTACCATCGCAATGTTAAATTTCATTTCTTCCTAGGAGCTTGTTGAACAGTATAATGAGCAGGCGGAGAAGGCAGCCGAAGCTGCGAAGGCGTACCGTGAAAATGCTTCCTTTGAAATCGCCTCTAAAATTGACGATATGAAAAAGAATATGAGACTTCAAAATGAAGAAGAAAAGAAACGAATGGAGGCTGAGCTCAGGTACTTTCACATTCTGTAACTGTTACTTGATGATCTTTTATCCTTATTTTGATACATTGATATCTCATATTGTTCATTATTTTCTGTTTTTGCTTGATCAATTGCTATTCTATGTCTATCATTTGTTTAAATGGTATCATTACCCCCCTTCTGGTTTTTTAGTCAGGTGTTTGGAAGATTCGTTATCAGCACAAGAATGTGAATATCAAGGATGCTTGGATTTCATGTTTCCTAATAACTAAGCCATTCATCTGTTTTGTTTGAAGAAATACTGAATAACCGGTTTCTCGTTTCTGAATAGGAAACTAGAACAAGAGCTTGAAGATGAACGCGAGAAAGAAATTTTGAAGGCCGCTGACAAGGAAGCTGAAAAAGAGGCTTCAAATAAGCGAAAAGAACAAGCGGAGAAACTGGAACAAGCTCAGAAAGAGGTTGATGAGTCTGAAAAGGAGGTATGGTGTTCCGTTCTAAATGATTTTCATGCATTTAGATAATCATTTAGGCATCAGATTTAACACAGGCGTTGCGACGCGTTTATGATTGAGAAAACCTCGGGAATTAGTATTCCGTTGCCGATTAGATTCGCAAAAATAGGTCTTTTGTATAGTCTAATCAATTGGAATTTGGTGTTCATTGGAGTGCATCGGGATACAGTGCCTTTAAAAAGATGTCTCAATACAGACAATTATCATCACTTTATCACTTTATCGGGTCTTTTCGTCTTATTTTTGTACGGTTGCGCAAAATTATGACGCTGGACTCTTTCATCGTTTGACTCTGTATAACTTTTGGCATTATTGAAAATGTTATTGAGAAATTCTGGAGTTTTTTTAAAATCCTTTTCAATAGTCCACAAGTTATCATTTATCGATATAACAGTGTAAGGCACTTCAAAAGAAATTGGCGGTGTCAGCAAAGCAAGACCTGATGATATTTTCTTAACACTTTTGCAACTGAGCTTCCATGTAGGCCGGTTCCCTCATTTTGGAAACACCCCATCGTGGCCTAAATCTCATTATAAAACTTATTCATTGTATAAATGTGCCAAGAAAACTTTTCAAATGTGCTCTGTTTAATTTAATGATAGAAATTGATGAAGGAACATCTCGAGAATATGTCGAAATTTGAAGAAAATTTGAAGAAAGAACAGGCAAGAACAAAAGAGGCATTGCGTCAGAAACTTGAGGAAAGAAGACGAAAGAGAAAGCAGTCTGAAGGTGCTAAGTCTCAAGAAGCCTTGAGTGGAGAGGAATCATTTAGTGCAACTGGCACACCACAGAAGATCGCTGCTTTGCAAGACAGTTCAAGGAGCATATCACAAACGCCCGTAAAATCAGCGACAGGTCCATTAACACAGAGAATGGAAAGTGGGGGTGGGTTTTGTCATTTTTTTTGTTTAAATTGCTTTAAGCCTGTTTCTGCAGGTTTTGAGCCCTACGGGACTAAGGTGCTGTAGATGAGTTGTGGAATGTACTGCAATTTGTCTTGATCGTCTGCTTAATACAATATTGACTTATAGTCAAGTGTATATGTTAGTTTGGAACTAAGACTGACTCTTTAGATTTCTTACCCTGAAACCTCTTGAACTCCTGAAATCTCTTTCGATCGTCTTTAGAAGATTTTCCATTTTGAAAATTTTTGCCAGATTTAATTTGTATTCAAGGATATCTAGCTGTTTTAAGAAATTAAATTGTTCAAAGCAGCAACATATTTGTAATTTTTCGTTCTCTTTGGTTTAGAATATCCCGTAGTAACTGCAGGCTTGCCGGAAGGAATGACTGAGCAAGATTGGCTGAGCATGCTTTTGGGATCGCCCCTCTTCGAGACTGTCAACAAGATTGAAGACATGGTCAAGAATGGCACCGGCGATGCAGGCATTGCTGGAGCAAAAGGAGGACGACCATATATTGACATCAAGGTACGCTCGTGTTTGCGATTTAGTATCTTGTCATTCTTGTAAGAGGTTTGATAGAAAACTCGTTTCTTTTAAAAAAGATATCTCGATTATTATGGCCTACCGGATATCCGTTACATCCCTAAAATGTTACCCTTCCTAAAGTAAGACGTTTCTGCTCCCCTCGTCAACTGAGCCAGACTTCATTTCGGTGATATTGCATAAATTCCTCTGTCAACCCCTCCTTGTACCAATTTTTCTGAATTACCAGGGAATTTCGTGTACACTGCTAGACTGCTTTGGTGCTGGCACCAACCTTTTAAAGTTACCATGCAGATCTATCACATTCAAACCTGTTTCACCTATATTTATCTTGCTATCTTCCAGGACGCACAATGGATGTGCAAGGGAGAGCTAATTCCAGTTGACATAAACGAACTCAGTCCAACACACTTTGTCGTCTACCGATTCGGTGTCTTCGTCACCCAGCTTTTGCAGCAGCACTTGGATATCCCAGAGGTCACCTTGCTATTGGCATCCAGCTTGCCACCAAATAATTATGCCAACAATGCATTTAGAAACTCATTCTTCTTTGAGCGTTCGAGAAGAATTTTATTTATCAGGCAAGAAAGGATGGAAAGTGTGGGTGACTTTATCGTTGTTGTTTTGCATTGCATGGCACATGTCAAAATAGACAACCTCACTGATGACAACAACCCACTCTTCTTGAGAGAATTCTACAAGGTGATTAATCTTAATTCTTTATTATTTTTCCATGAAACCTCGTTGTCGTTGATTAATTTTTACTTCTTACTTTTTTCTAGAAATTTTGCTACGTTTTACCTCCCCCCAATTTTGTTGAAATGTTGTATTTTGATGCAGAAGATTTGCTTAAATATTTTACCCTTGAAGCATTTTGTACACAGGCGCTAAGAATCTGCTGCCAAGACATGTTTTTCGGCCGGTCAAGATCGTCGCCAACGGTCAATGCTTTGACTGGCGCAAGGCAGGGCGCTGACAACGTCACTTTACAGAACCCTCTGCAAAATGCATTCAGACACACAAAAACAACTCGACACAGGCTTAATGTCGTTGAAGAACTATTTAATGTCAAGGTTAACCAGCCTCTGGAGAAAGACATTTCGAATGAGGTGAGCGGTTTTAACAAACAACAATGGAAATCAAATTTCATATTCAGCCTTGGATATACGTATTGTGTTTTGTACTTATTATTTTCCTATCTTGACAGCACCTCTAATGAATAAACAAGATTGTCAAAATGTCCCTGAAACCTACTTGAAAATGAATTGTGTTACTTTGGAAAGCGGTCTTTCTCTTGAGCTTGAAAACTGCTAGGATTTTTTGGCGTTATAGAAGACGAATCATTTGTTTGTTTTATTAAATTTATATGAATTTATATCAAATTTATAAGTACGGTCCTGCAGAACAGTGAAGAATTTTTCTTTTCGGCTAACAATATAAATTATTAAGTTAATCATTTCTTACAACTTATCGATAAATCAATGACGCTTCCCCGTAAATGGTCATTTTAGCCTTAATTTTTATCTATCTGTGTTATCTTCTTTTTAAGGCTGTCATTCAGCGGATTTCAAAGAGCAATAAATTCATTGACAATGGAAAGCTACGAGCGTACCTGCGAAGCGTTGCTGGTATAGGAGCTACGGAGGAGGAAGATAAATTCGCCCAGAAGCGGCTAAAGGAGCTCAGTGGGCCCTCGCTGCAGCCTGCCCCCAAACAACCGTGAGTATATGAGATATTATCGTATTTATTGTCAGTTTTTAACGGTTTGAGACTGCGGTTAGCAAGCTGTTTTGATGAGAAGATATTTTCCAAAATCGTCATCTCCTAACGGCATTACAGGCAGAAAACTGATGTTACTAACTAGTGTGCAGAAAACTGATGTGCTCTGCTCTAACTAGTCACACTTCATAGCAATACAACTCCAAAACTGATATGACTTTCTTATTTTAGGGTTCGACGAGTTTCATCTTTAAAACCAACACTAATGACGCCCACAGAGCTTCTAGATATTCAAATATCAGAGCTCGAAGGCCGAGTCGATAACTTGAATGCTGAGCTGACAACAGTGATGAAAACAAGGTCAGATTTAGCATTGAATATTGAGAAACTCAAAGAGAAAAATGTTGGTATGGAGTTGATTGAACGAAGACAACAACAACTGAATGACACACAGTTGCAGAAGGATAATCTAATGAAGAAACTGAAGTCTTTAGAGGCGCAAATCGCTCGTAAGCGAAGAGAGAAAGGGGTTTAATTTATAAGTAAAAGTTTTTTGTTTTAGCGAATGTGTGTTTTGAGCTGAGCACCAAGTGAGAAAGTATTGTAATTGTGCACCAAGTGATTTGTTGATTTTACACAGTGATTTAGTATGATTAATCATTTTAATGATCGACCATGTGCTGGTTCTGTTGGGTTATTGATTTTAGCCAAAACGTTTCCTTACAGCTTCCAATTGCCCATTCACGTTTCCATGCATTTCTCTCATCCATTTTCATTCATTTTATGTAAATATCTGCAAGCTTTCATTTTGATGAATTTAAATCCACAATTTAACAAAACTGACAACGGTGAAGAATAAAACGGCAAAGTGCCTTATATTGAACTCTAAAAGGACTAAATTTACGCCTATCCTAAATTTTTTTGGTCAGCAAGTTTTAAATCTTTAACCCAACCTGAACATTTTCACGGTACATATGTAAATATTCTCAGGATGGATGTAAAATTTGCAGCTTAACCGACCGGGATATTTTTATAGCTATAAATAATCATTCTTTCGTGTTTGCAAGATCGATGTAATGTAGTTTTGTAATTATGTTATAAACACGTTTACATAGTTGGTACTATTTATTTTTAAATTTATATGTTGCATTAAAGGCATAAGTTAATAATTAATTGTTTCTTCCTTTTATCATCTGCACCTTGAAAAGAGTAAAGCTTGGTTGACTGAAGTTTAATCACGTTTTAAAAAAAACATTGTACGTTTTTTTGGTGCCTTTTGGGTTTTGGCACAGACAGCACGATTGTGGGTTTGAACCCATGGTAGCAGTGCTCGAGTAAGCATCACATTGTGTTATTCTTACGGCCAAAGCAACAAGCGTGCATTTTTGCATTGACCTTGAATATATAAACTTTATGTTAGCGTAGTTACTTCCTCTTACATTGCAAGATAACCTGAAATTGGACTGTGGAAAGCAAATTCTTTTGCAACCCTGCCCATCTAACCCATGTCTTTGTAATTTAAGGTTTTCATTGGCATGTTAACTTGTTTTCCTTTTTCTTTGTGCATTAGTTAATGGTCGAATGGGTTCGGCTTTTATTTACGGCTGTCTTCGCAATTGGCGCACCGATGGCCCAAAAATAAATGGTCCAAATGATGAGAGAGCGCCACCTTCAGTCTTGGGATTGAAAATGGCCAATTTTTCTGAGGACCTTCTAACCTTTATTTGCTAACGGTTTTTGTACGGTAACTATTAACCTGGAATAAATATTAGATTTGATTTAACTGAAGGGGTGTCTTAAATTCTAGCTTGGTCAAATAAATAAACGTAGGTCACTTTCTGGTAAATATTAGAATGCCTATATAGTTGAAGCTAAGATTTAGGTTTAAAGAAAGGCACATACGAAAATCCTTTGCATTTTGCTAGCAATTTTGTGATTGATTGCTTTTTTACTAAAGCAGGAAAGTGCAACATTTTTCTGCTTTAGACATGTGAAGACATGAAGCTAGATGTGTACCGTTTGTTGCTAATGGGCACTTTTAGGTGTAAATAGCACTTCAAAAACCAAATTTGTACAAGTACAACCCACTCATGTCAAAACAAATATTTTAAGATAGATGCATCCCACCTGCTCAAACAAATGCCAGTAATTGCCTTCAGAAAATTTTCGCTAAAATTAAAGTAAATTTTGCTCGATTGTACAATATTTGTATTTCTACCCAGTTTTTGTAAAAATGCAACCATTATGCATCTGAACTTTATTCCTAAAGTTGTATAGATGCACAATAAATTTGTATGTCTAGTGAAGCGCTTTTTCTGCTTCAAAAAATGGATGCATAGGTAGGGATCAGTTCCTGAATTGCCCAGGTCATGTCCTGAGTTATGTTTCAAATATATTTCTCCATATGACAGACAAGCACAACAGACAGAAAATTGTCATTTGTAGATAACATATTGAATTTCAGCATGTTTTTGAGGTAATAATTTTCTCTCTTTATTTACCTTCAGCTCATCAGCTGCATCGTGTATTAAAGCCAAGTAAATATGGTTGTTTCAAAGTATTTGCAATCGATTACTTGGTCTTTAAGTATTAATGGAGCAAAACAACTAAATAAATAAACTAGATCGTATGTGTTTACTTCACCTTGTTTGGCTCTTAAAAACATTAAACAAAGAAACAAATATAAGGCAGACCAACGTCACATTTTCATTTTTACGCTGGAGTGAAGAAGAGAAGAAAGAATAAGGACAAAGGTATCGTTTTCGTTATTTTCCAGTTTGAGCTTGTTTTACGTCGACATTTTTTTTCTTTCTCATAGTGAGCATTTTTTGTCGTTTTTGCTACTATAAGAGATTTTCTTCGTGATAAGTTCTGAAATTGTGACGCGCCATTGCGGCAAGAAATGATTAACTTTTGTGTATGCAGTTTTTGAAAAATATGAATGCACATTCAAAAATTGGTGTATGCAAACTAAATTTTGTACTTCCAAGTTGTAAATTTTTCTAAAGCATATAAACAAATATGTGTGTTATGGGTAAAATTAATTTTTGTGCATGTATTTGTTCGGGAGACGAAACCTTCTGTGCTTTGTTTCGAAACAATACAGTCTTGAACCAATCAGTGTTGCAGGGACATAGCACATGCGCATTAATAACAGTATTCGCACAGCGGTTCTGTCTGGGACCACACAACTTCCCGCCAGGGCTTCAAGCGATTCTGCGCATGTGCAATGACCCTGAAACGGGGGCTAGTGCATGTCTAGAAGACGGGCATGATTCATCTCCCGAACAAGTTCGCACTGCAAATATGATAATGTTTGTCAAACCCGATATTCTCACGCCAATGAAGAAAACTTTTTCAAAATTGACAAAGTTTGTCAGACTTCTGTTCGCATTAGGCAGTTTTCTGAGATGTTGTATTGTTATCTAACACGTTATCAGGTTGCCATTAAGAAATTGTACCTTTTTAAATCGTGATATGATTTCAAATAGCACCCTGGGCTTATTTATTGGTGTTAACCTAATTCTGGCATGTCCGTCGAGTCACCCGCTGGTTATCATAGATTTTCACGATATTGTGATGCTCCAGAGCTCTACGACAGAACCTTTGACCAATTAGTTGAAACGTTACAATTTGTCAGATTTCAGATTTTGCTGTTCGCACTCTACCAATTAAACTACTTCCTGACAAACCCTTGCCTATGGCCCTATTATGTGAACAAGAAGTCTGACAAACTTTGTCAATCTTGAAAAAGTTTTCTTAATTGGCGTGAGGATATCGGGTTTGACAAACTTTATCATAATGCTGCAATTTTGCGTGCGAACCTCGGTTGTCAAACTGTTTTGCGTGTCTGTTACAAATTTATGTGTGTGTTGCAAAACATGATGAGAGTGGTTTCCCAAAGTTGTAATCAAATATCTAAAAATAAAAAACAGTATTCATAAGTTTTGTTGAAACGTGTTTCACACTTTTACGCTCTTTTCGTATTTCTTTCTCTTTAAACTTTTCAATCTTTTTTCAAAAGAAAAAGCATCATTAAGTTGTTTAGCATAAAGCTTGGTTCCCATAAAATCGTAAGAGCATCGGCGACAGTCTACGTCAGTCTCCCGATTTCATGGGAACACTTCCTTCCGATCGTTACGACTGCGCCGACTGTGAATCGTAAGGGTCGGGAGAGTTTATATGAGTTCAACTGGGAACACGGGTCGCCGACGTCACCGATCCACTATTGTTAAGAAACAATCACTTGGATGTAATTTATTAATCAATCAAAGGAAAATGATTTGACACATTTTTGCTTGCTGTGGTTTTGTTGTCATGGGAACACTTTATCTTTGATCGTTATGGAAGATGGAAGAAGGGATCGGCGACACGTCTGTTGTGCTTTTTAAGGCTGGTCGGTGTATGGTAGCAAAATCCACAATGAGATTAACACGATATATATATCTATACTATTTACAAGTTGTTATTATTATAATTAATTCCATTCTTGACAACGAACGATCTTGACAACTTTAAACAACTTGGAAACTTCACTTCAAACTACTCGATCACCAACTCCTCTCCAACTTGAGCACGCCTATCCCAACTCCAACTGAGCTAAACAATGAATCCATTAATCAATTACTTTAACACAACAAGATGCAGCTAAGCGTGCTTTAAAACCAATATCGACTACGGACAGCATAATGATATTAAGAACAAAAGAGCAACGATATTTATTCTAAACTTATATTACAACACGTTCCCAACTCTTACGATTTTATGGGAACCAGGCTTAAACACGCCTTCTTCCCCCTTCCTCGGGCATGTTTCATTTTGCACGAAATGGAAATGGAAAGGAAGCCAAGTGGAAATTGACGGGCGGAAACTTTTCGAACCGTTTACCGTTTTCCGTCTATACCGTGAAGTGGAAATCCACCTTTATTTTCTCTGTCCGTGTTTCTACGAACGTATGAAAATATGAATAACATATTTAGTCTTGATATTCATCAGTTTGATTCTGAGTGGATTAGGATTGGTGACGACGTTTACCTTTTGGAGGAAGGAAATGTAAAAACGTAAGGATTATTTTGCGGCTGCGAAAACTGACAGGACAAAGGTAAAAACCCAGCGGGATAGCAAAATGCCAAAGGCATATCGAATTATGTGATTGCAACACGCAGCGAAGCCTACACACACAACAATTTGACAACCAAGGTCCGCACGCAGAAATGTAAGCATACATGCACAGAAATTAATTTTACCTGATACACACACATATTTGTTAACGTGCTTTAGCAAACTTTAAAACTTGGAAGCACAAAAATTTATGTTTACATCCACCAAATTTTTAATGTGCATTCACATTTTTTTTAAAACTGCATGCACAAAAATTTATCATTTTTTGCCGCAATGGCGCGCCATGTGAAATACCTCATATTTTATTTCGTCAGTTCAAAAAGTAGGAAGGGTAACAGTTGTTTTGTTGTAGTGTTGCTCGAAAGTCGTGATAACGGAACTCGTTGTGTGGACATGTTTGATCAAGACCTTCCAAAACAGTAATTTCATAACATAACCAATTCTTTGCTAAGACAAGAAATTATATTTTGCAGTAACTATGATGTGTTATAGCACCATGTAGCCTATTCTATAGTTAACAGTAAAAATGCCATATGTTTCTTTCAGTCCTAGGTTTTTAGTCGAAAGAAAAAATGAAACTAATCCTTGTCGCAGTTTTTTTCTGGATTGGGAACCAAGGTAAGATTGCCGTAATTTATGTAAAATTTGATCTTAATAACATTCTTTCCGCTAGAGTAACAGTGAATGATAATGGTATTAGAATAAAAAGAGGAAATGATTTAGAGTTTTTACTACATTTAGTTATTTGACAGCCTCCATTTTTGTCTAACACATATAATCTATTTCTCAACAGATTTGAATCCTCTGGCACAAACTGATGTCCCTGTTCAAGGTAGGTTTCAACCCTTTTCTTTGTACTGGGGAACTGACATCACTGCCAGTGATGTACCAGCTAGTTCCCGACGAAAGGGCTTGGCCCTCCGACAGAAGGGGCATAAATATATCCCTATTAACAAGCTTATAACAATGATCTCGACCTTCTGGATAGAGGGCAATCGTGCTCTGCCGAGGGGTGGCTTTAGGCCTAGAGTCACTACACCTTTTCCTGATAATACTCCGAAGCAGAAATAGAGCAAACGGTATATAGTTTTTTGTTACGTAGCACTGAATTCAAATACAGTAAAGAACGCAAACACATTGCAATTTTTTTCTTTATGTTTTATTGTAGAATGCTCAAGTGACATTTCAAAGAGATTGGACTGTGGATGGTGGGGCATCAGTCAACAGGATTGTGTGAGTCGTGACTGTTGCTGGGAACCAACCGCGTCTGGACCATCGTGCTTCAGGAAAACCAGCTCAAGCAAGTCTCAATTTAGATATATCTTTATCTATCGCTTCGGTTTTATTGACTTATATATTATTTTGAATGAAATAGACCTTTGAATACTTACCCGATGGCTAAGTCTATGCACCCTATTGGGTTCAAATTGAAGGGTAAAAATTACTTGGCTGTGGAGTAGTAGGAGATGCTCCTGAAAAATATTCAAATTGAAAACATTAGGCCATGCGCGATAAGCGACTTCGACGTTTTTCTGAAACATTCCCCCTTCTTTTTCGCCACGAATTTTTCGCCACGAATTTTTCGCCTGCGGATTCGCTGCGAATTCGAAGTTTAATTTCCACTTGCAGAATTTCTTTTGCGAATTCGCCGCAAATGCAAAAGAAAATGGCGTCTGTTCGAAGATTGTTGTTATTAAAAAAAGCGAGCAAAAAAGCAAAGAAAGGAGTACCTGGTTCGAAATTTTTTTTAAAACGTCTGCAGAAGGGGGAGTTTCATCTTTTGGTAAGGAACTTACGCTTACACGACCAGGAATAAATACTTTCGAATTTCGCCAACTACATATAAGGAGCTTTTGTCGTTTATTGCACCAAAGCCGCCTGTTGCTAGAAACGTCCCATTCCATTGTTTATGTTATAGGTGCGGGATTTTCCCAGCATTGTTTAAGCCTAGTCATAGGTTACTCATTCTTCACCCATGTTGTTGTTTGCGTAGTTTTCTGTCGTTTTGCATACTTTTGATTTAGATATGTTTACATTGCATAGCATCTTCACGTCGACGACAAAGATTTGTTGTGAAAAGAGTGTTTCTCTCTTGTTCACTAGTTGGTTTTGTGTCAGCTGTCATCAATTGCTGTTCTGATTGGTTTATTTTACAAGGCGAAAAATTTCGCAGCGAAAAAGTAGGAATGGTTTCTACTTTTTCGCAGCGAATTATTCGCTGCAAATTCGCTGCAAATTTTCTAATCTCTACTTCTGCGCATATTTTTGGCGCATTCGCGGCGAAAAATTCGCTTCGCACGAAAAAATTCGTCTCGTGTAAATCAAGCTTTAATTTACATGATACTCAGATTTTTGAAATCATTTTTGCTGTGTCCATTAGGTGCTAAGTTATGCTGTTATTCTTGACGCAACTCTCGTTTGGCCAGAATAAATAAAAACTACCTGGGCTATTACTTTGTTTATGTCTAAAAAGGGATAAGGCTACATCATCTAGTTCGTAGTTAAAACGAATTTCTTTTTTCATTGAAGCGATGTATGTCCCCGTGACGATTGACCTTGGAAGCCAAGGGATGACATTCTCAAAATTTATATTTGCAAATCTTTAAAAGTGGGGGAAATATCCTAAAAAACACAATTATATAAGTTCACTATGTTTCACAAGTTTACTTTTTCCTGGGTTTCACAACCAAATTTCACAACTAGAATGCCAAAGTGCCAAAATACATTGATTTGACAGGAAAAAGGAAAAGGAACGTGCTGTTTTGGCCATATCTCAGCCAATTTGTCATACTTTCCACTGATTTTGCACATTTTGAGACATTTCGTAGTTTTAAATTTACAACTGTAAATATATTTTGATGACTCTATCACTTAGCAACTCTTATAAACCACTATAGTCATGTGTCTCTTCCTGCTTATCATTGATGTCTGTTCGTGACATAGGATGTCATGTTGCTGGACCTACCCGATTCGAATGCGGTTGGTGGGGTATTAGCCGCAAAACATGCGAAGATCGCGGCTGTTGCTATGGAGATGCCTGGGGTGCACCAAGTTGCTATTACCATGCAACATCTAGTATGTATAACAATTTAATGTAGCTAAGAAAGCTGCTTTATTTGAGAAATTGTCTTTAAGCTAAGTTGCCATTCAAGGACGTTTGAGAATTCATTATACGAATCTGTAAATCTTTCCTGACAATTTGGTCAATGTACCATAATTATGCTACGTCTACCTTGATATATTCTTTAAATCGTTCTCTGTACCATCTTTTCTTATGCATATGGTACATTTATCAATGCCAAGCTTATACCCCCCTTCACCTTTAGACTGCAACGTGCGGATGGGTGACCGCAAGGATTGTGGGTATTCTGGAATAACTGCTGAGAAATGCGAAGAGAATATGAGTTGCTGCTATGGAGCAGCTAGTCGTGGACCCTGGTGCTACTATGGTAAAACTTGAATTTATCCTTACTTAGATTATTGTAGGTGCAATCTTTGCTTTTCTTTAATCTTTGCAATCCTTCTCATTAGTATTTTGATCCTCACACCGAAGTAGCAGTCTTTTTCTATAAGAGGGTTCACCCTAAACAGGTTTAATCAGTACTGTCTTTCACGTTTTCATCATTTCAATTGCATTATCTTACTTATAATTAGAACATTAAGTTTGTACTTATAATCATTTGTACTTATAATCACCAACCTGTCCCCATCGAGACGCAGGAGAGGGGGTGCAGGGGTCAACCATCCCTCCTGCCCTTTGATAGGAGAAGCGAGGAGAGGCCAAAGTGTCATTTACATAAAACTGCCTTTGACATCAGTATTTTGTAATTATCAAAGAAATTTGCATAAGTTTTTTACTGTAGTGCCTAATCATGACGAAATTCCTCAAAACTTTTTAAAAAAGTTCTTATGGTAGAAGCTAGGAGATTTTCAAGATGCCTACAGAAAATTAAAATAAAATGACAGTTACAAAGGAACATTTAGATGGAACACTACTAGAAGATGGAACATTTATCGAATTCAAGAACCGAAATGCTGCAAGTCACTCAGTTGTCCCAAGCCACTGCCAATACAACCAAGATTATAATTCTTCCTCTTTTTATCGCTGTCGTTTTTGCTTGCAGGGAAATCTTAACGAGTTAACTCCAAAAGTCGATGCTCTGCCAAGCTCCAATGTAACTGGATATCTTGTCGAATGAAAATTATACATAAATCGTACTTTAGTGTTATTTTTGCCATTTGCTCTGCTGCCATTTAAATGCTGCTCTATCGTTTTTTATGATTAGGACGCTCATAGCACATGAGATGCTAGATTAATTTTTAGAGAATATGAAAAAACGAAGCTTGAATTACATATAAAGTCAAAAAATGGATTTGCAAATACAGCCGTATAAAAATGGTATCAGAAGAAAAGTTTTGCCTTCTTTTTGACCATATCTTTGTCAATATGTAACCCAATTCCAACCGCTATATATAAGTTTCCTATCAAATTTTCATGAATCGCAATGAAAAAGAGGGAGATTCTAACCGTCCCTCCAGTTCTAAACAATCTTACTCGAAAGCTTGCACATGAAAAAGATTCTTTTTCAAAAATTTTTCAGTGTAAGGACATGACCTTTTAACCTTTTGAATAAACAATAAAAGATGCTTATGGCCTATTGTGTTCATAATAAAAAAACAGAAGTTGTAGACATACGTAGTCAAGTTTCGTTGTTAAGATAACACACGTTCGTTCAAGTTTTATGTTTTTCAAGTGAAGTAAAGATGAGCTTTACACATGTCGAGTCTTTATGACTTGTATCGAGCCTGCGCATAGGGTAAAAATACCCATATATACCGAGGGTTACATCAGCAAATGGCGCTTTGTCTCTTATGGGAATTGTCAAGCTTGGTTCTTTTTCTTTTCTTTGAAACGGATGATACCCTCCATTCCCAAAGGGGAAGTTTTTGTAGCATGCATTCTTTCAAGGGTCGCTTGTCAGAATTTGAATTTTTCTTTCACGAATCGGTGGTGTTCGCTGGTGGCTACAATGTTTGTAAGTGCTGTTCCTTTCTATTTGAAATTAGAATATTTATTTGTGTCTGTCAAATAGATAATCATTTGTTCTTTATGTACGAAAACTGGTATATATAGCGTCCAGAACTTGTAGCGTTTACAAACATGGTTATCATTTGGAGTTAATTAAACTGGGCCTAGCAATGCAGTCGCGTGCTTGCATGAAGTGTACTTTTAAAGGCAAGGTCGAGTGCGTTTTAAGGATATTCGCAGCCAGGGTACATAAGCAAGTTTAAGAGCTGAAGGTTGCTATAAACTCAAACTATAAACTCAAATGAGGGCAAATACAAGGATGCCCAAGGCGATGCGGGGCTTCTGATAGTTCGATTTTGGGAATATTTGTTCTATTATCTTCAAGGATTGTTTCTGGAAGCTAGATGTAATTTATAAAGAAACTGAGTTACGTTAGTTAACATCTAGAAGATGGTGACGCAAGTTTTTCCTGTCAGGTTTCAGCAAATCTCGTTAACTGCATTCAAAATTTATAGAACTTGAAGGATTACACTCAATTTTTTATAGGAAAAGTGGCTGTAAGAAACGAGTACTGGACAGCCAGAAAAAATTAAGAAACTTCAGTGCTCGAAGCAAAAAACTAAGAAACTATTAAATCGTGATAAAACTGAGAATAACAAAACCTTGTAAAATCCAAGAACATGACTGCCCGGTTGGCCTAGAATTTGGGACATAAGGGACACAAATATACTTTCCACATCTAGATAGAGCATCAAAACAGAAGCGAATCTCTTGGCGTGATAAAAAAGGTCACGAACATTCAAAACATTATCATTCATGACATAAGGGCCTCTTTTAAGAAATTTTTAATACTGCACATTTATAATTTTTTTTTTATAGAAAATTTTGTTGTTGCAATTTTTGGAAATTTCTGGGCATTTCGTTTTGTTTTTAGTTTTGATAAGAGAGTCTTTCCGATGGTCATACGATATTTACGATACATGACCTTTATATCGAACTGAGGGGGAAAATTCAAATTTTGTGAACAAAGCAGGAATCTGGGATAGCCGCTAATAGACATTTTAACAAATCCCAAAATTGAATACTGCACATTTTCGAAATCAATACTTCACGATTTTAAATTAATACTGCACAAAGTGTGTAATACTGCACATTAAGATAGGCCCTGCATGACATAATTAGGAAACTCTTAAGAAACAATGAGTATTGAAAATTCCAGAGCATTAAGAAACTGGAGTACTCGACATCTACCTTTGTACTTATAAAAAAAACGAGTTAGACTGCCATTCAAATCCTTACCCCCTATTTGTCGAAACTGAAAGCCCGTGTTGTAACTGACGATCAAGAAAAATGATATTAGAGAGACATTTGAGAATGGAACAGAGGCTATATGATTGGCTTGATCGATTTCTTGTTTTGACAGCAAGGATTTTTTATGCTGGTGGCGGGATTGGGGGCACTGGCGTAACGGACTTATTTGGAGCCATAGGGAAACCCCATTTTATTGTGCTTTTCTAGATATGCGGTAAAAATTATAAAATTCCAAGAATAGATTTTTATGACGTCATTCGTCTGCCACACTGCAATTGGCCACCGAAGAAAGTTGCTGAAATTATCACTAAAGCAAAGTTACTTAGACTCAAGAAAAAAACATCTATTTTGATTTAAAAAATTTAGGGTAAGCAAAGAACTTGGGTTGCATAGGAGAAATTACACAATGAACTCTTGTCCGTTTGTTCGATTGCACAGAAAACTATGAGGTGTGACATATACATGAAATAAAGCAGAGAAGGAATAAGACAGCAAGATTCCACTCATAATTTGTTGATTATGCTTTTATTAAATCGTGGTAATTACAGTAGCTTGACTTATTAACCAATCATTTACAAAATCACCCCAATGTTTGTTAACCATTAGAATTATCATTGAACCTTAGTGTTTTAATTAAAAATATGCAAACTGTTAATTATAATGTTAACGTCATTTGGGCATTGCTGCAATCTACAAGAAAAATAATGCTGTATTAATGGTTTACTAAGGCTAGGCTACCAAAAGAACACACGAGCGAAAAAGGTTTGTAAATAACATATCTAGTTAGGGCTGAATAATTTAAAATTATTGCCAGCCTAAAAGATTTAGCGTAACAAAAGCAGATAGATATTAAGTCGTTTGGCGTTCCAAGTAATTTTAGCAATCATTGTATTTCTATGTGTGAATGAAGAAAAGGCCACTGTAGCAGGCTGCTCGACGGGCTCCAAGGAGTTCTTGCGGCGAAAAGTCGATAAAAATGTAGCAAATATGAAACACCGCAATATGCCGAGAATAAACAACAATAAATACACGTAAGTCAGTAAAGGCTATAATTGTATTTCTAGCCTGTTTCCTTCCATAAATGTCTCCAGAAGATATAAGTGAATA
This sequence comes from Rhopilema esculentum, assembly GCF_013076305.1. The sequence goes on from NW_027019322.1 coordinate 3,635,993, forward strand.
AACCATTCCCGGGTAACGTCCGCCATTAAGTCTGGGTAGCAAACTGACCTTTGGACTCTATGGCCGTCAACCGTAGCAATGGTGATTTTCGATACATCAAAGCCGTAATTTCACAATCACGCTATTTTAACGTCATTTAATTCTCTTATCGATACTTAATTACACTGTCTTTTATCTTTCACATAATTATTCTTTGAATTTCGCCTATTATTTTCCATAAAGTCAGCAGTTAAATGGCAAGCAATTCAGAAACTTATCAGGATTTTTCGGATATGGTAGTTACAGGTTTTGAAGGATTATTTAACAGTAAGAAGAGCTGTATCTGTAAGCAACTAAAATACGGTGGAACTTGTAGCCAGAGCGTCTTTAGCTGCTGCTTTGGGTTTGCTTATCGTGATAGCTAGCCCCATAAAATAACTCTGTTTCAGGGCCGTAAACCCCCCAAAAAATCGGGAGCAAAACGATTATTTTTGAGAAATTATCATAATTTTCCTTGAAAGAAAGAAATCCCTTGTAGCTGGGCTAGAACCAAACTACATTTTTCTGTGTTATTGCAACAAACCTCAGCCACTAAGTCATGGTGTCAGGTGCAAGTTGACTTTAGCTGATGGCCGTTATTTTTGAAAGCAGAATGGTTTTATCTTTTTTGCAAGATAAAAAGTTTTTGCTGTTTTTTACCGTTTTTACCATTTTATTTTTATTATTTAATGGCTTCAGCCCCTCCACTTTTTTGCAATAATAGGTTAGAAAACTTTTTGGAAAGTTTTCTCTTAACTATGCTTTACCACAACATTGGATTGTATACTCCTAAATAGTAGCAGTTCTTCTTAACTTGGAACCTTTTTTGTCCATTTTCTAGGTGAATTCTTGATGTTTAATTTATCCCAAGCTAATTTTGTCCATTTTTTAGCTATTGAATTCTTCTCTGAACCAGACTGTTTATAAAACTTCAGAAGCAATAAGCAAGTATTTTCTAAAAGGGGCGTTTTCCGGCTTTCTAGAGGGTGTGGCTTAAAAATCTTTTCGGTAACGCCCTTTTCAGCCCTCCCACATTTAAACTGGTGCCCGGTACCTGAAGCTGCCCCACCTATCGTTGTTTGAAATGCCCTTTTTCTTGGTGAAGATCAGATTTCCCAACAACACTCTGGTCTTGTTGATTATCCTGTGCAGTTAGCCAAAGTGTAGGATTTGGGTTTCTAGCCATAGGATTTCCATCAAAAGACATGTCCACCCCCGCCTTCCCAGAAGTCAATTTTCTAATTTCTCAAAATCCGTTGAAAAACATTGGGGGTGGAAGTTTTGCTGAACAGATCGACTTCAATTTTTGCGCTGTCAAAAAAGCCACCGTTACGAAAAATGCTGCTTGAAAATGTTGCTTTTCCAAATATTTCAAAATAGGTGAAAAATACTAAAAAAGGACTTTCCAAGAGTCTGAAGGGCGTGGCCGAGAAAATTTGTTTTTGTCCATCCCAGTTTTTTCGAGCTGGCGACGCCACTGACAGCATCGATCGTGTCTTCCCATGCTACTGTATATTAGAGCTACACTAGGAATATATAACAGCTTGTATCTGTATGATAAAACTTAAAAGGATGCAATATATTATAACTAACGGACAAAGTTTTTCTCTATAAAACAACAGCAGCGAGCTCTTCGAACATTTCACAACAACTAATCATTAATAAATAGCAATGAATAATTATGTACAAGATAATAGACAGTGTAATTAAGTATCGATAAGTGAATGGCATGACGTTAGAATAGCATGATTGTGAAATTACGGCTTTGATGTATTGAAAATCACCACGCTACGGTTGACGGCCATAGAGTCCAAAGGTCAGTTTGCTACCCAAACTTAATGGCGGACGTTACCCGGGAATGGTTTTAGCAAAGCAAAAGTGTAAAGAAAAAATTAAAATTATGATTGACTGACCAGATACATCGGTAGCGAACGTTCAGGTATTTGTAGACTCCGACGCATGGATCACCGTAGACGCCGTTCCTTGCACTTAGAACGCACCACGTTCTACCATCACACATTGCCTTTGTTTTCACAAGGCTACTTGTTGCGCTGCAGTTAGTGATTAAGTTGGGAGCGTACGTTGAGCAGTGTCGACGGCTCAGACGCCCATACATGGCATAATCTATTTTCAATCGCCGTCCAAATGGGCAAGATATCACTTTGTTCATGTGCTCGCATAGCCTCACATTGAAATGTGGTGCAGAGGTTCTACAAAATAAGGGGTAATTTTGTATGAACGGCAACAAGTTTGTCGATGTATTGCAGTTTGTTCCAAACGAGTCCAAACGTTTAAAAGTCTCAGAAACTAAGGGGATTAAAAACTAGTAGAAAATATTGACTGCAAGCAATGAAAATTGAAGAAAAGCCTACACACCTTTCTTTTATAGACTGCAGTTTGTGAAAGAAAGAATTTTATACTTGCATCATGATTGAAAAAAAATTGCGATAAAATTAGCACCAAAAATAGCGAGGTGTCATTGATACAAAACGAGTGAAGTTGAACGAGTTTCTCTCAATTCTAAGATATGACTCACTTTCAAAGAATTAATTGATATTATTGATAATCATAAGGTCGTTGATTCCATTAATAGCTTTTTGGCTTCTAATATATAACTATGATTTTGCAGAATCATCTGTGAAGCAAAAGCATGGTGATAGAATGTTTTTTTGCATATCATAGTATCATACCCAAAGCATCTGTATACAACTTCAAGGTACTTGAATGTACCAAAACATGGGTCACCAAAAAGCCAGTTCTTAGCTGGAACTGAGCATGCTCTCTTCCTGTTGCACCGGCTTTTCACTATCCTATTCGATCTTCTCGCTCTACAGTTTCTGTGGTAAAAACTGGTCCACCAGCCACGCTTGCAGTATGCTCTTGTTGTTCGTCCGTACAATGCACGCATTATTCGAATGTTGCTGCCAACAGGACATGCGATGTTCAGTGTGCCATGCTCACAAACGCGGTGATAAAAGGGTGGTGAAACTGGCACTAATGAATGCAAAAGATGAAATTAGTTTTGTATTTCAGTCCAAATTTCACATTTTAGTACATTCCAAGCATTAATGCCTGTGCTAGTTTTTGCAGGTAATTATCAATGGAGAGCATAAGCTAAATTTCCGATGTCATAAACTTCACTAGAAATGAATCCACTCTGAAGGCCTGTTTTAGCAAAATCATGATTCCCATAACTTATCTTAAATCTGTGTTTCCTAAGAGTTCTCTTCATCCGACTTTTGAAATTTAGTTGAATGACCTACCGTTAATTCCCTTTTAAGCCCCCCTTTCAATCAAGCCCCCTCTCTTATTAGCCCCCATTTTCAGAAGGAAAAATTTAATTAGTCCCCCTCTCAAACTAGCCCTCTTCTCAATTCACACCCCCCCCCCACCCAAAAAAAATCCACTGATGCCGAAATAAGTAAACTTGATAAAAAACAGATTTTCATTTTATCCATTGGTCGTTCAATACTTCGCATCAAGTTAAAATTCACACCATCTCTCTTCCAGTCATGACAGATCCGAAGACAAAGATTTGATCTGATGTGCATTAAGCACGGGTCATGTTAGAGCCTTTTACCAAAATCCCCCGCCGTTGGTATTAGGAGGGATGAAGTCGACCTTTTCGAATGCTCGATTCAGAAGGCGACATTGATGACGATGACGATGACAATTTTATAGATACCTATAGAAAGCTGATTTGATGTTTTTTATTTCGCAAATAAAAAAAATTAGTTTACCATCATAAATGGCTTTTATTACAAAAACTTTTTTAAGCTCCTCTCAGTTTGGTCCCCCTGTCTAATAAGCCCACTTTAAAGTGCTGAAAAACAATACATCCCGGGGGGTTTAAAAGAGAATTTACAGTATTTCCAACGCAAGCCAGCATACTATGAAAACTGTGCTAATCACCAGTACCAGCACAGTCACAGTGCTTATCAAAGATAGCTAGAAATGCGTATTTTGCAAAGCCTTCACTTCGAAGCATCCTTTACATCTAAGACCTCTAATCAATCTCTTTCTACACCCAACTTCATCTTGTGATGCAGCGCTTTGACGCAGGAACAATTCAAGCCAACACTTACTTGGGCATCTAGGCCTTCTGCAATATTTCATTTCAAAAGTCGTTCCCAGTCTTTTGCAGCTCTTTCCTCCATGCGCAGGTTTTGGGTTGTTACATTCGCGAGTACGCACTTGGAACCCGAGACCGCATGTAACGCTACACTGCTTATAACGCGTCCAAGGACCATACCCGCCATCCACTGTAATCAGAAAAGGAATTTTAATTTATTGAAAAGAAGCCACATGATTGTATCTTGCCTCGCTTTGGTCTGTTAAACTAAGTCATATGTTATGAAAGCAAAAGAAATAAGTAATTACATAGTGGGTTTTAGCCTTTCAAACCCAGTATTCCAGTTCCATTGCAGTATCATCAATCTTATCTGTTTTTCTCAAAATAGTTCTTTCACATATGACCTTTATAAAATATTTCAAAGAAAACCTTTTTTCATTCAGATGAACATGATACTTTAGATTTATTACAGCTTTGGAACATTTGCAAATTTACGTACGAAACACGATATTCTAACTAAAGTACTTTTTGTCTGACACTCGTCAGGTTATGTAGGCAGTAGGCAGAAAATTTTATCCAGATTTGTTTTGAAGGTAATGTGAGAGGACAAACAGAGTGTTTGATTGGTTCGTGTTTTTGGCCAATCATAGCCCCGCTGGAATCTCTCCTAGTTAGAGAGTCCGAGCGAACTCTTTCTGCTACACAAGTCGTGATTCTTTGTTTTCATGTAGACAGATTCCGAAACACCTAAATGAAAAGACGCCCCTGATGGCCCGACGATCTTGAAATTATTGTCACACAGTATATTTTGGCGCACTATTTATGATTAGCAAATGTAGCCAAATCTAAGTTGAACAAAACTTGAACTAAAAAGTTACTTTTGTTTTCGTCAGTTCATAGATTACATAACCTAGACCAAATTACAGTAGTTTAATGGGAAAAGATCTTGTGGTCGTACGGCCATATCTCAGAGAAGCAAACTTAGTTGATTTTGCACATTCTGTCATAATATTTTTTAGGTTATGCGGTTCAAATTTAATGATTCTACAATTCTTTTGGTATTATTATCACATTTAAACTCTGTTGTCCTGCATTTATTCATTTCCCAAACCATGCAAAGATGTCAAGACAAGAGATTTGCCAAATCTTGAAAACTTGCCTTCGTTTAAAACATAAGTTTGATAGAATGATTTGCCTTGAATCTTTTTAATTATACTGGGACAAGAGAATTTTTGATGATTTCAATATCTTGAAGTAAATAAGTTATGGAAAATTAAAATGAATTGTAGTTCTATATAAATAAAGGAAAATCTTGCCTGGGCAGGGACGAGACTGACATGGTCTGGGCTGCTTTCTAACTCCTCTACATGGGAATCCCCCATGGCTTGGAGATGGGTTATTACATGACCGTGTTCTGTACTGCTGTCCTGCTCCGCATTGTGCGTTGCATTTACCCCAAGAAGACCATTCGGAAAGTCCACCATTTACTGAAAGAAAAATTCACAAACATGATAGAATCAAACTTGCAGTAACTAAAGAAACATAATATATTTATCATTCTAAGAAGCTATTGAAATAAAATGTAATCAAAGTTCTAAAAGCCTTCCTTGATAAAAAGCAATATGAAATTCACTATCTACTTTCAAGTCAAAAATATATTATGCAACAGATTAGCCACAGGAAAGAAAGGATACGGGATCTCTACTGCGGAGCAAATCACGGATTATGGGCTGGGGGATTTGGTCCAAAAGTTTTTAAAATTGCAGAAATTTAGAGAAAAATGTTTAATTGTATGATTTTAAATAATTTTTTGAAATTATCAGAGGCTAAGCCTTTTACCCTTCTAAGCCTCCTTAGCCTCCTTAGCCTCCTTAGCCTCCTTAGCCACCTTAGCCTCCTTAGCCACCTTAGCCCCATATCACCCTTAGAACTCTTAGCCCATTACATCTCAACTTCTGCAGTCCCTATTTTTAAATTGACTTTGAAATAATAACGAAGTGTAACTATTCTCCTAGCCCCTTTAGAATTATCCAATCGCAAGCCATTTTCCTGCGCCCCATAGGCAGAAGCAGCGCTGAAAAATTTCTTTAGGGCGTGTCCAGTGTCAAGTTGCTGAGTAGGAGTTTTTCACTCTATATCAAATAAAAGCATACTCAAACCGAGGTCAAATATTGAAGGGACCCTTTCCCCATCTATTAATTTTTGAAAATCTGCTTTTGTCTCAATGGACATTATTTAAAATTCAATATTGTTGTCGTTGTGATTCTTGAAAAAAATTACAGTGTAGATAAATGAATTTACAAATGTCAGTGTAAATAGCATTTTTTGATCCATGTTTTAAAACCCACTCCGTTCATTCCGAACTTTTAAGCTTTCTTTGCGAAACTTTTGAAGCGCCCTTTACATCATCACAAAACTTTCTTCATTCGAACATTCAAACAGAAAAGGAACCATACGTTTTTGGATAGCATAAGTCGTGCAGTTACAAGAACGTGCTGCGGTGAATCAAACTGAAATTATCACAGTCAAACATTCTACTAATTTTCATTGATTTTTCTAATTTATGCTGACAACCAAATTTTTCCGAGTAAGCATAAAAATGCCGTATCTGCCGAGTAAAGGGCCGCTTCACGACTCTTGTAGGGTGTTTCATTCTCCCAAACCCCCGTGGTGACACCCCTGTCCATAGGAACCTGAGTAATGCTGCTTTGGCTTCATTTCTCTTTTAAAAGTGAAAAAACGATACCTGGGCAGCTGTGGGTATTGCAAGCGCTGGACCTATAATAATAATAATAATAATAAATAATTTGTTTAAAGTTGGCGTACTAAATGAACGGCTGATAGCTATAAAGAAGCTAATTAAGGCCAACTATCTATAAAGAGTTAGTATGAAATAAAAATATATGATACAATATTAAAAAGGTTTAAGGTATAATGTTCTAAATAAAACCTAACCCAGCAATAAATTTTTTACACAATCTACAGTCGCATTCTATAGGGTGTGCTCTTAATTCTTTTTTAAATGTTGCCAATGATTGGGACTCTCTTATACTGTGAGGTAGTGTTTGCCACAGTTTTTGACCTAAATATCTCACAGTTTCTATACCATAAGAAGTTGTCCTGGCTTTTGGAATGCAAAGATTATTTTTAGTTCGCAAATCATAATGTACATTTCTTGTTTCAAAAATCTCACTCATGAAACTAGGGTTCAGGTTATGTTTGGTTTTGTATACTTCTATCATCAAGTACTGTAGATTGCGTTGGTGAATTGATACTGCATTATCCAAAGTCAGCAATGCTTCGTAGTCAGCATGACTGTCTTTATAAACAATTCTGAGTGCTCTTTCGTGGATTTTATTTACTTTAGCATTCAGACATCTGTCATGGAACATCCAAATTAGGGGGCAGTAACAAAACTGAGCTTTTATGAAGCTGTTCATTAGGAGACACAGTTTATCAGAACCTATAAATGGCGAAACTCTAGCAAGAGCATGCAGTTTTTGGCTGGCTCTTTTGCGTAAATTTGAGACGTGACTTTTGAAATTAAGATTTTTATCTATTATCACCCCTAGCAGTTTTTCTTCAGAGCTTTCTTCAACAATGGCCTCACCGATTTTGATCTTAAAGTCATCTTGATTTGTTCCAAAAGTAAGAAGATGACATTTCCCTGCATTCAATTTCATAAAGTTTTCTGGAAACCATTTTGATAAAATAAGAGCATCAGTTTCTAGCCGTTCTAAAACTTTATCTAATTGACAGTCAGCTGCAAAAATCGTAGTATCATCAGCAAAGTTACATACTGCAGTATCAGTTACCATTAAGAATAAATCATTAATATATAAATTAAATAGAAGAGGCCCAAGGACTGATCCTTGTGGTACACCTGCAAAGGTTTCTCGCCAAGTGCTGAATGAACCATTTAATTTTACCCTTTGTCTTCTACCGGACAGGTAATTATAAATCAATAATTGAGCATCTTTACAAAAACCATAGGCATTTAATTTCGCAATTAATAGCTCATGGTCTATGCAATCAAACGCTTTTGAGAGATCCATTAGCAAGGCACCAACCACCCCTTTTTATCTAGGGAATTCTTGCAGATATCCATTAATCTCAACAGCGCATGCTGTGTGTTGAAACCTTTCCGAAAACCACATAAGTAGGGAACTAGGAACGTATCCGCGAAGTCGACCATCTGAGCATATAGAAGCCGTTCAAAGACCTTTGATAATGCGGATAGAACGGTGATAGGTCGATAGTTTCGTTTTTCTGTAGTTTTGTCACTTTTGAATAGTGGAGTTATGTCTCCTAATTTAAGATCTTCAGGAAACGTTTTCTGGAGCAATGAATTATTGAAAATTGTCGTCAGTAATGGTGCAAAAATGTCTTCGTTTTCTTTCAGTATCCGCGGAGGAATACTTTCAATTGTAGACGCTTTTTTTGTATTTAGTCTCAATAATTCATCATTGACTGCCTGCATTGTAATTGGTTTGAATTCGAAGAATGTGCCATGGTTTACCTTATCCTTAATCTTGCGGATGCTGGGATGATGTTTATATTTTTCAACAGCAATTTCAACAGGATCCAGCAAATGGTCTGTCGAATTGAGAATGCATTCACCAGGGGCAATGTCAATTGTCTTTGTGATATTTGTAAAAAATTCATTAAGGATCTCAGCTATTTCACTGTCATTCGTAATAAACTTTTCATTTTCGATAAGCGTAATACTTGAAGAGGTTTGTACCTTGTCAGTAAAAAGTGGTTTTACAGTTTTCCAGAACTTTTTATTGTCAGTGACAGAATTTATATCAAGGTTACCATAATATGATGTATTTTCACACACCTATTTCTTTGCTTTTTAAAAGCGTTCCAGTTTTCAGAAGTATTATGCCTGTTTAATCTGTTACGTAACTGTGAACGGAGCATAATTGCCTTTCTTAAAGTTTTCGACATGAAGGGTGCATCATTTGCGCGTAAATATTTCTGTTTTAGAGGTACATGGTTATTCAGAACTTCTTCGACTACAGAATTAAAATTTTCATATTCAGAGTATGCTTCGCTGCTCTTACCTCCGTGTATCTCCAACGCAACTAATGCCCCCATTTGCGGGGTAGGGGTTGGTGCAACTTCTTGTACTATATTGAGCACCCCCACCGCAACTAGCACTGCAAGCACTAAATTCTGACCATGGAGTCAAACCACCATCAACTGAAATGAAGAAGATCACTATTTGCATTGAACTTGCAAAAACCATGTTACAACATTAATATATTTCTGTGCTATCTAGCTGTTATACAGACGGTAATAGCTGTTATATCTAGCTGATCTGGTAACGTGTCGTTCTCAATTTTCAATGGACGATGCAATGAAATTTGTCCTGTCTCTGCAATATCTCTCTTGCTTAATATTACGTTCCTGCCTCTAAATATATCGTTTCCAGTCACTATTTCAATCATATCATATTCCATTTCATTGTTTGTCCACCCAACAGATATGCAATATTTAAGACCCTACATCGTCGTATCGGAACTTATGATTTGGCCTAACTTGCAAAAACCGATGAAAACGTTTTGCCATACCCTTCTCGCCTGGTTTCAAAGCGTAGACTTCGACTTCACATAGCGTTAAATGGTCACTTCCTTTCAGCTTTATAAAAACATATCTCCCATTAGTTGGTTTTGAGCAGTGGATAAAGGTTTTGATCCCTGGTAAAAATGGTAGCTCGTGGTAGTGGCATCTAGAATGAACAATTTTAAGGAGAAAATGAAACATCATGAAGCAGCAGAAGAAACTGTCGATTAAACATTGCAACAGAATGCGAAAAAATGTATCAGGATTTCAATCAATGCTAGGTATTGGACAAAAACTTGCATAGCTGCTGACATTTAAAGGGCATGTGTCGTGAACATGGTTTGCTAATGCAATACAATCAACTCTTTTGTTTAATACAAAGCATGGAATCGAGTAAAAAGTAAAAATTAATTAAGAAGAAATGAATAGTCACGAAACAATGGAATCCCACTCCAAACGCTTTTGTTTTATTAGCCAACTGCTAATGCGACATATGCCCTTTAAAACATTCATACGATTGGTCGCTTAAAAATTAAAAAGATTTGAAAATCCAAAAGAGAAGGCAATTTTAAATATGAAAAGTTATATCACGTACAGCGTGTTCTTATCTGGTGAGTCTGTCTCCCCAACTCTGATTTCAACCTGTTTCAGACGCTTCGAACAACAGTCTGCTCTGTTTACAATAGCAATCTTGCCTACTGTTTTCGAAGCGAGAAGGTCCACTCGCCACCAGGCTCCAGGCTCTCTATTAGTGTGTGTACACGACCCTCCTCCGTAGTTTGAATGCGGGTTGCCATCAACTGCTCTTTCCGATGACCCACTATGACTTGTAGATGACTGGCGAGTTGGTTTTCCTCTTGCATAATTTTCTGGATTTTAAAATTTTTATATCATTTGCAGTCTCTACTATAGTTTTATAGGGATACAATAATTTTGTAACTTCTTCGTTGCAAGCTCTGAATTTTCTTGAATCTTTTTATAAATAAAATTTGTGAGATGCTTAGATGAATAGAATCTCTGTAATTATAACGGCACATAATTAATGAATATTCAACACAAAGCATTTTGGTGTTTCCTAAAATCTCTAACGACTTGCACCTTAGATGAAAAAAATTACGGGGCCTTACGGGGGTAAAAGCGCTGACTTTTTTCTTCAGGTGAAATTGTGCATCGAAATAATGTCAATGTTTAAATTGAGGAGGAAGATCGTTTTCTTCCAACTTTTTCTACGTAATTTTTACATTTGCATACCACCAAATCAATTTATTTGGCTTTGTCGTGTGTCATGTCTGCAAGACCAAGTCAAGACTAAACTAAGAAATAAGGACAGCCGAATACCAGGGCGTCATTAGCTTAATATCGAGCTAGCAAACACTAGTTGCTCATTTTGCGTAAAACTAAAGTAACAGCTCACGACAGTGTAAATAAACATACTGGGGTAAGATAATATCATCACATATGTATGTATACTTTACCAAGATTAGCTTTGAAAACTTCAACTTCGCATAAAGTCAATTGCTCTTCTGCCCTCAGTGTAATGTAAACAAATCTTCCAGTGATTACATTTTCACAGTAAAACGTTCTTCTTTCTCCACTTCCTACAGCTCCATGGTTGTAAATGCACCTATACAGAGAAATCAATTCTGAACGTAGCTTGACATATTTTGAAGATTCAATGAAACCTCTTTTCATTGGTTGCAGTCATACTGGTTTTGACATTGTTTTTAGATTGCACTGAATAACTTGCACAGAACACAGCTTGCAAACAATGCAAATACAATTTCTAAATTCCAAAGAATTGACAACTTTACAACACAATATATATAATTTGTCTATGATTAAAAATGTAAGCCTGAATAAACGAACTTTTTCTAACAGATATTTGGTGCATTGCAACATAGAAAATTATCCTAAAGTTTCAAATCGACAGAAAGTGCTGTATCTCTCTATATTGTATGTAGTTGAGTCAAATCTCAGAGAAATTATCGTATTAATAAATACTTTTCTTGATTCTAAGAATAAGAGAAACTTATGTTGCTTGAAAAGTGCATAAATTCTGTGCTTTTATTAGAAGCAATGTCATTTCTTGACCACAGTCCAGAATTGAAAAGGCAGAAATACATATCCATGGCTATAGGTGTTCGTTTGGTGGTTATTCTAAAATGAACGAAATTTTAACGACTTTGCATGAATTAATGGCTTGATTGTTATTTATATCAAAATTTGGATACCTGTGTGAACATATGGCTATCCTAATAGCTACTCTCAATACTTACATTTGGTTTTTGGATGGCCCTTCTGTGTTGTTACCAACTCTTATTTCTACATTGCGAAGCTTGTCTGAGCAACAATCGCCTCTGTTTGTTATTGCAATTTCACCCACCGGCTCTGTGGCACCAAGATCAACCCTCCACCAAGGATTGTGCTCTTTCAGCGTTTGCGTGCACGACCCGTGTCTAAAATTACTGTCCTTATTGCCATCGACGGCTCCTGAAGATGGCCCGCCGATTGCTGTTGACGATTGCTTGCTTGGTTTTCCACGAGCGAGATTAGCTACGAAAAATATTCAAAAAAAGGAATCAGATTAGTGGTAAATGTAAACATAAACAAAAGCAATGCATTATACCAAAAATCTCTATAATGAAAATATTTGGCTGGGGGTGGGGCTAGGGGGCGGGGTGATGGTGTAATGCATGCATTTGGAGACAGAGGTACAAGCCGGACGTAATATTCACTATGTACATTAATTAGTAATAATTTATAACAATGTTTTTGGGACAAGCTACTTAAGGCGGGGCTGTTGTTTTCTACAGTGACCCAAATCGCTTGTCTTGAGATAGTCAGAGGAGGAGGTGCACCAACTGAGGGCTAGTGAAGGATTTGACCTACAGCTACCTCATAAAAGAACGAAATATCCATCTTCCCCAAGTAAAATTGTCGCAAATGCAATCGTTGGATAATCTCCATCTGTCAATCACAATAAAGTGTGTCAATCACATTTGGGTCTTACTAAGAAATAGTAAGGAGTCATACTTGGGTCAGGTGAGAAAACTTCGACTTCGCAGAGGGTTAAATGGTCTTCTCCTTTCAGCCATACGTAGACGTACTGGCCTGTTAAAGGAGTGCTGCAGTACAAGGTCTTCGTTTCACCAGCACCAAAGGTTCCTGGGTAATGTGTGCATCTAGGAAGAACAAAACAAGCTGTAAGAAATATGCCCGTTTTGGCCTATGATACATTTTATATACGCTATATCTAAATGAAATTTGAGCAAGTAAATGCCAAAATAAAAACCCCGATTCCGAAAATCAGAATCAACGTACAACTCTCCATCCAGATTGTCAGCATCGTTCACTCTGATGTCAATCCTTTTAAGTCTGCTGGCACAACAGTCACCTCTGTTTGTGATTCTGATGTTTCCAATTCGATGACGTGCACCCAAATCCACTCTCCACCATGGCACTATTTCCCTCCTTGTAAGGGTACACGAGTTATTCCCGAAGTTTGCGGTTTTGATGCCATCAGTGGCTCGCGATGGATCCCCACCATATAAGGTCGAGGATTGTTTTGTTGACTTGTGATATGCCAGATTGCCTACAAAATGGTGCACAGTTGTCGCCAAAAAGCTTGAATTACTAACATTGACATTGTATGTAGCATTCAATAACCCTCTTCTATCAGTGAAAATAGCAATTTCTAATGGACATTTTGTTGATAATTAAATGAGAATTCCAATTAGGCCTAAGTGGCAGCAATTACGAACACGTCAAAGCGTTTACTTTCATTGAAGATTGACGATGCAAATTGATTGTACAACCCTGGGTATCTTCACATTACCCACAACGCACCAGCACTTCGTAGCTCTAGTACCATAAGTAAGAGTGCTTGTTTGATGTAATGCTTTAATAGCCACAACCATATCAATCGAATTGAAAAACTTCATAAGATTAATGTTTTTATGATCGTAACATAAATGATACCTAACAGTTACCTTTGCAATGGATGGGATTGCACTCGGCTGCTTCAGTAAGCTCTCCTTCACAGTCTTTGCCACCGTTCTCAGGGGCGGGGTTATTGCACTGTCTGCTTCTGTACTTGAAGCCAATGCCACATAAAACACTGCAGTTGCTAAACCGAGACCATTCAGAGAATCCGCCGTCAACTAAAATTCAAACCAGTCACTTGAGTTCTAATAGGTCTGGCAACATTCTTCTTTTGAAATCGATCACCTACACCTATAAACGTCCAATCGGGCATATGACCTAGATAGCTCCTTGTGAGTTCTTTTCATATGTCCGACAGCAAACATACCAAACTTTGAACCATCTACTGTTTGTAGTTTTTCTTTTTTGTAAAAAATAATTGTTATTTGTGGTTCAAGTATTAAATAGAAATGTAGTAGTTAATTATTGCTGTGAATGAAATGTTTTGAGTTTTGAGTTTTGGCACCGACCAGTCAGGGACTATCAGCTCTTCTCAGTGATCTAGCACCTATCTTGCTTTGCTTTTGCCTGATGATCGCATTAAGCATGAAACATGTAACAATTGTTTAAAGAAATACACATTTTTCAACCAGCAGTGTAAAAACTACTTGCTTATTAAGAATATAATAGAGCTTTCAAGTGTGACGTATTTTTAGAATTTTCGAATTTTGACCACATAACATGAAAGAACACCATGAAATACTCCCTTGTATGCCAAATCAGTTAAATTTGTCAAAAATTGGGTGTCCTATGGTCAATGGAAGATTTTCAGTTCGCCAACGGATTACTGTTATTTTGGCTCAGTTCATAAAGTTATGAACTGAGACCAAATTACAAAGGTTTGATAGGGCCAGAGCTTGTACTCATCTGGTCATATTTCAGCCAATTCGTAATATTTTAACTGATTTTTTGCAGAGGTATTTCATGATGCTCTTTCAGGTTATGGGGACAAATTTCAAAAATTCTAAAAATATATTTTTGTGACGTCATCAATTGACAACCCTATTGTAAAATCCTCTTTTCTTCTTAGAAACAAATTACGTTGTCCACTTGACTTGCAACATTACAGGTCCAGCCAAGCAACTCTTGGTTTAAACAGTCTTATGTCCCTTGGACCATAGGTTTGGACCCAGCGGAATACAATCTGCAGAAAACCTGATTCAATTCAAGAGATTAATTGAAAACTGAGACAGGGCCACCTGCAAATGTAATATTTGCATAATTAAATGATTTAAAATTACTGTTACTTGTATCTTTGGAATTATTGAATAAGATTAATTACGTTATTGTAGCTTAGAATTCTGAAATAAGATCGCAAACAAACAAGAAAAGGAAGCCCTACTTTCTTCCGTGGCAATTTTTGCAACGTAAAAGGTTCGATCCTTCCTCCAGCTTAATATAATCCGATAAAATTGCTTTTAACAATAAGCAATGTTTAAATTATGTTTATTGCAAAACATCAAATTTGAAATGCCTTTACTAACTCGGACATGGGTGTGTATTGCAGACTCGTTTTTCTTCTGCAGGTCCAATTGAAAAGCAGTTTGCGCCACCATTTTGAGGCATTGGGTTGTCGCATTCTCGCTGAAATGTTTGTTCTCCTTCTCCACAGAGTTTAGAGCATTCTCCTACTGCCTTCCATTCTCCATATCCCCCGTTAACTAAAATGTAATGTTTACGTCTCAATCTTTATCCAATCGTAAACGAAAGCGCTATTGCTCAAATGAACATTGCCATTTTGGCATAGTAATTGCCATTTTGGCATAGTAAGATCTTTACATAGCTACAAACAATAGCAAATCTTGAAACAACTACCAGGGGAGCAGTTGCCAGGGGGAAGGGGAAGGGGGTACCAAAGATCTTTATAGCTTCCCAGAAGAATAACTGTTGTAAGAAAGTTTTGGAGATTTAGCAACTTTATAAATAATTGCCAAAATTTTACAAAATTTAAGAGAAACTGCTGCCAGAATATTATATCCGGTATTTTTTTTTCGCGAAAAAACATTTGTCGAAATTTTTGAATAATGATATCTTCCCCTTACACTAATTTTTGTGATAGTGGTGTAAAATTAATTATTGTGAGAATAATGGGACAGTTAGGCAGCCTTTCCACTAGCCCGAGTTAAAAATAAACCGGGTTAAAAATTATCCGTTTTTTAAGTGAGTCAATGGAAACGGCATTCTTCTTCGACCCGTTTTTAATCCGTTTTGATTGTTTCCACTAAGTGTATTAGGGGTGAAAAGTTGTAAGAGAAATCAGTATTTGCATCAATAATCCTTCAATTTTCATCGTTCTAGGCCAATGGAAGCAACATCGACATCGAGGATTTTGTTTTTTGAATTGTGGCGCCATCTCAATTTTTAAACGTTGCTGTTGTTGCAAGTTGGTCAGAAGTTATCCGGGTTTTGGCGTTTCCATTAACTCACAGGTGGGTCAAAAGATATTTACCCGGCTTAAAACTGACCCACTCTGAGACCTGTTATCAAACTTATCCATTTTTCAAGTGGGATAGTGGGAACGCGACGCAGAAACGGATAACTTTTAACCCGTTTTTGTTTAACCCGGGTCTTATCCTTTAATTGGGAGCAGAATCAGCGGACTAGAATGTTTGCTCAAGCTATGGACTGAGTTAAAACGTTTGAAATTGCTGAATGCTTACTTGGACATCCACCGGCATCACATTCTTTTGTCTCTATGTATGGTCCAGTGCAATCAAGCCCACCATTTGAAGGGGGTGGGTTGTTGCAAGATCGTTCTCGGCGATGAATTCCAGTACCGCACGTCACAGAACATGACCCGAAATCGGACCATTCTGAAAATCCTCCGTTAACTGCAATAAAATTGATCCACCAGATATTATTATTTCACTTTTAGTTGTCAATATTCTCTGAATTTTCCTATTTAGAAAGTATTCGTACATTACAACAAGCAATGATCATACATTATTGCAAAATATTTTGCTGTGACTTCTAAAAATTTCTGTCCTGATAAAACTTCAAGATATGTACTATTTTTAAAAGAAATCGATACTATTTAAAAGCTCCCAAAATCGCGAATGTACATCAATTAAGATTAACATATAAATTGAGCAGTTGCATCTAACAGATTATTGGCTGCAAAAGAACATACGCATTTGTTACGTAACCAAGAATCCAAACACTTTAAGCTGTCTCAATTGCCATCTTATCAATCTACATCAATAAGCACCTTTTATGTGGTTGAACTTACACGTTAACTTACGTTTCTTGTCAAGAGCATGATTAGGATTATTTTCCTTACATAGACAAGAAGGCGCATACGATACGATCTGGCACAAAACAGATCTGGGGCTTTCTACCACCTAATGTTGACAATTTTAAGGCTCACAAATTTCTTCAACGTCACATCACTCGCTGCTACGATGTTACCTGGACATGCTTGCTCGTTACATGCTTTGTTCTCCACCGTAGCTCCATCGCAGTCCTTTCCTCCGTTGGCTGGCTCGGGATTGGTACAGTTACGTGTCCTTGTCATGATTCCTCCTCCGCATGTCTTACTGCAGGCTCCAAAGAGGCTCCATTCTGTGAATCCACCATCCACTAAAATTGAAACGTTACACCGATACGATCAAAACGAGACGGACTTGTAATCAAGGTGAGTAAGATTTCTTTAATTTGTGTGGTACTTGCGGAAATCGAAACGTCAGCAAAACTTCCAACATCTTATAAGAAAGAAGTTTAACATGTTTTCTCAATATAGCTATTGAACAATCTTGCTAGAGAGAATTTCGCTCACCTAGAGAAGAAGATGAAAATGCTGTACAAAGTCGCTATTTAAAATGGAAAGATTTGTACGCTGAAGACAAGATTACGATCTGATGTTTAGTTGGGAAGGGGGCGCGTATTACATGGCAATTAGGTCCCTTTCATCATCAATGTTCCAGATTATCGGACAAAACGTATGACCTGATTTTCAAGCAATCACAGATTTTCCTTTCTCGTTTCGTTTCTGAAGGGTAGCATGTACTTAGAAATCTTCACTATAGAATTCTATTCTGCAGTTTAGCGTATACCTGGACACGGAGCTGTTCCGCAATTGGCAGACTCGGTGTCGTTCCCAAGTTGAAAACAATCTTTGCCCTGGCCTTTTGGCTCCGGGTTATCGCATGCTCGTGATCGGAACATCTTTCCTCCTCCACATTCTTGTGAACACCGGGACCACTGGGTCCATTCGCTATAACCACCGTCGATATCTGCAATTTAACAATAATAGGTTTTTTTAACCATTTCTAACATCATTCTTCTCTCGGAAAAGGTTTTAGTATGCTTTATAGCTTAAAATACATCTGCGCCATGCAGGGGCGTCGCAGCCAATGAATTCTCAGGGAGGGGGGGGGAGGGGGGCTGGTGGTTGTTAAGCTAGAAATAAAAATTATCCGAGAAAGTTTTTTTGAATTATCTTAATCAAATAGAAGCATTTCATGTAAAGTTTAGGATTTCAGAAAAACTCATAATTTTTGTCTTATCTGAAAAGACATTTAAAATACACTTTTATCTTGTCTGTGTTTTTCATACCTACTGTGGCACCTCGCAACCCTATCGATTGGTAGATTCTTTTCTCTCTTTTGCTTATTTTATGACTCAGTTTCATTATCATCTCTGATTCAGTAGGAAATGAATTTGAAAACCACTTTTTCACCAGAATTCTGCAGAAAACTGTGGCACCTCGCAACCCTATATATTGGTAGATTCTTTTCTCTCTTTTGCTTATTTTATGACTCAGTTTCATTATCATCTCCGATTCAGTAGGAAATGAATTTGAAAACCACTTTTTTACCAGAATTCTGCTGAAAATTCTGTCAATTTTTATGAAATGGAAATCAATTAGATAATTAGCTGGCAGTTTTGATTTCATAATCTATTGCTTGTTTGCTTATTATGTACTGCAAAATGTGGTTATCACTGCATTATAGAAATTAGGTATATGTGCCAAACGCTAGGATTCGAGAAAGCTGCGTAACTTTTTTCAAAGAAAGCTTCAAGCATGTTTACAGAGAGTGGTGTCCGGAATTTATCAATGCAAGATTTTGTGATTTGTGTATCATTGCTCATGTCGATAAAAACTAGTATCCAAAAGAGTTCTTAAAAAATAAGACTTGTTTATTCAATATCAATTTTAAATAAAGGAAGGTCTTTTTTGGTAATTATAAAAGAGACATGAACTTTATTCCTTCTGGACATTTACTTCACTGACCCTTTACAACATCAACAACAACCGCAACAACAATAGAAACAATGGCAATTTGAAACACCAAATTCATTTAAACTTTTAAACTTTGGACTGCCCTTTCTGGCTATGCAAACTTTCTTTCAAGTATGCTATTTCTACTTTTCCCCTATATAATTTTCTGATTTTGTGATCTCAATTTTTGTGATTTTCAAGAAAAGCTCTTATTCACCCAAAACAATCAGCTCTTGATAGGTCATAAATATCTTTTCCTGCATCAAATCTTTGAATACCTTCATGCATCATCCTAGCCGGTCCTTGTTTCAAAACATATTTTTATGCCAAGTTTTGTTTTATTTGGGGATTTTGTAAATATCAGCAAATCGTATAACTTTCTTTAGTGTATCGAGTTCTCTTATTAAATTGTTTAGTTATTCATGCTAATATAATGGAAACTACAGTAAACATAGTATTTTTATCCAATGTTTTTCAGTAACTGATTCAGGTTTACTAAGAACAAAAACGAGACGTGCCAGCAAACTTTGTTGCTATAAAAACGATAAGCCAACAGCAACAAGGCTCTGCATGATTTGATCATTGCAGCAAACATCTTGCGCATAAATTTTGCTTAACGTAAACATTTTATTTGGTGCAGTGAAAAATGTATTTCTCAGGAAATGCAAGATCATTAGTATAAGTTGAAAAATAGACTGTTTCTTTCGGCTGAAAATATTTTGCATTAATGCTGAATCTGATTCACTCTTTAGGTAATAACAGCAAAATAATTGGTCTAAATAAAAGCTTGGCCTAACTTTCTTATCAATGAAACCATGGCTTACAATCAATATTTCAACTTTCAATTCATATTTGATTATTCCTTTTTAAAAAGGTCATGAATTGTTAACATTTTCTGGCCATGTCGGCACCACGAGATGGACACGTCCTCCCGTTATAGGCAGGATCGTTTCAGTATATCGTCTATACTCGATGAGAAAATGCTTGGGGGAGGAGTAAAATTTTGGCCATTATTCCATGTGGCATTTCTAACAGTAAAGGGGCGCGGGCTGAAAGGTTTTCTTTCGACCCTTTCCCGTAGCCTAGTGGCTGATACCGCCAGTACTTTCTGGCATTGGCAACTGTATGTGAAACTATGATAGGGTATGATTGTCGGTGATGACAAAACTCCCCTTTGCTTAATAAATTTTGAATTTGTTGCATCACATATGAACGTATTGCGCATGCCTTTCTGACTCAAAACACTTGCCAAAAGGAGCTGACAGTTGACACACTTATCCTAGTTCATCTTAAAAAAAATTGTAATACTTTGATTTTACACTCCGATGGCCTCATTTGCTCAAATCAAAGATGATGAAATTTGTCAAATATCTTGTTAAGCTTGACAGGGCATCCCCGCGATTGGGCATACCCGAATGATGAGTACACTACACCACCACCGCACATACAACACTAAAAATACCTTCTTCTCCGCTTTTTTTCAACGAATACACATAATCTGCCAAGGCTTGGCCCCCACATTCAGCTTCAACTTCATCATTGCACGGGCCATAATGCGCACCTTGGAAACACCTGCTTGAGCTTCTTGCATTGTCAATTGTCCCTGCATTGCCTCCATAGCATTCTCCAAAATATCTTATTCCGAAATACTTGAAGCCGTGCTTTTCTGCCTCTACTTTACATCGGCATGCTAAGCTAGAGAAACAGAATTCTATCAAAATATTGTGGGTGATAAGCTTGACAAGTATGCCGACTATATCAATACTACATGCAAAGGGCTCAAAAGTTGGAACATGGCTAAATTTTTAAACAAGCCTGCCATAAACCTGAAATAAATTATAAATCCTTGGGCTAAGCTCTAGCATAACTTTGATTCTGCGATGTTTTGGATACTAACGAATAACTGTATAGAGATATCCAATTGATACATGTATCTATCAAGAAAGATGACTTTATAAAAAGTCCAACTACGAGGGGCCTATTTTTCCTTGCCTAGTTTTTTTATAAGACGTAACATCTGCCATAATGGTTACCTACAAATCGGTAAGGAAAAGTCAGCTGCGTGAGTTCGTCGAATAAAATTCATCATTCTTTACTTAAAGATATTAATATCAAGAGGCTCCTTTACACAAAAGCATTCTTTTGAATCTTAAAAAGCTATTGGGTCAAATCTTTTGAGGACAAAATGCTCAATTGTTGAAGAGACAGTAGCACCATCTCCTCAACAATTCAATTTCATAGACTGTGAAACAACTACTGTCAAAGACTTAAAATGCTTCTATTACCTATGGAGATACTTGTCGATATTTGTCCAATCTATGGTATGTCCTTGTGACTTGTCGCTGCCACTTTCCCGATCATTAACCAATAATGTAGTTACGATGCTCTTCTCTTCGAAGCACCCAATCTTGTTGTAAGTGCGATTGCATGTCACGTGATCTTGCCCTGATAAACACGAAAAGAGACCTCACAGGTGATTCAGCAATTGCTAAGTGCTTAGGATTGCAGTACCCTCAACCTTATTAAATTTTTGCAAAGTTCTAAAAGAAAATGATTATCCTTGACGCTATCATATCAAATATCGTGAACAATGATAAGCATGACTAAACATTTACACATTCCTCGTGTTGATCATTTAATTGATATTACTGCTTATTACAACGCCTTGCCAATCTGCAACCAGTGTCAACTTGCTTCGGCAGAAGTGTTCAACTTTTTGGCAAAACTCATTTCGTTCACTTGCTTTTTTCAAAATACCATATGAAAGCTATTCTATTATCACTTATGATTGTGATGAAATTATCTTGTTTAGCAATCAAAGTACGTCATTCGGCCCAGGCCCCTGTTGAGCGGAATGCAAAATACCTAAAACCTTTGGGTATTGAATGTCAGAAATAACTCTTTCCTAGCAAAAGAACTCCAAGGTCATTCTCAATCTGTAGTAATACTAAGACATAACAGTTATTTTGTTCTTTAGCTTTCAATGGGTTGAAGGGTGCAGGAAGTGGGAGTAGTTATGATGGCAAAATCTTGATCCTGCCTTTTTGCATTGCTATTTCAAAGTGCAACCTCCAAAGAGACGCAATAAATTTCTCTCATCGGCATTCAATAGCATTAGCTTGGTGTAGGTATGATTAGAAAAGTGATGAAAAAAGAAAGAAATTGATTTAGAGAAAGGTAGAAACTTGGACACAGACGGAAAATTAGTTAAAATGCTCGTAGCTTAACAAACTTTAGGTTATTGTGATTAAGTTAAAACCAAAAAAATGCTTTACTTAGTCTAGCGGTATCTCAAGCCAAGTTTTTGCAAAAGTAGTGACAGTGTTTTGCAAGAGGTGGTTTTCTTGCATCTTTAAGCCAAAGCCATGTCGTCAATCCGCAATTACTGGATGTATCTTTTTAATAAGTATCCCTTCCAAAATGCTTAGTCAAATCAAAATAGCAATTAGCACTCCCTTGGGTAAGCCCCTCCTATAATAAATGATATGGATGTCGAAGGATAAAAGCACATGTTTAATGCAAAAAATTGAAATAAAAAAAGTAAAATTACAGTTATTTAGACTATGTTTAGAGGGCTTAGATGATTTTTTCGAAGCTTTTTGTTAGAGGCCCAACTGTCAAAGGCAAGTTTGAATAATACTGTATACGTTTTAAAATAATATGATTTCTACCTTTTGCTAATCCAGTCGCAACTGCTATGAGAAATATTGTGTGATATTGCATCATCCTATGAGGACAATATGTTAACGACCTTAATAGTATTTAAAACTTGTTGGCATCCATGCACTGAAAGAGAATCAACGTGAATCTCTGGAATAAAGTTATATTCATTGTATCCTAATTTACATAACCTGTATCTGCAAGTGCTCTTGAAGAGAAGAATTGTTATTATATAGCGTAAATGAAAACTTACAAAATTAAACTCATAAGCATTTATTCAAGAACGTTTTTCTTGCAAAACTGTCATTGAGGTGCCTTTGGTTTTTTTTCAATATTCCAGCAAAGTTACAGTTTTCACAATTGACGAAGCAGTTATTGCGGTACAAAACATGAAACTGTTACGAATGAGAGTCTGTTAATTTTAACAAAGCTTTGTTGTACCTTTCCATCCAGGGCTCACCAAATAATTGCCAAAATATTTTTTACAGCTGTATTGTTTGATATGGAATATGGTATTGAACACATCCTTGAAGTGATGCCATTAAAAAGCAAATTGCACTTGCTATATGTTTTAGAGGGACCAAGATTAAAAATTGTATTCTTAGATTCTATCATTGCATCAACATCTTTAACGGAATATACCTGACTATAAAAAAAATCTATATTCTAATGTAACAGTTTTTATTCATTTTATGCAGTTATACTGATAAATAACGTAAAATGTTAAATGCTATTTATGTTATTCGCGCAATAAATCAAATATCATATCTTTTTTTTGCAAAAAGGTAAAGAAAGATTGGCATTGAAAGTTGTTGTCTGATTTCTAAGATTCAACGAAAAACCTTACCCTGCAGTTGTGATCTTCTTTGGATAACCCAATAGTTAAATTTGAGTGGTTTCCATAAATTTATTCTGTTATAAATTTTCACTGTTTGTTTTGTCTGATCTGAACGACAAACCGTCATACAGCTGGTTCAACACGGCTCAAACATATCCTTTCCTATTCGCTAGATTTTGTCAATGTAGCACATTTTTGTAAAGAACGGTGACAAGCTGAGTTAGAAATCAATTTCCCATGTTTCGCAAACCTGGTTTGCAGTTTATTCTAGGACTAAGATTAATTGCTATTTTACACACCTAGATACAAAAGAAAACGTCTCTAAATTTGTATTCTAAATAAATCAAAAGGATTTTCTTGCCTTATAATGCACATTGCTTGCTCTCAATATTTACAGAAAGATTTCTTAAAGGTCGGTGTTGATAATTAAAAACGAAGATAACTACTTCATCAACTTTCTTTTTGCAAGATATTTTGTGGTAGTTTTATCAAGAGAACTCTCGAGAAAAGAGAACTCTCTAAATTCCTTCATCTCCAATCAGTGTAGATGTCATTTCAAGTCACTTTACATATTAATCACTTTATTTTGAAACAAAATCTATAATGTTGAGAAGCTTTTTTTTGTCGTTTAATCTAATCCAGAAGCCATTTCTAGCTACATGGTATTTAATGTTACTTTCCTTTTCTAATTAAATTCTAGGATTTAAATCAGAGTTTACAGTAGCCAGAATTCATTTTGTTATTCTAGAGGATAGTTAGATACAGATTTGAGGGCTTTGAATGGATCTGCACCTAGCAGAGTTATGCCAATTTTGTAGAATCACGGTGTACTCTGACGTTTTGTGACGACTCTCGCTAGAACTTCACTAGTTTTTCTGAACCCTTGCATTGTTAGTAAGTTTATTGTTCAATCTTCTTCATCTTATTTGTTGTTTGGTTGCTTCAAATATGCAGTGTGTACAGGGGCGTAGCTAGCGGGGGTGTAGAGGGGTGTGACACCCCCAATTCTTCATGAATTTGTCGGTAAAGTTATAGTTTGTGCAAAAATTCCCTGTATTGTCGGTAAAATCGTCTATCAGTAGGTGAAATAGTACCAAAATTTGTCTGTGCCTATGTTTTCGTCGGTAAATTTTGGTACTCATGACCCCCTATCCCCCTATTCTGGAAGGTCAAATTACGCCACTGAGTATGTACCTCTCTTTTATTGTGTTAAATAGTTTTTGCCGGGTGTTACTAATTGCATGCTCTTCAAGTTGGTCGATTGATTCAGTTTGTCCCCTGTTTTAAATTTGTCTTGAACATGCGTCTAATTTTATGTCTATTTCAATCAGAAAGAATGATGTCATACTGAATAATGTTTCAGCCTTAAACGTTTTTAATAGTTTTGAATCTCCATTATCTTTTCCGATTTCTTCTATTACAGCATTCTCTTCACTGTGTCGATTTTGCAAACCTCTTTCATTTCATTCTTTTAATTGTGCATCCTTCCGTTCGCTGTTAAACAAGAATATTCCAGGTTAGATGTTAAGATTACTGGTTAGATTAAAAACTGTCTTGATAACAACCTTTCAATTTAGCCATTATAAAACAGAAAGCTACTTCTGCTGTTTCCATCTTAATCCTTGATATGCTGTAAACACATGGTAATTTGCTTGAGCTGTTCCAAACACACAGTTAAATTTGTGCTCGCGCAAACCTATGATACAATACGGTAATTTTACTTTTCAAAGCTAGAAATGCCGAGGTGGGACACCTGCAGAAGGAGATAACTACACCATGAGCCTGAAAGTAAACTTTTTCATATTTGAACAGCCATACGTGAACAAGTTCCTTTTAAAATTTGTAAAAACAAACAGTAAATAAAAGCTTACTTGAAATGGCCTTGGCGTAAAGCGAAAGATAAATAAGTTGCAAAGAAGTTGGCTGTCAGGCCTGCATTTGATCACAGAGAGAAATTACGACAAGACACAACCCTTTGAAATCTTCGGGTGGTGACTTTTTAGAAAGAATCACCCTTTTTTAAAACTTATACACTCTTTTTTATATGAACCAGTAAATTTAAGTTCAGGCTGACTGTTTTTAATTTTTTCGAAAATCTGAGGCTGGATTGTTCTTAATTTGTTCTTAAATTAAGAGGGTGTAAGCAGTGTTATTGCTAGTATTTTCGCTCTAAGGAGGTGTTCAGGCCTCATTTGCCAACAAAGTGAATGATACAGCCTTAATTTGCTGACAAATTTGAATAGTCATCGAAAAAGAACCCACATATTGCTAAAAATCCTCGATTTTGAGAAAAAAAAGTTGTTCAAAATTGCAATTTGCAGAAGCTCAGCCTCAGCTTGTTCTTAATTTGTTCTTAACTTTTGACCAGTTTTGAGGCTCGTGTTCTTATAAAATTGTTCTTGTAAAAAAAGAGTGTATTTCGTTTGTTGACAGGGCATCATCACCTTTATGGCAGATTCAACAGGGTGAATCGGCAAGCGAATTGGTAGCGAATTAAATGTAGATATGCTCACTTTTTCAATGCGGCCAAATAATTCACTTCAGAAAAATTTGTTGCCGTTTCTACTCCATTTTGAATAATAATTTTGCTGTAGAATTTCTATCATTCCAACTCCCCCCAGGCCTCCCTGTTTACAAACGCTCTCACAAAGCAATTTTGGCTGCATATGAGAAGCAATGCCCTGGGTACTGAGTCTCCATGATTTAGTCTCAGGAGAAAGACAGTTAGAAACTAGTCACAGAAAATATTTTTCGGGCGTTCTTTGTCACAGCAGCTGTCTACAATACTTTACCCCGGCTTTATAAGGCTCCGTTACCCAGGTAGAAAAGCAACTGATATTTCTTTTGGTTCACTATAACACAGGGATATAGTGCTGTGAAAAGAGCAAGTGGGTCGGGTGCTCTCACGCAAATTCCTAAAACAAGCAGTAGCATAAGTAGAATCGGCTTCTTTTCGGCACTAACGAAGAGGGTTTACCCCTACAACTCTACCAGGAAACCGAAATTTGGAGGTTCTATCAGCAGAGTTTGTTATGCATCAACATCAGCAGAAAACCGTTGTCAACGACACAAGAGAAAGAACATATTTTTAAAGTTAGGAAAATTAGGAAAGATTTGTGTTTAAGATTAAGATTCATTTCCATATTTGCATCAACAGATAACCAAAGGAGATGAACAGTCGAGAGAAAGAGAAGTCTTCTTCTCACAGAATCTTGAGAGAGAAATGACAAACCCCTTACTTTCCTCTCAGGAAGCCCCCCTTTTCGGTAAGAATTCTCTACAGCAGCTATGAATATATGCAAATAAAGGAGATTACGGCCAATCTATAAGGTTCCTTTGTATTATAAAGGTGATAATAACTGTTTTGTCGATATGCCTTCTAAGCTAGTTGTATAGCTAATGATTTTTTTGGGTAAAAGGTCATCGGAGCTAATAATTTTAAGCCATATCTGCATTTAATAAATTGGGCAAATAAATGGGGGCAGACCTTAATTCCTTGTCCCGTGCCCCCTTATCCCCTCCCTGGTTCCTGCCCCAGTGATTTTGCCACTTTACAGTGTTGCAGTAACAAGCTTGAGATTTTTAAAGCCATCTTGTGCTAGGTTAATATTCAATGCTCAAGCCCAGGGGCGTCGGGGGAGGAGGGGTTAGGAGAGGGCAAAAGTTTCGAGAATTGTAATAGGCTTGTACAATGTTAACATAAGATTGTTACAATATCTATTTAAATATCTATCTACAACGCAGAAAACGTATTATTTCAGCCCTGTTATTTCAGCGCAGAAAACGTGTTCAAATGTCCTGTATTCATGAATGTAATGTTTTTGCACAATCTTGTTGAGAATCCTTCAAAAACATTTTCAACAATAATATCTAAAGAGGGCGATGATTCCTTAGTTCTCTAAGAAACTGAAAGATGTGGTCACAGGGATCTTTCTAAGGGGGCTTAGGGGGCCTAGTTACTGCCTTATAAACGGACCTCGATGGATCTGCTCATGAACCATGATGATTTACTTTTAAAAATCAATTCCAATGGTCATCAGCAAAAATTGACTATTTGATGAGATTTGCTCTGTTTGCAATATCTCGTTAAAGCAGCAATATTCTTCTACAATAGGCTTTTCATTAGAGCCAGGAAATACCTAAAAATGCAATTTTCATGTAAATAGTTTATCGTAAACAATCAAATTTTGCAATTTTATAGCAATTGGATTACCTTCTGATAAAAGTGTTTCAAACTCTGCAGGCCACCTGAAAATGGTGGAATGGAAACGACGGACCAAGGAATCGGGGTCTTAACGAGGCTGACGGCAGATCCTGAGTACGCCGAGTTCTCAAATACACTCTCGGTCTATACCATTGCCTAATTCCTCAGTGAAAAGTTATTGATTAAATAAATGATAAAGGCAGTTATGATAAAAGCAAAATAGCAGCTACTGTAACTAATTGGCTACAAAATTGTACATTAAAGAGATCTGATTATCAGAAACATGTCAACAGAGACACTTTGCTTGCCCAAGGGATAGGAATGTCATCACAGTCCAAAATATTGATTTTCGATGGTGTATAGTTCAAGAAACGCCACGTTTAACGTTTAACGGGGGCTTTCTTCAATACGGTTTCTGACCCGTAATGGGAACTGATGATCAGGGCTAAATACACTGTCTCCTTTATAAGAACCAGTAAATTTAAGTTCAGGTTCTTAATTTTTTTGAAACTTTGAGACTGGATTGTTCTTATTTTGTTCTTAATTTAATGTAGTAGTCTGTAAGCAGTGCGAGTGCTAGCTTTTTTGCTCTAGGGTGATGTACAGGCCTCATTTACCAACAAAGTGAGTGAGACAGCCTTAATTTGCTGACAAATTTGAATATTCACCAAAAAAGCACCCACACATCGCTAAAAATCCTCGATTTTGAGAAAAAATGTTGTAGAAGCTCAGCCTCAGCTTGTTCCTAATTTGTTCTAAATTGTTGACCAATTTTGAGGCTCGTGTTCTTATAAAATTGTTCTTATATAAAAGAGTGTTTGCATATCATTGTGAAAGATTATAAATCGGCGTGAACAAGCTGAAAGTGTCCATTAGCTTTTTTCTCTGTCATTTATCTGTACACTGTTTTACGTGAGTATTTTTCAATTCCTTTCATGAGTGCGTGCTCTGATTAATTTAGTCTACGCATGTCAAATGCCTTTTATAAGACGGCAGATCATCGTAGGATTGGCAAAAACGATATAGAATGGACGCCGTTATAAAAAAGAAGCCTGCATGTGAATAAAGCCGTTTCTGTTTTGATCGTCGTGCAAGCTTAAGCCGAACAAAAACTCTATTTTTGATGGAAAATTTTAATAGTCAAAGCGGAGTTTTGTCGTTCCGTGGAGTTCCGCAACCCATGTTTTATGCCTAACCACGAGATTGAAAATTGGCATATTTGAAGCAAGTTTCGCTGCCTCACTTTCAAATTACCAACTTGAATTTAAATTGCTAACCAAAGCACTGTAATCATGAAGGTGATTAAGAATTACAAGCCTTCTATGCATATGGCTTCATATGCTTTTGTCTTGTATTTGATCAAGAAGAGTGTCTTCGCGGCAAAACCTTATCGAACAGCAAGCAAGCGGTGTAAATTTTCGCGCAGAGCTCACAGTTAGGAGGAAAAAGAATGGTTATATAGTCACTCATTCTCCATGGTGAAGGAAATATGGCATGTTCCATCGGATATCGCATTGGTTTTAACATGTGTTGTAGTGTCATTAGCAAAACCAATATGTATTGTCCTGCGAATGTGGTGTTGCTTTAAAGACACGGGCAACTTCCTGGATGGCGAGTGCAGCAGCCCAACATCTCAAATGCAGTAAAATCCCAGTAAAATACACAACAGAAGGCCCTTTTTTACTCATTAAACAGCAATGCCTGATCGACGTGAAATTTCATTCTATGATTCGATTGTAGAAGAAGTCACGTGTATCGTCTGCTTTGAGAGGATGATTGCTCCGAAGACACTTAAATGTCACCATGTCTTTTGCTCGGCATGCATAGGAAGAAGCATCGGCAAAAATAAGAAGATTCGATGCCCTACATGTAGAAAAAATACAAAGGTATGTTTGCTATGTATTGTGTTTAATTTTTTTGCATGATGATATTCTTCTTACAGAAAACTGAAAACCCAGTTTCGTGAGAAGTGTAATGCTAATGGTATATAGGCAGAAAGTAATTTACGTAATATTTTATCCGGCATTTAGGGTGCCTTACGAGACTTTTGGAAGAAGATTTTTCACACCTGAACCTGAGCGAATCTTTATCTTAACGATCCAAGGTAATGTGTTATGACAGGGTTTTAGATGCTCCTTTGCAGTGTCCGTATTGAGGTTTGGAAGGACAATATGAATACCTCATAACTTAGAAATTGGAATCAAAAACGGGAGAGGGAATCTTGTTAAAAGTTATTGAAAGTAGTGGAAACTAAGATAGCACGAACAGCACGCATGGTTTTTGTTGGTAGATACACGCTCGACACGAGCTCATCTGTAAAAACTTAGCCACAGAATGACATAGCAGCGTTTTTCCCCCACAACGGTGCGCTAGAAAGACTACTCGCAATTGGCTGTGCTATATTGTGAAGTTGCTTTGTCGTACATTCTCGATATCTTACGCTCGATATCTTACGGGAAAATAGCCAATCTTTCCCAACAAGAGAGTGGGAAGGCACCCCCCCCCCTCTCCACAGAGGCTATTAGGAGGGAGATGGGGAGGAAAAAGGATAGAGAGGAGTGGAATAAAAAGAAAAAAGGAGGACCGCAGCTCCACCGCAGCTTCATAAAATAGGTGAAGAGCTTCGCCGAAAAAACATCGTACACAGTTACAATATACTTTGATAACATAAACAAAGCTGACCTTTGAGGACTTCAACCGAAACTCTCTCCTGAAAAGAATCTCATGGTTTCAGCTACCTTCTCCATGCACATAGTCTAAGATTGGAACTTTAGAAGCGAATGACGGGAATAAAAACAAGGCGGGAGCGACATTGTTCTCAAAATACATCCAAATGATGTACTTAAACTCCGCATTATTAGGCCTAGGTTGGCTGATTTTGCTACACATAGGTTTGGAGTTCTGCATCTGCAGCAACAGCAACATTTCAAATTTTCACTCTCGATGAAGTAAGGACCAAATCGACAACAGGTCATGGAAGGGAGACTCTCCCTAGCTGCGTTATGTCCATGCAGCCTTATGTAATTCTAATACCTAATGTTATTCTAATACTCAGCAAACGACAAAAAAAATTGTTGCAAAGACATCCTAAAATGGGACAAGGTGTTTTTTATTTTTAGGGCATCGGTGACTGTTCTTGTGCTTTGCATTCTTGATTACTTGATTGGGGTTTTTTATTACCGCATACAACTTAATAAAAACAATTTCCTAAACAAATTGCGGCTATCTGCACAAAGCACGTGCTTCGCAAGCGGAAGTTCACAGGTACAAAATTAATCGTTAGTGCTAACAACCAACTCTTGTGAACTATAGATCAAAGAGATGCTAAATAGATCATAGAAAATTTCTTACATCTCCAAAGGAAACCTGTCGGAACTAATTGCTGAAAAACATCACCAAAATGTTAGTAAAACCTCTGCTTGGATCAAAAGAAAGCTGAGTTTTTGCTTACTTAGAACTGCAGTAATTTGTATAAGAGGTTCTAGGTCCCGACAACATGCTGTCCCTATTGGTGAAATGGGTGACATTGACACTAGAAACAATTTATCTAGCATCACCAATTAAAAACATTATGCTTGTTACTTAATTGTATGTTCATTTCATTTTGTAAACCGGCAGCCTATCGGTATATAAACAGTGCTGAATTCATGTAAGATTACAGACCAACTTTATTCTTGAAATTTCTTTCAACCAAAAATCAACCATTAAGGGAGGCTGGACCCAATCCTACTTTACATAAGAACAAATAGTTGTTCTGATGTTCATATTCATGGCTTGAAATAACGTTAGGAACTCCTCTGAAAATACTGTGATCGTGAGAGCGAAAGAAATCATATCATTCTTTAATTCTTACTTTTGACGAGAAACAACTCAGTTTTGGAAAGGCTTCAAGGTTTCGGATTGGGATCTCATAAGGATCTCAAAAGAAACTCTATACTAAAAAATGTAAAGACTTTAAGAAGTTTCAATACTGGCTCACAAGAAAAAGTGTGCATTCTAGCACTGCTTTCCAAATTCAAGCTAAGTCTTCAGGGTATTTTTTTTTGGAAATTCAACTAGTGTGGGGATTCTAAAGGGCCCACTGGGACAAGGATCCACCTCACGGATGCCGGAATGACCAAGGGGCTAGGGGCAGGCTTGACTGAAAGAGCATTGGAAACATAATTCCAAGCTACCAACAATTCTTTCGTAACTTTCATTTTGTTTTCGATCTTCTGTAGATATCTTGAAAAGCGGCTAACTTTCGGCATAAGAAATTTTTTTACAAGTTTTGAGAAACGTCATCATGAATAAGGAAGTATAGTCAGAATTTCATATGAATCTTTTGATAACTACAAACGGCGGGTGTCAAAGGCACTTCTAGGAAAAGGCCCTTTAGCCCCTTGCCACACCCATCAAAGGGCAACAGGGGCGGTTAACCCTCGCTCCCCCACCCTGCGACGCCCCTATCGCGAACTTAGAATGTTGTAAGGCGATAAACTCACAAATAACTCGAAATAGAAGTTATATATTTCTTTCAAGGTAACAAAACAATAACGAACTGGTTATATACTCTCGTCGCACACTCGCTTTTTTGAATAGTAAAAGTCATGTCTCTGAAGCTCCTCACCCCCACGCGCTCGCTCCTTCCCCGCGGTTAATCATAAGCAGTTTTTATTTTACACACACTCCCCCCGTTTGGACCGAATAGGTACCAAACGTCAATGTTAATCATCTTCTAATTCCTTGTCTTCATATGCGAATGTTTCTTTTACTGAACTCTTGGCAATTTGTGCAGCTCGTCGTTGTGGTCTTAACTCTTTGGCTTGTGGGTTCAAATTCTCGGCCTTCTTTGTCTCCTTTTCCGGCAAATCGCAATCTATCTCTAGAGGATATAACAACTGCACTGCCCGTTCTATCTTTGTCTTTCCTGTTCTTAGCCTTGCGCCTCGAACAACTCCATCTTTGCCTTGAATGACTTTATCAACAATGCCTATGTTCCATTCGCCTCTGTTACGTTCGTCGCCTTTTATCAAAACTACTTTTCCTTCTTTTATACTTTCTCCTCCGTCCTTGCACTTTAAGTTGTGTCTTTCCCTGAGTGATCTCATGTATTCTGACTTCCATCTCTTCCAGAGGTTGTCGCGACATTTCTGCAGATATCTTGCTCTCTTGCGCAAATTTTTACTCCACTGCACGAATCTTTCATTGAGGTCTTTTGGTAGTCCTTCATCCCATTTGACACCTTGTTTACATGCATCTCTGAACATGATCTTTCCAACTAGGGTAATTGGTGAAATAATTCCCAGTGGGTCATATATTGAAGCCAGATGTTGCAATAATTCTCTCTTTGTTGATCCTCTTCCTTTCTCTTTCTTTATTGAGACTGCAATGGTATCCTTCTGTTTGTCCCATGTAAGCCCTAATAGTTTGGACTCTTTGGCCTTTGTTCCCAGCTGCTGTTTGGCAAAACTCTCTTCTATTTCTTCTTGATCACCATCATCTGTCTCTAACTCTTTTCTGTTTGAGTGCAATTTGTGCAATGTAAACTTTGCACTGTCGAATATTTCTATGGCTGACTCTTTCAATTTCTGTACCTCTGTGATGGATGACCCACCTAGCAGAAGGTCATCGACGTAGATGCTTCTTTCAATTTCTGAGACTTCCTCAGGAAACTCTGCTCTACATTCTTCAAGATGTTTCTTTACGGTAGCACAAAGCAAAAATGGCGATTGGCTGCATCCAAACATTACTCGAGTGAATCGATAGACTTCAAGTTTCTCTAAATCTCTGTCTTTCAACCAATGGAACCTTAACACATCTCTGTCCTGCTCTTTAATTCTTATTTGTAGGAAAGCTTGTTTCATATCTGCGCATAGTGTGATGGGTTGCAATCTGTTTCGCG
Organism: Rhopilema esculentum; assembly: GCF_013076305.1. Next base: position 3,669,442 of record NW_027019322.1, read on the forward strand.
CCAAAATGTCCCAGATCAGGTTTTGCAATGGGGGGCCTGTTTCGAGGCAATCGTTGAGTGATGGTGATTGATCGTTTGCTCTTGCAGATGCATCGAATACAATTCTTACTTTGGTCGACTCTGCTGACTCTCTTACTATGGCTCGGTGTGGCAAATAAAACTTTCTTCCTTCTTTGCTCTGACAGGTAACTTTCTCTATAATTCCTTCTTGCTCCTGTTGCAGTAGTATTTCTTCATACTTATCATAAAGCTCTGGCTGTCTTTCTAACCTTTGCACGAGCCTTTTCAATCTTGACTTGCTTCCTTGTTCATTGTCTGGCAGGTCTGGGATCTCTGATTTCCAAAGAAGACCGGTCCTGTACCAACCTTCTGGGCTCCTTTCCAACTGATCTTTGAAATCTTGGATAACTATGTCTTTCTCTGCTTTGTCCTGTATGCCTAGGACATCTAGTGAACATAATCTATCAAAATCGGCAAGTGCTGACTTTGCGAAAAACATGTTATTTGATTCTATCTCGTATCCAGGTGACATTATAGTCCATCCGAACCCTGTAAGCTCTGCCACTGGCTCCCCTGGCTTCCCTACTCTAGGCTTTGTTGGAGTTTTTATCTTTGCATAGTCACTAGCTCCTATGATAAGATGTATTGGTAACGCTTCTTTGTCTGATCTTTCTTCCATATACACACCTTTAAGGTGTGAAAATTTCTTAGTCATTTCTCCATAGTTTGGGTTAGGCACTGTCAAAAGCTCCTTCCTGTTCACTTTGCTCACTTCTAAGTTTAGACTGAAACTCTGGTCTTTGCTCTCCACCCTCAGATTATAGATTTCGATCTTTGCTATCTTGGTGGACATCATCATGTCTATCTGGCGTTGTTCTCTCTTGATTGGCTGCTTGGCGACTTTCTCAATTAACTGTGATGATACATAAGAGCTGCCAGCCCCTGTATCCAACAGGGCTCGACAGAGCACTCCTTCTACCTTCACTATAACAACTGGGTGCACCACACCTTGTTCCCCAGTAACCAGAAGAACATCTCCCTGTTTCTCAACTTTGTCGCAAACTGAAGTGTGGTGCTTTCCCCTACAATTTCGGCAACTTCCTTTGCTTGTACAGACTGATGCTTTGTGTCCACTGCTTGTACAATTAAAACACAATCTTTTTTGCCTTAAAATTTCTCTTCTCTCGCTCACTTTTACAACCTTTTTGCACTCTGAAGATTTGTGGTTTTCATGCTCGCAGTATACACATGATCTTGGTAGATAATTGGAATTCCTTGTGGTAAACATCCTGTCCCTCCCCTCAGACTGTGTAAGGGGGTTCCTTTCAGTCCATTTACTCAAGGCTTCAATTAGCTGCGGGAATCCCCATTCTTGCCATTGGTCATCTAATCTCACCAAGTCAGCTCGTATCCCTTCTAGCTTATCCAATGTGAGCCTTGTGTAACCTGAAATTGATTTCAGTCTCCCTAATGATTCAAGTGCTTGTACACTTGGCAACAACTTGTTGAAAAAATCATGGATTTTGTGTGGGTTTGACCCCCTTATCACTGGTAACTCAATAATACACTGTACATGTGCATTTATAACTTCACTTGGCCTGCCATATTTAGACTTCAATATTTGTTTAGCCCTCTCGTAGCCCTCACCATTGTGGATCAAATTTTCAATGTTTATACGTACTTTTGGCTCTATGAATTCTTTCAAGTAATTAAACTTAGTGACAGGGTCTAGGTTTTGCTTATCGACTTCAGTCTCGAACTGATTCCAAAAGCGGAACCAGTCTATATGTGTTCCTTTAAATTTGGTGATACTTAGCTTTGGAAGCTTCACTGCGGTTACAGGCTTTTCCCCCACGAGGGATCTCTCCTTCAATTCAACTAATTTTGCCTCTAGTTGTAATCTTTGCTCAAATTTTTGTCTTTCTAGCTCTAAATCTACTTCTTGCTCTTTCTTTTTTGCATCATGTTTAAAACTTTCAATAATTTCTTTCATACCTGCAGCTATGGGCTGAAACTCCTTCAGTCTTTCCTCGATTCCGATTCTCCATTTCTTTACTTCACTGGGGATTTCCCCTTCCTCTAGTTTCAATTCTTGTATTTGAATTTTCAGCTCCTGAATTTCGTCCACTTTCGTTTCGTATACTCTAGACTGTCTCTCGATTTCCTTTTGATCCTTTCTCTGCATAATTTCTTCAGTTTCTTCGTTCAGATACGATAAAAATCCAAGCTTTTTGTCGATTTTCTTGACAAACTCTTCCACGACGGCCATCTTGAATTCACAGTCTCACTTATTATGAAATTTCACTCACTTCTCACTTTCTCCCATCTGGGTGGTGCCACTGTATCGCGAACTTAGAATGTTGTAAGGCGATAAACTCACAAATAACTCGAAATAGAAGTTATATATTTCTTTCAAGGTAACAAAACAATAACGAACTGGTTATATACTCTCGTCGCACACTCGCTTTTTTGAATAGTAAAAGTCATGTCTCTGAAGCTCCTCACCCCCACGCGCTCGCTCCTTCCCCGCGGTTAATCATAAGCAGTTTTTATTTTACACAGCCCCTGTCCACCTGGACAATTGTCCCACCAGTCAGTACGTTAAAAGCCTCGAATATGAATGCTGCGCGGCATTAAAACCGCTTGATTAAAAATCTTCTTGAATAAAACGTCCTGAATTTAAGACATCTTTAATCCCTTGACTGATATATGGAACATATGCTAGCTATCATTGGTGGCAAACTGAAATCTATTCAGCATGATCATAAAGGTTAAAGAGAAATGATTAACACATATTTTTTGTTCAAAATGCTTTGCGAATCGTTTTTCAGTTTTTATCAACACGGAAAAATTTGTCTTTCCTCTTGTATCAAGAGACACTTGAAACCCAGATTCTATTAACACAGTGGAACCCCGTTAATACGGCCACCAACGGGCTACCAAAAATTGTAGGTAGGAGTTTAAAGTGCATATGACACGAAAATTTTTATTCGCTTAAATCATCAAAGAAACATCGCTGGTAACGATGGTGAACTTAGTTTTTTAATTTGCGACTTACTTTCCCCAAAAAACGGGGTTTTCCAACACCCACTCGAGCTAAAATGTGTCACAAGAAAAACGCGGTCGAACCTGTGGTCACGTGACCCCTGTGACGTAAAGTGGTTGTGTATCCGTTGAATATAACAAGGCTTCTGTATGGTTTCACTATGTGCGGGCACTACTGTTGTCCCCCTAAAGATTCTTTTTCTCCATAATTGTAATAAGTTTTATTTAGATAACTCAAGCAATGCCATCAAAGGTCGGAAAGTAATTTAGAAAATTTTTTTGATTCATTATAAAATTGATAAAAATTGAAATAAAGTGTTGTGCATGACTTTATGGAACGGATACCCCCTTGAGGAAGATACCGTTGTGCTTGACTGCCATCCTGGAAAACCTGCCCCAATAGAAGTTCGGCGCTTGGCATTACTTATTAAAAATGCAGCGTATTTTTCCGACTGATTTTTCCCGTACATTTCCCTCTCCTCCTGGTTTTGACACCGAAAATACCAAAACATTTTTTCGACGTGATGCTCTACCCTCAGTTCGCAAACCAAAACAGGACAAAGAACGAAGCAAGAATGAAAAAGGCATGGTGAGTAATAAGTTTCCTATTGTTTTTTTATAACTGCCTAACAACGTTCTATTGTGTAACAGCTGAGATACGTTATTGGTAATGACTCTACAACACCGGGGGCACTCGCTTAATGGAAAAAAGGGACTCCTTGTCTCTCACCGTTTGGGTCCATATCACCGTTTTTATTACATAAAAATAACCCAAATAATCAATTTTGCAGTTATTTTTTTAAACCATTTAAACAAATGTAAACTACTTCAATATTTTATACAAAAGCGAAAAAGGTTTTGGAAACTAAAAAAGCAGGGGGTTGGCAACCCAAGAAATATTTAAGAAGCAGGGAAATGATATTCTATGGGATAAAGATGCAAAATGCAAGTGAGAATCGATTGACAATATACAGAAGTCATTAAGTAACAAAACATGATATAAAAACTTTCAATTAAATCACGGATTCAGTCGTTTCTGTATAACAGAAATAGTGGTCTTTGACCTGGTCAGCCTTGGTCAAAGACCAAAAAATTAATCTTGGATCATGTTTGTTGTTAAATGTAAACATTGAAATTTGTGTTCCTCGTTCTTCACAGGCAAGCAGCGTTAACGGAAGCTCTGCACAGATGGAGTTGCTTTGGCATCAACAAGGTTTTGAATCTCTCAGAAGTTCTGGAATTGAAGTATCTACGTTTGTCTCTGACAGACACCAAGACTGTATGCCATTGCACAGAGATACCTATTGAACAAAAACATTGTATGACTTAATATAATGGTTGATTTGAGTTTCTCTTACATTCTTTAGAATCGGCAGGATCCTAACATTACATATATATTTTATATGTATATGGTATACTTATTTCTGCCAGATTTAATGAAAATAAAATATTAAATTTACTAATTCTAAGAATTGAAGGTGCCAAACAGAATTTGTATTTCTAGACAGTATAACTTTTACAGTATAGCAACTAGACAGTATTTGTATAACTTCTTCTTCATTCGCTCATACAACGCAATAGGCCAGGCCGCTATGATCAGGGAATGGTGGCCTAAAAACAGCAGAGATGTACAGGGAATACTGAATTTATAACACTAAAAAACACAATGACAACTTATTTCACTCACCATTGACTCAAAGTAATAATTCCTCGCCATCGATCACGCAGTTGAGATTTTTGAATTCCATCTTCGTCCTCTGCCAGGTCATGAAAGCTTCGAGCCATGCCAGCTTCGCCTAGTTCCGCGTCTGAATTATCCGCAGAAAAAAGACTGGTTCGTTCTTGCAAGGCAAAAATAGCCCATCAGCAGCACCTAAAAGCTATTCCCCTTCACTTTCGTCAAAAGCTGACGCCCTCGAGCTTGAATATTTGCCGTGAGACATGTTCATAAACTCGCAGGTAAAACTCCGCCGTATATTTTCTTGTTAGTTAGCAATCTAAATTTTCACTAACACAACCACTTTACGTCACTTCCTGTCAAACTCGACCCAATCCCTTGTGACAGAAATTGAAGCAAAAATCGACTTTGGAACAGCTGTAATTACGAAAGTGTTTGTTTTTCGAAAATTTTATGGTGATTTTCGTGATCAGCATACTCGATTACGTGTTGGGGGCGAATAAAAATTTTCGTGTCATATGTACTTTAATGGG
>NW_027019322.1:3674797-4062384 GCF_013076305.1 Rhopilema esculentum
GGCACTCGCTTAATGGAAAAAAGGGACTCCTTGTCTCTCACCGTTTGGGTCCATATCACCGTTTTTATTACATAAAAATAACCCAAATAATCAATTTTGCAGTTATTTTTTTAAACCATTTAAACAAATGTAAACTACTTCAATATTTTATACAAAAGCGAAAAAGGTTTTGGAAACTAAAAAAGCAGGGGGTTGGCAACCCAAGAAATATTTAAGAAGCAGGGAAATGATATTCTATGGGATAAAGATGCAAAATGCAAGTGAGAATCGATTGACAATATACAGAAGTCATTAAGTAACAAAACATGATATAAAAACTTTCAATTAAATCACGGATTCAGTCGTTTCTGTATAACAGAAATAGTGGTCTTTGACCTGGTCAGCCTTGGTCAAAGACCAAAAAATTAATCTTGGATCATGTTTGTTGTTAAATGTAAACATTGAAATTTGTGTTCCTCGTTCTTCACAGGCAAGCAGCGTTAACGGAAGCTCTGCACAGATGGAGTTGCTTTGGCATCAACAAGGTTTTGAATCTCTCAGAAGTTCTGGAATTGAAGTATCTACGTTTGTCTCTGACAGACACCAAGACTGTATGCCATTGCACAGAGATACCTATTGAACAAAAACATTGTATGACTTAATATAATGGTTGATTTGAGTTTCTCTTACATTCTTTAGAATCGGCAGGATCCTAACATTACATATATATTTTATATGTATATGGTATACTTATTTCTGCCAGATTTAATGAAAATAAAATATTAAATTTACTAATTCTAAGAATTGAAGGTGCCAAACAGAATTTGTATTTCTAGACAGTATAACTTTTACAGTATAGCAACTAGACAGTATTTGTATAACTTCTTCTTCATTCGCTCATACAACGCAATAGGCCAGGCCGCTATGATCAGGGAATGGTGGCCTAAAAACAGCAGAGATGTACAGGGAATACTGAATTTATAACACTAAAAAACACAATGACAACTTATTTCACTCACCATTGACTCAAAGTAATAATTCCTCGCCATCGATCACGCAGTTGAGATTTTTGAATTCCATCTTCGTCCTCTGCCAGGTCATGAAAGCTTCGAGCCATGCCAGCTTCGCCTAGTTCCGCGTCTGAATTATCCGCAGAAAAAAGACTGGTTCGTTCTTGCAAGGCAAAAATAGCCCATCAGCAGCACCTAAAAGCTATTCCCCTTCACTTTCGTCAAAAGCTGACGCCCTCGAGCTTGAATATTTGCCGTGAGACATGTTCATAAACTCGCAAGTAAAACTCCGCCGTATAATTTCTTGTTAGTTAGCAATCTAAATTTTCACTAACACAACCACTTTACGTCACTTCCTGTCAAACTCGACCCAATCCCTTGTGACAGAATTTGAAGCAAAAATCGACATTGAAACAGCTGTAATTATGAAAGTGTTTGTTTTTCGAAAATTTTATGGTGGTTTTCGTGATCAGCATACTCGATTACGTGTTGGGGGCGAATAAAAATTTTCGTGTCATATGCACTTTAAGGGGTAGAAGTTAATAATAACATCCTAAGGAACTTTTCTCTCAAATCGACATCTGGAAATGTAAATAAAGTTATAAAAAATATGTTAAATAACTAGTCCAGAAACAAAACAAAACGGAAGTCCTGTGTACTTGGGCCTTAATCACCGAATCATGTTCATGATTTTGCAAGAAAATCGGTGACTTTTTGTCTGGTTCGTTTTGCGTTCTAGCCAATCACTTTGAGTGTATGCAATCATCTTTGATGCAATCACACCTGAAAGGGCGTCTGCTGTGTCATTGTCTCCTTTTGCCTCACGATATTAATGGCCGTATTAACGGGGTGGAATTATAAAGAATCTGTCTGTTTGGGATCGCAAAATGTGGCCGCTGGCCGTATTAACGGGAGGCCGCATTAACAGGTCTTTTGCCCTCAAGCTACCCTCGTGCTGCCTCCATGCTGCCCACCCCACTAGGCAATAGGGGCAGCTGCCCCCGTGGCCCCGCCACCACTGCCAGTATATAAAAGCTTATGAACCCAGGTATTTGTGATTAGCATTCAGTGTCTTTTAAGTTTTTTGTTGACATCAGTGTTTAAAACTAAGGCCCTAAGGCCCCGTTCACATTGTTCCGGATTCCAATGAAAACAGATAAAAAAGTATCCGTTTTCACCTTGCGTTCACACTGCTTCGCTGTGAAAACGGAGATTTTTAAAAACGCATCTTAAAAACATAGCCTTAGATGAAATAAAATAATGGAAGTAGAAAACAAAATCAATCACAAGGAGCGCTTATTTCTGTTTAACTATGCCAATTAAACTGGAAATAAGTGCCTAATCTTCGAAAGAAATCATCTCTAAAAGAAGGATTTTTGAATTGAGGCTGATCGGTATTATTGTTAATAAAGTTAATAAGTCTTCGAAAACATCATGCATCATTGTACTTGCTAGTAGAAATGGTCGGTGCTTCTATATCATTTGAAATGGTAGACCACGTTGAAAATGAGGTTTGTATTGTGGAGGTGGTGATTAAAATGTATTTTGTTTACGCCTCCGAAATCCCTCGTGTTTGGCTTTAGTGCGGTTTTCATAAGGACGTTTGTCAACATCCCCCAACATCGTGCCTTTCTACCATCCACCCATTCTTGAATCACAAAATACTGCTTCTAAGGATCGAGGTAAATAAATAGATATAATTCCTTTAAAGATAATATAGTGAAATTTCATTGCCTACCTTGTTTTGTTATGTTCATATGGGAAGGCAACTTGCCCAGGGTATTGTGCGACCTCGGCAAAGGCAAGCGAAATGAAAATCTTCTTTATTTTAGCACAAACTGAAACTGTATTAATTACAGTATTATCCCAGTGGGTTAAATACAATCCCCCACATGAACTGGCCCTAAGACACCCGGTAGCCATAGTTTTAGACTTTCCCAGAGTATTATGTGCTGCTGCGAGGGTAAATCTAAATTGCGAAAGAGACTGTTACATAAACAACTAAGTTACCTTTGTTAGTCTACGAGCATCCCTTAGGTTTTCAACCGCGATTCTTAAATTTCAACATCATATCAATATTTACTGCTATTAAGATTTGCCAGGCTTTAGCATTGAATCTCATAAAATTGTTTTTTTTTCAAATTTACCAACTTTTCTTAAACACCCAATTATTTTAATGTTGTTTAATCATAACATTTTATTCTCATAAAAATAATTTGTCCTTGTTTATCATAACTTTACATTCTCGTGATAGTGACAACAGGTTTGAAAACTCAATCGATCAAGAAATTGACCTCTCTCCTTCCATCTATTCACGAAAAGCAGTATCGGTTTAAGGCAAGCACCGCGGAGCAGAGGGGGCTGGGGGCTTTAGCATCATATCAAGAAGTGAACCACCAATAAGTCTCTTTTTATTCGGTTTTAGCCCCCCTTTCTCCTTTTTTAGACCCCAAAATTTTCTCAATGTCCCGCGGTGCCTGTAAGGGTGTACCCTGGGTACCAGACTCACTATATAGTGAGTCTGGTACCCAGGGTAGTAAGGGTGCTGCCAAGGGACCATGGACAAAGGCCCCGCGCTTTTCATAGCCAGAAGGGCCCTGCATCCAAGAAAAAATAAAGTTGAAAAGAAAAAGGGCCCCGCAGTCCCTAAAACGGCTGCTGATGAAAAGATAACAAGCTTGACTACACGCATTTTCATAGGAAACGAAACTCAGTTTAAGTACCCAATCTTTAGTACTAAAGTTTTTTAATTTAGTACTAAACATTTCTTAAAGGTTTCTCGGCTAACAAAATGCTAGCTAGGTAGCTATTTTCTAGCATGGACGTAGCATAAAAGACATAAAACAGAATACCTAACCAGTCTTCTTTCTATTCATCTATGCAGAAAATAGGTGCCTCATTGTCGAAAAGAATAATTTCCACCCCATCTTCGCAAGGATGTGTTTCTTACGGGTTTAGGGTGATTAGTACGATGGTTCCTCATTTCTTGGTCATCTTAGGGCTCAGTTTACTATAGAGGGCTTCAAATAATAAAAATGTGTAAGGTTAAAAACCAGCTATCGGCAAGGCTTTTCAATAATTTCTTCTGCAAAAATTGTATTCAGCTATGAGGTAAAGGTCAATATTCTTCACAAGCCGTTGGGCACTTTCAACCACTGAAAGGGAAAAATAGAGACCGAATTCTACAGTGCGTTCACCTAGAACATTGGTAGCCAGGTCAATAACTTTTCGGCACCATTTTCTCTCAAATATACCCCCGTCATTTCCCAAACAAAGCTCCTAAAATTAAAGTGATGTCATATAGTACCACAAAAACGAGGGTATATCTGAAAACAACCCGAGGTAGAGACTCTATGGTTGATACAGATCTGATTACCCGTTGCCTGTGCATCCGACCACTTACTATTTCGAGACCCCCAACCTGCCAAGCTCACGATTCACTTGATCTTTCCTAAGACCTCAGCTGAGATTATGTTTGAAAGCATATCCAACCTATGAACAATTTGCTGTGAGAGAAAACATGAGATTATGCCAATATAAATTTGTAACAAAAATTTTGAAATGTCCGAATCCGGTTTTCTCAAAATTTTTCCGAAATCTTATGATAGAGAAGGACAGGTGTATAACTTGCAAATAACACCTCTCGTTTCTGGCATAGCATGGATTTCTGTTTCTTCTATCAAACATTTTGCTGCGATTAAATAAATTTGTGATTAGATAACGTAATAGTTATTGGAATCATGAGCAAGTCATGTTTTACCTCCCATACCCCCGGCAACTTGACCAAATCAGTTGTTGTTGACAAAATAGAGATCCAAACCTCCACCATAATGTTACAATGTATCTTGCCTTTGTTACATTGTTCCAACGGTTAACTGATTTCGAGGTTCCGGGTAATTGTTGTTACAACACTACAAGGAAGTTTCAAGCCGAATGTTTTCACCTCCGTGTAGACACAGAACATGATTTATCCTGTGGTGAGTTTTTGGCCATTGCTAGGACATAGAGGATATGGATTCAGTAAAAACGTTGTCATTAGGACCAATGCTCAAAGATCTTGAAGCTGAAATAATGTGTGGAATATGTTTCCAGAAAATGCAACTCCCGAAAGCTTTGATTTGCATGCACACTTATTGTGCTGGCTGCGTAGCAATGGTTTGTCAAAAAAATGGATCCATAACCTGTCCTGAGTGTAGAAAAGAAACAAAGGTGTGCAAGAGCATCTAACTTTTTGTTCGATATCATGGAGCTTGACATGCCGGAATTATATTGCATAGATCGTCTTAATTTTCTAAAGAAGTCATGCTTGTACAGCCTGAGTTAGCTTAAGCACTTTGTGAAAAGGGCTAAACACTGATTATTAAGACCTAGCAAGGAAGTTAAACGGAATATGCCAAATGCCCCTTGGAATACGTCATGGTACATATTAGACAACGTATTGGTATCTTCCTAGCCTACTGCCAAATTAAACAGAAGTGTGTCATATTTTACCCAGCTTATCTTTTGTTTCATTAACTTTTTTATTGTAGGTAAAAAATGGAGATCCTGTCTCACTACCTACTGCATTTATGGTAAACAGAATTGCAGACATCCTTGATCGCTACCAGATAACAAGTCAGAAATACAGCAGTGACATCGTTTATGGATTAGGAAATCACAAGAATCCCACTTCCACCGTTGTTTTGAAGGACTCTTCCAACGTACACGATTATCTGGATAATGAACCAAAACATGGCTCACAAGCCACTGCGAAGGTCGCAAAGCTAAAAGATGATGCGCTTTTGAAACAGTTCAATCTGAGAAGAACGTCACTGCCAGCAGGAGGAAGTGTACCAATGGATGAAAGCAGGGGTGGGGATAATAAGCTTAGAAGGAACACACATCCCATAGTTGCTGATCAACTTGCTGTTTCTGCCCCTGCAAATCTTGTTTGTGCAAGTACTATGCACAAAAAGGGAGTCAAATTTGATGTTATTCTCGAAAAGACCCCCAACTGCAGCGAAGATGATCATTCTTATCACATAGAGTTAATCAAAATTGACTTTGTAGTAGACGAGAAAGTAGAAATTGTTGTACGCAAACGTTGCAAAGCAAGTAACCAGTGCAGTTTACTACCGGGTAGCCTTAATGCAGTCTTGAGCGACTCTTCTGGTAACAATCTCACCTTCAACGTATTAAGTCTTCCAGATCATTGCTGGAAGCTGTCATGTAAACCATTTTGTGAAGGGAAGTTTGCAGCAGTTATCAAAGTTGACGAGAGACTGATTTTTGCAAGTGATTTGTATGTAAGCTCTCATTTTACTGCTCCTATAGAAGTTTGAGATTTGCAACACTTTTGGTGCCTGTATCCAATATATTTAAAGAACTAAAAAAGGCAGACTGAACTGTAACCGCCTCATCAAGGAAACCGGCGCAAAAATATGGAATATGGAACAATGATTTGAACTAACAAAAAGGAAACTCGCAAAAAGGTACGATACCCAATGTTGGGAGTATCAATTTACGCGAAGTGCCTTACTCGCAATGTTAAACATTTAATCTGATATAATCTTTTAAGTATAGGCTACTAAGATACGACCAGGCTTCACTGCCTACGGGAATCACAAAAACAATACAAATTTCTTATCCGGATTGAGTTATATTGTGTTAGCCCTGTCAAGAAAACTGTTACTGGATCGTATACGTATGATATTTATAATACTTATCTGCAAGTTCTATGATCAAATCCTTGACACGTGGAAGTTTCATTATTTAGCATTGCTTTTTTTGTTTCAAGGCAATTTTCACGCATTACAATGTAACTTTTTTAAGGAACGGCTGTTAGGCTCAAGTCACGGTTAACAAAAAACTTCAGACCTCACTTCCCACAACCCTATCCCAAAAAAAATAATGCCCACATAATTTCTGGTTTACACGTCTGTTATGAATTCTATCTTGTTATATTATTGAACAGAATGGCCAAGTCATGACGTCATGGATGTATGTTATAAAGGGCATAGACTGGGATTGCATTATCTGAAAAGGTCATAAACTTCTCATGCATGGGGCAGAAATGTAAAATACATCCTAATTTGGGTATAAAGTCCATCCCTATCAAACTGCTGTAATCTGGTTCTAAAATATTATGCTACAAGCCAAAAACACCATCATTTCAGTAAATTTAATTTCTTTCGCAGGCCATATTTCATCCAATTTGTAACAGAATCATTTGATTAGAGTCTTTCTATGATGTTCCTTCAAATTATACGCCAGAAATTGAAACATTCTTCTACAATATTCTAGTGACGTCATCAGTTTGTCATCTTTATCAAAACAAAGTGTTCTAGTTTGCTGAAGGATATTAAGTTTTTGTTTCAATTTATACATGATTTGATAAGCTGTTCAACCATTATTATTTAAAACATAGTTTAAATTTAAATAAGTTTAAATATTGCGTTTAAATTGAGTTCAAAATAACTAATCTGCAACTCATATGTAAACTTTGTCTTGTCAAATTACAGAATTACAAAAGGGCAATAAACATTTTTTAGGCCGATTATTTTCCGTGGCAAGCTATGTTTATTTAAGCATCGATTGTTTATAGAGGTCTTCAGAAATGTCTTTTAAATAAAACATTGTATCAAACACAGAATTGCCGGTAGACATTTTGTGCAAACATTGCAGTCATTAAGTCGGTAAAACATCTCATAACTATACTATCTGTTATTTTCAAAGTTGAATAACGTGTTTTTTAAAAATAGCAAGAAGGAAGATGGTCGTAAAGAAAAAGGAAGATAACTCTTTTCAAAGCCAAAAGATATTACTTGAAAACCCCATTGAAAAATGCCAAGACTGGCAGAAAAAATTTGCGACAAGGGTGCTGCCCGATTGCAGTTACTAATATTGGTTGGAATCGAACTCCAGGCTGTTGCTTCAGAAAACAATTATCTTTCCACTGAGGGAAATGACTAAACGAAGTCAGTGAATGTTTTTTGAATAGATTTGTTAACAATATACCCAATAGTATCACAAATTGCAATCAACGATAACAGAAATTTACACAAGGTCCATAGACGTATAGGGTGAGGTCAAGAAGAAGGGTTGACATTTTTTTGCTCGATAAATGATAACGCCCAAATTTTTAAGGAGTATACTTTAACACATGTGAGCTTCTAATATTAGTCAACAAAAGCTTAAAATGCAACATAATTCAAATAATGTTAACTAATAAGCATTTTTAAAACTTCACACATCTTCATTAAAATAAGCGCATCTCTTCCACGACAGCGACCAAATATATCGATTATTTTATCGATGTCTTTTTGCGAACATGATTAGCATCATTTTCAGCAATTCACGCACATTTTTGATTACCTGCCTATTCTTGTGATTATTGAACAGTTTGTGTTTCATTTCTAGGAGGTTAGAAACTCGTAATCTTTTTGTAGATGGTTTCATGATGGAAGCAAGGCTTTATGATGATTTCTGTCGAAGGGTTAGCATTCACGCTTGCATTCCCTAATCACGGGCCAGTGGAGTAACACATTTTGATTCGGCGTAACACAGGCACCTTGATTCAGCATTTTTCAACCTTTTCTATCCACGGCACATTATTTGAGGATAGGTATCGATTTTTTTCAATTTTATAGTCCAATTTAGTTAAATTAGAAAATTTTTCAAGGCACACTAGGCAATACTTCAAGGCACGCTAGTGTGTCGTGACACAGTGGATGAAAACATCCAAGGGCCCCCGACCAAAAGAGGCCCAAGGTGCTTCTTCGTCTAGATCTTTAAAGCTTTGCTCAAGTTCAAATAACTTTTGAAAACTTTGAAAGTTCCTCAACTGAAGCTTTAAAAGTCAGTTCTCCCTAGCTAACGTGAAAATAATTCTCATTTTCACCTTTCTCTGTTGTGTTTGACATGCTCTACACCATTTAATGTGATCTTCTTGCTGTCCGTGAATAGAAGTCTCATAGCAGTTTTTTGCTTAGGGCCCCAGGAGCCTCCGTTACACCAAAGCACACAGAATGCGATAGTCTACCACTAAATCGCCCATAGATTTCTTCAAAAACGGTATCCAGTACATTGTAGAAACAATTGAACAGAACTTTGCTTTCTGGATGGGTTTTGGGGTTTTAATTCTTGCAAAGAAAATATTGTGTCTTGTCCATTGCCTTCCCCTCTGGCCAGCCCAGTGCGTTTCGCTTTGTCCCTATTAGCCGGTTCATGTTCAATTTTTCTCTTGAAATTACATGTCTTTTGGTGTTGGCTTCAATGAAATTGTAGAGACCTTGAACAACACCCAGTCCATTTCTCATTGACTCACTTTCTGCAAGATTCAACTAATGGCCAAAGCAGGGGACATAAATGCCCAGCGGAGAGCAGTCCTCCTTTCGCTTTGCCAAGCCCTCAGCTTTTCCGCTTATTTTAGACTGTCAGAGCATTTGCCAGCAAGTTTCTACATACGTGTTTTAGACTGTTGGGGTAAGATGTTTCATTAATTATGACAGTATTACAACCACTTTCTTTGACTTCTTCGACAATCTTTTCAAGCACTAATTGGGCTGTTGCTGTTCTTGTCGCTTTTTCATGTTTTTCACCCACTAGATTTTTACCATATTCCATTACTTCCAAAAGCGCTCACGATTACGACCACTTGATCTTTCATCTCAGAGATTTTTAAGCATGTTCAAAGTGTAGTTCTTCTTATAATTTTTGTTTTTGGAGAAGGCTACTGCCCAAATTTGCCCGAAAAAATCAGCTGCCCAAATCTAGTCCATCCCATCCCGTCCCGTACGCCTATGACAAGGACCTTTGTTCAATCAAGTGTTGCCATTAAAAAAGACGTTAACAGCACATTTGATTAAAATCCAGATTTGTTTTCAAGACCAAAAAAATTCAATTTTCTAGATTTAAAACCTAGAAACATGAGAATCGTATCTGCTATTATTTCTTATCCTAAAATATCATTTTGTACAAATGTTTCATCTAAAAATATAAAATTACCCCCCTCCCACATTTATGCTTATGCGTTAAGGGTCTTGTAGCTTCTATGAATTTAGCTAAAAGATGAATCAAGACAAAAATTAAAAATAGCCAAAAGCTGAATAACGAGGCTCACCTGACACTTGATTGCGCTTAAGTTCATACTCAGTAATGTGTAAGATCATTTTGAAATGTTATTCTATGCCCTATTTTAAGTAGGCCAAATCATCGAAAGAGCTAAGACAGAATTAGATGAAGATGGGTATTTTCTGTTAACCTGGAGTGTCCAAATGCAATTGTGCTGGTTAAGTATTCGATTATGTGGAAAGCCGGGCAATTTTCACTGCTTGTAACAAAACAGGCAAATTGCCCTAGACTTTTAAAAGCTGAAAATGTCTGCCCCATTTGGATGACTCGCTTTTAAAATTTGACAAAAGAATGTAATGAAGTATCCGAAAATGAACAGTTTTTTAACACTTTATACCAAACTGTGAGAATTGAGAATTTTAAGTCTCTATTTTTTGCCAACTCCAGTCTCCATTTCAGCAATAAATAAACACAGTATTCCAAGAAGACGAATTCAGAAGGACAAATACCGCATTAGAAAAGTATGCACCAGATGACCCAAGAGTCACAAAATTAGTGTCGTTTCCAGCGGAATGGCTTTAAATGAAATCTTGTTACTGTTAGTCTACACCAGAAGCTAAACAGAATTAGTTATTTTTCTTATATTACATTAGAGTTTATCGAATTTTGCAAATCCAACTGTTGTCAAGAATCATTTAAAGGGCACCCACCAGCTATTTGTGACAGATTTCGCGAAGGTAACCCACGATGAATATGATGGTTACCATCGTGGATGAGTGGGGGAGCATTCGATTGCTCCTGTACACGAGAACATTTCAGACAGGAAAATTGGACCATATCCTATCGTGAGTTTGAAATAGATAAAATTTAAACCCATTTCAATCTTTTCTCAATAGTGTGCGACACAGCCATGAAATACTTGTATGTTCAACGTATTCCAAGATTGAGTGATGGATCCACATATCCCATAGCCAGAAATTTCTAGTTAAGAATAAACTGTATATGGGATTTGTTCGGGATTAGTCCTTTGTTTCGAAACAATACCGTCTAAACCAATCAATGTTGCAGGGTCATTAGTCCTTTGTTTTGAAACAATACCGTCTTAAACCATTCAGTGTTGCAGGGTCATTGCACAGACGCATTAATAACAGTATTCGCTCAACCGTTCTGTCTGTGACCACAGAACTCTTAAACTTCCTGCCAGGGCTTCAAGTTATAATGCGCATGTGCAATGACTCTAAAACGGGGGCTAGTGCATGTCTGGAAGACGGGCATGAATCATCTCTCGAACAAGGATTTAACTCTACAGAGGTAATTATAAAAGTTATCATCATTTTGTGGACGGTTTAGGATGGGATTGTCTTACAAATAAATTACATGGTTATTGACCCGCCCTCTGAAGACGTGGTCGACCCAACCCCAAAGTACACATCATCCAAAGACGTTCAATCATTTGATTTGTCCGGGGGGGGGCAATGTAGCTACCACTGTCGGGATGATTGAACATGTACCTTGCAACAAGGACATTATCATCCAGGGGCGGCGCCACAGGAAGGACATGTCCACCCCACATTTTTCAAAGAATTATCTTTTATTTCACCAAAATTGACAAAAAAATGGAAAGGAGAGGATTGATTCGTGTGCTTTTGACCTTGCTCCTTATAATCGATAACAAAATTCGAGCTTCAATGCCAGATTTAAGAGTGGGAATCCTCTTCCAATCTGGCTGGAACATGACATGGGCTGGAACGTGGCTGGAACAGAGCTTGACAATGTCGTGAATATGAAAATGCAGGGCGTCGAAAATTTCCACTTTTTACCATATAAAGAGCATGCTGCACTGCACTGTTTGCTATATAAAAACTTTGAAAATGGGAGTTTCGAGCACTTAAGAGGGCGTCACACCAAAAACATTTCAGAGCAAATTTTCTAATCCTCTGTCCACCCTACAATTTTCGAGCTGGCAGCGCCTCTATTTTTACCCAACATCCCCTCTAGATCTAAAATGTTGTCCGTATTTATCGAAACTGCCTGTTGAAATGCTCTAATGGTTTTTTTCTTGTTGCTTGAAGAAATGCTATTTTACGACAGAAGCCATCGATATTACAATGTATCACGAACTTTCATCCTAATTTATGGGGTTCATGAAACTCTGTTATACAATTATGAAGAAAGAAACCTATATTTTGGCAAGAAATTGACTGTGGAATTTCCTCGAAGACGCATAATGAACAAAAGAACCTTAAAACATTTGTCATTATGAGAACCTTTCTAATAAAGTGCTTAGTTTTCGCCAACAATATGGCCCAGATTAATAAAGAGGATGCATGAAAGTAATCATGTGATGATCAAAGTAATCTACACACTTAATCAGATTATTGTGGCCATCAATATGTCATAAGGCCAAAATCTGAGGAACACTCTTCTGGCGACGGTACGTTGTAGACAATTACACTGCCTGGATAAGGAAAGGATTCCTTTCAGGGCCTACGCAATGTGTTGATTCACGGATTCTCTTTTCTAAAGCCTTACGTAAGTCTGTATCCACAATTTGGACATCTGTCACATAAATTCTTCTCAGATTTGTCTAATTTTTTACCATCAATATCAATATTTATGTTGTACATTGTCGCATGATACCTTCCATGTCTTTTTTCACAGACTCTTTCAGAAGACAATCATTCTAGCAATGCATCATACAGTAAACCCATTCTTTCCCAGATGGAAAATCAATTGAGGCCTTGTTATGACACCGACAGCCGTCTTCGTCATATGCTTTGTTGAATAGAGATTTGTGTAACCTTGACAAATTTCTTTGTCAATTTTAGTTTTCATCCCACAAGCAAATTTTGGTTGTCATCTCCGGTCCGAAACTCTAGAAAAACATTTTTTTCCCTTTAACATTTACAATAAATTTGCTACAAAACAATGTCACAGGGAGCATGGAAATATATAGCAAATCTGCGACCATAACATTAGAAGTGCAAAATTTTGAATTGATACTTCATCTAAATATTACAAATTATATATTAAAAATCACATATAACAATAGCATTTACATTAATACACATGAAAGTTTACATTAACAAAAACAAATGTAAGACAAGACAAATTACACAAGGGAGAATACTTTTATCATTGAAACTGCTCGGAGGCCTGAACATATATTTGAATGTGGCCACCAAAAGTTTTTCCCTAGTCTACAGATACCTTTTCGTAGATTAAAAGGAAAATTTGCAATAAAACTTCTTTTGAAAGGGTTATAAATCCACATGGAAGCAATATCGCCTTCACATTGCCAAGAAGATCACATCTCTCTCTATCAGAAGATAAACGTATTCCGCATCCTCAGTACCTTAATTTTTTATAGAGCATAACGAATTTGAATCGCTGAACTTATGTTTAAATGTGTGAAAATCCAGTTTGCTGAGCCCGAAACACAGTTATGTTAAAATTTATAAATCTTTTGGTCGCGAATGTTGTAGACCATTTCTGAAAATGGACTGATTAGTGCTACTAGATGTTTCTTCAAAGCATTCACCAAGCAAGATAGTTTGATCTCAGGGTCAAGTTTTTCTTTTTCCGATGAACAGTTATGATAGAAGGTAGTTTTATACCTCTCTGCTTTCACTCCTATTTACCGTCTGCGATGACTTAAGACAATCCTTGATGTTGAGGCACAGGAATTCTTGTATAATTATGAGTCTTATTGTGACTTCCGGGTCATCATAGAAAGAGCAGGGCGTTCACTTCACTCCATCGACAGAGGTTTAGCGATTCCCAACCAAGTTCATCAAACATTTCTGGCAAGATGTACCTTTCAAAGCGTCAGTTACTGCCGATGCGCTAGAGAATTGAACCGACTCGAGTTCATCCATTGAATCATTGATATTTTGTGCAATGTGATATATAATGTCATCATAGTCAAGATGCGGGAGGAGACTTCATACAATTCATTGAGAGCATGCCGCGGCAAGTATTGTGAAAATAATCATATCATCCCTATCCCTTGTCTACATTTACTGATTTAATGGTGAAGGATAGTTTAGAATCAAGTATGATTCTAAGTTGTTTGTAGCACTCAATACTGGAATTCCATTGGAAAAATGGGGGGATGGTTTGTTGGAATTATCCAATTGCAAAGTCGCCTCCATCGCTAGCTCAGTTGAATCAGGATTAAAGAACAGTCGCCAATTCCTACATGAAAGTTTCGGATAATGGTTCCTATCAAGTGCAGCTTCGTGTGGATCACGAGCAACTGTGAAAATGGATGTGTCACTGGCATAGAGTCCACATTGAATTTTAAGCTATCAGTCAAGTCATTAATATGAGTCAGGAAGATTAGAGGACCTAGGATGCAACCTTGAGGAGCACCGGCGGAGTACTGCATAATGATGCTTTTTGAGAAAGCTTTTCATTAGGGATAGTAGTTTACCAGAGGCATTGACGCAGGTTGTATATTAGACCATGATACCAGACCCTGTAACAAACAGACGGTATTGAGAAGAACAGACCGACTACCTAGCGTGGGATTGTGCTAAACCACTAGATTGTGGACTCTTGATAGCTCAAGGAGACGCTTATATTCTGAGCCGGTAGTGATACCTTTTGCAGGTTGGTCTGTCTGTCAAACTCTTTGGGGTGACAATATGACAGTTTTTGTTCCAGCAATATTCAGTTACATATCCTACGTGTAAACAACAATAGCAAATCGGTCTTCCGTCCTCCACTCGATGGACGTTAGTACTATTTCTGAAGATGTTTCTCTGACCATAACACCTTGACAATTTTTAAACTTTCTACAAAGCTCTTTGACAGCGAATTTTACCAACCCAATGGTATCCATTACGTTAATACCAATATCAATGAACAAAACAACGAAAAGCTGATAACAGGCATTGGCAGAACGAATTCAAAATGTTGCTAAACCGATACAATGAAAGTCAGTGTTCTTAGCGGGAATGAATATCTTTTAATTTCGTTCGATTTCCGAAATGTCTCCCATAAATTAGTCATAAACGATCGACATAATAACTAGCAAACACAAAACGGGAGTTCTACAGAAAAATTATTTTGTGCTAGATACTTTTCCTCACACGGGGCGCCACTGGCACCAATATGTTAATCAAATACTTGCTTTGTTAATGGCTTAACGTCTGCGAATTCTCTATTAATCAAGTCTCAAGAAAACGGCATATCAATGATAATCTCACAACTGGTGATAATGCAAGCACATGCCCGGTATAGCTGTCCAATCGGTTTAGTTGTTCATTGGAAAGATCACCTGTGGTTGGTGGATTTCGATCCACAACTATTTTCTATCTCGTTCTATCATACCCTTATTCTGAAATTTTTTACTCTGAGGAGTGTCAGACGAAAAAACCTTAAAATGCTTTTTTCAAAGCCACTTTCAAATTTTTTACCGCCAAAAATTCTTCTTTAACATTTAACATCAAGCGACTACAATCTTACAAGTCGACGGAGCTTCTTTACGTCTTCGTCTTACTTCCTCTCTTGCCCTGTAAGAACGTCCACTCTGCTGAAACTACCTAAATCCAAAACTGCATGCTACTTAAAAATTCCAAAAACAGTTAGCAAACTGATTTTTGTGTAGCAAAGGAACAGCAGAGGATTTGGAGTCACTGAGTTGAAGACTACTTAAAATATTCTGCGAATGTAGCGCGCTCAGTTCTGATGTTAGATCTTACTTAGCATGAAATTAGCATATCGTAAATATCTTTGATAATATTAAGAGGTTTAAAATAACATGTAGGTTCTTGGGATATTTCAACGTGGATTGATAATCAATCTCTGCAGTTGCCATTTTAGATAAAGATAAGATAAAGAGATTTTGTCCTAAAAAGTATGAATTTTACAATGAATAAATGCTTTTCTTACACTGAGTAAATCCAAGAATAGAAAATGAAATAAGATTCGACGTAGAATGATCTGCTTTCCTTCTGAAAATTGCTTTGTCTTTCCTGAAAAAGTGCAGTGATAAAAATTCTATAGAATAACCTCTATGGAGATTGGCTGCAGAGATGTGGTTTTATAGATGAATATGTAGGATTACCGTACCGTGGTGTCAAATAAAGACGTTTTGAACATAGCTGGAACAGCTAGAAATTTAACGAGAACCATCCGGCAGGGTCGATTGAGTTTCTGGGGCATTTAATGCGCAGGAATGAGTTGGAGAAGGTAGTTCTCACAGGAATGGAAGAAATTTCACTTGTTTTCCGTGAATTGAAATCAAAATTCCTGTTGGTGAAGATCTGGTATTTAGATCGGACAATATTATCCAAAATGACTGTCTTTATTTTGCCTGCTCCTTGCCATGACCCCTTAAATCGTCTGGAATAAAAGGGCTGGTAAAAAAAACCCCCGCTAGCAATTAAGTGTTTGGTTAGCCGCTTATTTAATGGAATATAAAAAGGATTTCTTAAAATCTGTTTTCTTTTAATTAATAAAACTGTTCAGTTTCTAATGTGTTCACTCTTATTTTGCCTTGATGCGCTTTTTCACGCTACAATTGTACACAGCTTCGTTGTACACACCTTGAAGTCTCTTAATACAGGAGGCTCGAAAATGATAAACAGCAGGTCTGGAATAAGGATATCACGGGCCTAGAGATTGGATTCTATCTTTTGGTTACAGCTGGGTATTTGCAAAAGTTAATAAACTTGGATTCTTATTCTGTGGTTGGTGTGCATTTTATTCCTGACTTAAGAGTAGTAAATGTGGAGGCGCAGAAGCGGTAAAATAACAAATCAGGTTCTTTCATCACTGAGTTGTGTTTCAAAAAGTTGAGATGTAAAAAGCCAAAATGGATGGGCAGGTGGAAATATCTTTTGATATCTTGCGTGCATGGGAGCTGACAAATCTTTACGAAAAGGCTTATTTCTTTTCCGTTCATGTTTTGCTTCTTTTTCTTGGGATTTATTCGATTCGGAAGCGTGCCTGCAACTCCAGGGCTAGGCCTTCATCAACCACAGCAACTGGATCTGGAGATGATCACGTTGCACGAAAAAGTGCAGGTAGTACTGACAAAATCAAAAGTCAAGATGGGAGGAATTTCATATGGGCTAATCAGCTTGCACTTTGGCTACTTAAAAATAGCACATCTTATGTAAACAACACGTTTGATGCTTGGAGATCAAAGATGAACGGACGGTTGCTATCGACCTCTATTGATGTAAGTGCTGCTGCATACAAGCAACAATAATCGCATATTTTATGCATAGTTTATTCTGTTAACCATGTTGAAAGTGCGGTAAGCGCGTGATACTATTCACCTTGCCATTTTCAGTGTGCATGTGGAACAGAAACTGAAACTCAATAATGGCTTCCAAAACTGACTGGCAAAATCTTACTCGATCACAGTTTCTTTTGTTTTTTTTGTGATTTCTATGAATTTCTATAAAGATGCTCTTTAATGAAAATTATGTGACATGTGGCTATGATATATGACATCAAGATAAATTATGAACTTAAACCCCATAATAATTCGATTACTCACCCCCTCAAATAAGAACCCCTCTTTTTGTATCAAGATTTAAATATGCCCCCTTTTGAATAAGCTCTCCGCTACTGTCTTGTCAGATTTGGATAAAAGCAGCAAATTGACCGCATCTCCTTTAAAACCCATATTGTAGTTTCAGAAATTTGATAGGACTTTTCCACAAATCTTGTCGCTTTGATGCTGGGTTCAAAAAGCAGCCCTCAAAGATCAGGTTTTGAATAAACCACCTTTCACGGTATGCCCCCCTGCTTAACACTGAGTTTTGCATTAGGCCTCTAGGCCTTCTTAAAATTATTGCACTGCTATTTGTTTCCTATATGAAATTAAAATATTCTAATTCCAAAATTTGTTGTAGGCAAAGGTTCATATTGAAGATATAGACAAAGAATCTTTAAGGTTTCAAGTAACAGGAATCAATTCAAAGCAGTCACTCAAAGATGGTCAAATGGTATGGGTATTTTACATTTTCTCAAAATATTAAAAAATATATATAAGATACATTAACTATAAACATTTCATCGTGACAAAATTTCTGACAAATATTTTGACAAAATTTTCCTCAACTATATTCAAAATGGGTTGAAATTTGGTCATGAAATTCGAAATTTTTTTGCCTCTAAGATTTTTGAGAATTCCCATAGAAAAACTGTTGCTTTAAGTCAGGAATCAAATTTATGTATCCTTTTAATCTTTTCAATGTCAATTAAGCCGTTTTCCCCATTTTCATCATCTTCATAATTATCTTTAATGTAGGCATCATCATAATCATCATCACAATCATCATCATCATTGTTGGCTCTCCGTTTTTGCCATCATTTGATAAAAATAATTCTTAATCAATGGTGTAGCAAGGGGGAGGCAAGATGGGGTGGAAGCCCCCTCCCCCAATGGCAAAAAATATCCTTGAAAAAGGGTGTTTTCTGGCATTAAAAGGGTTTAGGCCCCAATTTGTTACTTGCTCAACTTGTCTTTGCCCCGCAACCCCACAGCGATGCTACTGGTATAACTGTCTTTTGTCACCGGTTTCAAAAGATTCCACCTCATTCGTTTAAGGTACCTGCACTTTTCAACCCAAATTTCCTGACCAATTTTCCTATTGGAGATGATCTTATGCTCTCCCAATCTTATATTTATATTCAATTATACTTTTAATTATACTTTGTTTATGAACTTCATACCATTTAGATAGAGACTCTTTGAATGCTTAAATAATCTCTTTTGACCCCAACTTTGCATAAACTGAGTAAATATACCGCTTTAATTTGGTTTTCCTGACATGCTGTTCTGTGTAAAAAAGCTGCCTGCGGGAGGGGGGAAATGAGCCAAATTCCGAAATGATGCTGAAGCCCCCAAGTCTCCACAAAGTCGGTACCTATGAGATTTATTGAAAAGCAAACTGTGTGTGTTTGCCTGTTAAGACTTTTTGATATGTTGCTGTCTCTGTATTAAAAATCTACGATGAAATTTTGTTGTGATGAAATTCTGAAAAGTTGTCCAAAATTCTTTCTGACAAAGTTTATGCACCAAAAAATTTATCTGAGGAAATTTGTTGTTGTTTAAGTATGTATATATGTAAATGAATGAATACATTTGGCATCATGTGTTTAATTATGTATATATGTAAATGAATGAATACATTTTGCATCATGTGTTTAATTATGTATATATGTTAATGAATAAATACATTTGACATCATGTGTATATTCACTAAACATGCTAATTTATTATAAATATATCATATTATACATTCATTTGAAAATATTTTCCTCTATAAGTATTTTTATTTTTATTAGCTAACTTGTATATAAATATAAATATATTGTATAATTTTATAAATATATTGTTAGCTATCGTGTTTAAGTGGATAAAAATAATTTGCAACAACACCAACATGCTAATCAAAGCTTTACTTAAACCCAAGCTCAAACTAATATACCTATTCCCTCTTGTGAATTGAAACACATCAATTGACTTCATGTCAAGTTGCACAACAATATCTTAAAGAAGACTGTATCATCTGTACCTTCACTTCTCCTTTCTTAATGATGTTTTTCCTACTTTTCCTTCCAAATAAGCTAGTGTTTGTTCCCTTGAAACAATCTTCCTGCACATGATGGTCCCGAGAAAGCACAACAACTCTTTCTGTATTTTTCTCTTTTTTTTATAGAATATTGCAGTTATGCTTCATGTTGAAGAATTGAAAATGCAAATTCAGTACATGTGTGCAGATCAGCCATTTTTGTCCACACAGCTGAAACTTCAGTCAATTGCCTCTGTGGTATGTAGAAAGAAAATTCTATGCATTGTATTCTTTTTATTTATTAAGTAGTTTGAGCCCTCATTCCAGCTAAAGGTTAAGCATTTATTGATTTTTCATTGTAAGATTTTTTCCATAGAAAGAATTTTATCAAATAATGTGTGATTTTTAGATCTGTTAGTGTACATTCTGTTCAACTTTCTGTTAAACTTCTGTCTCCAGCAAAGATGTTAGTACTGCAATTTTTTGTTGGTCAGATAAAAAGGCAAAAGGTGTGTTGACTCTATGAATGACAGTCAATCAATCCTGCATTATTTTTCATGGCTCCTTTTAGACAAATGTCTGTTTGGGGTAGCTGCCAGGGGCGGACTGGCTAATTTTTTTGGCCCGGGCAAATTATGATCAAACCGGCCCACAAAGATAGCAAATAAAAAGCTACACGGAAAATGCAAGTAAATGTTAGTCTGTAAGGAAAACAAGTTTTTAAATTCAGTAATTTTGTGCATGGATGAATGCTGGTTAACAGAACATGTTAAATATGTCATTTCCTGACTAAATAGTAAATAAACAAAAATTTGAACTCATTGGTTTGACTTTCTTTTCTAAATACAGTAACTTATATGTTGATAATGTGATCGTTCTAGATGTCATCTAACAGGTGTTTTTCTAAGAACATTAACATGAAGGACTCCAGGTTTGGCTGCGAAAAATTACCACGTAATCTGTTCTTTATATATTTAAAGTGGAAAAGCTTCTATCACACTCAACTTGTGACAAATAATTTTCTAATCCTCCGGAAAACCACAATGATTTTCAGCAGCCCAAAAATATCGATTTGTCAATTTCTGACCCCAGTTGAAATTTTATCGTGTAGCACCATACCCCTGTTGGGCGGGGGTCCATTTGACTTATGATAGTATATGCCTAATAAATTTACCATAACTTGTATGAGTTTATTGAAAGGAGCAAAAGCAAGACCCTGCTATTTTTTGTGACGTTTGTGGCTTTTGCTTGATAAAAAAAGCTTTGTATCGTAGCTGGAGTCTCGCAGCTTTTCCTTACGAAATTTCTGTGCACCACCTTTGGTTGAAGTCTTCTTGCTCTTCCCTTGTTCTACGTATGTCCTCTTCATTACTACACATCACAGAGCAAATCGCGTAGTGAACTCTAATTTTTGGACTTTTAAATTTATTACATTCAGCAATAGCTTGTGCTTAGGGAAAAACATGTCCAGCTTCAAGCAAAAGCTAAGTAAAAAGACATCAGGGCAGGTTAAAATCTTAAGACCCGGCAAAACGACTGGACATTTTCACTGAACATGCACTGGACAAATGTCCAGCGTAAATGTTGCGTCGTTTTGCCACCTTGTCCAGTCTTGTTCAGCGATGTTGAATGTTGTTCAGTCGATTTTGAAGGCAGCCAAAAATTTTCAGTGGACAGGATTAAATTTATTTTGTCCACTGATGTTATTCAGAAATTGTTCAGTCGTTTTGCCACTCTACTGAACATTGTCCAGTTCGCGCACGCGCAATCGATTAATGTTTTGGATTTGGCGTCAATTTATTTCCCATTTTCAAATCTTCAACAAACTTTCCTAGTCAACACCGCGAACGAAATGGAAACAACGTGAAAATTCAATTCGACCAATAGCAGAAAAAGGCATTTCATTAGTAACGACGAGTCTTCTGATCAGATTAGCTTTAGTTCCGATAAGGAAAGCGATGTCAGAGAGCACGAGGATGGTGATTTTGATGAACCTAGCCCTAGCCACTTTTCAATAATACACTCTAATTCATACGATAACACGGTTAGGGCTATAAAAGTGTATTTTCAAAGGTAAAGAGATGTCCTGTTGCCAGTTTTCCCACCCGCATTCTTCAACAGGGAAAAAGTTCACTTGACAATGTTCAGTCGTTTTGCCATAACCAATAATTTCTGGATGTCCATACTCTGAACAATGAGCAATGTCTAGTGTGTGACCAGTGCAAATGTCCAGTCGTTTTGCCGGGGCTTTTTGTATCGCTTTGAAATAGGGATGTTACAGTATAATATGTCGCCAAAAAGGAAATACCGTCGAGAGAAAATATAACAAAATGTCAATAACATGTTCCCTGAAGAAGTGTGTATATTTATTCTTTCCCAAAAAGTCTCTGAAAATTTAAGGCAAACAGATTAACGCGTGGGTGTACTTTTTTGCCTCGCATTCACTTTTTAAGCTAATTTATTTTTTTGCACTTTTATCAACCGGCCCTTAAACCGACCGGCCCTTCGGGCGATCGCCCGAATAGCCCGACCAGCCAGTCCGCCCCTGGTAGCTGCTATATATATTATTGTAAGAACCATCCTGTTTTACAATTCATTTTTAACACACTGTGTCCTGCACTGTAAAACAGGCCGGTAAAGCAGTAATCTTTCGTAACTGTTTAGGTAACTAAAATAATAGACTTCAGTTGAAACGTTTATGCATCTTTTGTTAAAATATATACCTACCAGCTCATGTCTCTTTTGTAGTAATGGAATCAATATTTTTTGTCAGGAGTGATAATTTTCTGCTTACAATTTTCTTCATATACATTGGCATAGGCCTGCTACCAGCTGTCCCTCCCCCTCTCTCCCGAGTTGCCCCTTTTATGTGGACGTTTGATAGAATGTTTTCAAAATTTGAGTCATTTGAAGAATGTTTTCATCATAAAATAACCCAAACTTACTAGAACTGTCAAAATTTTGTTCCTGGATCAGATCCCACTAGAATTTGATTAACAGCCAAAAATTTCACTTGGATCAAAGAATTGGAGCCAATTCCTATGGTTCAAGGTTATGGTATCAATTCCTAGGTTATGGTACCAAATTTATTTGCATTGACTCCTCACCTACCACTTTATATTTGTTGTGATCCTTAACTGGAAGAAATTGTATTTTTCTTTATCACCAAACACGTTTCAGGCATAGGACAAAAATCCTTCCTCCACACCTGTCATGACACTGTTTGTAAATTTTAAAGCATCTTTCTATCTTCTTAAATAGCTTCACATTAAACTGGTCAATGTCAATTCAAAGCCCAAGGTTTCACTTTGTCTTGATGGATTTTCAATAAATGACTGCAACATTTCAATAGAAAAGGTATGTGTAATTTATTTTACTTTTTGAAAGTTTGTTCATTCTGTGTTCTATCAATTTAAATCCCGAAGCTCCATCTGTCCCTAGATTTGCTAGCTATTTGCTGAATTCAGAGTTACTTGAATCTTACACTACCTCTTATTGAGGTTTCAAGTGAATTAATGTGGAATGCATTATACCTCCTGAGGGAGCAGTCTATTGCCTTACTTGTTTGTAAATCTTCTCAATTGCAAAACCCTTTAATTTGTCATGGTGCATGTAAATTTGTTGTAGGAAGTCAATGAAAATGACATGGCTATTATAAAAGACGCGTTTAAGAAATCGTTGCAAAACAGTGTCAGTCTTGATATAACTAAGGGAATTTTGAAAAAAGAGGTTTGTATGCCATTGTATGTGGCTGTAAAATTTTTACTTCAGTTTCATTGTTTTGTTAGTTACATGAATTATTTTCGTTTTTCAAAATTATTGAAGCTTGTGTACCATGTTTTGAAGAAGAACCCTGGTCCTAGATAGCATCACACACTGTCAGTTACATTGCACAAGGGTGCTATAGAAAGGGCATAGGAGCCAATCAAAACGCTAGGACGAGTGTTTGAAAATATCATTCAGTTAATCATGTGTTATGTTTCCGCTGTTTCTTGCCATTTTGAATTGTACAACGTTTCGCCTGTTTTTATGTGCATGTGTTTGTTCACATGTTGTTTCTGACCTAAACATTGTTTAATACCGTTACTGCAGGTTATAGCAAGATAGTAATAAGACTTTTTATTATGTTATAGAGAAACCAAGTTTGACATTGTTTGTCTGTAATCTAAACAAAAATAGCATTTCCAAGCCTCGTTTTTGTATAGTTATAACGAGATTGGCGTAATGATAAAAATAAGAATGTGTATGTAAATATGTGCATCAGAACTGATACAATAGAAGCTGGTCATGCATCTAACATTATCGTATTTTAAGTCTCTGCTTAAGGCCGACCTCCACTTGGCCGCGCGTACGGAAGATTTAGGAAACCGAAACCACGTACATACATTCAACTGGAGATAGCATGACCACCAGCGAAAATATGCAAACAAACATGGCAGTTGTAAATCTGTGAAGAAAGTTGTTGTTAGAAAGTGAAGAAATAGAACGTCATTTCTATCTGAAACTAGCCAGAAAGGGACGGTATTGCGTCAGGGAAATTAACCAGCAACAAAAAGTTGAAGGTGAATACAATTTTCTTATTCGACAAGTACAAGTGTCGGATACCGAAATAATTTGAATGATGTTTCGAATGTCAGCTTCAAATTTTGAAGAATTATTAAGATATGTTGCTCCTCATTTGATTCGGAAATCGATAAAAAGGGAACCAATTCAGCCTCCTGAGTGTGTGTGTGTTACATTGCTTTTCCTTGAAAAGGGTGATGCATTCAACACTACCGCTGCCAACTATCGTATGAGCGGAGGTTTTCAGTCAATCTGATTGGATAAATGTCAGTGAACAACAAGCGGCCGCTCTGAAAGTCGCCTTGAGCTCGACTGTCATACGTGCAGAAAACTGTCACGGACGGCCGCCTGACCTGTCTACGTGATTCTCAATTTATTGCCTTTGAGCACGCGCCAATTTAATCGCGCCGTACGCGCGGCCAAGTGGAGGTCGGCCTTTACGCGCTGCGTTTGTCAACGAGACATAATTATCTTTCTTGTTTTCTTGCATATTTGATAAGCAGCTGCTACGCTGTTGTTTATTTCATAAATGAATATGAAGTCAATGTTAGCAAGAACATAGCACACGCTGAATAACGTAATATGGGGGCTGAGACTTTATTAGCTTCTGAGACTAAATCGTTGCTTATCAGTTGTCAGTTAGTTTTAGTGGGTGTTTGTCGAAAGAATGAGGCTTTCACTGTATTGATTTAAAAGCCCTATTGAAAGCAAAGCTGACATTAGATCTGTTGCACCTGCCTTTTCCATGCATTTTCGCACCCTGACTATTAAAGTGTTTCTTGTTTCTGCTCTTCTCATGCTTTCCAAAAGCAGTGCTCTGTTTCTCGTGTCAAAATGCTCCTCAAGTATGTGACAAGAATCGCATCACTCATGCATAATATATCACTGCCAGTTGTGCTCGTGTTCAATGTAATATTCGGAACTGCAAATGCAAACTTTTAACTTTTAATTTGCCCACACTTAGACTAAAAAGCCTTTGAGCTTTTACAGTCAGCTTAAATTTCAAAGGTGGTTTTTCTATCACGCAGCCTCTATTTCCGCATCTAACTGCTTCTTGGTAATGCGTCTGAACCGATTTTTCTTTGTTTATGCTAACCTAGGCACACCGAATGCTCCAGGCACTCTCGTCATGTCTTTGCTCCCCTGCAAACATTTTGTAAAGTAACTATTTATCTGTCTTTCATTCATTATAATTATCATTACACAAAGTCAATGTTCTTATATATTCTATCATTAGCATCATATAGATTGTTTCTAAACAGCTTCCTTTCAAAAACGTACCTTATTTATTCAAAAATGACTAGTTTTTAGATATATTCAAAAGTCTCAATAAATTATCCATAATTTCAACATAGTAAACACAATAAATTATTCCGGTGTCAGTCTTTCTTATCACTAGCAATCGTTGAGTACAAAATTTATCATAATTTTATGTTCTCTAATGCAAATAAAAATCTCAATTAAACCTGATTACATTCGAGTGTCAAGAAAATAGGGATTTTTCTCTGGCTTGTTTTCACGATCTTTGCACATGACTACAAAGGAGCTACACTATGTTTCTTATATCCCATGAATGCCAATGGACGATTTATGAATTTAACCTCATTTTGTGGTCTGTAGAAGGTTAGTTTCCTAGCCATAGTTAATTTCATATTCTGAAGACATTTTTTATCATTTGATCATTGTTATTAAATTTCTTTTTGCCATTCCTCATTGCTTTAGTTTTGTGAAAGGAGTTTATGGTTGATAACGAATACGACTTATATTCATTTCAGCTAAAAATAGAGGCAAAAACCAAAGAAACACAAGCAGAGGAAGATGAGATTGACGGTATTCGGCTTTTACAATTTACACATTTCTTATTATCTTGGCTGCTAGAAACTCGTGCGTATAGAGATTCCGAGTGTATACAGACAAAATTTATAATAATTCTCGCGGAATGCTCGCGGTTTTTCTTCTGCGGGCTTAACGCGGGTTGTACATCAAAATATGTTTTGCGAAAGATACAAAACCGTGTACTTTGATTATTTTCTTAGCATGCATCTGTTGAAGTTAACTTTTCCCATGTAACAATGTTCGATCCTTTTTTTACGTCAATGAGAAAGAACATATGCCGGCCACTACGTTCTTCGATATTCCTTGTTTTGTTGACTTCCTAATACGGTTTATTTGTTAGTCTTTCTTCTTCGAAGACTTGTCTCGATCAATTATGTACGAGAAGATCACTTAAAGTTGTTGAAACGAGTAAAAATAAGGTATTTGTGCCTGACCAATCAGTGCGAATAGGCACATCTGTCGTCACTACGTTTGACACTGATTCATTATTTGTCAACTTTATTTGCGGTCCTTTCCAAGTTTACAGCACCTGATCGTGGTGTTTTTCAAGGCCTGTATAACTCATAGTCTTTCCTGTGCTCGAGCTGGGGTGAGTTCGTACTCTTGTTGTTCTTTCATACTGAGCTGCCGTGTGGGTTTCTGTTAATAAGTAGCTACGAGCTTTTTTATGAACATAAGACAGAAAAAAACAGTATTTACCCTTTCATTGTTTTGATAACACATATTAGATAGTTCCCTAAGCAGGTTGTTTGATTTTGATTTCTCAGTAAAAACACAACTCTATACACATATGCACGTTGAGAATATCTCGAGATCAACTTCCAGTGTTAGTGTTGGTAAATCTTGATGCAAGATGGTGAATCTTTTTGATACTAGTTGACTTTGATTGTTCAGACATGATTGCTCATATACTCATAACTGATCCTGGTACATATAATCTTCTAAACAGCTCCAATTTATCCAGCTCTTCATTTGATCACAACAATCGTTTATGTTAAAACACACTAACGTTTTATGTTGTTTTTCAGTTTATCCTTGTTGTTTCTTTTGTAAACTGACCGATCCTTCAAAAAATTTCCTCAATTATTATGTATATACATTTTATATTACGCTTTGGAGTATAGAACAAGACGGCTCTAAATAGCAGCTCCGAGTGTTAAGTTTTTGACAGATATCCGACGATTGCATTAAGCGTGAAACTCGAAGTAGCAACTTAGAGTCGTCTTGTTTATAGACCAACGCGTGCACAGCTTTGCCTATACGACATTGGGCACTATATGACAGACCGGTAAAAATTTATTTGCATTACATTTTCTATTGTATCATGAGTGATCAAGGGTATTTTTGTTGTTGGTCTTAAAGATCCTGATTGTGATATCTTATGCTAAAGTGGTCCAAAGATATTGTAATCTCTTTTAAAATCTGTTTTGTCTAATATTATTTTGAAATGATTATCGCAAAATTTATCTGATTTGTTTGTCACAACATCCACTCTCTTTAAGTATTTTCTCACCTTTTTTCCTTTTGATTTTTGGTCGTCTTTTTTTGTGTTGCATCAATACCCTACATATCAAAATGATAGTATTACATCTCACAAATCAAAGAAATTTTAACAAACACCAACCTGCAGTTAACATGCATTTATCTTACGAGAAATCATCTTCTAATAATTTCTCTTGTCATCGGTTGATTTTCACTTTTTGTAATTAATAATGTGTTAGTTTTTACTTTTCTCTTTAAAAGACTCTGAAGTGATTCTAGAAATTTTGATTAATTCTAGAAACTCAAAGGCATATTTTCGTCACCGACTTAGACTCGGCCATTGCAAAAGTTGCATCTGAAGAAGCAAATATGAGACGGATTGTGATTTCAAAGCGAGAGTGTCGTGGGCCAAAAATCAAAATCCCCTCGCAACGTATGATTGCTACTCCAGAGATCACAGTGCAGCCAGCAACACCTTTAAATGATGCAATCGATCAAGGCGTGTTTATTCCTAAAAATCCGATAAAAGATGACATAGTACCAAGCTATTTGTCACTTGGCGAGGGTGAAACTAAATGCTTGGAAACGCCAGTGGAGAGTTTAATGTCAGCAAAAACAGACAGCGATGAAAGTGCAATTAGCAATGTTGTACAGGAGAAAATTGAAGCTACAGAAAGCGACAACCAAGTTCTTGATACCATTGGCTCAGCTCCTGCAATACTGGTGGAACAGCCACAAAAGACTGACGTCACCCCATTGGAAGAAGTTGAAACTAAAGAAATGCAAAATATACAGTCTACCTCTTTGGAGGAAAAACAAGATGCGCCTTCACCGTCGTCTAGTGAAAGCTCAAGGGATGATAGACGAAGGCCTAGGCCTAGAAGTCTTTACGAGTTGGATCGTGAAGAATGTGACTCGGAAGGAGATTTTGAAAGATTCGGCGACAAGTCATTGTCACCAGAGAAGAGTACCAAAAGCAAGTTAGGGAGAGTTAATACGTTTCATCTTGGTTCAAAGTCGATGATGTCGATTGGTGAGTAAAAGCTTTAAGATACTTTGATATAGACAAGGTATAAAGAAGCAATTTCCTTTTTATTTCATGAGAATGTTTTGTGTTTCATTAATCATAGCTCATGAAATGTTTCGGACCTGAATCTTTTTCGAGTTCAGACGATTTCAGAAGGTATATAATTAGGAATTAAAGTACAATAGTACTTGAAAAAATAGCGAATTTGTTAACGAAATTTCGAGTATAGTCTGTTACCAGACTTAAGGTACAAGGTAAAAGAGTCAAAGAGTAGATTAAACTTTTGAAAGGCGAAAACGGTGAAAGAACTTTGGCTATTTAATGTTAAATTAGATTTTTATGAAAAACTATAAAATAACGTCTTTTCGCCAATCTAGTGTTTTCATTAGTTTCAAAGGATCAAAATATTGCTGAAGCATACTTTTGTAAATAATTGTAATAAACTGCTCAATTTTATATATTACCTTGCCATAGATATGTGGAATGTTTTCAAACCCAGTACTGTTTCAGGATAAATAATATCTCGTAGCTGTTGAGAAAATCAAAATATTTGCACTATCTAGGGTATTTCAGGCCTATTCGATCTTCAATCCTTATGATGTACCATACTGTTCTTGAAACTGATATTTTTTCCTAAACATAATAAGCCGTGATTTATTAAGCCGTGATTTATTGACCTTCTCCTATCGAGGATCTTAGTATCTTTGAAAAATGACATTATGTTTTCAGGAATAATCTGTTACTTTACTGTTCGCTATTTTGACGTGAAACAGAATTATTTTTCCGATACTATATTACTTAATAATCATTTTTATTCTAGCTGTCACCCCAAAAAGATCAAATAGTACAATGTTACGTAAGTCTATATATTTATATTTTCCACAGTGCAGTTAATTACCGGTATCGATTAGCTTGGTGATATGTTTCTGCCTTGGAAAAACTACAAAGTTTTGTTATAGTTTTTAAGAAATTTCAAGTTTATATCGTTAGTCTGTAGCAGAGTTGCAAAAAGTATCGGAACTTGGGAACTAGATTCCAAGAAAAAATTTTTCACTTGGCAGAAAACCTTTTCAGCAAAACCTTTTAAAAGACAGCTGTTTTTACATCAACAATGACATAAAATGAAAGGCTAGAAAAGGTGACTTGTAAGTATGAACAGGTAACTAGATGCATCTCCCCTAAAGTTGGCATCTATTGTATTTGCCAAATACAAAAAAGATGTAATAAACAACCAAATTACGACATTTTATTATAAATTTTCTCTAGACCCAACAAATAAGAAGCCCTTGTGTAAAAATTTGTGCGTACTATTTGGAGAGCTATAGTATACAATACTTTCACCTCACAGAAAAATTCGTGTCATGTTTCCCAGGTTCGTAGAAAGGAAAATATTTTTTTCAGCTCTGGGTAGCGTCGTTGTAAACTCAATTATTACGGATTCAAAATTATTACAGTTGCTGTACACAGTTGCTGTGATACATGGCTGCTAAAAATTAGCATACAACTGTTTTAAACCTTCCACTGTAAGACCTCAATCTCTGGTATAACAGAGACCTGCTACAAAGTCCTTGCTTGGGATGATTGTCTTAAAAAACTTTCAAAGCGCATACGATGAACAGAAGGCTTATCTGACGATTAAAGAGAGTGGTTTTTTACATCACCGGCCTGATTTCTTCAAATAAGCAAACCCGAGATAACAGGTGTTACTAAGTTTTTGCTGTGTCTTCCATCCTTTTATCTGTGACTCAATCTAAGGACGTTCAATTCAGTTTTGCTCTGTGAAAAAAGCTTTTTAAAAAACAAGCGAGTTTACCGGCATTACCAAGTTTTTCGAGAACTGCTTTTTGCTCTTAGGAAAACTTTGTATTACCTGAAACTGCTCAGTAATCGCAATTTGGTTCCATTGATTACAATTCTTATAGAAACAGCGTCCGATAATTCAAACTCATCATTAGCGTCCGAAATTAATTGTAATTATCGGGCAGTTGAACTGTAGAGATTTTGATTGAATCATTCAAAAGATAGATGTTGACGTTAGAGTTTTACTCCTTGGTTTGCTGCAGGATCCGCTACCAGTCAGTGGTCACTGACGTCACCAGTTGGATACAGCCCAAGCAAGCCATCTGCATTGGTAATTGAAGCCGATGAGCTTGGTAAAAAACGGTTAGTTATTTCTATGAAACTATTCTCTACTTTTTATAATATATTTCGTATTTCTTATTTTGCTGTTATGTTCTAGAGCCCAAGCGAAAATATGCCTGTAATTGGCCAATCACGTTATTTATGTTGCTATCTGAGACCTCTCGGGGGTTATTTTCTCCTCAAAAGTAACATACCCTATCATTTTCATTTTACAACACTCTTACTAATGTATTTTTGCCACAGGTACTTCCATGTGCCTCCTGCTGTAGCAAGAAAAGGGACCTACGAGCAACATGGAGTTAAGCTTCATGTTTACAGTGGACACATTTTCATTGCCCAGCACTTCAACAAACCGTGAGTCTCCTAGCTCTTGCATAATGCCTTTACTTGTCTTTGATCTCACATCTCTGTTATCAGATCGTAGATACTTTTTTCTTAGTTGATAACTGATAAACTGCACAACCTATGCGTTCAATGCACATTTGGTGCTCTCTACATGACAAGTATAACATTGCACCAAAGCATTATCTGCTTATCAGCACTAATTTGCGTTTTCAAGAGATTCAAGTTGAAACAGAGAAAAATACTCACTTCTTGTAAATTGAAATTGGTGGATTTTTTAAAAGTTTCAATAAATGCTAGATGTGATTTACTTTTCAATGTTATAGAAACCCTTGTTCAAACTTAAGCATTCGGCACCCCTCCTCTCCCCTCCCCCTTATTTCATGCTTTCTAGCTGACAATCCTATTTAGACGGCTGGAAGGTTTATATTAGTACTGAGTTGAAAATGAACAATTTCCGAGGAGGGGGGGATGGCTACATGTTTGAAGCAGCAGAGGTTTGATTAAAAGGTACTTCTAGTCTGGCCGGAATCATTTTTTTAGCATTGTAAGTTAATGTGGTTCGACCCATTTTGTTAAACGTTCTGAATTTTTTGTGTTTGTGAACATTGCTTATGTGCCTGTCTAGTGATTTTGATTGTATTCTGATCTATCAGGCTGCCTCCATGCGCTGTTTGCAGCCTTCCACTTGCAAGACGAATGGGCAAGCAAGGGTACCAATGCAGAGGTAATACACGTAGCATTCTATTAGTCTTAGAGAAGCAATTAAGAGATATTCAATTGACCTATCCAATAGGAAGAACATGAGATTTGTGCTCACAGCTTGAAGTTTGATAACAGCACGACATTGTGAATAACTTTGACATCTCTAATGATTCAGGTTTGTAATATTTTTGCAGATTGCAAGATCATAACACATAAACGATGTCACACATTAATCAACCATGTCTGCGAAGAAAGCAGTTTTCCAGCTTTAAATATGTAAGTAAAATTGAAAGCTGAGGTGTACTAGTATTATCGTCAAGAAAGTTATTTTTTTTCTTTCTATTTTTGTTTTGTAACTTTTGGTAACTTTGCTGTTGGTTTCTGCAGTGGGTCTTGTATGGTTGTTTCTTTTTATGACAATTAGGTTTATATATAGACCTGTGAAGATATTTTGTAAGTTGAAGTTAGAGTGTAAAAAGTTGAGTATTCTTATTAAAGGACAACTGTTTTCAAAGCTACAACCCTCGGCAAAAATGGCTGAGAGATTTTTAAATAAAACCTGCAGTTTCCTGCCTCTTTCCGTCAATTCAATGTCGACTCACTTTACTTGACTTCTAGATGAGGCCAGCATCGGTCTTTCTAGGGAAAGTAGTGTTATTTCTGATTAACGGTGAATTTAATTTCTGAATTTTTAACATTATATTTCGTCACAAAAGTATCGTCCAAGATTGTAGATATATTGTCAAAGCTGCCTCCGTAATTTGTCAAATTTTGGCCACCATAGGTATGCAGGAAATGTGTTTTTTCTTTCCTTCTTTAAAATTTTCTGGCACTGTAGGACGTTTGCAGTATAACTAGTTAAATCGAATTGCAAAATACTTTGTCACCAGTGGATTCTTAAATTTTTGCTAACGATGATTGTTAAAAATTTTCCTGCTCCAGTAAATTTCTATGCTTATTAGACATGCATTCCCTACTTTTTGTTACCTTTAGAGAATATCCTTGGAGTACAGACGTCTGAAATTGTCATCATGAGAATTTTGCCATGGTGATGTGGGAGGATGGGTTGAACATCCAAACCAAATTTGACTCTCGCAGTAACTTTATCAAAATCATGCATATCTTGGCATACACTGAATGGTAATCAAATATGAGTGGAAATAAGAGTTAAAGTAATATATATATATAAATATAAACTAGCATTATGTTTAAAGCTGTTAATGGAAAATATTAGCCAAAATTGGATTATTTCTTTTAGGTTGTTAGGTTATTAGAATTATTTAGTTGTTGGTAAAACATAGATATGGTTGCTCATGAAAAATTATTTTCTTTAGTAGACAGCAAGTTCTTAAATGCTTTTGATGTGAGTCTTATTGGCACTGGCACCATTTAGCCTCCCGTTTGTTAACTGGGCTATTATATGACGTACTTTAGGGAATGTGAGCAGGCGCGACGTTGATAAACAAAACAAGACTCTTTTTGATAGATAGGCTTGTTGTTGGTTGTTAATCCTAATTGCAATTTTGGGATTGTCAAAACCTATAATTTTCATGCAATGAGGTGAAGTAAGCTTTGTTTAGATTATTTTCTGCAAATATCTGGCGGTACAATCTGCTTTATTTAAACTGAATTATCAATCATATCGTTTTGGTATTTGGATATATTTGCTGCAGACTGGCTAAATGAGTCGTGGATAACTTTAGTAAATTGAAGTTGTTGTGGGTGTATTTAATACAAACTGTAGTTCGTATGAAAAAAAACATGTGAGGTGTAAGTATTAGTTTTACGGTTGTAATTGTAAAATTGTGATTGTGAGATTGGTTTTCTGAGTATTTACTGTGAAAGATTGCATTCATATCGTTTAGTTTAACCGTACCTAGATTTGTCCCGGAGCTGGCACAGAACATAACATTACAACAGATGTGTGAAAATGGTATTATTAAATTATGGTATATTTGTTTTATTTCTTTTGTTGCACGATGCTCTCGTCGTTTGCAGAGGAAAGCAATTTTTAATTATTTTTACATTGCTACCTCGATTGTTAACAGGTAACTGGCGCCCAACATAGGATTCTCCATACATTTCCATCTTCCTGTAAGTGTATATCAATCGCTTAAGAGGTTCTTATATACCAAATGAGTTTTTCATGCATTAGGTCTGATAACTTAACTGCTTGATAGTTTGGAGATTCGGATAATTATGATTGTTCAGTCCAACATTTGATAATTAATACTTTTCGATATTGGAAAAAATTTGATTTTTCTAATCGTATTCTGAAGTCTTTCTGAATGTGGGACACCATCACATCACATCTTGTCCCTGGACAATATTCATATACTGAAGTTAAAATCTAGAATTCCTATCGTTATAAACTTAGCTCATCCACACTGCAAAGTATATGTTATTTGAATAACCTGACCTTGGTTTCGAGTACCGTCATCAAACCAGCTTTCCTTCGCTGAAATAGATTTTTGTCATCTTAAGGTATTCCAGAACAAACCTGTAAACCTTAAAGAGCGTTTTTGTCGTATAGCGTTCGTTAGGATGAGAGAGATGAGAGTTTGATAAAAACATTTACAGTATGGTCAAGAATTGCCATTCAAGAAATATTTAAATTCATTGATTCTTTTGACAGAGTCTTTTCTAGCTTGAAGTCCCCTTTGTAAGAGGGAGCTTTAGCATAGAAGAAAAATTTATAAAAACGAAACTTCAAGAACTTGAAGATTTTTATGAAAGAACAGTATTCGCGAATGGATGTGTCGACGCAAAGTAAATCAGAAGGTGGAACTTAAGTCTGTGAAGAATTAGTAGCCTTTTTCCGGATTGTGCATGGTATGTGTAATCTATGATAAATTGAATTTTGTTTTCAGATCAACTCTAAGGAATTGATTTCCTGATCAAATAACGCCATTCAGCTAACCAATGTTTTCTGCATTTTCAATCCGAAAGGCTGCTCAATGAGAGGAACAGGTGATTCGGAGGCAGATGTTTCATCCCATTCATAGCGAAAATACGGACTTGGAAAATTTTTCTTGAACCAGCGCATTATTCAATGAGGTAATAAAAAGTTATTTTGTTTGGGCAACCCAATTTATGGTTAAGTAGGGATTTTTTATTGATGCTGCAGTGCAACAGGAGCACATTTAATAACATTCGATTTTCAGTCCTAATTGGTGATATAATTTTAAGTATGATTACAAGTATTTGTTGCCGGCTCAGTGTCTTTGTTTTAATTCTAAAAGGCCATTCCAGGCCTTGCATTTTACTACGAAATTCATCTATCACTTTCCATCAACTTTTCTGAAAGGTTCTTGTTCATCTTCAGACTGTTCATGGAGACGCTGTCACTGCCAAACAAATCTTGACCAGCTCGCTAGATACAGTGAATGCAAAAACACAACGTCATAATCTTGATTATCCTATAGAGTTGCTTGCTCAATAGACTGTTGCCTATACAGCAGAATTCAGCACAGATTTTTTGTTTTGTTCATGATCAAGGTAATATTCTAAATATTTTACGTCTTCCTAAGCAAATAACACCCAGACCCATTCTGTGATTAACACTATAGGTCCCCACTATTTATCACCAAAATAAATTAGAAGTATTGAAATAATTTTTTAACTAAAATTTTTATCCGGTATTTTTAGCCAACTTATATTTCTTTGCTGACAACCATTAGGCTTGCTTTAATTTTGCAGACAGATTGCAGTGGCGCCAGGGTGTAATCCATGTAACTTACTGGAGGTATCCGGCGTGGACTTCATAAAGTCCTTCGCGCTTCGCGTACTGTTATTTCTTTAAAACGAAGAAATAATAATGCTTGGTGAAAAGGTAGATGGGCTGTCTGCCTGTGTTTGGGGCAGCGTATGACTTAAAACAACCGTTTTTGGCGATGTAACTTTTTGGCGTTAGCATTAAAATGTTGAACCGGTGAAGCTTCAAAATTTACCGGTCTATGTCTGGCGTGAGGTTTACATATACCCCACCCTGGAAGTGGCGTCGCCAGGGCTTTAGTACAAAATGTGCCAACGAGGAATTGGGGTATTTTGATTGCCTGAAGATCCCATTGTTTCCTTTATCGAATAAGGCATGCTTCAGATGTGTGAAGTCGTGAAAAAGGACATCATGCTAAATTTCAACAAATTTGACCCCTAACTTTTACGTCATACTTTCTCACAAAATAGGTCCTTCTGGCACCCCGGTCCCTCGGTCGTGACGTCATATGAAATTAAAAAGCATTAGACAATTTGGTGGAACTTATTGTGATATTAGGATATTCATAATTAAGAAGTACATTAATCTTCGTTTCAGACCAAGGGTGTGACTATTCCATTCCAGCACATTTCAAATAAGTTAAGTGTTGGCCGAGTTAATTCATCTTCAGATCTTATTTATCTTTGTCACGTATTGTTATGCTCCAAACCCCCGTAAAAGTGCATGGCTTCATTTTTGAATAGTTCCTACCCCATGTTTAGATCAACTTTGACCACTATAAACAGTGACAGAAATTGCGGGGATGTAGGGACGAAAGCCCCCAGGTCGACAAATTTGCTCGTTTCTGGATGTTGTGTCCCTCCCCCCACCTGAAAAACGAATTTTCGCCTCTGACTGAAATTTTCAAATTAGGCCGCTTAGGACTTGTTGATTTAAATTTTTGATGGGGGATAATTCGAGGGTGTTATACGTGGAGGTACTTACAAATTCGTCTCCAAATTGCTACATTACAAATAGCTCGTTTTGTAGCTTTAGCGCAATTTTCAAGTTCGTTTCATTTGCAATCTATTTAAATTATCAAATGAGAGTATAAATTAAAGCAACTGTAAAATGTTATTTAGCCCAACATTTATATATATTCTCATTCTCCACTGAATACATTTTTATTTGTTTGATAGATCGAGTTTCTTTCCTGTTTAATTATACTTTTTCTTTATAAGAACATTTTTTAAGAACACGACCCTCAAAATTGATCAAAAGTTAAGAACAAATTAAGAATAAGCTGAGGCTGAGCAACTGTAAAATGCAATTTTGAACAACGTTCTATCTCGATAACGATGATGTTAAGCCATGTTTGGGTGCTTTTTCGGTGAATATATTATGTATACTTGTCGGCAAATGAAGGTTGTCTCACTCACTTTGTTGGTAAATAAGGCCTGAACACCTACCTAGAACGAAAAAGCTAGCAATTGCACAGCTTGCACCCTACTGATTTAAGAACAAATAAAGAACAATTCAGCCTCAGATTTTCGAAAAAATTAAAAACAGTCAGCCTGAGCTTAACTTTACTCTCTCTCTCTCTCTCTCTCTCTCTCTCTCTCTCTCTCTCTCTCTCTCTCTCTCTCTCTCTCTCTCTCTCTCTCTCTCTCTATGTGCCGTGCCATGTCCTTTCAAGGCGTGGGCGATCATGGCTTTCCACAGCTTCCTTTCCTTTGTTCTTTTTAGCATTTCTTTCGTTCTCCCTCTTTGTCCTTCAGGTACATGTTCTGCCATCCATGTGCTCAAACTAGTCAAGTACTTTATCAGTGGTCCTCTTCTGCTTTTCTTCCCTTCAATGCTTCCCGTGAGAGAAATTCTCCAAACTTTCTTTCCTCATAACATGCCCCAAAAATTCCAACTGCCACTTTCTAACTGTTGGCAGTAGTTTCCTTTCAGTTCCTATTTCCTTTAGAAATTCTTCATTTGTAACGTGGTCTGTCCATGGAATCTTTAACATGCGCCGGTAAAACCACATTTCAGCTGCTTCAAGTTTGCTCCTAATATGTGCTGAAATTGGCCAGCATTCAATTTTCTGGTTCTTATAAAAAAAGAGTGTTTAAGGCAGACATTGTGGTGTCAGGGTGGGGGCTTATTCTAGGATTGCGGTTTATTATCAATTTTTAATTCACGGACGAGGGGGCTTATAGAAGGGGGCAAGTTCGAGGGTTTGTCGTATTTCGACAAGTTACCTATCTCGTTTCCAAACTTACAAACGAGGTCAAGTACCTGCTAAAAATGTCAACAATGACAGCAACAACACCAAATGAGCGGAAGAACTTTATGTAAATGAGTCCATGTTGCAAAGAAAAAAAAAGTTACAGTTTATCTTTGGACAGGAGAGAAATAATGAGGCAGTACAGGGGAAAATAACATTTTAGGTATCGTATAATTACAAGTGTATAACAACAAGTGTGTATTTGTGTGCTTTGCATGAGTAAAGAGAGGCCTATTCAAAGGAAATGTCTCTCGTTCTTTTATATTGTATAATATTCTTGCAGTTTGCTCAGCTTTCAACTAGGATAATGACAGCTGACCTCAGGTGGAATTTAAAGTATTTAAAATGAAGTCAATTTGCAAATGTGATGCAGCCCGGAACATTATAATTTGAGAAACTACGGATGGATAACATCCCCCGAGAGTAGTTGGCATGTAGTGAAAATAATTGCGTTAAGTGACAAGAAGCTTTCATTTTGATGTAAAAGATATTTCTGTCTCTCAGTCCAGTATAGATAATTTTTTATAATGAAAATTACTATTAACCCATCTGGCTCAAAGCCGTATAGGCAGTGCAGTACACCCAAAAATGATATCAAAAGAACTTATTTTTTGCATAAAATGAAAAGAATTTTTTTGATTGCAGTTGACTACATAAAGAATTATTCTGGTTCAGATTGAAATGTTAGGCTGTAAGAAGTAATAAAAATATTTTGAATTTAGGTATTTACTGGCTAGAGCTAATAAAAAGTTATTTTTTTATTTGATTTTTAAAGGTGAAAACTGGCAAAAA
The DNA here is from genome assembly GCF_013076305.1 of Rhopilema esculentum. The sequence goes on from NW_027019322.1 coordinate 3,713,235, forward strand.
GCAACCCATATGCTCAAAGCATTATGGATCACTCGGATATTGAGGAAAGTCCAAGTGAGCAACAATTGAAAGAACACCGTAAAAAATGGAGAGTCACATGCAACTGGTTACCCAAAAGATATTTGCTGGCAATCCTCAGCTTTTTAGGGTTCCTAAATGTCTATTCATTACGTGTCAATCTAAGTGTTGCCTTAGTTGCCATGATTTCAAATAAAACAATAACAAATTCTTCTGGCCATGCCCTTTTTACAGTAGGTGTATTTCCTATAATTTTCTAAACTTGCCATTGGTTTTATGTTTTGAAGCATTTCATTTTCATATTTGTGTTCAAAGATGACATGTCATTAAAATTTCTTTTGAATTTGCATATTTAAGTTTGCCAATTTTTAAACTTGAAATCTAACACAAATTCAAAGGTAAAATAGATCTGTGCACCTGTTTGGTTGTCTACCTTTCTAAAAAATGTTTATAGAATTCATTTTTCACAATTATACAATTAAAACATTCTTACTGGCTAAGGGTACTGTCATGCATTTATATTATCTTATAATTTATATTAACAAAATATTTAAATGGTGTTTTGTCTTCTCAACATTTCTGATTTGCTTTATACTTGAATACAGACTAAATGGTCTGTAAATCTTTTTGCTAGGAGCCAGCAGAATTTTCGTGGAACACAAAAGAGCAAGGTATTTGTAATTTGTGATTAAAAGACACTCGTAGTATGTTATTCATTAGTATGTTATTTCCGAAACATTGTATTGCTTCTTTCTGAATTGCAAGTAGAAGCCATGACTTTATTACACCTCTACTTTGTGTCAATCCTGAGATTAGGATATCAGTATAATTAATATTTGTGATAATAAGCCTTTTGAATTTGAGTTACAGTTGTTGCTACAAGTTGAGCTGTAAAGTTTTGCAAGAACTCAATGTTGCTTTCATATATGAAATAATTCTTTTAAACTTAGATGCATGTTCCTTTTAACTGCTTGATGCTAGATATTAATTCTTAGTATCTCTAAAAGCTAATGATACCTTCTGAAAAGCTGAATCCCAAATCCATTCTTTGACTTGACAGGTATTATCCTGAGCTCTTTCTTTTATGGTTACATCATCACTCAAATACCTGGTGGATATCTTGCAGCCCATTTTGGTGGGAAAACCCTTTTTGGTGGAGGTATTCTAATGACAGGACTGTTTACATTGCTAACACCATTAGCAGCAAGAATAAGTATGCACCTCCTCATAGCTGTTAGAGTGTTGGAAGGATTTTTTGAGGTAAGCTGACATTTTGTACAGTTGTACTTCAATTTTTTTCTCAATTTAATTTTGGATATCAAAACAATTAAAATAAACTAGGATATTTGTAGGTTGATTTTCCCACACTACCATACCAAGAGATTTCCCACTCTATAAGAGGGACTAATGCAGTCTTATTTCTTCATTCTCCAATAACTGCAGTCTTCACTTTTCAGGGCGTCACTTTTCCATGCATGCATGCAATTTGGAGCAGATGGGCTCCACCAATGGAAAGAAGCAAGCTGTCATCAATATCTTTTTCAGGTATGTTATTTATAAATCAGTGAAAGCACAATATGTTCTTTCTACACCATTACTTGATCTTTAAAAAGACTATGTGATTGAGCATCCTAAAAAGTAAATTTACAAACAATGATGATGTATGTGAAAACAATTTTGTTTCTATTTTACTTACTATCAGATCAGACAATCTTACTGACAGACAAATGAGCCACCCCAGGCCCAGGAAAGACCCAATGCTGGGGCCCCTTTCTATCCACCTAAATAAACCTAAAAAGCATTAGATATGGATTAAAGTACATAGAATTTTCTTTATTGCATTCATAGAACATTGTCAATATTTCCCATTACAGATATGATACACAGTTGCCATATATGTTGGCAGCTGCAGCAAGCCTTTAAAGGTTTCCTATCTTACAAGCCTCCTTGAAAGTATCTTAAAGGTAATGTGTCCAGCTAAAGCAAGCGACTCTGCGGGGGTTTCTGGAAACATGTGATATTTCATGTCATCGCCCCAGCCATTACGGTCGTTTTGTTTATCTATACTGCTGCGAGGTTAGCTTTTCATGTGAGCAGTTTTGCATCGCAAGAATACTAACCAATTGCAAACCGTTATTTTGATGGGTGGCTTGACAAGTTGGGTATACGCAGTCCTTTTATATGGACACATTATTACCTTTAATAACATTAATAATAATCTCATTCGGACTCTAACCCCAGCTTTTAATGAGGATATTGAATTAAAAATTAATCAAAATTACCATTCTTTATTGTTTAGCAAGGACATCTGACCAGCCAGTAGCAGTAGGTTTGCTATTGAATTTCTAAAAAGCCACCTGACCTACCTTGAGCTTATCCCATGGTTTCGGATTGTAAAATGATTCCATTTTGGATTCAAATTCCATGATTTAAAAATTGAGGACATGTGTCCCCAGTATCCCCTATGCCCTAGCTCTTTGTGGTTATATGTTGAAAAAAAAAGAATATTTTAATTAAAAAAACCAGACAGTGCTATCACTATTATAGTCACCAAGTTCTTTCTGTATTTTCTGCATATAAACCTTTTTTTCAAATTATGACACATGATCTATTACAGTTGCTTCCAAAGGAATCTCATTTTCACATAAAGTTTCCTTTTTATAGTTAGTAAGTGCCATTGTCAAAATACAACATCAACATCTGCATTTTATTTCAACATCAGTGATTCTGGTTTATACTGACAAAGAAATAAGCAGTGTTTTCAAGTCTGATGAAATAGGCAAAGGATATTTAGAACATTGTGATCATTTTCTTGGATTTTTGATATTTTACAATTTCATTTCTTTTTCCTCCCAATTCTCAAATTTCCTTTTAAAAGGAAATTTCCTTCCAAGTGGAAGCAAGATGTTAGGCAAGACAGCCATGCATTCTGTTTCGCTTCCACCTGCTGCAAAGGCGTTTTCTGCCCACGGCTACCTACGTAATTCATGGCAGATTAAAAACAAAATTCTCCTAAATTTTGCAAAGGACCCGGCCGTATTTTCGTGAAACTAGCAATCTTTTAATTATACTTTTGTCTTAAAATAATTGAGTTTGAGGGCTATCATTGATGTCAAGAATTATTGATGTTTGTATTCAGCTGTCGACACATGCTCCAATCTAACAAAGAACAATTATTGAAAACATCATCTAAAAACACTGCATAACGGCTCAAGGAAGAAAGCAGGTTTTGATTTGTGCATAAATTGACTATGATTTGAGCATGTTTCTCGCAGATTTTAAAATAAAGTGTAATCTCGATATGGCGAACCCCGTATATAACGAACTTCCCGGTTTAAGGACTTTATATCTGGTCCCTTGAGTTCTGCCTTACAAACCTCGGATATAACGAACTATCGTTCCTGCGAACAAAATGTTAGGCCCCTGACTCATAAATACCTTCGGTATAACAAACTTTATAACAAATTTTCATCTGTTATTTTGATTTATTTTTTTCTAGTGTTCATTTATCACTTTCTCTCAAGGAAAATCGTTATTGTCAGCGGTAAAAACATACATCGGCAAAACATGCACTTTTTATGAGTTGAAAATGGAGATGAGATGCGTGCATAAGTTAAAATACCTTTTCAAAGCATTATTTCAAAGCAAAAATTTCAGTGAAAAAGCCAACGCACAGAAAGCCAAATTGTAATGTGTGAAGAACAACATTTTCATTTTTGATCACTGACCATTATAATTCTTGAATCCAGCTTGTTTGTTTTGAGTAAAATGTGCACAGAAATTGGGGATAGCCTAAACATTCCAACGGGTGGGTTTATTGACACGTGCACTGTGAAAAGAACTCAAGAAAATTTCACCCGGCTTAACGAACCCCCGATATCACGAAATATTTTCTTGTTCCCTTCAGAGTTCGTTATATCGAGATTCCACTGTACTGGACTTAAAAAAATGAAAAAAAAATGTTCTATTCCTCAAATTTTTTACTACTTATTTACATCTGACCATTTATCCCTAATTTTACATTAACTGTTTGAATTCATCATAAATAAGTATTTTTAGTGTAGTACATCAAATGTAAGATTTTTCTTGTGAGTTTCCCTTGCAACCTGCTGCCTTACAAAAAATGATCTACTTTCGATAGGAATCCCTAGATTCAAACAACTAATGATGAATACCCTTAAAGATGCATGCCAGGTACTCGCCAATATGGTGCAACGTCACAGGTCCCCCTTTATCCATCGCTTGATGGGCCCTGTGCGGTCAATAAAGGACTGGAGACAAATAGAACCGGTCCTCCTGTAGCACCCGGGCCCTTGGCCCACGTCGGCTGTCCCTGCCCGGTCAGTAGGCCCCTATTTGGAGATATTTATTTTAACAAAAGGGATACCAACTTTCTAGACAGGAAGAAGCATGAGTATAGTACAATGAAAACAGAAAAAGAGAATCTTGCAAAAATTTATCCAATTTATCTAAAAATGATATCAAGAATTTGTGAATTATTTACATTAACAGTAAGGTACACCTCCCCCTGGACACATTTCAGGTGAGGGGAAGCAAAATCTGAACGACATATTTTTGCATTTAAAGAACATTATTTAGTGTTTGCTTAGACGCTATGTTTTGACCTGTCATTACCGCTAACTTTTTAGGACCATTTGCTGGAACGGTTTTTGGAATGACATTGTCAGGAGCGATAGCGCATAACCATGGCTGGCCCGCTGTTTTCTATTTCTTTGGTAAGGTGGTAAAACTTTATTGCAAAATTTAGCAGTTTAATGCTTTTAATACAGTCTGTTGTGTTTTAGAATAAAGATGGTTTTTTCGTGTTGCAAAAGGAAAGTTTATGTTGCCCAATCAGAAAGAAAAATATACTTACCTCAAGATATTTTAATTAATTTGCATACCTACTGGTAACTATAAACTGTAAGCATCAAGGCTCATATTGACAGAAACGCTATAACAGCATGCCGTGTCTTGTGCCAAATTATCTACACGAAGAGAGTTTGTTTCTTTCTAAAAAACCTTATAAAGGGGTTAGAAAACAGGAACACACCACACCTGAAATGGAATGGTTATTGGAAGAGTTTAGTTTTACGAGGGTTGAAGCTAAAGCAATGCTCGATTAAAACAAAAAATTTTCGATTGTTAAATATTTGGAAGTGAATTTAGAAAGAATGTCAGGGTATATATACCCCGTTTTGAAGTAAAATTTTAGGGACGCTCCTACACCCAATATGTTTCAGGGCAATTGGTCACCAACCCCCCTCCCCCCCAGAAAAAACTTTTGTTTCCAATGACCAATCCCTTTGTTTCTACTGTTTTCATGCAACGGTGTCCCCAATAACTTTATTCTCCCTACGGCACTAATGGGAATAGCGGATGTTACAAGTTTAGGGGGCTCAGTACGGATCTTGCCCGGATGCTTTTGCTTCATCAATATAGGACTGCTCGAATTGAGCATGAAATGCCTTAAATTTTGATGATTTGGGGGCCTACAGCCCTCTCAGCTCCAATTTTTCCTACGCTTATGATGACACTGCGTTTATTGAATTCCTCTCCACTTATAATTAAGTACAATCGAACCGCATATTGTGATATTTGTTTGTATCCTTCGCAGGCCTCCTGGCAATTATTTGGAGTGTGTTTTGGTTTTGGATGGTTACTGATTCTCCTTTCGATCATCCTACGATTACAGATAAGGAACTTGATTATCTCAAACAGGAATTATCAGAAGATAAGACCGAATCTAAAGTGAGTCTAACCAGCAGTCACTTTTCTTAGTTCGCAGCCCTCGGTTATGTCAAAAAATCATGCATAATCCCACCTCTCTTATTCAAACCTGTATTTTGTTTTCAGTTATCACGAAGCCAATGTTTCACATGTAAATTTGTACGATGACAGAGAATTTCAGTGTTTTTATTTCTTCTCGGATTTACGAACAGATATCCTTGACTTTATTTTCCTCCTCGTTTAGTCTAGCCTTTACCCGAACCCTGCTGATTCAAACATCTTCCTGCCCTTCTATTTTATGCCCTTTCCTGAAGAGATTTAGAAAATATGTTCCTCTTCTTCCTCAGTTATCAACAAAAACCCAAGTTTTTGCAGTTATGAAAAAGTGATTTCTCAATAAAACGAAAAAAATCTCTGTCACTTTCAGAATTTTAATTGGCCAGTCTATTAGAATCATGATCATGAATTGTTGCGAAGAAATGTAGATCCATGTGTCCAGGATTGAAATTTCGGTGTCATTTGGACGGCAAATGTGCTCTTTTTCGAGACTGTTTAAGAATTTTCGTAAATTTTTAATGTGCACTCTCAAGTATAGGTCATGCCCTTTAAATGGCTTTTGACTAAGGTATGCACCGTTATCCTTAGTTAAATCCTCAACTAAGTGCTTAGCTAATTATTCTGTAAAATTAAAAAGCAAATCCTCAACTAAGTGCTTACCTAATTATTCTGTAAAATTAAAAAGCAAATATCGATCTCCTTATTTTTCAGCTAACAACGGTTCCATGGAAGGAGTTGCTCACATCTGTCCCCGTGTGGGCAATTATAATCGCACATTTTACAGAGAACTGGGGCTATTACACACTACTTACGTCACTTCCGACTTATCTTAAGCTGATGCTAAAGTTTGATCTACAGAAGGTACGCATCAATTAATAAATGACTTGTTTTCCTTCACATATTTTCACAGAGTTGAAAATGGATTAATTTGTTGACAGCATGTATGCCAAAGATTTCTTCTAGCGGTGAGGTCTAATAGGCCCCCTGCTCAATTTCATCTTCTTTCATGGACACCTTGGACATAGCTCTCATTTTATATTGATGACTAAGTTGTGTTTAACTTCTTTCTTGGGCCATATTCTTTTGCTTTCTCGATACCCAGAGATGGCAAAAATTTGTTTCTAGTTGGGCCTGCCAAAAAAACAACAAATATTTTCTGTGCCACAAACTAGTCGCATAGACATCTAGACATTTGTTGGGTCTGTTGAGCAATTGACTACTGTTGACAATATTCATTTCCGTTGACTTTTGCAAAGATTATTCTGCAGTAAGCTGCTGCTTATATTTAATATGCTCCTCTAGTTTACAATGCAACAAAATTGATAATTTTGATAAGGTGTCCCACTGATTCAAAACCTTTCTACGTCAATTTTGCAGCAACTTAATATTCACAGCAGTTTGTTTGGTTTAATACCTTGCATCTTACACCTTCTCGGGATATTTGTTCCTTATTGATATTATGACCGATTGATCATTGACCCAAATTTTTTTCTGGGACCCTTCGTCCCATGGTGTGATACTTCTCCAACCCTGTCTAAGGCAGTTGAATTTGCATTTTGTCAATATTTTTAAACGATTGACGCCGCTACAAATCACGTTTCTTCAGCTCAAGCTTTCAATTCGTATAATGGGTCATATGGGCGACTTATTTCTCTTTTGAAAATACTTCGTTGTTACACTTCATATATTTTTTGTAGACGGGATTTCTCGCCTCTTTTCCATATCTGGTCATGATCATAGTTGTTCAGACGGGGGGACGTCTTGCAGATTTTCTACGGTCTTCAGGAAGAATGTCGACCACTTCCGTTAGAAAGCTTTTCAACACGTTAGGTTAGTACGCTTTCGCAACATTTTATGCACTTATCTTGCAACCAAACATAGTTGTAAGTCAATCATTTGCAACGGAAGACTGTTGTGATTTACATTGCAAAGCACTTCCTTCCTGGTAATCCAAAAAACTTTGTTTCTTTGCAAATTTTCATCGTGCTACAAGTCTCAGCCTTCTAGATGGCCAAAACGTTCATTTTTAATTATTCTGCTCTTCTCCGCCTTTATGGTAATATGCTTAATTTGCCATGAACTTTGAATATCTCAAATACATAGATGATTTCTTTCAGTTGCTTTTTAGAACACTAATGCAATAAGTTAAGTTTAAAAATATTCAAGTTCAACAAACACCAGCTTTTTATTTCATGCGTCATTTTAAATAAAATGAGAAATTCAATTTGTAACAATATCTCTAGGATCTCAAATGTAGGACAATATCTCAAATGTAAGATCTTTTGAGAAACAGTTCCACGCTGGGAGCTCAATCTACAGTAGTTTGTCGAATGAAATTATTGTTTTACCTAAAATGAAGTGTGCAAAAAATAGTTGCTGCATTGTTATTTTAATTGGTCGTTAGGGGTTGAATCTCGATGTACAGAAAACATAGCAAGCACGACGCATTGTTTTGTTCAAGTGGACCAATGCCATTGTTTTGTTAAGGTAGACCAATCGTTTTGGCAAACAAACCCAATGGTTTTGATACACGAATAACGCTGTTTTGGTTTCTTAGACCAACACCACTATTTTGGTAGGCCAGTATTATTGTTGTGGTAGACAAGTACTATTGATTTGGTAGACCCAGAAGAAGCGCAACAGTGTGCTTTTAATGTAGTGTTAAAACTTTCTTGCCAATGCGTCTCAATATATCTTTGGTGTAAAATGATGTATCCCCCAGAATCAAATTTATCCATGCAGTACATTGATTGCCTCACCTTTTTTATCCAGATTAAGTTTCTTGACTCTTTGTCAAATCCCAATGTTGGTCCCGATTAACGTTTGAACTTTTGTCAAAGTTTTTTTTATGTATCCCTCCTTTCTCTTGAATAGGGTTCATGTTCCAAGGCATTTTCATGATAGTCGTTGGGTACAGTACAAGCAAATACATGGCCATGTTTGCTTTAGTCATGGCTGTCGGATTCGGTGGCCTTGCATGGAGTGGTTTCATTGTCAATCATCTCGATATAGCACCGCGCTATGCAAGCCTCCTTCTTGGAATCAGCAACTGTTTCGCTACCATTCCAGGAATTGTCAGTCCTCTTGTTGTTGGATTCGTCACTACACACGAGGTCTGTAACTAGATATCTAGAATGGACTATTTTCGCAATAACCAATAGACGCAATTATAAGAAAGACATCTGTGATATTTTTACGTTATCAGCTATTATGTATAATACTTTTTATTTAGTGTAAGACAATCCTTACCTTGGTTTATTGTCTAAAATTTGCACTACCTAAGAGCCAAACGCTCTTCAAGTTGATCAAGGAATTTTCTTGTAGAACGGACACATTTATGCAACTAATTTGCATTACACACACTATGCATTTGTTGTGCCTGGAATATTCACATGTAGTATATTGTTTTTTATGGAAGATATTTCTCTACCCAGACTAAAGAAGAATGGCAAATAATATTCTTCCTGTCAGCGGCAGTTTACGGGCTTGGAACTGTGGTTTTCCTGATTTTTGCCTCCGGTAAGAAGCAGCCATGGGCTGATCCGAATGGGTACCAAAGTATTTCTGAAGACAACGATGATAAAGACATGTTGCTGAAAGAGGGAATCGAGGATCAGAAAGGCACCCCATCGGCTGCAAATGAAACGGATGAGAGGCAAGAACCAGAATCTCTAGAAATGAAGGGAATTTTGAATTAAATAGTGATAATTTTTAAATATTTAGTTATTTGCGTAAGTAGGTTTATCTCTTTATCTTAAATAGCTGGAGATGGGGGAATCATTCGAGCAGTGATGTGTCCAAATATTATTATTAGAATGAATACAGAATGCAATTTAATAAATACCAGTGTAAGGATCCTGGTCATAGACTCTTTTTCACAGAACCAGTTAATTAATGTTCAGGCTGGCTGTTTTTGTTTTTTTCGAAAATTCGAGGCTGGATTTTTCTTAGTTTGTTCTTTAATTATTAGGTTGTAAACAGTGCAATTGCTAGCTAGTGAGCACTAGGGGGGTTTCAGGTTCGTTTACCAAAAAACTGAGTAAGACATCCTTTGTTTGCCGATAATTTTACCGAAAAGCACCCCTAATATAGCAAAAAACTCCTCGTTTTTGAGATCAAAGTTTAAAGGGGGTTTCACAACATTGTTAAAAACTGTATTTTGCAGTAGCTCAGCCTCACCTTGTTCTTGATTTGTTCTCAACTCGTGACCAATTATGAGGCTCGTGTTTTATAAAATTTTTTTATAAAAAAGAGTGCGAATTTTTGGTTGAAAAGGTGACTGAGAACTTAGGAGAAAATGCATGCTTAACGATCGAGAAAACAAAGGCCTCTCTCCAAACTGATGATACATTCGAGTAGTTAAAGAGAATAGAAAATAAATCAGTTATCAACCCCCGGGTAAACAATTCCAAATTTTCGTAATTGTGAATAAGCGCTGTCTCCATTAATTGTGGGAGCTAATAAACTCCCTAGTGTTTGTTAGAGTAAAGGTGGTAGGATGCAAGCTGAATAATTTCATTTCTAGTTACGTTAATGTAGTGGTCCTCTAAGACCACAATATTTATTTTTAAACGGAATTGCATCGTTATAGCAAATAGAAAGAATATAATTCGTATTTGTAAGGGTATTTGTATTATTAAAGCAATTTTCTTTCAAATGTATAGTATCAGTGTTTATGTGGTCAAACTATACACTACACCAGTGGGGATGTACAAAATTAGATATTTTCTTTTTCATTTATTGGCTCTTGTCTGTTTGTAGCTCTGAAAATTACAGTGGTGTATGCTAATATGCCAAGATTCAGGTAAGGGGATTTCTCAGAGCCCAGTTACTCTGGTTCCCAATTTAATCGCGGCTGTGGACCCAGTTGTGGATCGAAAATCTCAACAGTCATGTGCTCGCGTTTCTGGTTGGCCTATTTCGATCCACGACTTTTTGATTGGCCTATTTCGATCCACGACTGGGTATATATATTCCCTAGCGTAGAGTTTTCGGTCTATGTTCTGACGTTTTAAACTCTGAGGAGTGTCAGACGAAAGGCTTTAGTTTACTCAAATGTTTGCTTTTTTCAAAGCCATTTTTAAGTTTTGCACCGCCAAAAGGTTGTTTTCAATTGATATTATTTCATAAGGAAGTTGTGAATAGGACGAGAGGGCATTAAATTGACGAGTGAAGATCGTTGTCTGACCCATTGAGACTGTGATAACCTGATTTAATGAAATTCCAATTGTTCATGTTTATGGAAGCAAATGGTAAGATGTAGAGTTTGGTCATCAATGAAGCTTTGTCCGAAAGTGTTATTTGATCGATGAATAATAACATTGCCAACCATCGCAGAAAACCTTCTCTCCAGAGAATACCCCAAGCACTTGCTACGGCTGGGTGATGTTGAGTTACAAAGCATGACGAACGCATTCCTTGTATGTGTCCATATTCTTTTCCACCCACGTTGATAAATCAATTACTGAACAGTTTTTGACAATTTCTTCGTCAATGCTTGATAAGGAACTTGGACTTTCAGTGGGAGAAAGCAATTCAAAAGTTCTTCAATTTTCGTGCTGCCTTGAAAAGACCGACAAGGTGAGTGAAATTGCTGAACTTTAATAAAACGACAACAAACGTTTTGATTACCTAGCGACTTGCACGTGCGACCTAATGCAGTGGTATAAGAAATAGCATGCGTTGATCTAATTGAAAACGCAATCAAAGAAAACCTGGGTAATGCACGCAAGTCCTTAAATCACTGTTTTTGTAGGCCATAGTCTCCACCTAGCTTGCCCTTGGAATTCGCGCGACATTTAAAGATATCCCGTTTTGGTTGTTTAAACATGAGTAAATGTGTTCAATTTTGAAATAATCTTCGTTCCTTGAATTACAGCAAGCCACTGCGACAATAAAAGCTGTTGATTTAATGAACCAGGCCATTTCAGTTCATTTTTACGTCTAAAGACGTTATTCTATTGACAAATCAATCTGCGATTTGAAGAGGTTCAAAGGTCATTTCCTTTCGCTATGGTAAAACATTATCAGACTATGAAAATGTTATTTGGAAGACATTTATTTATACTTTGTTGATGTGCAATGTTTAAAAAATGTGTCAAAACTGAACACCCTTGATTTACCCTTGATTTCAGCCTAAGATAACAACCAGTGGCGAAGCATGAGCGCAGAACTAAGGCATACGGTAACATAAAATATACGGCCATATTGAATGAATGTAATCGTAATTTCAACTTCTTGAAAATACAAGCGGTAATTAATGATAATCGTGATAATGAATTTTGATTTTGAAGGTAACAAATCGTTTGTACTTTAATTCTAATCAATCAAGGTGTCTATTCTTTGCATCAGATGCTCCGACACAGGTTGGAAAGTGAATGGGGTCAAGGGAAAAATTATCACCCATGCGAAATGTTTTTGAAAAAAGCTCAATTGTTTTAAAAAATTTTTCAGAATAGCTCCTATGCTAAAACCGTTTCGCAAAAGATCTCATTCTTATTCATACTGCTCAAAAAAGGCATCATCTAATGCCGACATAATGTAAGAATTTTTTATGCTATAATGCAGCTGAGGATTCTGCAGAGCCTAGGTGAACAGGAGCAAAAGTTTCTACTCTCATTTTCTACTTTTATAGTTATCAAAGATGACAATAATGAGCTGTGAGAGTTGTTAGAAATGAAGATGCTTACATGTGTAATGGTTTCAAAAAGTTGTTCCTTGCAAATCATCAACTATTTGGCAAGGCTTGCGCTCAGGTGAGGCCCTGTATGGGTGGATGACATTATTTCATATTTCATGATGATATCTTGCAATTATTTCATACTTCAAAATTAACAAAGCTAATTATTTCGAATTTTTCAAATGTTCTATTCTGCCTTCAGGTGTCACGAAAAGTTGGACCGACTCACATACAAAATGGACCGAGTCTTCAAAACCAATTTTTGCAGCTACGAATATTGAAAATGTATAAAGAATAGGTGCATAAAAAATTAAATGGATTTCGTACTTGGGTAAAAGTAGGGGATTGATTCTCTTTGGAACTGTGGAATCATTTGGTATTTTCAAGGGGAATCTAAGGACACTGGATGAAATATTTATCTTTGTTTTGCTCAATTTATTTTTTGGGAACACTAAAGAAACTCTAAAAACATACATGTACCAAAACTGATAGTCTTAAGTCTTTAGCGTGGAGGGTACAACCTGAAGGGGCCAGTTATAGACATGCCTGGAAGAGACAATAAGCTTGAAGGATTTTTTAACTTTGAATTTTAGGACATCTTCTTTGGCTCTACTAATCGCCAAGAGCCCTAACAACCAGTAAATTCAGTTGTTTAATGCTTTAATCGATTCTTCATACTACAGTCATACTGTTATTTCTAGTCACTTACAGTCTTGTGCATTCATTAGAAAGAAATGATGCTAAATAATGTTAATGCGAAGCTAAAGCTAGGTGAAATCAACTCTTACGACGTTCTCAAGAAGAAATCAAAATAAATGCTGCAGATTGACTACATGTTTCTAACGAGTAGATATTTTATAGACGGAATTTTGCATAACCATCTAGTAACAAGCCTTACCGAAATTTTAAAGGTTTAAATCATTAAGCCTTGGGAACTTTCTGGCAGAAGACCGGAAGTCACGTCCACGTTACAAGCTTTTTTGATGATATCATCAGATTTGAGAAATTCGAATGTCGCAATTTTGCTGACCGTGCAATTTTCATGCTTCCAGTAAAGCGACTGCTAGTCAATTACCAGAATGCTTCCAAGGCTTGAAAAGATAAGATCAGCAAACAGTTGGAGTGGACCAAATACCCTTTGCGGTTGCGTGTTTGTAGCTTTTCATAATATTGCCTTATTGTTTGATCTTTCTGCGCAGCTTACAATCACTTTTAGCATTACTTATTGCTTTAGCATAACTGAAACAAAAATGATATGGTCGGACACAACATTTTTAAGATTAGAATAACGTTCCGGTGAACATGTTAGCTCCAGATAAAAGAATTGAAGAGCGAACAATATTTTTCTGAATTTTATTATCAGCAAGTCAATCCTGCATCTTAAATAGCTTACAAAACAGTGGTTTAGTGGTCTTAGGAAGAATGGCTAGTAAGTATATATGTGGAATAAGCAATAGATAAAAATATGTTAATGATGTTATTTGATGTTCTCGTCTATTTCAATGAGATAATATAAGCCAAAAGTATTTGCGGTAGATTTTATGCTATTGGTATTTTTCCTATTGGTATGAAAAGCCTTTTAAACTCCTAAAAAGATTGAGAAGATTAAAAGAACAACCAGGTGTAATATGGTTAGTATCTTAACAGGTCTACAGATCAATAGTCACTTGAGTCAATGCTTGAGATCAATAGTCTCTTATATCTTCAAGTATTTGTAATTACAAACGTGCATTTTTTCCTCTCTATGTTATGGCCCCGGGGTAGACAGAATTGATTCTCCCCGGGGTATCGTCTTTGTAGTGTATGTAAAGTAGCGCGTAGTTAAGGTAATACAGTAACTTGTTATGTAACTTTTTGGAATGTATAAAAAGTCAATGCTATTATCAAGTAGATAATTCACACACAACATTTAAAGAGGTATTCAGTTATTTTGTGATTCCATATTTCATACTGGGAACAAAAGTTATTTCATATTTAAAGACTCAAAAACCTAAATATTTATATTTTAATTCCGAAAATCTCAATTATCTCGTATTTCAAATACCCCTTATAGGGCCTCTCAGGTCTACCGCATGCCCTGGTCCGTAAATTCCGACTATACTGGCAAGCCTTTTGACTTGAATTACGGTATGCGGATCATGACAAATAGTCTTTGACCCCACTTTGACGAAACTTTTTCTCTTTTTAACGTCACAAAGTAGAGAATGGAAAATACCTAAATTTCAAATGATGTATCACGCAAGGAATATTCGCAAAAAGCAGCTTATAGGCAGAAAAATGTTGCGGATTATCAAATATTGGGAATGCTTGAGCTAAGGCTGACCGCAAGCTCCAGTCCAGAAAATTCTCACTGCTCTCAGAAGCTTCTCTCGAGCTGCATTGAAGCTGCACTGGAGCATCGCATGTTTCTCTTATTTCAGGCAGGCAAAAAGAATGATGCCGGGAGGCTTCAGTTTTTTTTAGATTTTTCGAATTTCACAATTTTTTTGCGATGTCTTTACTTGGAAAAATAGCCAATTGGCATGTTGGCGCTGAAAATCACTGCATGCTGCTCATGATCAGAAAGAGAAGCCGTTTATTGCAGAAAATGTTATGCATTGACTTTAACGCTACAACGTATTTATTACCGTTAGAAGTTTTGCAAGAATTTTAGAATTTGTCTAGAATTTTTTACGCCTGCGCCGCAAGCGTAGCATACATAGACGCTGCGCCACTGATAACAACAGTACTGCGCTGAATTTTGTTTTGTGTGTTAATTTAGCATAGGTATGGCCACAAAAATTTGAAATCTAAAGGGCATGGCCACAAAAATGTTCCCATAGACCAACAAAGAATTTTAGTTGTTTTGGAAATCACCCTTAGATTAGGCACTGTCCTAACAGAAGAAAACTACTTACTTTATACGAAGGAAAGAAACACATCTGTCTCATTGCTACGTAAAGCAAAATTTCATTACTATTGGTCACTGAACGCAAAGGATGTAGCTGACAGTCGAAAATTCTGGAAAAACCCTAAAACCAATATTTTCAGAAAAGATAAATACAATTCAACCTATAAGCTTTTATAGCAGTAAATAAGGAAAACGCAACGCGACGAGAATGAACAGCAACAAACACTCATAAATCAGTTATGGCTAATATTTCGCTCCGGCATACGGGGTTTTATTTTATTGATTTTTTGCCGCAAGTATTCCCTCGGAATCCGTCGAGCAGCCTGCTATTGTGGCCTTTCCTTTATTCACACACTATAAGCTTTTAGTTTTAGTGAAGCAACTAGCAAAGGATTATATGGGGCGAACTGGCCCGGTGAACGGGCTGGCACGGGAAACGGGCCAGCTCACGTCTATGGTCTGTTGCACGTGAAAAGTGAGCTACTATTACATCAAAGTGAGCCAGCCTGGCTCGCTTTGGTGTAAGCGGGCTGGCTCGCCAAACGGGCTGGCTCGCCAAACGGGCTGGCTCGCCAAACGGGCTGGCTCGCCAAACGGGCTGGCTCGTTTCCATGTAATCGCATCAAACCGAGCAAGCCTGGCAAGCGGGCTGAAAACACACACTGAAGCATGCGCAGTTTCTTTTCATCGACACACAAGAATCAAAATGGCCGACAAAGTCAGTAAATCTGCTGCTGCTGCTGCAAAACTTAACGGACTATGTCTCTGCCTTTAATTTTTTTAACACCAAACTTCTTTTCAGTCCGTGATAAGATTTCGTTTACACTTTTCCTGTACAAACTGTAGCAATAAATCAAGCCATTCATTTGACAGGCTAAAGCAAGCCAAAGGCTAAACATCTTGGAAATATTCAAGATGAGCATTGTTTTAATTCCTCCACGATAATGCCGCGTCATTTTACATTTACTTCTCAATTTCCCGCCTTTTAACATACAAAGCGCAGAACTGTTATGCGCAGGCAAATACAGCCGAGCTGGCCCGCTTGACGAGACAACTCTTTTCACATATAATACCAACTTAAATTCCGTCTCGGTAAACAAGCCAGCCCACTTACCGGGCCAGACCGCTTCCATACAATCAGGCCCAATGAACTTATGTCCTTGAACGTCAAAAAGCATCGCCTATAATGTCCCTACCTAGTAAAATCTTAAAGGAGTTTTCTGAGATTTTATATGGCAGTTTACAAATATTTTAATTATGCTGCATTCCTGGTTGTGTTACGGACTTTTATATTCATGGACTGGTAGCACAGACTCGTATCATCAGCATACATGGAAAGGACAAAATTTTTGACAGATCATTTACATAAATAAGAAAAAGAAGGGGAGCCAGACGTGAGCTTTGGGGCAAACCAACATCTATCTTCTCAATTTTTAGACTGATCCCATTGACCAGACAGAACTATTTTCATAGGTAAATCATTGTCTTTGGAAGAATGCCGCATGTCTCTCAAGAATAAGTTCCAATAAGAATTCGGCAAAAACCTTGTTCTTTGAAAGCGATCTTTGTACCCTTTCTTTCCTTAGCTTTTTGTATGTGCCTTTTTTATCTTTCATCGAAACTTTATTTCCAGATAGGAGTGTTGTAAAGACTTAATGTAATTTTCTGGATTCTCAGGGCAGAGATGATGAAGACACCATGATGTCGTTTTATATTTATATGCAATATTTACTAAGGCCTAATTATGACTAACCGGTTGGTGATTACTTGACAAATCCGTGTGAGTTACTCCTTACCACTCGACTGGCATACGCCAGGGAGTGGCTGTCTCTAATAAACAATAGAGCTCCTTCTCGTAACTGAGTAAAATTCTTACTGCAATACCTACTACGCCCATATGTGTGTGTTTCCGTTATAACCTTATATGGCATAATGACCTTTGCATTTACCACGTGCTACAATTCTCTTAACTGCACGCGAAACACCAAAACTTAACTTCACAACAGGGAGCTTTTGAAACATTTGAATATTTGCATAGGTAGAATTTCTCTATCGTCAAGCAATCCTCGAAATGATAAGGGAAAGCGTCCTTCAACGCCCTGCAAAACTGTGTAACATTTTTCTCGTGCAAACTTTCCAAAACCCAAATCTACCACTAATCATCGCATATGCTTCTTGTCGTCTTGCTAGTTGTGTTTTAAGGCTGTCAATAGTTGGCAGAAAGGTATTGACACAAAAATCTGTAATTCTTTCAAATTTTTATAGGAGCTACCGTGAAAAGCTAATCGTCTCTCGCCATTGTATCTCCTTGGACAGCAATCCCTGATGGTACTTGTCAACGGTGCATTCTTCATTTTTCACAGCTTGCATGCTTTAATATTTTCAAATTGTTTGACTGATCATTATGCTGCTGAATACACTCTGAGTGCTTCAAGTCAATGCAAACTTTTGACGATAAAGCAGTAGCACTAGTAGTATTGGTTTGCTGAATAACCGGCAAATAAAGTAAATAAATCTTTCTTTTTGAGGGTGAGTACAAAAACAAGTTCCTCTCAACTGACTCTCTATTTGGCAGCTGCTTTAATAGCAACGATTTGTGAATGTAGCGAGTTTTCTTCATTCTTTCTCTGGCTAGAAAATCTTTGAAAATATACCAACTTGCGTGATATATAGGCTCACTTTTGATTACTCGCGATTGTTTATTGCTCACGATTTAATAGCGATTCACTCTTCTTTCAGCAACCTGAAAACGTTCTCCAAAGCCTAAACGAGGCTAAACGAGGCTAAACTAAAATGTCCAAATCGGCACGCACTCCCCTAAAAGTTTAGCTAAGACTAAAGTTTTAACCACAATAGTCAGTTTGCTCATCGTCTAAAAACAGCTTAGTTTTTGTCTCTGCATTTCTTGCGGCTACTCTGCTTCCTCTTGAATGAACCTCTTCTTTTCTCTGTACTACTGATGTCTCTGCAGGCATCTCACTTCTGATTTCCAGAGGGCACAACAGCTGTAAAGGCCTCTCAAGACGATTTCCCTTGTGTAATACAACCGCTCCTCGAATAACACCGTCTCTTCCTGTAACATGTTGCAACACTTTCCCTTTCATCCATAGTCCACGATTCTTTTCCTCTCCAACAATCAACAATACTTCACCAATCTCTGGTACAACTGCTTCTGTTCTGTTTATCCTATGATAGTCCATCAGAGTTTCGACACGATCACGTGACCACCTTGTCCAAGCATGTGTTCTTGCATTCTTAAGTCGTCTTTGACACTTTGACACACTGTCCAAATCTACTCCTATGTCATCCAGGGTATGAGCATTTTGTCTCCACAATATACTATTTGGTGTGAGGACCTTACCCTCGCCGAAACTCAGTTTCTATATATGTTAAGGGCCGGTTATTTAGATGGCTTTCAATTTCATGGACTCTCGGTGCTCAAAAGAGAGGTGAGAACGACCGAGCGTTTTGTGAAGGGTGGCCTTGATGTCTTTGATAATCCTTTCATATATTGCCCCCCACCAAGGTATTTTACTCAAATTGAAGTTCCATTTAATCTCTTGTCGAGCAAGAAAGTCCAGTAAAGATTCACTTTTTCGAAGCTTTTTGATCCACTCTGCTGTGGCTTTAAAGCTCCCCCATTATCAGAAATAATGACTGCTGGTCTTGTTTTCTTTGCAATGAATGCATTCAACTTCCTTTTGAATTCTTCTGCAGCCTGAGATTTTGTCACTTCCAGATGTATGGCTCTCATTACAGCACAAGTGAATATGACAATATAGGCCTTTGCTTCTTCTTTCTTTCCAACTTTGTAAATTATCGGCCCCGCAAAATCTACTCCAGTAAATTCAAACGGGCGGCTCTGTTCTGTGCGGAATTTTGGCATTTGTGTAGTTAAGTTTGCTCCATAAGATTGGATTGGAAATACTTTGCATATTTTGCAATTATGTATGTATCTCTTGACTAGTGACCTCAAATTCAAAATATGCCAATTCTCTCTAATTGCTGCCATTGTACTAGCCAAACCAAAATGCTTTATCCTCTCGTGTTCATATTGAATTAACTTCTGTGCGAATGTTCCATTTTCAAGATAGATTGGATGTTGTTAATGCTCCACTTCTTTTCTTTGTTTTGTTAATCTTGGCTTTACAGTTATTTGCGAATCTCAATACCCAGGCTGTTACTCGCAGGGTAGTCCAATAGGATTTACGTTCTAGTAAACTGTCCCACTCATCTATCAACACTCCATTTTCCTTCGAGAAAGCAACAATTTCTTTATTGACTTCACTTGATTGCTTTGAACTCTTTAGAACTGGCTGTGCTGGCTAGTTTTCCTCATCCAATAACCAACTTGGTCCTTGGAACCAATTTCCTTTTTGTAGCTTCTCCATAGAGGCTCTTCTACTCCCGAGGTCAGCAACATTCTTTTCGCTATGATAATGTCTCTATTTAACAGAATTCTTTTGAGTTCTCTGTGATATTTTTTTCACTCTATTTGATACGAAGGTTTTCCAAGTTTTTCCTGAGTTGGTTATCCAGTACAGTGCCACCATGCTATCCATCCACACAGTAATAGAAGCAATTGGCAAATTTTTCAATGCTTGACATAAGTTCTTGACTAGATTTGCGCCCATGTGACCACTGATATATTCTAATCTTGCAATATTAGTGTTTCTTTTTGCGATCCTTGATTCCGAGGTCAACAATCCCATTACTCTGCCTGTTCCATGTTCGATTACAGCAATGGTGACTGTTGCACATGCCTTGTTGCTTGCATCAGCGAATGTATGAAGATGACTTTCATGATATCCTTTGTAAGGCTTCTTAGAATTTTGACACTGCGCAACTGACTTGTCCATTTGATCTAGTCCTTTTTTACAGACGGAGAAAATTCCTTGTTCCATTGATTGCTTTCCTCGCATGCCTCTCTGTAGATACTCTTTCCTTCAGCAAGTGTTGGTGACATCAGCCCCAATGCTCCCTAACATACGCAACATTGATCTCTTTGTCATTATTTCACGGTTTGTTTGTTTGGAACCTGGATTTAAATAGAATCATTCTAGTTATCCCACGTATAGCCTAATATCTTGCTTGGATTTTGCATTCCATCACATTCTAGCACTTTGATGTCAGATTCCCATTTGTGGACGGGAAACTTCCCTCTCTCTAGAATATATGTTGCTTCGATCTTGAATTCATCTAACTGTTCTTTGCAGTGTCCTGTTGTCATTTGGTTGTCCACGTAAGTGTTCTCTAGCAAATCTTCAACTGTTTCCTCATAAATGTCTCTGTACTGATCAATATGATACCTCAGTGTTGCTCCTAAAATGAATGGGCTCACTTCTGCTCCAAATGGCACTCTTGCAAAGCGTAGATGTTCCTCTTTGCTATTGATGTTAAATTGAAACCTAAATGCATCTCTATCCGGTTGAGCTATACCTTTCTGTAGGAATGCCTATTGCAGGTCTCCTTTCAACAATTGTGCAGACATTCGTGCTCTCACAATGATGTCCCATAATTGTGGTTGCAAAGCTGGGCCAGTGTACATACATTAATTAAGGCTGTTCCCTATTGGGCTTGGCCTAGCACTTGCATCGAATACCATGCGCACTATTAAATAATTATCTGTGAATTCTCTGTGAATGTCTGACAGTTCGTCTTCTCTCCTATCTTCTATTCCAAGAATATCAAGACTGTAAAGTCTCTCAAAACCTTTGCTGTCTTTCACATACATGCACGTGCCACTTGTTCTGTCACCTCCATGAATAGCATTCCCAAATGTTGTGCCCTCTACTATTGGCTCTCCCTTCTTGCCTTTACAAACTTATTCAGTTCTTATTTTGCAATAAGTATTATCCCCCAATATCAATAGAGTAGTATATTTGTTTCCTGCGTGTGTGTAAATATTTTACCCCTTGTATGTTTAAACCTCTCTTTCAATTCCTTTATACTTGGCCTTTCAATGGTGGTGAAATCTGGCAAATCTACTCCTGTTATTTCAATTCTCTCACTTAATATCCCATCCAATGAATTAATTGTTATTTGGTAAATTGGTAATGACTGTTTCTTTGTTCCATTTACTGTTACTAAGTGCCCACTTCATATCCCATTGGCTTTAGCCCTAGCATCTTTGCAGCATCCTTGCAGCATCCTTAGAAATGAAATCTCTTCCAGCACCAGTGTCTAAATGTGCCCAGAAAGTTTCACCCAACACTTTCAAAGGGACAATGGCTGGCAATGTTTTCTTTTCAATGGACAAGTCAACTGGCGCTGTTTTGTGCACCATGTTGAGCTGGCTTGTTCTCTCATGTCACATAGACTTGCATGATGTTCTGATTTGCACTTAAAGCAGCCTCTGCTGTGACATTTATTTTTTCTGTGCCCACAATTGAAACATAACCTTATTTCTACAAAGAACTTCTTTCTTTTTTCCAGGGTGTCATATGTTGGGCATGCATCTCCCCAATGGCTTTCTTTGCAAAACATACAATTTGGCCCTTGTCTGCTTGGCTTTAATACTGAAGCTATTCCCTCCCCTTTGGAAAACCAGTGCTTTTCTCTCTTTGTTGTGTCTGGTGAACTGTCCATTTGCTTATCTGGTTTATCTCTCTTCAGCCATTTTCCAAGATTCTCGATTAGATCTTCCATACACCACTGCTCCCACTTATCATCAATACGAACAACATCTGGTTTGACATGGGGCAGCTTGTTTATTGTTATCATTACAAGGCTTGTAAGTGTATCTCCCTTCTTTAGTGCTTGCAGTGCATCAAAGCTCTTGCTAAGTTTCTCATAAAAACTTGATATCTTCCAGTAACTTGTACCTCGTATCACAGGCAAATTGATAATCTCATTGACATGTGCATTCACTATCATTTGAGTTTTACCATACCCTTTTGCTAATCTTTCCCAAGCTGTCTTGTAACCAACAGGGCCAGGTCTTAAATTTGAAATTCTATCTCGCACTTTTGGGCATACCATCTCTAGTAGATAGCCAAATTTCACTTCGTCTGTTACATTTTTGTTATGCACCTGTGTAATGAACATATTTTCAAACCTTACCCAATCACTTGCTGTACCATTGAATGCTGTTATTTTCAATTTTGGTAACTTTGCCTGATCAATTTGATGACTTTCTCCATCTCCATTTTCTTTTCTACGATCTCTCGCTCTGCTTTCATTTTCTGTTCCCATAATTCTTTTTCTAGCTCAAACCTTTGTCTCCTATTGTTTTTCTCAAACTTCGCTTGTTGTTCTTGAAATTCCGCTATTCTTCGCTGTTCAGTTTCCTGTTTGAATTGTGTCTCCCTAATGATATCTCTCTCTTTGTTTAGTAATTGCCTATTTTGCTGTTCTTTCAAAACATTCACTAGCCTTTCCTTCTGCTCAATCAATGGCGTATACCTTTCCTTAATGTCCTTTTTCCATTGTCTTACTTCTCTACTAGTTTCTCCCTCACTGATTTTGATATAAGGTTAATATTTTACCTTGTAAACTTTCCATTCTTTCTGAAACTACCTTGACCTCTTCAATATCATTTTCCTGAATCAGGTCATAGGTTTGCTCCGAATAAAATGTTAGCTTCGTTATTTCAATGTCAATTTCCCTCTCTAACTACACCTTCGGTCACCTCCCAGGTGTTCACAACCTCTCCTTGAGCACTAGTATTAAATAGAGACATCCTTACTTACTGGGGCCCCTTTTACTTGACTACAGTGTTAATCATGGAAGACCTTGCTATGGCTAGGCCATAAAAATAAGGTTCTCACAAACGAAAAATAATAGTTAATCTAGTCTCACCAGAAGTGTCTTGCTAGGGTCGCCACTGATATACCAATTTGTGTGATATTTAAACTCACTTTTGATTTGATTACTCAATAGCGATTCACTCTTCTCTCAGCAACCTGAAAACATATTCCAAAGCCTAAACGAGGCTAAACTAAAATGTCCAAATCTGCACAAGAACGATCATATGAAGAGGACCAGTTTTGACCTTCTTTAGGCCCTCGGGAGGCCCAATAATATTCTAAATCATCTGTTATGGAAGTCCATTGTGCAGCAACTTTGGGAAGGAGCTCAATGTGCCTGTTACTTTCAGATTAATCTGCTTCATCCATTCCTGTAGCCTCATAATCTTTTCCACCTCTGCATCTACATTCTAAAACATCCAAATACCTTTTCTCGTCCTTCCTTTCCCCTTCCTCATCAACAGCGTCATCGTTGTTCAAAAAACTAGCTGACGAGGCCAGTTCATAGTTTATTACTGCCGGTGCAGTCCTTTCATCGATGTTGTCTTCCGAATTATTACAAGCAGTTGGTTTGAAACCAACTGCCACGATTTGGGCATAGATAATGTTTCACCTTCAAATTTGACTGCTCGTTCCTTCTTCTTTCTTTTGCTTTTTTGCTCCATTTTGATACCGTAAATCCTCGAATTAGCTTCTCGGGGGCTTATCTATTTTTTATATTTTTAGATAAGGGCTTATTCAAGGGAGGAGGGGCTTATACGAAGAGGCTTATAAAATTATTCTTGAAATTAAGAAGACATTATTAAAGACCTCGTTTATTTTAGTAGGAATTTTTCTATGAGTATTCAATTGATTATTATCAAAAGTATGATTTTTTTTAGGTAATTCAATAAAACGCCAAATGGCAAAAATCATCAAATTGAAGGGGGCAATTCAAGGATCTACAGTAGTAGTGGGGGCCTAATCGAGGGGGCTTATTGACAATTTTTGTTCTAGGGTGGGGGCATATTCGAGAGGGGCTTTTTCGAGGGGGGGGGGGCAATTCGAGGATTTACAGTAATTTCGACTCATGATTTCATCGCAAAACGAAGTCATGATTTCAATGCTTTAGTCCCCTTGCTTTTAGACGAGTCGACGCACAAGTCGACGACTTGACCAACAAGTCAACGACTCGACGCATTCCCACCATCTTAACCTCATGCGTCGAGGCGTCGACCTCGTTTTGGCGAAGAGACCTTACATATCATTGTGAATTCCCGCCAAATGTAGCAAGAAGACGAGATGGAAGAAATTCGAAGCATCCTTCAGAATGCTTTGCAACGTATCGATTCAATATCAAATGTGCCCACGAATTCAACTGATACACGAACAATAGTCACGACGATGCACGCATCAACAGCAGCATCAGAACAGACTGCAGCAAGTTTTGCCCCCGTAGGCCCTAGGCCGAGTGCCTCCAGCGGTAGTAGGGCAAACACCAATGCCACAACTAGTAGTTTCCTCAGTCGAGTCTCCATAACTTAGATATCCTTGGAAATAAGTAAAGTAGGGCGACCTCGACTTCCAGTGTTTTCAAAAACTTGCCCGTGCTCAATATCTCCTGAGAATGCGAATGTCTCTCTTGCTATCTGCAAACTATTCTCAATCTCTGGTGGGATGTAATTACAGAAAAATAAATACACTTGTGCTAAAATATATAATAGCCTATCAATGTGGGTACATTGCTCCATTCGATCCAATACTGACTGTATTCTATTCCGAAGGAAGCTCTTCAAAATTTCTATGTTTTGGGATATATTTTTCATCGTGCTCTTTCGGACCTTTATTCTGACGTTTTATGCTCTGAGCAATGTCAAACGAAAAAACTTTTAGTTAATATGTTGTGAAATGTTTGCTTTTTTCAAAGCCATTTTCAAGTTATGTACCGCCAATAAACTGTTCAAATTTAGTATTTAGGTTCCAGTCCTATAACATCAAGACATCCTACAGGCCAGAAGTCTAATAACCCTGATTGTTTCTTCGATGACAGGCGCCAGAAGACAATGCCAAACACAAGACCAATGGTTGCAATGATGAACACAGCATCAAATCTCTTTAAACCAATGCCTATTCAAAATTCTATTTCATCATCGACTATGACGCTACGGAGGAGTACGAGAGAGAGCTCTAAATTTGCAGCGTTTATGGAACGCCTTCAACTCCACGTTCTTCGTGCCGAATTGCTGCTGGTATGGTATACGAGATTTTTATCACTGCTTTCACTAGCTAAGTACTTTTACAATTTGTTTTACATTTTGCTGAATTTGGATCTGGCCCTTTATGCTGGGTCTACCAATTTCTGTTGATTAAGCTACGCTCGGTAACGCCAGTTTTGAAACTGAGCTATAAACTATCCAAAGAAAACAGATCAAGGTGAAATACCTTATTCCCGAAAATTGTAATGAAATATTCTGGCCTCCAGTTAATGAGTACCTATGGAACTGGTTTAGGCCAGAGGTGAAAGGTTCTGATGTGGTGAAAGGTGGTGAAAGGCTGTGCAAGACATCCCGAGGGGCATATCTCTCCACTAAAACCTTTAAACCGATTCTCCCCGAGAAACTCCAGTTTTCTAAAAAAATGCCAAAAGAATCCTCAAAAATCTTGTTGTCTTAAAAATATATTCTGAGCCTGCGCTAGCCTCTTTTTCAAACATGACTTCCTTGATTTGAAATTTTGCATAATTTTTTGAAAAATTTGGCATACTGCAAAAGCTCAATTAAGCTTCCGGGGCTTATTTATCATTTACATTTCAGAGGGGGGGGCTTAAAAGAGGGGGCTTATTAGAGAGAGGGGGCTTATTACAAATTTGGAGCAAGAAAAGTTTTAAAAATACCCTTGGCCCTTTTTTGTAATGAAAATGTCATACAAACTTTGCTAGCAGCTTCGAAAGTTTAATAAATCAATTATAAGGTCCTCATCTTCATCAACATCACCAGGATAAATTGATAACCCTTGGATATCTTCTAAACAGATTTCGACTGACTTGCAAGTCGCACAAGTTAGTCTTTACATAGGCCGTATTTAATGCACACGATCTTATCATCATCACACCCGTCAAGAGACCCACTTCTATGTTTCACATCAAAGGCTAAAGAGAGGAGGTCTTAATAAAGAGGGGGGCTTATTTTAAGTTTTTGCTTGAAGTTTGGGGTACTTATTAAAGAGGGGGACTTAATAGAGAGGGGGCCTTAATAGAGAGGGTGGCTTAGAACTTTTACAGTAATTCCAGAATTGAGACCTGGTCACACTATGTACTTTGGGATGTGCCGCGAGCAAGGATGTACTTTTTGGACTTTTTGTTTAGCCAAGGGTATACTTTTTTGCAATTTTGGTGAAGCCAAGGTCTATCCAGAGGTATCATATTTGACAATATTGGCTTAGGGAACGGCTTACCTTTTAGAGTAGGAACGTCTTTCTGATCACCCATTTTTGTTGACAGTAAACAAGTAAATGAAAACAGATCGACCTTTCCAATTTCTAATCAACAATTTCGATATAACTGCTAACTTGAATGGCTTGGAAATGAATTTAGCCAAGGGTTTCGTTTCTCAATATTAGACCACGCCAAGAGTATCCTTTTGTAGAAATTTGCCTAGCAAACGGTACTTAATTTGCCTAGCCAATAACCGGTGCGTGTGAATGTAAATCAAGCTTTAGAGATAGCAACAACACCAAACGATACCCTGGGTACTAGAGGAGAAGCAATACAGCGTCTATCCGAGATGAAGGACAATATGAGGTAAACCTCACCCATTGTCGTTCTGATGTTTAATTGTATGGTCCAAATGATGATTTCACGTAAAAGTCGGCAGACCGTTGCTTTTTTGCTGTCTTTATCACATGCCACAATGGCAATGAGCCCAAGTCACAATCACAAAGAAAGATCATGAACTGAAACAACCCAAAATATTTTATCACTGGACAAAAGACAAATGACGAGGCAGTACTGGTGAAAATAGCATTTAAGGTATGTATAACTAAGAGTTTGTATCTGTGTGCTTTGCATAAGCAACGCATCTCGAAGGGTTCAGCCTAGGGCACACTAGCGATTTTTGTCGCCAGCGACGCCAGTTTCTATTTTATTGGGAATGTCTCAGTAACGTGAAGGACTTTTCTATACAAACCCCAAAACAAGGAGAAATTGTTGAACATTCTGTAGACATAAAGAGGAGGGTCTCCTGTGAGCATCTGAGGCTAGACATGTTCTCCGCGAAGTTATTCTTACCTTGTACAAATTAGAAGAAGCATGTAATACTTATGAAAATCACGTAACCAACTTCAATAAATTATACATGACGCATGACGAAATAATAATATAAGATCAAATTACAAGGAAATAATATGAAAAGCCACAAGCACGCAATCAGGGGCGGACTGGCTGGTCGGGCTATTCGGGCGATCGCCCGAAGGGCCGGTCGGTTAAAGGGCCGGTTGATAAAAGAGCAAAAAAATATTTTAGCTTAAAAAGTGAATGCGAGGCAAAAAAGTATACCCACGCGTTAATCTGTTTGCCTTGAATTTTCAGAGACTTTGAGGGAAAGAGTAAATATACACGCGAGTACTCCAAAACCATCAAAATTATGAATTCATTTTTGCACCGCAGCCCAAACACACTTCTTCAGGGAACATGTTATTGACATTTTGTTATATTTTCTCTTGACGGTATTTCCTTTTTGGCGACATATTATACTGTAACATCCCTGTTTCAATGCGATACATAAAGCGCCGGCAAAACGACTGGACATTTGCACTGGTTACACATTGGACATTGCTCACTTGTTCAGAGTATGGACATCAAGAAAATATTGGTTATGGCAAAACGACTGAACATTGTCCAGTGAACTTTTTCTCTTTTGAAGAATGCGGGTTGAAAAACAGGCAACAAGGCATCTCTTTACCTTTGAAAATACACTTTTCATAGCCCCAACCGTGTTATCGTATGAATTAAAGTGTATTATTGAAAAGTGGCTAGGACTGCTAGGTTCATCAAAATCAGGGGCGGATACAGAATAAAAGTTGACGGTCGCACATTAACACTGCCCAGCAGGCGGTTTAGGGGGCCTCCTTCATGCTCAAGGGCGGAGCCATGATGGGGGCCCAGCCCCCCCAGAACCAGAGCAATTAGGACTGGGGCCCTGAAACGCTCAAATTGTTCAGTCAAACATTTTTCGCTTTAAAAGGTTTTCCAAATTTTCCAGCATTCATTTCCAAATATCTTGAGATTCAGAAGTGTACACTTCCTGTTCACCGTATAGATAAAGAAAATTGGAACTCTTCCCTTTCACAACTTACAACCTCATCCACTTTCTTCCCTTGCCAGCAGTTGTGCGGCACAGTAATCTAACATAGTGTTTACAGACTTTTCGTGCCGCACAAATATGTGAAAACTTGAATTTTGATTGGTGAGATTTGGTAAAATATTTGCATAACAAAGAGCCCTGCATATTTGTGCGGCACGGGCGACATGCTTAAAAATCATACTGTTTACGGTCTAGGATGGTATTGGTTTTTTTCTATATTGAATTAAATCGTAGCATTGTGTGTGAGATCGACAAAGTTCGGTCCTGTGTTCATTATGTAAAGAGAACAGAATGTATTATCTTTAAGGAAGAAAATAAAAGATTGTGATAAACACGATTGCCTTATTTCAATGACTAAAGACTAAAACTAAATTCTGAAAATCTGACGGTCTTCCGTGCGACCTGTGCGACACCCTGAATCCGCCCCTGATCAAAATCACCGTCCTCGTGCTCTCTGGCATCGCTTTCCTTATTGTAAATAAAGCTAATCTGATCAGAAAACTCATCGTTATTAATGAAATGCCTTTTTTTACTATTGGTCGAATTGAATTTTTACGTTGTTTCCATTTCGTTCGCGGTGTTGACTAGGAAAGTTTGTTGAAGATTTGAATATGGGAAATAAATTGACGCCAAATCCAAACCATTAATCGATTGCGCGTGCGCGAACTGGACAATGTTCAGTAGAGTGGCAAAACGACTGAACAATTTCTGTATAACATCAGTGAACAAAAGAAATTTAATCCTGTCCACTGAACATTTTTGGCTGCCTTCAAAATCGACTAAACAACATTCAACATCGCTGAACAAGACTGGACAAGGTGGCAAAACGACGCAACATTTACGCTGGACATTTGTCCAGTCCATGTTCAGTGATAATGTCCAGTCGTTTTGCCGGGGCTTAAGATTTTAACCTGCTCCGATGTCTTTTTACTTACCTTTTGTTTGAAGCTGGTCATGTTTTTCCCTAAGCACAAGCTATTGCTAAATGTAATAAATTTAAAAGTCCAAAAATTAGAGTTCACTAAGCGATTTGCTCTGTGATGTGAAGTAATGAAGAGGACATACGTAGAACAAGGGAAGAGCAAAAAGACTTCAATCAAAGGTGGTGCACAGAAATTTCGTGAGGAAAAGCTGCGAGACATAAAAAAGGATTCAGCTACGATACAAAGCTTTTTTTATCAAGCAAAACAGGGGTATGGTGCCACACGATAAAATTTCAACAGGGGTGCCCGTTTTCTTTTTGGGGTCAGAAATTGACAAATCGATATTTTTGGGCTGCTGAAAATCATTGTGGTTTTCCGGAGGAATAGAAAATTATTTGTCACAAGTTGAGTGTGAAGCTTTTCCACTTTAAATATATGAAGAACAGATTACGTGGTAATTTTTCGCAGCCAAACCTAGAGTCCTTCATGTTAATGTTCTTAGAAAAACACCTGTTAGATGACATCTAGAACGATCACATTATCAACAAATAGGTTACTGTATTTAGAAAGAAAGTCAAACCAATGAGTTAAAATTTTTGTTTATTTATTATTTAGTTAGCAAATGACTTATTGAACATGTTCTGTTAACCAGCATTCATCCATGCACATCCATGCGCAATGGTCAAGAGTTTGGCCCACTCCAACTTTTTTTCAAACTCGATGGGTAACCCTTAAAAAAGAAATCTAAAATATCTACTCTTTAGAAACATGTAGGCAATCTCTAGTATTTATAACGATTTGTTCCTGAGAACATCGAAAAGAGTTAATTTCACTTAGTTTTAGCTTCGAAGGAACATGTATTGTTAGGGCATCATTTCTTGCTATCAAATGCACATAAGACTGTAAGTGACTTGAAAAAACAGTATGATTATAGTATGAAGAATCGACTAAACTATTGAATTTACTGGTTATTAAGGCTGTAGGCGGTTAGCAGAGCCAAAAAAGATGCCCTAAAATTCAAAAATCCTTCTGCACAGTGTCGCTCTTGGGCATGTCTGTGGGTCCCTTCAGGTTGTACCCTCTACACAAGAGGCTTAAGACTATTAGTTTTGGTACATGTATGTTTCAAATTTGTTAAGTTGTTCCCAAAGAATAAGTTGAGCAAAAAAAGATAAAATTTCCATCTGATGTCCTTAGATGATAAAACCAGTCAACATGATCCTACGGCCCCTAATCACGTGATATCATGGCTCCAGTCAAGGTTTTTGGCTAGCTCCGCCTCTGGAAGCTCTCATAGGCAGGCAACACGGAATTCCTTAGACAGTGCTTCCAAAACGATGATAAATAGCAAAGAGCTTAGAAAAAACTCTTGATGAATGCCAACCTTTACCTCGCAGTCCTTGTATATATTGCCAACTCTTGTACAGCTTTTAGCACACGACTTGTACGAGTGATCTGGAGCCAAAAACATGAAGATCTTTGAAGAAAAGTCTAAAAAGCCATGCTTCTGCTTGATTACTTGGTATTTTATCCTGCCTGTAAAATCTTTACTGTTTCAATGAAATTTTGAAAAACAGTTTTCAATTGACATTCTAAAATGCAGTTCTAACGTATTGCATAAGGAACAATACGTACTGCGCTTCCTGATTACCCTACTACAAGTTCCTAATATTTTTGGCCCTATCCAGTGCTGGTTTTAGTGGCGGGCAATGGCCCCAGGCCCCACGCTTATGTTAGCCAAAAGGGGCCCAACACCTAAGAAAAAGATGGAAATTGTAAAGAACAAGAGCCCCGCAGATGTTTTTGGCCCCGGGCCCGCAGTCCCTAAAACCGCCACTGGCCCTATCAAAAGGGACAACCGTCACATTATATGTTTAAAAAGGTAAAAAAGGGCTCGCTATTTCCTTAATGTTAAGTATGTATTTGTGGCTGCAGCTCACTCTTTAGAATTATTCTGGTTGAGATTGACTAAAACTCTTTTATATTTAGGCCTTTACCTAATAGTAGTTATTCAAAAGTTAATTTTTTATTTGATTTAGGAGAAACCTGGCAAAAAGTAACCCATATGCTCAAAGCATTATGGGTCACTCGGTTATTGAGGACAGTCCAAGTGAGCAACAAATGAAAGAAAACGGTAAAAAATGGAGAATCACATGCAGCTGGTTACCCAAAAGATATTTGTTGGCAATCCTAAGCTTTTTGGGATTTCTAAATCTCTATTTATTGCGAGTCAATCTCAGTGTTGCCTTAGTTGCCATGGTTTCAAATAAAACGATAACCACCTCTTTTGGTTATGTTGTTTTTACAGTAGGTTCATTTTCTTTAACTTACTTACCCCGAGTTTTTGCTTTGAAGCATTTTTTCATATGTATGTTGAAAGAAAACATTTCATGAAATTTCCTTTAAATTTGCACAGTTAGGTTTGCTATTTTCAAACTTGTAATCTAAAACCAATTCAAGGGTACAATAGATTTGTATAACCAGTGAGATGTTTTTATGCTTATAGAATTCAGATTTTGCGACTATACAGTTAAAACATTCTTTACTTGTTTAGGGGTACTGTCATCAAATTTTATAGCTTGAACCAATTCATATCATCTGATAATTTATCTTAACGAAAGCTTGAAATGGCGTTTTGTCTTCTGATCATTTCTAATTTGCTGTTTACTTGAATACAAGCTAAGTGGTCTGTAAATCTTTATACTAGGAGCCAGCAGAATTTTCTTGGAGCACGAAAGAACAAGGTACTTGTAATTTATTATTAAAAGACACTGGTAGTATGTTATTCATCAGTATGTTATTTCCAAACATCTTATTGCTCTGAATTGCAAGTAGCAACTGCGACTCTACTACACCTTTTTCTGCCCGGCGGGTTCAGTAAGTTGGTCAAACGTATATCAGGTGAGTTCCGAGAAACTCCGAGATAGGGTTGTCTGAAAGCTAAATTTCTGGGACATGGAGCTTTGAAAATAGGGTTGGTTTTTCATCAGTCAGAGGAACCACAAAAAGTGAAGGAACTTACAGATATGATGTTACAGATAATTTTTTGGCAAATCAATCGCTATTAGTTTGTACTCATTACAGACATAAGTTTAAAAAATAGAATGGTTCGTACATGAACTGGTTTCAAAAATACTTATTCAAGCTTGAGAATTCCCCGTGATAAGGGTTACAAAAGTTTTTGCAAAGTCAGAGAAAAGGGTTCATTTCATGGAACCAAGAATCACAGATTAGGGTCCCATTTCTACGTTAAGGAACACGCATGATATAGGTGGTCTTTCTGGTGTCAATTCTGAGATTGATCTAGTTAGAGAAGCTTTTACAAATCATCTAGTTACAGATGATCTAGTTAGAGATTGAACTGCAAAGTATTGCAAGAACTTTAATAATGTTGCCTACAGATTACCCTGGGTGCCAGAGCCTTAGAGAGTCAAAGGATAAAGAACGGGGAAAGGAATTGCGAAGGAATTTCCATTCTCCTTCGCATCTCCCTTCCCCCGTTCTTCATCCTTTCACCCGACAAAGGATTGAAATTTGAAACTCAAGGACTCAAGGACAGGTATGTTAATATATGTGAGTATTAATGATACCTTCTGATTCAAAAGCTGGAAATTGGGATGGATGTGGTATTGCTTGGCTGTATCTCGTGCAGATTTCCTTTGTTTTCATCATTCATTCATTTTTTGACTTGACAGGTATCATCCTGAGCTCTTTCTTTTATGGTTACATCTTCACCCAAATACCTTGTGGGTATCTTGCAGCCCGTTTTGGTGGGAAAAACCTTTTTGGTGGAGGTATTCTAATGACAGGACTGTTTACATTACTAACACCATTAGCAGCAAGAATGAGTATTAAGTTTCTCATAGCTGTTAGAGTGTTGCAAGGATTATCTCAGGTAACCTGACATTCCAAATTATTTAACTTTTGAAACTTTTTAAGTTAGAAAATATTTCTTTCGCTAGTTTTTTGTGTAATCTAGATTTTAGTGAGCTTTGATTGACAATGGCAGTATCTTATTCACATTTTCCCACTTTATCAGAGGGACCAATGTAGTCTTTTTCTTCATTTCCCAATTAACTACAGTCTAATCTTTTCTTCACAGGGCGTCACTTTTCCATGCATGCATGCGATCTGGAGCAAATGGGCTCCACCAATTGAAAGAAGCAGGCTCTCAACGATATCTTTTTCAGGTATGGCATGTTTATAGGTATACATTACTGATGACTAATGAAGACTTCAGTGGAAAGGTTTAAACGAAAGTGTTTTTTTTTAAATCTGTATATATAGATAACATAGTTTGAGTCGCGTCATCAAGGATTTGTGTAGTTCCTGATGATTTAGGGTTTCTTTGACGCTTTGTTTTGAGCTGTCAGTATTGTTTCTTTACTTTTAGGACTATTTGCTGGAACGGTTCTTGGAATGACATTTTCAGGAACGATAGCTTATAATCAAGGCTGGCCCGCTGTTTTCTACTTCTCTGGTAAAAAGTTACAACTATATTGCAATATTTAACAGTTCACGGCTTCTTATACACTGGTCAAACTACTAATTCAACTCTCAATGATCTGAGTTAAAATTCAACAGTAACTGATGTAGCAAGTTATTTTAAACTATTGAGCAAGTTATTGAGCATTCAAGCATCGATTTGAAGCTAAATCACATCAGGGCACATGAGTATGACATGATAAATGGAAAATTCTCAAATATCTCATTCGATATCATCCTTTTGCCCATGTATATTGATTATGACTTTGCAGTGAAGGAAGTCGGGATAAGCTAGAGAAATTAACGAGAGAGTATTGCGACTTGTCTAGTCGGACTATTCATCTTCGTACAACGATTTACTAACTCGTATAGTAAACCTGGGTGCTATGGCTCAAGTGCGGCACTCGACTGGCACTCATGGGCGTAGTAGATGCTACACGTTTAGGGGGCTTAGTATGGATCTTGCCCGAACTATCGCAAACTTAGAATGTTCTAAAGCGATAAACTCACAAAAAACGCGAAATTGAACGTTATATACTTCTTTCAAGGTAACAAAACAATAACAAACTGCCTATATATTCTCATCGCTCGCTCAAGAATAAGAAAAGTCGTGTTTCTAAAACTCCTTGTAGCTACACGCTCCTTCCCCGCGGTCAATTGTAAACAGTTTTTTTACACAGGAACATTGTTGCCGCACTTAAATAGAACTGCCCGAATTGAGAATGAAATGCCTTAAACTTGCCTGATATGGGGTCCTACAGCCCTCCTAGCCCCATGTCTCCTACGCTTTTGAAAATTCCCTCTCCTCGGGGGTTTTAGGAGACAGCACTTTTAATTAAGAGCAATTGCATGTTGTGATATTTGTTTATATTCTTCGCAGGTCTTGTTGCAATTATTTGGAGTGTTTTTTGGTTTTGGATGGTTACTGATTCTCCTTTCCATCATCCTACGATTACAGATATAGAACTTGATTATCTCAAACAGGAATTATCAGACGATAAGACCGAATTAAAAGTGAGTCTAACCAGTAGGCACTTCTCTCACTTATCTAAAGAACGTGTCTATTAGTTATCACGAAGCCAATATTTAAGATTTGTTTATTAATCTTTCCCTTCTCGTTAGGCCTAGTCCTTTCCTGAACCCTGCTAATTCAAACAATTCCCTACCCCTCAATTTTACGCCCTGTGTTGATAAGATTTAGAAAACATTCCCCTCCTCATTTTCACTTATTCTAAAAAAGACCGAGGTTTATGCTGTTATGAAAATGTGATTTTTTGATAAAATGAATGAATACTCATGGGCTCTGATACAGATTGAGAATTGGGGGAAGAAAATAAAAAAATATAACACACATAACAAAAGATTTTGAAAAAAGCTCTATTGTCGTGCGGAAAACGAAGGCAGATATTTTCTAAAGTCAAATAGCAGCTACCGATTACTTATTTTTCAGTTAACAACGGTTCCATGGAAAGATTTGCTCTCATCTGGTCCTGTGTGGGCAATTATAATCGCGAATTTTACAACGAACTGGGGCAATTACATACTACTTACGTCACTTCCGACTTATCTCAAGCTGGTGCTAAAGTTTGATCTACAAAAGGTACATTTCAGATAATGAGCCACTTGTTTTGTTCTTCATCTTTTCACAGAATTTGAAAATGGGTTGATTTTTCGACAGCTGTATGTCAAAAACTTCTTCTATCACCATGGTCTAATGGACCTGCTCTATTTCATTTTCTTTAATAGACACCTTGACCGGAATTCATTACGGACATCTTATCTAGCATTGATAAGAATAACATGTGTGTAACTTCTTTATTAGGCCATCTACACTTGGCTTTTTCCTTGCCAATAGAAATTATTTTTTGTCAAAATGTTTAAACTATTTACGCTGTTACAAATTACGTTTTTTCACCTCAGGCATTTAATTGATATAATGAAGCATATGTATGAGTCTTATTGGTCTTTTAGAAACACTTCGTTATTAAACTTCATATATTTTTTGCAGGCGGGGTTTCTTGCCGCACTTCCATACATGATATTGACCCTAATGATTCAGATGGGGGGACAGCTTGCAGATTATCTACGGTCTTCGGGAAGAATGTCAACCACTACTGTTAGAAAGCTTTTTACTGCAATAGGTTAGTAAACCTTTGTATCATTTTACTTATTTCTCTTACAATTTATCATGTACTCTGTTTGACCAGAACTGTTATTTTGTTAGATCAGTAAAGTTATTTTGGTATAATAGAACTATTTTTTCGTGGACCATTAATATTGTCTTGGCAGACTGCTTTGTTAGACCAGTGATATTGTTCTTGCTGCCCACTTCTATTGTTTTCGTAGACATTATTTTGTTCCACCAGTTCTGTTATTTTGATGGACCAGTACCATCATTTTGTTAAATATTATCTTGGAGACACGTTCTATTGTTTGTTAGACCGGTACTGTTGTTTTGGTACAGAAAAATCCCGCTAAAAGAACTTATTCTTTTTCTGGCAGCCTCAATAGGTTCTTAATTAAAAAGCTTTTTGATTACCTGCATCCCTCCTCTTTTCTGAACAGGGTTCATGAGCCAAGGCGTTTTTCTGATAGTCGTTGGGTACAGTACAAACAAATACATGGCCATTTTTGCTTTAGTCATGTCGGTCGGATTAGGTAGCCTTGCATGGTGTGGTTTCATTGTCAATCATCTCGATATAGCACCGCGCTATGCAAGCCTCATTTTTGGAATCAGCAACACTTTCGCTACAATTGGAGGAATTGTCAGTCCTCTTGTTGTTGGATTCGTCACTACACACGAGGTCTGTAACTTGATACCTAGACTTTGAATTCTTATGATCTTCTTGATTCACAAAGAAAGCGTTTTCTTTCAATTTCTCAGGCTATTTCAGAATTATAAAAAATCTGGAACGAGTGGCATCTCTCTTCATTTATAATGTATTAAATGCAAAATAATTCATTTTATCTTTAAATATAGTATTTTAAATATAGTATTTTATGGAAAGTCATTTTCAATACGAATCGTCAACTAATCGCATCATCTACAGTAAGACTGAGATTGAAAATAATTTAATAGATTAGTTTAAGTTGAACTGGAATGTCGAATCTCGGTGCTCAGACATGCAGATTTACATTTTTTCAAAGCAAGAAACGCAAAGAGAATTGCTTGCGATCAACTTTAGGTCAGAATCGATTGGGTAGCATGTCTCTTCTGAGCACCGAGCATGGTGTAATTGACGTTTTTTCGATGGATGACTTTATTTCTTATATTGGTATTTGTGAATCCGCCACTTGCCATGTTGATATTGTCTCGTAGCCATGTTGATATTGTCTTAATTCACTGTCTTTGAATATGTCTTTGAGATGTTGACGTTACGTAATTGAGATAATCCATAAAATTGTGGCTTGCGCTTACACTGCCTCTGAATAAAATGTTCTTCAAGTTGAGCAAGGAGTTGATATTGTTTTGATAATGGATGATATTTCTCTACCCAGACTAGAGAAGAATGGCTAATAATATTCATCATGGCAGCGGCAGTTTACGGGTTTGGAACTCTGGTTTTCTTGATTTTTGCCTCCGGTAAGAAGCAGCTGTGGGCAGATCCATCTGGGTACCAAAGTATTTCTGAAGACAACGATGATAAAGACATGTTGCTGAAAGAGGGAATCAAGGATGAGAAAGGCACCCCATCGGCTACCAATGAAACTTTTTAGATGAAGGAAGCAGAAACTCTTTTGCCAGGTGCTGTTGGCAGTTATGGTTCAGTTTCGTTGGACACATCTAAAGACTTATAAACTTGTACTTTCGAGACAGCTTTATCTCAATTTGCTTGTTCCCATTTCCAATAAGGTGCAGCTCTTTTGAACTCTCATTCTAACTAGTGTACAAGTTGTCTTCCTGCTTGTGACAAGGATGCTCTGGTAAACTTGTCAAGTGGCATGTTAGCGAGTTCAGAAACATCGAAAGACCTTCTTGGCGCAGAAGAGTATGCTGAGCGTTGCCTTCTCTATCTAGAAATGAAAGGTATTTCAAATTGAGTAGTGATTCTTTTTAAATATTTGGTTATTAACATAAGTAGGTTTTATATCATTAAAATGGCTAGGAATGGGGGATCAATACAGAATGCAAATTAATAAACGGCAGTATAATCATCCTCGTCCTAGACTTTTTTCTCAAAAAAAATAAACCGAATTTTAGGCTGTTCTGAAATTTGTGTGTGAGACATCCTTTATTTGCTGATAAATTTTTGAGATAAAAATATTTGAGGAGATTTCACGACATTGCTAAAACTTGTATTTTACAGTAGCTTAGTCTCATCTTGTTCTTTAACGCTCTTAATAATTGACAAGTTTTGAGGCTCTTGTTCTTATGAAATTGTTCTTATAAAAAAGGGTGTAGTCCATTTTCAATTCGCAAAACGCTTCCGTCTCATCGGTCAGTGCGAAAACTTTTTGGTTAAAGAGGTGAGCGAAAACTCAAGAAAAATGCCAATAAAATGAAATCAATTTCTATAAGGTATTTGCATGCAATCCTTTTGTCTACTAGCTATTAATGTTTATGAAATAAACTTCTTTGGTAATTTTTTAAGTCAGATTATTTTAGTCAAGGTCAGTTGCTTTGTCATACCTGTTGCTTTGTTATTCAAGAAATAAAAACCTTTCCTTATACTATAAAAAATCATAGATATTGCCTGTTACCAGGGAAGACAAACCAACTAGCAGCGCCCTCAACGATGGAGAAAGCAAAGGCTTCCCATCTGACTGATCATACATTAACTGATCATACACTGATTAACTAATCATACATTGATCAACTGACCAGACATTGATTAACTGATAATACACTGATTAACTAATCATACATTGATCAACTGACCAGACATTGATTAACTGATAATACACTGATTAATTGATCATACATTGATGAACTGATCAGACGTTTGCGAGGCACTGGTTGGCCTATTTTGATCCATAATTGGGTATATACACAACTGTCTATTTCTTGGGGAGAGTTTTTGTGAGGCGAAAAGCTAATGTATGATCCATAATAAAATATAAATGGTTAATCTACCCCCGAGTAAATAATTCCAATTGTCTTGATTGTGGAAACAAATAATCACTGTTCCCATTATTTGTGGGAACTAATAAACCCCCTAGTGATTTTTAGAGGAAAGGTGGTATGATGCAAGCTGAATAATTTCCTTACTCCAAGGCCACAATATTAATTTTAAATGGAATTGCATCGTTATAGCAAATAGAAAGAATACAATTCGTATTTGTAACAGTATTTGTATTTTTAAAGTAATTTTCTTTTAAATGTAAAATTTCAGTGTTTTTGTGGCCAAACTATACGCCAGTGGGGATATATCAAATTAGATATTTTCTTTTTCATTTATTGGCTCTTGTCTGTTTGTAGCTCTGAAAATTACAGTGGTGCATGCTATTATGCCTGGATTCAGGGGGTTTCTGTGGTAAGGGGATTTCTCAGAACCCAAACAGTTACTACTGGTTCCCACTTTTATATCGTGGTACATATGGCTAGATGAAAGATGATGATATCGTCCGAATGGTTGTCCACACTTGGGTCCTTAGAGTTCTCGGGACTACAGAGCCATGACAAATGGTGAACATACAGTCAATGACGGCGAAGAGGGCCAGTTAAGCTTTGTCCGAAAGTGTTATTTGATTGATGAATAATAACATTGCCAACCATCGCAGAAAACCTTCTCTCCAGAGAATACCCCAAGCACTTGCTACGGCTGGGTGATGTTGAGTTACAAAAGCATGACAAATGAATTTCTTGCATGTGTTTATATACTTTCCAACCTAAGTTGATAACGATTATTGAACGGTTCTTGACAATTTCTTTGTCAATGCTTGATAAGGAACTTGGACTTACAGTGGGAAAAAGCAATTCAAAAGCTCTTCAATTTTCGTGCTGCCTTAAAAAGACCGACAAGGTGAGTGAAATTGCTGAACTTTAATAAAACAACAACAAACGTTTTGATTATCGTCTTGCCTACTTGGAGAACCTAGCGACTTGCACATGCGACCTAATGCAGTGGCATAAGAAGTAGCATGCGTTATTCTAATTGGAAACGCAGTCAAAGAAAACCTGGGTGATGCACGCAAGTCCTTAAATCACTGTTTTTGTAGGCCATCGTCTCCACCTAGCATGCCCTTGGAATTCGTGCGACATTTAAAGATATCCTGTTTTGGTTGTTTTAACATGAGTAAATGTGTTCAATTTTGAAATTATCTTCGTTCCTTGAATTACAGTAAGCCACTGCCACATTAAAAGCTGGTGATTTTTATGAACCAAACCATATGAGTTAACTTCAGTTAACGTAGTTAATACATGTTCATAGCCAGAGCAACCTCTTTTGGGCTTCTAGTCTAGCCAAGGGTATACCTTTTTGTAATTTGGGTCCATTGGTGCTCTGACAAATTCTCGCACATGGCTAAAACTTTTTGAAAAACAAGGGATTGCACGAAGGTGCCTCATTATAACCTTCAAAAGAGATGATTGCCCTGCATAGAAGAATGGATGGAAAAGCAACTGAGGCTGATGAAAGAAATCTTTGGATGAAATATTCAAACGAATTGTAGACTTGATCTTTGTGACTTAAACAAATCTTCTTGCCTTATATTTCTTTTATATAATATCATCATTAATCGCCATTGATGTAAACTACAATCCTGGCCAAAAGAAATGGTCGCCTCGTGCTAAAAACTAGGAAATCGGAAATTGAAGACATATAAAAAAATATATCTAGTAAATTTTTATCACCGTAACTCACTCCCCACGATTGTGAAAGTCTTTCAAATCCAAAACCTCCGAATATTCAAGACCCCCGAATATTCAAGACCCCCGAATATTCAAGACCCCTGAATATGGACAAATTTCAAGTTTGGGCGTTGTACTTTACAATCCATTGTCTTAGTAGTAATAGTTTTTTCTTTTATACCCCTTACTCAGTTTTTTGGCAAATGAGGCTTAAACCCCCCCCCCCCTAGTTCACACTAGCTAACAGCAAGCCTGAACTTAAAGTGCCTGTGACATGATTTTTTTTATTCTCTTAATTGAAGCGTTGCACTGCTCTTATAGTAGATCTGAACTTTTTTTTAAATGAAAGCGTTTTGGTATTGAAATTAAGCAAAATAGTGCGGCCTAGCCAAGTCGCTTTATCATCATTCGCCGTTCTCTTGTGACGTCATGGGAGGAACTCGTTATTGTAATAATGCAAGCACTACCTTCAAAAATCTCATCCTCACTGCCACTACTTTCTCTGGAAATATCGCTCCTCTTGGACCTGCTAGATTTCCCTCATTGACTACGATACAAAAAACTCGAAGGAGGAGGCGATCGGGTCCCTCCCGTGACGTCACTGCCTACTCATTCTGAAAACCAAGATGGCGAATTTTGGCGTAGAAGATCGCCAATAACTCCTTCATTTCTCACGAAACGTAAAAACTAACCTCAGAAATGAAAATAACAGGCCTTTTTACATAAGATTAGATATATAAACCCAAAAGTACGAAAATCATGTCACAGGCACTTTAAACTAACTGGTACTGTGAAAAAGAGTCTATGACCAGGATCCTTACACTGTTATTTGTTAATATGCGTTCTGTATTCATCCTATTAATAATATTTGGACACAGCACTGCTCGAATGATCCCCCTTCCCCAGATTACTTAGCTATTCGAAATTCTTTTCATTTCTAGAGATTCTGGTTCTTACGATATACGATATTTCCATTTCAAAATTCCTAAACGGCTTTTTACGAACTTCAGAGGTGGCATTTCTGCGTGGCAATAAAGCTCTTCTTGGCGCCCTGCGAAATCTTCGATTGTCCTGCGAAATCGACTATTTTTTGGATTGGGGGGTGTCACACACCCCCCCCCCCCCCCACACCGCCCCGGTAGTTTCGCCCCTGCCTGACTTTGATTATTGTGAAATAGCCTAAAACCTTGAAAAAAGTGTTTTCTTTGTGGATCAAGAAGATTATAAGAATTTCGAGTCTAAGTAATTAGAGTTTCGCATAATATTAATAATATTAGAGTTACAGACCTCGTGTGTAGTGACAAACCCAACAACAAGAGGACCGACAATTCCTGGAATGGTAGCGAAAGTGTTGCTCATTCCAAAAAGGAGGCTTGCATAGCGCGGTGCTATATCAAGGTGATTGATAATGAAACCACTGTATGCAAGGCCATCGAATCCGACAGCCATGACTAAAGCAAAAAGGGCCAGATTTTTGCTTGTACTGTACCCAACGATTATCATAAAAAGACCTTGGGACATGAACCCTGTTCAAGATAAAAAAGGACAGGCTTTTAGACAAAATGTAATTTCTAACAAGACAGTTCCTATAAAACAAGTAAACGACTTAAAAATAGGTTTTCTAACCTATTGCAGTAAAAAGCTTTCTAACAGTAGTGGTTGACATTCTTCCAGAAGACCGTAGAAAATCTGCAAGCTGTCCCCCTATCTGAATCATTATGGTCATTATCAGGTAGGGAAGAGCGGACAGAAACCCTGCCTGCAAAAAAATATATCAAGTTTAATAACGAAGTATTTTTAAAAGACCAATAAGACTGATACATATTCTTCAACATACCAATTAAATATTTGAGCTGAAAAAACGTAATTTAGAACGTCCTTAATTAGAACAAAGCATTCAAACATAACATAAGAGTAAAGGGGGCCTTGAAAAAGGATGTTAGAGTCTCTTTGACATTATGTGATATTTCTTTGACGTCAATCTTTGGAATATGGGCTGCAGAGGTGATCTTTCGAAATTCTTCTTCAACAAGCTTAAAAACCTGAACGCATTCTGGTGTTACTGACCACAAGCCACCTCTTGTCTGTGACGCAACTATCCTTTGTGCTGATACATTATCATTTTTGGCAGCATAGAGCAATGATAATATTTCTTGAGATTGTTTGGACTTGTAGTCTGAAAATTTATAAACTTTTCTAACCAATGCATTCATGACATAGCCCGATAGGTACTGCAAAGCATCCATTTCTCGCTCTGTAATAGGTTTACTGGATGCCATTGGTGATTTCTTAGATTGAATAAAATAAGCAATCAACTTGTCTGCAAGTCGCATTGCAATCAATGTGCATACAGGGTCCTCCAGGGAAATAAGCTATTTTGTTGCATTAAGAATAACAGAGTAGTAGAATGAAGAACAAAACTTCTCAGCATTAAAATTTCTAGAAAATGAACTCCAGATTTTCTGTATTTCTTTTTCAAGAAGCTAGGATTCGTCAACAAAGCAATAGTCCCCTGCAGCTTTACATATAAAATCTGGATAGCACTCATCTTTTGAAACGTTTGCTTTGGATTTGTTAACCAGTCTGATCAATGTATCTCCTTGGAGCTGACTCTCGGCTGCTCTCGATTATTCCCTTGGTCTGGAATACTTTGTTCGCCCAGCATCACATCATGCTTTAAAAGAGAGGTCAAACAAGCCATTAAAAGAGTCCATTACCAGGCGTTTCACTGGTACAGGAGGGGATGGAAAGTGCCTTTTTGGTCGCAGTGCAATTGAGTCATATGATCCGGCGAGTAGTGAATGCTCCATACCCATGATTCTCATAGGTTTCCTTCATTTTTTATACATGTTTCTTAGAGCTTGAGGTACTCTGACATTATCACATGACGAGAATTTTTCTCCCAACTGGGCTCAACTTTATACTTGAAGGCAAACTGTGATGTAGTGCAGGCGATTCAATATTGTTCAGTGCTCATAAAATGAAAAGAAGAATGACAGAATTGTCCTTCTATGATCGATCACACTGAGTTTGGTTCACTCATGTAAATTTAGTATATAAGGTGATACGAATTCTTTCTTTTGCCCTAAATCCTTGATAGCTTCACCAGTAGCCACTTGGAAGCAGCAACGTCATCCTTGTTAGAAGTTTTTTTTTGGCTTGGTGCACATGTTCCAAAAATCTATTGCACAAAGAACTAACTTTTTACAGTGCACTGTACGGTAACAGAGTGTCATTTGAAAACAAGAGTTGCCACCATAAACTCCCTAAATTGCAGAACTTTCATCCAAATCCCAAAGTCTTTAAGATTCTGTCTTTGACAATGAAATGTCAACACCATATAGAGATTTTAATAAAAGTACCAAGATTTAATAAAAAAATCCCAAAATCTCTACCTTTACCATGAGCATTTTAAAATCTCTAAATCTTGTACACGTAGACGATGCTGGGGCTGGCTCGCCCTTTGGATTGCTTAAGGGCTTCCACCAAAAGAATTTCCCAAAAGGCACGAAGAGCACCAACTGGTTTAGATTTGCTCTTAACACAAAGACAATAGAAAACCTTGTACCCCCTTCCCAACAGTGGCGTAACGGAAGCATCTGGGGCCCTACGGAAAAAACTGAGATGGAGGCCTCTGTTAAAGGACTGCAAGAAAGTCCACTTGCTATAACAATGGCAGGATGGAAAAGTTATAATTGATCCTTGTTAGCTCGGGGGAGCTGAGTTATAAAAGGTTCAGCTGAAGAACTTAGAAAGCTTTTAAAAATAAGGTTAACTTGAGCGAAGTCTTAGAAATGTGGATACAAACATAGTTTGGGGCCCCTTTTGATCGGGGGCCTCTTTTGGTCGGGGGCCCTTGATTATCGAACTAAGTTTCACTAAACTCAATTCATAGCATGATTAACATAATTTAGTATTTAGGTTCCAGTCCTATAACATCAAGACATACTACCAGCCAGAAGTCTAATAACCCTGATTGTTTCTTCGATGACAGGCGCCAGAAGACAATGTCAAATACAAGACCAATGGTTGCAATGATCAACACAGCATCAAATCTCTTTAAACCAATGCCTATTCAAAATTCTATTTCATCATCGACTATGACGCTACGGAGGAGTATGAGAGAGAGCTC
Organism: Rhopilema esculentum; assembly: GCF_013076305.1. The sequence continues at coordinate 3,758,026 of NW_027019322.1, forward strand.
GAAATTTGCAGCGATTATGGAACGCCTTCAGCTCCACGTTCTTCGTGCCGAATTGCTGCTGGTATGGTATATGAGATTTTTATCACTGCTTTCACTAGCTAAGTACTTTTACAATTTGTTTTATATTTTGCTGAATTTGGATCTGGCCCTTTATATTCTTAAGCGGCTACTTCACCTGATCTCGACAACAATCCGCCTTTCACGATGATGTTGTCAGTTTGTATGGCGAAAGCGACATATATCAGGAAGATCATCGCGTTAATCGCAAAGAGGATGATCTTATTAATTGAGAGCTCGAAGAGCGGGCTCCAACCGAAGCGGTAATTGCACAAAATTGCGAGGAATGGGAATCTTCAGATGTGTTCCTCGAGTGCCTTTTCAACCCTATAATCATTAGCACCCCATAAGGTCTACCCAGTGGCGGATTTAAGAGGGGGCAACTAGGGGCAGTTGCCCCTCCCTCAACGAGTTGAAGCAAGTTTGGCGCCCCTTTTTTTGGAAATTGTGCGCCTCTTTTTAAGAATAAGAATAAGGTGAAAAAGTTTCTGAGACCGATAGGTTAATTTGCTTCAAGAATTACCTGAAAGTTATGTTGTTTATTCCGAAAATGTATCTGAAATTGTTGTATATAGCGTACTCTCGACACCAATTTCGAAAATTTTTCAGCGTCCCCACTACCAACTGCCCCTCCTTAAAATTTGTTCTGGATCCGTCCCTGGGTCTACCAATTTCTGTTGATTAAGCTACGCTCGGTAACGCCAGTTTTGAAACTGAGCTAGAAAAAAGCCAAAGAAAACAGATCAAGGTGAAATACCTTGTTCCCGAAAATTGTAATGAAATATTCTGGCCTCCATTTAATGAGTACCTATGGAACTCGTTTAGGCCAGAGGTGAAAAGTTCTGATGTGGTGAAAGGTGGTGAAAGGCTGTGGAAGACATCCCGAGGGGCATATCACTCTAAAACCTTTAAACCCTATTTTCCCCGAGAAACTCCAGTTTTCTAAAAAAATGCCAGAAAAATCCTCAAATATCTTGTTGTCTTAAAAATCTATTCTGAGCATGCGCTAGCCTCTTTTTTAAACGGGACTTCCTTGATTTGAAATTTAGCATAATTTTATGAAAAATTTGGCATACTGCAAAAGCTCAATTAAGCTTCCGGGGCTTATTTATCATTTACATTTCAGAGGGGGGGGGGGGCTTAAAAGAGGGGGCTTATTAGAGAGAGGGGGCTTATTACAAATTTGGAGCAAGAAAAGTTTTAAAAATACCCTTGGCCCTTTTTTGTTATGAAAATGTCATACAAACTTTGCTAGCAGCTTCGAAAGTTTAATAAATCAATTATAAGGTCCTCATCTTCATAAACATCACCAGAATAAATTGATAACCCTTGGATAAATTCAAAACAAATTTAGACTGACTTGTAAGTCGCACAAGTTAGTCTTTACATAGGCCGTATTTAATGCACACGATCTTATCATCATCACACTCGTCAAAAGACCCACTTCTATGTTTCACATCATCGGCTTAAGAGAGGAGGTCTTAATAAAGAGGGGGGCTTATTTTAAGTTTTTGCTTGAAGTTGGGGGGACTTAATAGAGAGGGGGAATTAATAGAGAGGGTGGCTAAGAACTTTTACGGTAATTCCAGAATTGAGACCTGGTCACACTATGTACTTTGGGATATGCCGCGAGCTATACTTTTTGGACTTTTTGTCTAGCCAAGGGTATACATTTTTGCAATTTTGGTGAAGCCAAGGTCTATCCAGGGGTAACTTATTTGAAGATATTGGCTTGGGGAACGGCCTTTTAGAGTAGGAACGTCTTTCTGATCACCCATTTTTGTTGACAATAAACAAGTAAATGAAAACAAATCGACCTTTCCAATTTCCAATCAACAATTTCGATATAACTGCTAACTTGGATGGCTTGGAAATGAATTTAGCCAAGGGTATCGTTTCTCAATATTAGACCACGCCAAGAGTATCCTTTTGTAGAAATTTGCCTAGCCAACAGTAGCCAATAACCGGTGCGTGTAAATGTAAATCAAGCTTTAGATAGCAACAACACCAAACGATACCCTGGGTACTAGAGCCACATAAATTCCAAGGAGAAGCAATACAGCGTCTATCCGAGAAGAAGGACAATATGAGGTAAACCTCACCCATTGTCGTTCTGATGTTTAATTGTATGGTCCAAATGATGATTTCACGTAAAAGTCGGCAGACCGTTCCTTTTTTGCTGTCTTTATCACATGCCACAATGGCAATGAGCCCAAGTCACAATCACAAAAAAAGATAATGAACTGTATCAACCCAGAATATTTTATCACTGGACAGAAGACAAATGACGAGGCAGTACAGGTGAAAGCAACATTTAAGGTATGTTATAACTAAGAGGGTAACTAAGAGGTATAACTAAGCTATGTATCTGTGTGCTTTGCATAAGCAACGCATCTCGAAGGGTTCAGCCTAGGGCACACTAGCGATTTTTGTCGCCAGCGACGCCAGTTTCTATTTTATTGGGAATGTCTCAGTAACGTGTTTTCTATACAAACCCAAAAACAAGGGGAAATTGTTGAACATTCTGTAGACATAAAGAGGAGGGTCTCCTGTGAGCATCTGAGGCTAGACATGTTGTCTGTGAAGTTATTCTTACCTTGTACAAACTAGAAGAAGCACGTAATGCTTATGAAAATCACGTAACCAACTTCAATAAATTATGCATGACGCATGACGAAATAACAATATAAGATCAAATTACAAGGAAATAATATGAAAAGCCACAAGTACGCAATCGTAAAGAGTTTGGCCCACTCCAACTTTTTTTCAAACTCGATGGGTAACCCTTGAAAAAGAAATCTAAAATATCTACTCTTTAGAAACATGTAGGCAATCTCTAGTATTTATAACTTTTTGTTCCTGAGAACATCGAAAAGAGTTAATTTCACTTAGTTTTAGCTTCGCATGAACATGTATTGTTAGGGCATCATTTCTTGCTATCAAATGCACAGAAGACTGTAAGTGACTTGAAATAAAAGTATGATTATAGTATGAAGAATCGATTACACTATTGAATTTACTGGTTATTAAGGCTGTAGGCGGTTAGCTGAGCCAAAGAAGATGTCCTAAAATTCAAAAATCCTTCTGCACAGTGTCGCTCTTGGGCATGTCTGTGGGTCCCTTCAGGTTGTACCCTCTACACAAGAGACTTAAGACTATTAGTTTTGGTACATGTATGTTTCAAATTTGTTAAGTTGTTCCCAAAGAATAAGTTGAGCAAAAAAAGATAAAATTTCCATCCGATGTCTTCAGATGATAAAACCAGTCAACGTGATCCTACGGCCCCTAATCACGTGATATCATGGCTCCAGTGAAGGTTTTTGGCTAGCTCCGCCTCTGGAAGCTCTCATAGGCAGGCAACACGGAATTCCTTAGACAGTGCTTCCAAAACGATGATAAATAGCAAAGAGCTTAGAAAAAACCCTTGATGAATGCCAACCTTTACCTCGCAGTCCTTGTATGTATTGCCAACTCTTGTATAGCTTTTAGCACACGATTTGTACGAGTGATCTGGAGCCAAAGACATGAAGATCTTTGAAGAAAAGTCTAAAAAGCCATGCTTCTGCTTGATTACTTGGTATTTTATCCTGCCTGTAAAATCTCTACTGTTTCAATGAAATGTTGAAAAATAGTTTTCAATTGACGTTCTACAATACAGTTCTACAGTATTGCATAAGAGAACAATACGTACAGTGCTTCCTGATTACCCTACTTCAAGTTCCTAATATTTTTGGGCCTATCCAGTGCTGGTTTTAAGGGAGGCCATGGCCCCAGGCCCCACGCTTATGTTAGCCAAAAGGGGCCCCACACCTATGAAAAAGATGGAAATTGTAAAGAACAAGAGCCCCGCAGATGTTTTTGTCCCCGGGCCCCGCAGTCCCTAAAACCGCCACTGGCCCTATCAAAAGGGACAACCGTCACATTATATGTTTAAAAAGGTATAAAAAGGGCTTGATGTTTCCTTAATGTTAAGTATGTATTTGTGACTGCAGCTCACTCTTTAGAATTATTCTGGTTAAGATTGACTAAAACTCTTTTATATTTAGTCCTTTACCTATTAGTAGTTATTCAAAAGTTAATTTTTTATTTGATTTAGATGAAACCTGGCAAAAAGTAACCCATATTCTCAAAGCATTATGGGTCACTCGGTTATTGAGGACAGTCCAAGTGAGCAACAAATGAAAGAAAACCCTAAAAAATGGAGAATCACATGCAGCTGGCTACCCAAAAGATATCTGCTGGCAATCCTAAGCTTTTTGGGATTTCTAAATCTCTATTTATTGCGAGTCAATCTCAGTGTTGCCTTAGTTGCCATGGTTTCAAATAAAACGATAACCAACTCTTCTGGCTATGTTGTTTTTACAGTAGGTTCATTTCCTTTAACTTACTTACCCCGAGTTTTTGCTTTGAAGCTTTTTTCATATTTATGTTGAAAGAAAACATTTCACGAAATTTCCTCTAAATTTGCACAGTTAGGTTTGCTATTTCAAACTTGTAATCTAAAACAAATTCAAGGGTACAATAGATTTGTGTAACCTGTGAGATATTCTTCTGGTTATAGAATTCAGATTTTGCGATTATACAGTTAAAACAATCTTTATTGGTTTAGGAGTATTGTCATAAAATTTTGTATTTTGAACCAATTAATAACATCTGATAATTTATATTTACATAAGCTTGGTACGGTATTCTGTCTTCTCAGAATTTCTGATTTGCTGTTTACTTTAAGACAAGTTAAGTTATCTCTAAATCTCTATACTAGGAGCCAGCAGAATTTTCTTGGAGCACGAAAGAACAAGGTACTTGTAATTTATTATTAAAAGACACTTGTAGTATGATATTCAATAGTATGTTATTTCCAAACATCTTATTGCTCTGAATTGCAAGTAGCAACTGCGACTCTACTACACCTCTTTCTGCCCGGCGGGTTCAGTAATTTGATCAAACGTATATAAAGTGAGTTCCGAAAAACTCCGAGATAGGGTTGTCTGAAAGCTAAATTTCTGGGACATGGAGCTTTGAAAATAGGGTTGGTTTTTCATCAGTCAGAGGAACCACAAAAAGTGAAGAAACTTACAGATATGATGTTACAGATAATTTTTTGGCAAATCAATCGCTATTAGTTTGTACTCATTACAGACATAAGTTTAAAAAATAGAATGGTTCGTACATGAACTGGTTTCAAAAATACTTATTCAAGCCTGAGAATTCCCCGTGATAAGGCTTACAAAATTTTTTCCAAAGTCAGAGAAAAGGGTTCATTTCACGCAACCAAGAATCAGAGATTAGGGTTAGGACCAACTGATTGAGCCCGCTGGGTCTTTCTGGTGTCAATCCTGAGATTGAACTGCAAAGTATTGTAAGAACTTTATTAATGTTGCCTACAGATCAAAAATATTTCTTTCAGATAAGAAATGCTTCCGGAGTTAGATGCCTATTCCCTGAAAACGCCTAGTGGTAGATACTAAATACATAACTGTCAGGTCTTCAGGTTTTTAGACTTCTCAGGATCTATCTTGCTGATTCTTTTTAAACTTTGTATTCCAGGGAAAACACTGAAGAAAAAGTCATTTGAGCTTTTCACATTTCATATCATTCAGCAAATCACAGCTGGGTTCGCACAACCACCCCCAGTTGCACGCACACAATAACAAAATCTCAACGTTCTATATATATACTGTAAACTAATTAATCCAAAATAAACTACCAATGACGATGCTCTATTCAATTTACGTCAGTTGGCTCAAACGAAAGTGTAATTATTATAATCGAAGCAATTAGAAAATATGGTAAACAGAAAAGCTGCGTCACCAAGTCACAAGATACATTTTAAGGCTTAATTACACTAAACCAAAACCTTAATCGACTACGCAACCACGTCTTACGGCGTAAGCTGAGAATCTCACGTGTTTCTCCAATTCCGATGTGTTTTTTGCTACATGAATACGCCTGTTTAAAAATTATGAAGTATATCCATCGCGCCATATTCATTTACGAGAACGTACTGGCTAACCAGTAAGATAATCATTTTCATTCAGGTTCCATTCCGTTTTTAAGCAAAATTTTGGTTTAGAACACAAATTCTTACGGCAGGACACCTTAGTAGCTTGACAGGTATGTTTATATATGTGGGTATTAATGATATCTTCTGATTCAAAAGCTGGAAATTGGGATGGATGTAGAATTGCTTGGCTGCATCTCGTGCAGATTTCCTTTGTTTTCATTATAAATTCATTTTTTGGCTTGACAGGTATCATCCTGAGCTCTTTCTTTTATGGTTACATCTTCACCCAAATACCTTGTGGATATCTTGCAGCCCGTTTTGGTGGGAAAAACCTTTTTGGTGGGGGTATTCTAATGACAGGACTGTTTACATTACTAACACCATTAGCAGCAAGAATGAGTATTAAGTTTCTCATAGCTGTTAGAGTGTTGCAAGGATTATCTCAGGTACGCTGACATTCCAAATTATTTAACTTTTGAAACTTTTTAAGTTAGAAAGTATTTCTTTCGCTAGTTTTTTGTGTAATCTAAACTTTAGTTAGCTTTGATTGACAATGGCAGTATCCCATTCAAAATTTCCCACTTTATCAGAGGGACTAACATAGTCTGTTTCTTTATTCTCTAATTAACTACGGTCTAATCTTAACTTTACAGGGCGTCGCTTTTCCATGCATGCATGCGATTTGGAGCAGATGGGCTCCACCAATTGAAAGAAGCAGGCTCTCAACAATATCTTTTTCAGGTATGGCATGTTTATAGGTATACATTACTGATGACTAATGAAGACTTCAGTGGAAAGGTTTAAACGAAAGTGTTTTTTTTTAAATCTGTATATATAGATAACATAATTGCTGTCGCGTCATCAAGGATTCGTGTAGTTCCTGATGCTCTCTAGACTTAACTGTTAACGACATGTTTAAAAACGAGAAGCGAGAATAACAAATCATTAACAAGCGGAAAAACCAAGTAATAAGTGGAAACGGAAAGAGGGGCCAAAATGTAATTATTGTATTTGTGTTTCAACAAAAGAGTGTAGTTTTTTTGAATAAAATAAATAATAAAACATTTTTTTTGTTTGGTGTTGGTATAGATATAATTAATGAATAAAGCCAACATTTGCTACATAGGTTTTACAAATCCTGCGATTGCATGTGTGTTCATCCTATTTCTTTATTTTTCTTTTGAATTCATTAATAGCTCGAGAGCATTTTCATTTCTTGTATTCTATAGCATTCTATAATTTCCACCCTAAAAAAGAGACTGTTTCTGTAACATAGGTTTTTGTTTTAACTTTGGGTAGCTGAGTTTTTTTAGCATGTTTTAGTGCTGTTCTGCTATTGGAAAAAGATCTCCCCTGAATGTTTGGTTAAGTTTGTTAAAAGATTGCAAATTCCTATCATTAGCAATGGCATGTTATATATATGTATGGGTACTGAACTGTCCTTATGCAGTAAAGTATCTTGATCTTTATGCAGTTAAGTATCTTGATCCGTAGCTGTGTCATTATACATAAATTGTAGAGCCTTTTTGTGTATGCAATTCATCTTTTTATTCATGTTTCTATCATGTTTCATCCAAGTCAGAGAAATGTACCCAAACTGTGATGTCATAAAGGCTCTTACAATTTTTCTAAGCTTTTCTGTACTCATAAAGATGTAAGTTCTTGGAAGGGCATGCAATTTTTGGCAAGCTTTTTGCAGCGAGTGGTGATATGAACCTGAAAGTTTCATTTATCATCTAATATAGTACCCAGGAGAATTAAACGGGAGAAAATCCAATACAATATTTTTAAGGCTTTTTTATAACAACGTTTCATAGTTTTATTATTTCCATGTTGACAAGAAATGGAAGGGACTTGCAAACTTTAAGAACCATCTTGGCATAGCAGCGAATAAACAAATTTTTAAAATTTGAATGAAAGCAAATTAGATGGGGAGGAGAAACAGATTAAACGAAGTCTAGCAGTAAAGGATTAACCTTTTCCCCCAGTCTGGAAATGTCCCAGTCCGCAAATGCTGCCAAAAAGCATGAACTTCGTGAACCAACAATAAAATCTGGTTTCGGGTCTCGGATCTCCGAAAGTAGAGGTAGGAGTCCTACCTTTTACTGCAGAGAAAAATCATAAAATATCATAGCAGACAAAAAATAAAACTAGATCGAGCTCCGATTTTTGAAATTGTAAGCCAAAACATTTTTTGAGGCTAAGGCATTTGGCGGGCCGCATGAAATATTGTTGCTGGTCGAAGTTGGCCCGCGGGACGGAGTTGGGCCGCGGGACGGAGGTTAGGAACGGCTGATTTAGGGTTTGTTTAGACACTTTGTTTTGAGCTATCGGTATTGTTTCTTTACTTTTAGGACCATTTGCTGGAACGGTTCTTGGAATGACATTGTCAGGAGCGATAGCTTATAATCAAGGCTGGCCCGCTGTTTTCTACTTCTCTGGTAAAAAGAAACAACTTTATTGCAAAATTTAACAGTTCACGGCTTCTTATACACTGGTCAAACTACTAATTCAACCCACAATGATCTGAGTTAAAATTCAACAGTAAATGTTGTAACAAATTATTTTAAATTATTGAGCAAGTTATTGAGCATTCAAGCATCGAAAAAATATTTTGAAGCTAAATCACATCAAGGCACATGGATATGACATGATAAATGGAAAGTTCTCAAATATCATCAGTTGATATCATGTATATTGATTATGACTTTGCGGTAACGGAAGTGGGGATAAGATAGAGAAAATTTACAAAAGAGCGCATTGCGACTTGCCTAGTTCCTTGGACTATTCATCTTCATACAATGATTTACTAACTCGTATAGTAAACCTGGGTGCTATGGCTCAAGTGCGGCACTCGAGCGGCACTGATGGGCGTAGTAGATGCTACACGTTTAGGGGCCTTAGTACGGATCTTGCCCGAACTATCGCAAACTTAGAATGTTGTAAAGCGATAAACTCACAAAAACGCGAAATAGAACGTTATATACTTCTTTCAAGGTAACAAAACAATAACAAACTGGCTATGTACTCTCATCGCACGCTCGCTCGTAAGAATAATTAAAGTCGTGTTTCTAAAGTTCCTCGTACCCACACGCTCCTTCCCCGCGGTTAATTGTAAACAGTTTTTTTATTTTACACAGGAACATTGTTGCCTCACTTAGATAGAAATGCCTGAATTGAGAATGAAATACCTTAAACTTGCCTAATATGGGGTTTCTACAGCCCTCCTAGCCCCATGTCTCCTACGCTTATGAAAATTCCCTCTCCTCGGGGGTTTTATGAGACAGCACTTTTAATTCAGAACAATTGCATATTCTGATATTTGTTTATATTCTTCGCAGGCCTTCTTGCAATTATTTGGAGTGTTTTTTGGTTTTGGATCGTTACTGATTCCCCTTTCGATCACCCCACGATTACAGCTAAGGAAGTTGATCATCTCAAACAGGAATTATCAGACGATAAAACTGAGTCAAAAGTGAGTCTAACCAGTAGGCACTTCTCTCAGTTATCTAAAGAACGTGCCTCTCTTAGTTATCACGAAGCCAATGTTTAAGATTTGTTTATTAATCTTTCCCTTCTCATTAGGTCTAGTCTTTTCCTGAACCCTGCTAATTCAAACAATTCTTTACCCCTCACTTTTACGCCGTGTGTTGATAAGATTTAGAAAATATTCCCCTCCTCATTCTCACTGATTCTAAAAAAAGCCAAGTTTATGCTGTTATTAAAATGTGATTTTTTTGATAAAACGAATGAATACTCATGGGCTCTGATACAGATTGAGAAGTGGAAAGTAGGAAAATAAATACAACACATAACAAAAGATTTTGAAAAAAGCTTTATTGTCGTGCCGAAAACGAGGGCAGACATTCTCTAAAGTCAAATAGCAACTACCGATTACTTATTTTTCAGTTAACAACGGTCCCGTGGAAAGATTTGCTCACATCTGGTCCCGTGTGGGCAATTATGATCGCGCATTTTGCAGGGAACTGGGGCAATTTCATACTACTTACGTCACTTCCGACTTATCTCAAGCTGGTGCTAAAGTTTGATCTACAAAAGGTACATTTCAGATAATGAGCCACTTGTTTTGTTCTTCATCTTTTCACAGAATTTGAAAATGGGTTGTTTTTTCGACAGCTAATATGTCAAAAACTTCTTCTATCACCATGGTCTAATAGACCTGCTCTATTTCATTTTCTTTAATAGACACCTTGACCGGAATTCATTACGGACATCTTATCTAGCATTGATAAGAATAACATGTGTGTAACTTCTTTATTAGGCCATCTACACTTGGCTTTTTCCTTGACAATAGAAATTATTTTTTTGTCAAAATGTTTAAACTATTTACGCTGTTACAAATTACGTTTTTTCACCTCAGGCATTTAATTGATATAATGAAGCATATGTATGAGTCTTATTGGTCTTTTAGAAACACTTCGTTATTAAACTTAATATTTTTTGCAGGCGGGGTTTCTTGCCGCTCTTCCATACATGATATTGACCCTAATGATTCAGATGGGGGGACAGCTTGCAGATTATCTACGGTCCTCGGGAAGAATGTCAACCACTACTGTTAGAAAGCTTTTTACTGCAATAGGTTAGTAAACCTTTGTATCATTTTACTTATTTCTCTTACAATTTATCATGTATTCTGTTTGACCAGAACTGTTATGTTGTTAGATCAGTAAAGTTATTTTGTTATAACAGAAATATTTTTTCGTGGACCAATACTATTGTTTTGGGAGACTAGAACTATTGTTTTCGTAGACCAGTAATATTGTCTTGGTAGACTGCTTTGTTAGACCAGTGATATTGTTCTGGGTGCCCACTTCTATTGTTTTCGTCGATCAATACCATTATTTCATTACATTAGTAATGTTTTTCTGTTATTACATCAGTAATGTTATATTGTTGGACCAGTACCATTATTTTGTTAGATATTATCTTGGTAGACACGTTCTATTGTTTGTTAGACCAGTACTGTTGTTTTGGTACAGAAGAATCCCGCTTAAAGAATTTGTGCTTTTTTTGGCAGCCTCATTAGGTTCTTAATCAAAAAGCTGTTTGATTACCTGCATCACTCCTCTTTTCTGAACAGGGTTCATGAGCCAAGGCGTTTTCATGATAGTCGTTGGGTACAGTACAAGCAAATACATGGCCATTTCTGCTTTAGTCATGTCGGTCGGATTGGGTGGCCTTGCATGGTGTGGTTTCATTGTCAATCATCTCGATATAGCACCGCGCTATGCAAGCCTCCTTTTTGGAATAAGCAACACTTTCGCTACCATTCCAGGAATTGTCAGTCCTCTTGTTGTTGGATTCGTCACTACACACGAGGTCTGTAACTTGATACCTAGACTTTGAATTCTTATGATCCTCTTGATCCACAAAGAAAGCGTTTTTTATTCAATTTCTCAGGCTATTTCAGAATTATCAAAAATCTGGAACGAGTGGCATCTCTCTTCATTTATAAAGCAGGAAAGCAAAGGGAATTGCTTGCGATCAACTTTAGGTCAGAATCGATTGGGTAGCATGTCTCTTCTCAACACCGAGCATGGTGTAATGGACGTTTTTTCGATGGATGACTTTATTTCTTATATTGGTATTGGTGAATCCGCCACTTGCCATGTTGATATTGTCTCGTAGCCATGTTGATATTGTCTTAATTCACAAGAAGAAGACTTTTATAGCAAGAATGTGTCTGTGAGATGTTAACGTTACGTAATTGAGATAATCCATAAAATTGTGGCTTGCGCTTACACTGCCTCTGAATAAAATGTTCTTCAAGTTGATCAAGGAATTTTCTTGTAGAATGGACACATTTATGCACCTACATTTGCACTAAAGACACTCCAAACTTGTAGTGCCTGAATTCTTCACATGTAGTGTATTGTTTTGATAATGGATGATATTTCTCTACCCAGACTAGAGAAGAATGGCAGAAAATATTCATCATGTCAGCGGCAGTTTACGGGTTTGGAACTCTGGTTTTCTTGATTTTTGCCTCCGGTAAGAAGCAGCTGTGGGCAGATCCGTATGGGTACCAAAGTATTTCTGAAGACAACGATGATAAAGACATGTTGCTGAAAGAGGGAATTGAGGATGAGAAAGGCACCTTATCGGCTACCAATGAAACTTTGGAGAAGAAGGAAGCAGAAACTCTTTTGCCAGGTGCTGTTGGCAGTTATGGTTCAGTTTCGTTGGACACATCTAAAGACTTTTAAACTTATACTTTCGAGACAGCTTTATCTCAATTTGCTTGTTCCCATTTCCAATAAGGTGCAGCTCTTTTGAACTCTCATTCTAACTAGTGTACAAGTTGTCTTCCTGCTTGTGACAAGGCTACTCTGGTAAACTTGTCAAGTGGCATGTTAGCGAGTTCAGAAACATCGAAAGACCTTCTTGGCGCGAAGAGTATGCTGAGCGTTGCCTACTCTATCTAGAAATGAAAGGTATTTCAAATTGAATAGTGAATCTTTTCAAATATTTGGTTATTAACATAAGTAGGTTTTATAGCATTTTAATGGCTAGGAAAGGGGGATCAATACAGAATGCAAATTAATAAACGGCAGTATAACCATTCTCGTCCTAGACTTTTTTCTCAAAAAAAATAAACCGAATTTTAGGTTGTTCTGAAATTTATGTGTGAGACATCCTTTATTTGCTGGTAAATTTTTGAGATAAACATATTTGAGGAGATTTCACGACATTGCTAAAACTTGTATTTTACAGTAGCTTAGTCTCATCTTGTTCTTTAACGCTCTTAATGATTGACCAGTTGTTCTTATAGAATTGTTCTTATAAAAAAATGGTGTAGTCCACTTTCAATTCGCAAAACGCTTCCGTCTCATTGGTCAGTGCGAAAACTTTTTTATTAAAGAGGTGAGCGAAAACTCAAGAAAAATGCCAATAAAATGAAATCAATTTCTATAAGGTATTTGCATGCAATCCTTTTGTCTACTAGCTATTAATGTTTATGAAATAAACTTCTTTGGTAATTTTTTAAGTCAGATTATTTTAGTCAAGGTCAGTTGCTTTGTCATACCTGTTGCTTTGTTATTTAAGAAATAAAAACCTTTTCTTATACTATAAAAAATCATAGATATTGCCTGTTACCAAGGAAGACAAACTAACTAGCAGCGCCCTCAACGATGGAGAAAGCAAAGGCTTCCCATATGACTGATCATACATTAACTGATCATACACTGATTAACTAATCATACATTGATCAACTGACCAGACATTGATTAACTGATAATACACTGATTAACTGATCATACATTGATGAACTGATCAGACGTTTGCGAGGTTAAAGCGAATAAAAAATAATCCATTGGTGACATATTCAATAGGCAAGCGGCACTGGTTGGCCTATTTTGATCCATAATTGGGTATATACACAACTGTCTATTTCTTGGGTAGAGTTTTTGTCAGGCGAAAAGCTAATGTATGATCCATAATAAAATATAAATGGTTAATCTACCCCCGAGTAAATAATTCCATTTGTCTTGATTGTGGAAACAAATAAGCACTGTTCCCATTAATTGTGGGAACAAATAAGTGATTTTTAGAGGAAAGGTGGTATGATGCAAGCTGAATAATTTCTTTACTCCAAGGACACAAAATTTATTTTTAAATGGAATTGCATCGTTATAGCAAATAGAAAGAAAACAATTCGTATTTGTAAGAGTTTTGCATTTTTAAAGCAATTTTCTTTTAAATGTAAAATTGCAGTATTTTTGTGGCCAAACTATACGCCAGTGGGGATATATAAAATGAGATATTTTCGTTTTCATTTATTGGCTCTTGTCTGTTTGTAGCTCTGAAAATTACAGTGGTGATTGCTTATATGCCTGGATTCAGGGGGTTTCTGTGGTAAGGAGATTTCTCAGAACCCAAAAAGTTACTACTGGCTCCCACTCTCATATCGTGGTACATATGGCTAGATGAAAGATGATGGTATCGTCTGAATGGTTGTCCACGCTCGGGTCCTTAGAGTTCTCGGGACTGCAGAGCCCTGACAAATGGTGAACATGCAGTCAATGACGGCGAAGAGGGCCAGTTAAGCAAAAGAAACTAAAGTGCCTCGCCCAAATCCCGCCTTGTTTCAATTATATTTCTTGGTTGTCTTTTAGGGAGCTCCCACCTTTGGACTCTTTCTCCCATGGCAATGATGGCTTACCCCAAATGCGCGAAAGTCACAAATAAACAATTCTAAAAAGGGGGCTTCTTAACAACCTTGTGTTTATAAGATTGTCAGACGATAGTTTGCCATTCAGTCGATATTATTTCATAAGGTAGTTGTGAATAGGACGAGAGGGCATTAAATTGACGAGTGAAGATCGTTGCCTGACCCTTTGAGACTGTGAAAACCTAATTTAATGAAATTCCAATTGTTTAAGTTTTTGCAAGCAAACTGTACGATCCAACGTATCGTCATCAATGAAGCTTTGTCCAAAAGTTTTATTTGATTGATGAATAATAACATTGCCAACCATCGCCGAAAACCTTCTCTCCAGAGAATACCCCAAGCACTTGCTACGGCTGGGTGATGTTGAGTTACAAAAGCATGGCAAATGAATTTCTTGCATGTGTCTATATTCTTTCCAACCTAAGTTGATACCTAAGTTGATTACTGAACGGTTCTTGACAATTTCTTGTCAATGCTTGATAAGGAACTTGGACTTACAGTGGGAGAGAGCAATTCAATGTTCTTCAATTTTCGTGCTGCCTTAAAAAGACCGACAAGGTGAGTGAAATTGCTGAACTTTAATAAAACAACAACAAACGTTTTGATTATCGTCTTGCCTACTTGGAGAACCTAGCGACTTGCACATGCGACCTAATGCAGTGGCATAAGAAGTAGCATGCGTTAATCTAATTGGAAACGCAGTCAAAGAAAACCTGGGTGATGCACGCAAATCCTTAAATCACTGTTTTTGTAGGCCATCGTCTCCACCTAGCTTGCCCTTGGAATTCGTGCGACATTTAAAGATATCCTGTTTTGGTTGTTTTAACATGAGTAAATGTGTTCAATTTTGAAATTATCTTCGTTCTTTGAATTATAACGAGCCACTGCGACAATAAAAGCTGGTGATTTTTATGAACCAAACCATATGAGTTAACTTCAGTTAACGTAGTTAATACATGTTCATAGCCAGAGCAACCTCTTTTGGGCTTCTAGTCTAGCCAAGGGTATACCTTTTTGTAATTTGGGTCCATTTGTGCTGTGACAAATTCTCGCACATGGCTAAAACGTTTTGAAAAACAAGGGATTGCACGAGGGTGCCTCATTATAACCTTCAAAAGAGATGATTGCCCTGCATAGAAGAATGGATGGAAAAGCAACTGAGGCTGATGAAAGAAAACTTTGGATGAAATTTTCAAACGAATTGTAGACTTGATCTTTGTGACTTAAACAAATCTTCTTGCCTTTTTTTTTATATAATAGCATCATTAATCGCCATTAATGAAAACTACAATCCTGGCCAAAAGAAATGGTCGCCTCACGGTAAAAACTAGGAAATCGGCCTTTTAGAGTAACATTGTTTTTGCTACTGAAAAGGAGCCATCAGTATTTGGGAAAGTACACCTGACGAGAGAGAAAATGAAATGATGGCCGTAAGGTGGAAAATATTTCAGTTTTCCCATTAGATACAAGCGGATGAACGGAAAAACATTCCAAATTGTCCTCGCTGCTCTGATAATGAGCGGCAGCAATATCTAATTTTATATTATTTTATTTGAATATTTTCAGATTATAAGGAGTTACCAATGAGTTACCAACGAGTTACCATAATGAGTTACCATGTCAAATGGTGCTTGTCATTTGGGAATACGAAGAGTTATCATTTTCAGTAAATATAGATATCGGATTCATATATCGTACCGGATTCAAGCGTCATCGTGTGAACGAAGGCCTATCCGATATGAAGAGCGATCCGATATGAAAAGCGATCCGATATGAAAAGCGATCCGATATGAAAAGCGATCCGATATGAAATGAATCCGGTATCGTGGAGCAGGGCCTCAGCTTTGCAAATGTAGAAAGTATCCCATATGGTAACTCGTTGGTGACTCGTGGTTAATCGTAATCATGTTCCCAGTAAGGCACAATCGGCTCCTGTTATCAATAGTATACATTAGCGCATGCGTAAAATTGGATTTTTTCTTAAAAACTCAAAATGGCGAGTTTTTATTTTCTAAACATAGAAATTGAAGACATATAAAGAAAATATATCTAGTAAATTTTTATCATATATGTGTCGTTCTACAACAAAATTCCTTGCTCAACTTGAAAAACATTTTATTCCACCCTTTCCATATTTTGATTATTGCGAAATAGCCTAAAACGTTGAAAAATGTGTTTTCTTTGTGGATCAAGAAGATTATAAGAATTTCGAGTCTAAGTAATTAGAGTTTCGCATAATATTAATAATATTAGAGTTACAGACCTCGTGTGTAGTGACAAATCCAACAACAAGAGGACCGACAATTCCTGGAATGGTAGCGAAAGTGTTGCTCATTCCAAAATGGAGGCTTGCATAGCGCGGTGCTATATCAAGGTGATTGATAATGAAACCACTCCATGCAAGGCCATCGAATCCGACAGCCATGACTAAAGCAAACATGGCCATGTATTTGCTTGTACTGTACCCAACGACTATCATGAAAACACCTTGGCTCATGAACCCTGCTCAAGACAAAAACAGGATAGA
This sequence comes from Rhopilema esculentum, assembly GCF_013076305.1. The sequence continues at coordinate 3,774,808 of NW_027019322.1, forward strand.
GTTCAGGCTTTTAGACCAATTGTAATTTCTGACAAGACAGTTCCTATAAAACAAGTAAACGACTTGAAAATAGGTTTACTAACCTATTGCAGTAAAAAGCTTTCTAACAGTAGTGGTTGACATTCTTCCCGAAGACCGTAGAAAATCTGCAAGCTGTCTCCCTATCTGAATCATTATGGTCAGTATCAGATAGGGAAGAGCGACAATAAACCCTACCTGCAAAAAAAGTATTTTTAAAAGACCAATAAGACTCATACATATTCTTCATCATACCAATTAAATGTTTGAGCTGAAAAAACGTAATTTAGAACGTCCTTAATTAAAACAAAGCATTCAAACATAACATAAGAGTAAAGAGGGCCTTGAAAAAGGATGTTAGAGTCTCTTTGACATTATGTGATATTTCTTTGACGTCAATCTTTGGAATATGGGCTGCAGAGGTGATCTTTCGAAATTCTTCTTCAACGAGCTTAAAAACCTGAACGCATTCTGGTGTTACTGACCACAAGCCATCTCTTGTCTGTGACGCAACTACCCTTTGTGCTGATACATTATCATTTTTGGCAGCATAGAGCAATGAAAATGTTTCTTGAGATTGTTTGGACTTGTAGTCTGAAAATTTATAAACTTTTCTAACCAATGCATTCATGACATAGCCCGATAGGTACTGCAAAGCATCCATTTCTCGCTCTGTGATAGGTTTACTGGATGCCATTGGTGATTTCTTAGATTGATTAAAATAAGCAATCAACTTGTCTGCAAGTCGCATTGCAATCAATGTGCATACAGGGTCCTCCAGGGAAATAAACTATTTTGTTGCATTAAGAATAACAGAGTAGTAGAATGAAGAACAAAACTTCTCAGCATTAAAATTTCTAGAAAATGAACTCCAGATTTTCTGTATTTCTTTTTCAAGAAGCTAGGATTCGTCAACAAAGCAATAGTCCCCTGCAGCTTTACATATAAAATCTGGATAGCACTCATCTTTTGAAACGTTTGCTTTGGATTTGTTAACCAGTCTGATCAATGTATCTCCTTGGAGCTGACTCTCGGCTGCTCTCGATTATTCCCTTGGTCTGGAATACTTTGTTCGCCCAGCATCACATCATGCTTTAAAAGATAGGTCAAACAAGCCATTAAAAGAGTCCATTACCAGGCGTTTCACTGGTACAGGAGGGGATGGAAAGTGCCTTTTTGGTCGCAGTGCAATTGAGTCATATGATCCGGCGAGTAGTGAATGCTCCATACCCATGATTCTCATAGGTTTCCTTCATTTTTTATACATGTTTCTTAGAGCTTGAGGTACTCTGACATTATCACATGACGAGAATTTTTCTCCCAACTAGGCTCAACTTTATACTCGAAGGCAGTCTGTGATGTAGTGCAGGCGATTCAATATTGTTCAGTGCTCATAAAATGGAAAGAAAAATGACAGAACTTTCCTTCTATGATCGATCACACTGAGTTTGGTTCACTCATGTAAATTTAGTATTTAAGGTGCTACGAATTCTTTCTTTTGCCCTAAATCCTTGATAGCTTCACCAGTAGCCACTTGGAAGCAGCAACGTCATCCTTGTTAGAAGTTTTTTTTTGGCTTGGTGCACATGTTCCAAAAATCTATTGCACAAAGAACTAACTTTTTACAGTGCACTGTACGGTAACAGAGTGTCATTTGAAAACAAGAGTTGCCACCATAAACTCCCTAAATTGCAGAACTTTCATCCAAATCCCAAAGTCTTTAAGATTCTGTCTTTGACAATGAAATGTCAACACCATATAGAGATTTTAATAAAAGTACCAAGATTTAATAAAAAAATCCCAAAATCTCTACCTTTACCATGAGCATTTTAAAATCTCTAAATCTTGTACACGTAGACGATGCTGGGGCTGGCTCGCCCTTTGGATTGCTTAAAGGCTTCCACCAAAAGAATTTCCCAAAAGGAACGAAGAGCACCAACTGGTTTAGATTTGCTCTTAACACAAAGACAATAGAAAACCTTGTACCCCCTTCCCAACAGTGGCGTAACGGAGGCATCTGGGGCCCTACGGAAAAAACTGAGATGGAGGCCTCTGTTAAAGAACTGCAAGAAAGTCCACTTGCTATAACAATGGCAGGATTGAAAAGTTATAATTGATCCTTGTTAGCTCGGGGGAGCTGAGTTATAAAAGGTTCAGCTGAAGAACTTAGAAAGCTTTTAAAAATAAGGTTAACTTGAGCGAAGTCTTAGAAATGTGGATACAAACATAGTTTGGGGCCCCTTTTGATCGGGGGCCTCTTTTGGTCGGGGGCCCTTGATTATCGAACTAAGTTTCACTAAACTTAATTCATACCATGATTAACATAATTTAGTATTTAGGTTCCTGTCCTATAACATCAAGACATACTACCAGCCAGAAGTCTAATAACCCTGATTGTTTCTTCGATGACAGGCGCCAGAAGACAATGCCAAACACAAGACCAATGGTTGCAATGATGAACACAGCATCAAATCTCTTTAACCCAATGCCTATTCAAAATGCTATTTCATCATCCACTATGACGCTACGGAGGAGTATAAGAGGGAGCACGAAATTTGCAGCGTTTATGGAACGCCTTCAACTCCACGTTCTTCGTGCCGAATTGCTGCTGGTATGGTATATGAGATTTTTATCACTGCTTTCACTAGCTAAGTATTTTTACAATTTGTTTTACATTTTGCTGAATTTGGATGTGGCCCTTTATATTCTTAAGCGGCTACTTCACCTGATCTCGACAACAATCCGCCCTTCACGATGATGTTGTCATTTTGCATGGCGGACCCGACATATATCAGGAAGATCATCACGTTAATCGCAAAGAAGATGATCTTATTGATTGAGAGCTCGAAGAGCGGGCTCCTACCGAAGCGGTAATTGCACACAATTGCGAGGAACCGGCATCTTCAGATGTGTTCCTCGAGAGCCTTTTTAACTCTAAAATCATTAGCACCCCATAAGGTCTACCCAGTGGTGGATTTAAGGGGGGGGGACACTAGGGGCAGTTGCCCCTCCCTCAACGAGTTGAAGCAAGTTTGGCGCCCCTTTTTTTGGAAATTGTGCACCCCTTTTGAAGAACGAGAATCAGGTGAAAAAGTTTCTGAGACCGATAGGTTAATTTGCTTCAAGAATTACCTGAAAGTTATGTTGTTTATTCCAAAAATGTATCTGAAATTGTTGTATATAGCGTACTCTCGACACCAATTTCGAAAATTTTCCAGCGTCCCCATTACCAACTGCCCCTCCTTCAAATTTGTTCTGGATCCGCCCCTGGGTCTACCAATTTCTGTTGATTAAGCTACGCTCGGTAACGCCAGTTTTGAAACTGAACTAGAAAAAAGCCAAAGAAAACAGATCGAGGTGAAATACCTCATTCCCGAAAATTGTGATGAAATATTCTGGTCTCCAGTTAATGAGTACCTATGGAGCTCGTTTAGGCCAGAGGTAAAAGGTTCTGACTGTGCCCACGTGGCTGTGCAAGACATCCCGAGGGGCATATCACTCCACTAAAACCTTTAAATCCTATTTTTCCCGCGAAACTCCTGTTTTCTAAAAAAATGCCAGAAAAATCCTCAAAAATCTTGTTGTCTTAAAAATATTTTCTGAGCCTGCGCTAGCCTCTTTTTCAAACGGGACTTCCTTGATTTGAAATTTAGCATAATTTTTTGAAAAATTTGGCATACTGCAAAAGCTCAATTAAGCTTCCGGGGCTTATTTATCATTTACATTTCAGAGGGGGGGCTTAAAAGAGGGGGCTTATTAGAGAGAGGGGGCTTATTACAAATTTGGAGCAAGAAAAGTTTTAAAAATACCCTTGGCCCTTTTTTGTAATGAAAATGTCATACAAACTTTGCTAGCAGCTTCGAAAGTTTAATAAATCAATTATAAGGTCCTCATCTTCATCAACATCACCAGAATAAATTGATAACCCTTGGATATCTTCTAAACAAATTTCGACTAACTTGTAAGTCGCACAAGTTAGTCTTTACATAGGCAGTATTTAATGCACACGATCTTATCATCGTCACACCCGTCAAGAGACCCACTTCTATGTTTCACATCAAAGGCTTAAGAGAGGAGGTCTTAATAAAGAGGCTTATTTTAAATTTTTTGCTTGAAGTTGGGGGTACTTATTAAAGAGGGGGACTTAATAGAGAGGGGCCTTAATAGAGAGGGTGGCTTAGAACTTTTACAGTACTTCCAGAATAGAGACCTGGTCACACTATGTACTTTGGTATGTGCCGCGAGCAAGGATATACTTTTTGGACTTTTTGTCTAGCCAAGGGTATACTTTTTTGCAATTTTCGTGAAGCCAAGGTCTATCCAGGGGTAACGAATTTGACAATATTGGCTTAGGGAACGGTCTTTTATAGTAGGAACGTCTTTCTGATCACCCATTTTTGTTGACAGTAAACAAGTAAATGAAAACAAATCGACCTTTCCAATTTCTAATCAACAATTTCGATATAACTGCTAACTTGAATGGCTTGGAAATGAATTTAGCCAAGGGTATCGTTTCTCAATATTAGACCACGCCAAGAGTATCCTTTTGTAGAAATTTGCCTAGCCAACGGTAGCCAATAACCGGTGCGTGTAAATGTAAATCAAGCTTTAGAGATAGCAACAACACCAAACGATACCCTAGGTACTAGAGCCACATAAATTCGTTTGCGGAGTGGAGACAGGAGAGGAGAAGCAATACAGCGTCTATCCGAGAAGAAGGACAATATAAGGTTAACCTCACCCATTGTCGTTCTGATGTCTAATTGTATTGTCCAAATAATGATTTCACGTAGAAGTCGGCAGACCGTTGCTTTTTGGTAGTCTTTATCACATGTCACAATGGCAATGAGCGCATATCAGAATCACAAAGAAAGATCATGAACTGTATCAACCCAGAATATTTTATCACTGGACAGAAGGCAAATAACGAGGCAGCACGGGTGAAAAAAGCATTTAAGGTATGTTATAACTACAAGTGTGTATTTTTTGTGCTTTGTATGAGCAATGGATCTCGAAGGGTTATGAAGAGGAATTTATCTCGTTCTTTTAATGTGTTGTTTGCTCAGCCTAGAACTGATTCAGACGATTCGCTCTGACGATTCGTTCAAAAACTACCCTCCGGGTTTTTCCTTCGATAAGTTTTGTCTAAATTCGTTATACATCACAAATGCTATAGGTTACTGTCTTTTTGTATTTTCGTAGATAAAAAATTCCCATGTAAAATAAATGATCAGCGGCGGATTTAAGCAAACATGTTTGGGGGGGGGTGTTAGACCCTAATTTTGGTGTCACGCCCTTCAGTTCACTGGTAAATGATGTTCACTAGTTGTTAACTTTAAGATAAAGACGATAAGAAGCGGTGGCGTAGCCAGGGTTGGAAGATTGGTGGGACAAAGTGGAGAAAATTTTTGCTGACCAGACCCATAAGAATTTGGGAAAAAAACCCAGTTTGTAAATGCGTTTGGAAAAGCTATGGCTTTTTTACGCGACATTTTCCCTGTATACAACGTCATTTGTAGCGTTTTGTGGCTGACCATATTCTACAGCTGTCTATTTCCTCCACAATTCCACTAACGTTTATAGCCTGGATTTTGAAAAGTGATTTCCAAAAGTTGTGATCAAATATCTAAAAATGATAAACAGTATTCATATGTTTTGAACTAAGTCCGCTCTCCTTGGAACTAAATCCACGACAAGCATTTCCGAATCCAGTTTTTTGTAAGGATTGGACTGCTTTAGCATTTTAGTTTCTATTTTATTGGGAATGTCTCAGTAAAGTGAAGGACTTTTCTATACAAACCCCAAAACAAGGGGAAATTGTTGAACATTCTGTAGACATAAAGAGGAGGGTCTCCTGTGAGCATCTGAGGCTAGATATGTTCTCTGCGAAGTTATTCTTACCTTGTACAAACTAGAAGAAGCACGTAATACTTATGAAAATCACGTAACCAACTTCAATAAATTTTGCATGACGCATGACGAAATAACAATATAAGATCAAATTACAAGGAAATAATATGAAAAGCCACAAGTATGCAATCGTAAAGAGTTTGGCCCACTCCAACTTTTTTTCAAACTCGATGGGTAACCCTTGAAAAAGAAATCTAAAATATCTACTCTTTAGAAACATGTAGGCAATCTCTAGTATTTATAACGATTTGTTCCTTACAACATCGAAAAGAGTTAATTTCACTTAGTTTTAGCTTCGCGTGAACATGTATAGTTAGTAGTGGCGTGCTGGGGATGATATCGCAAGGGGGCAAATGTTCAAAATGGCGCCCCACATATCTTCCAATTTTCCTTCAAAATGTTGGAAATGTGCAGAAAAGAACAAGAGTTCGGAAGCACGCCGATCTATATCTATCTATCTGTGGGGTACTGTAAGACCTTCAAATGAGGGAAGAGGGGGTAGGCAATTACTGACAGGACGTGATAGAGAATTTTCAGATAGAGTATGTTATTCTTTGTAAAACTTAACAGTATTTTTAGTATCGTTGTAGCGGCTGTATCATCAAACTGTACAACAATAATAATCAGGAACGTCACTATTGAGGGAGGTTGGGGGTAGGGAAGGGGGGGGGAAGATCGTTCAGGAGTTTGGTGAAGGCGACCACCATCGTTGGCGGCAAAAACTTGCAAAGTAGACGTGCTAGGGATGGTCGGAAAATGCATCCAAACATGTACAACATCAATATAGACTCATGGAAAATCCTTGAGAATACCTAAAAGCTTTCTTCCAAATATGGCCCCAAGGCCGTAGCGAGACAGGCCTTGTTTGGGTTTACTCGAATTTGCCGGGTTGAAAACCATCATCCGCAATACATTGTGTCGATTCACAACATCTATTTACATATTATCATCAGACCTTCCAACCCTTTAGATCCATATATCGGAACAAGCCAAAGATATAACTCCTCACAAGACACTGTCCGAGGCGGCACCATGGTTGCCGCCGAAGGGGAAAAACTTTGAATCTTAATGCTTCCAGTTTGCTGGAAAGTGCACTTTTCGAAGCACTTTTTCAATAACGCAAGCTTTCTCTTCAAGAAGGCTGAAAGCTATTTGATGGTTTTAATCGATTTTCCGGTGTCTTTGTTAAATCTTTAAGCTTATGCAACACAATTTTCTTTAGATTGGGACATAATCTCGCCGCTTTTTCTTCCTAGAATTTCATTTCATGAAAGTATATCATAACTTCTTGCACCTTCTCAATATTTTTATGAAAAGGCGCCTTATCTGAACTTCTACCTCCAAGCCAAATTTTTTTTGACGAGCTCCTTAAAAAAAATCCCACACCCTACCTCGGTACGCCCATTGTATCTACTTTGTGTAAAAATCATTTAGATTTAGCGTGGGATCTTGAGAGGGTGTTTGACGATCGTTTCTCTGTACATCATAGTGAGTAAGGAAAAAGAAGTGGTATGTTACAAGGTGATTCTTGTTCTCTTCGAAGCGATTTATCGTGGATTTTTATACAGTGTCTGCCTTCCGTATTGTTGTATTCTTTTATGTAAATTGCCCTAGTTCTGTAGCCATTATAACGTGAAAATTCATTTTGGCGCCCAGATAATTGATCAATTGTTTGCCCCCCCCTGCCAGCACGCCGCTGAATTAGTTAGGGCATCATTTCTTGCTATCAAATGCACTGTAAGTGACTTGAAATAACAGTATGACTATAGTATGAAGAATCGATTAAATAATTGAATTTACTGGTTATTAAGGCTCTAGGCGGCTAGCAGAGCCAAAGAAAATGCCCTAAAATTCAAAAATCCTTCTGCACAGTGTCGCTCTTGGGCATGTATGTGGGTCCCTTCAGGTTGTACCCTCTACACAAGAGACTTAAGACTATTAGTTTTGGTTCATATATGTTTCAAATTTGTTTAGTTGTTCCTACCCTGGGTACCAGAGCCGCAAAAATTAAAATTAAAAAATAATGAGAGCTCTCATTATTTTTTAATTTTAATTTTTGCGGCTCTGGTACCCAGGGTAAGTTGCTCCCAAAGAATAAGTTGAGCAAAAAAAAATATAAACTTTCCATCCGATCTCCTTAGAGTCCCCTCAAAACCGGTTAACGTGATAAAACCGGTCAACATGATCCTACGGCCCCTAATAAAGTGATCTCATGCCTCTGGAAGCTCTCAGGGGCAGGCAACACGGTATTCCCTGGACAGTGTTTCCAAAACGATGATAAATAGCAAAGGGCTTACAAAAAACCCTTGATGAATGCCAACCTCTACCTCGCAAACCTCGTATGTATTGCCAACTCTGGTACAGTTTTAGCACACGACTTGTACGAGTGATTTGGAGCCAAAAACATGGAGATCTTTGAATAAAGTCCAAAAAGCCATGCTTCTGCTTGATTACTTAGTATTTTATCCTGCCTGTGAAATCTTTACTGTTTCAAAATGAATTGAATGGTTGATTAATTGTTATCAGAAATTCCTTCGATGTATTTCATCGACAAGTCTTCTTGTGGATTGGCTTAAATTTGTTCAGCTGGCAAACGTTTCATTCTGAGAGAAAAACTTAACCTGATCTTTTTTCGTCAACAACTGTAGGTTTCAATGGAATTTTGAAAAACAGTTTTCAATTGACGTTCTACAATACAGTTCTACCGTATTGCATAAGAAAACAATACGTACAGTGCTTCCTGATTACCCTACTACAAGTTCCTAATATTTTTGGCCCTATCCAGTGCTGGTTTTAAGGGGAACCACGGGCCCAGGCCCCACGCATATGTTAGCCAAAAGGGGCCCCACACCTAAGAAAAATAATGGAAATTGTAAAAAGCAAGAACCCCGCCGATGTTTTTGGCCCCGGGCCCCACAGTCCCTAAAACTGCCACTGGCCCTATCAAAAGGGACAACCGTCACATTTTATGTTTAAAAAAGTATAAAAAGGGCTTGCTATTTCCTTAATGTTAAGTATGTATTTGTGGCTGCAGCTCACTCTTTAGAATTATTCTGGTTGAGATTGACTAAAACTCTTTTATATTTAGGCCTTTACCTATTGGTAGCTATTCAAAAGTTAATTTTTTATTTGATTTAGAAGAAACCTGGCAAAAAGTAACCCATATGCTCAAAGCATTATGGGTCACTCGGTTATTGAGGACAGTCCAAGTGAGCAACAAACGAAAGAAAACTCTGAAAAATGGAGAGTCAAATGCAGCTGGTTACCCAAAAGATATCTGCTGGCAATCCTAAGCTTTTTGGGATTTCTAAATCTCTATTCATTACGAGTCAATCTCAGTGTTGCCTTAGTTGCCATGGTTTCAAATAAAACGATAACCAACTCTTCTGGCTATGTTGTTTGTACAGTAGGTTCATTTTCTCTAACTTACTTACCCCAAGTTTTTGCTTTGAAGCATTTTTTTCATATTTATGTTGAAAGAAAACTTTTCATGAAACTTCCTTTAAATTTGCACAGTTAGGTTTGCTATTTTCAAACTTGTAATCTAAAACCAATTCAAGGGTACAATAGATTTGTGTAACCTGTGAGATGTTCTTTTGCTTATAGAATTCAGATTTTGCGATTATACAGTTAAAACAATTTTTATTGGTTTAGGAGTATTGTCATAAAATTTTGCAGTTTGAACCAATAAATAATTTCTGATAATTTATGTTTACATAGGCTTGGTATGGTATTTTGTCTTCTCAGAATTTCTGATTTGCTGTTTACTTGAATACAAGCTAAGTGGTCTGTAAATCTTTTTGCTAGGAGCCAGCAGACTTTTCTTGGAACACAAAAGAACAAGGTACTTGAATTTATAATGAAAAATTGCTTGTGGTATGTTATTCACTAGTATGTTATTTCTAAACATTTTATTGCTCTGAATTGTAAGTGGCAACTGCGACATTGTTACACCTCTTTCTGGTGTCAATCCTGAGATTGAACTGCAAAGTATTGCAAAAACTTAATCAATGTTGCCTACAGATCAAAAATATTTCTTTCAGATCAGAAATGCTTCGGAGTTAGATGCCTATTCCCTAAAAACGCCTAGGGGTAGATACTAATGCTTAATACATAACTGTCAGGTCTTCAGGTTTTTGCGTATGTCTTTTGCAACGTCGGTGATTTTAAGGTCTTACGGCGTAAGCCGAAAATCTCACGTTTTTCTCCATTTCCGATATGTTTTTTGCTACATTGATTTTGATACGTCTGTTTAAATTTTAACAAAAATTTCCATCGCGCCTTATTCATTTACGAGAACGTGCTGGCTAACCAATAAAACAGGATTTTGGCAAAGGATTGAAATTTGAAACTCAAGGACATTGGTCATTGTAATTTTGTAAAAACTTCTCTAACTAGACCAAAGTTTTGATTAGCAATTCGTTTAATGAATCTTTGTAAACTCTAATGCTTTTCATTACGTAATGTTCACAATGAGTCATTTGTTTGTATTATTTACATTAAATTATCACTTTTGATTTGTTTTGAAACCAACGAATAACGCATAACAGGAATCATGATTTGTTTCTATTACCGTTTTTACGCAAAATTTTAGTTTAGAATGCAAAATCTTACGGCAGGACACCACAGTAGCTTGACAGGTATGTTAATATATGTGAGTATTAATGATACCTTCTGATTCAAAAGCTGGAAATTGGGATGGATGTGGTATTGCTTGGCTGCATCTCGTGCAGATTTCCTTTGTTTTCATCATTCATTCATTTTTTGACTTGACAGGTATCATCCTGAGCTCTTTCTTTTATGGTTACATCTTCACCCCAATACCTTCTGGATATCTTGCAGCCCGTTTTGGTGGGAAAAACCTTTTTGGTGGAGGTATTCTAATGACAGGACTGTTTACATTACTAACACCATTAGCAGCAAGAATGAGTATTAAGTTTCTCATAGCTGTTAGAGTGTTGCAAGGATTATCTCAGGTAAGCTGACATTCCAAATTATTTAACTTTTGAAACTTTTTAAGTTAGAAAATATTTCTTTCGCTAGTTTTTTGTGTAATCTAGACTTTAGTTAACTTTGATTGACAATGGCAGTATCCCATTCAAAATTTTCCACTTTATCAGAGGGACCAATGTAGTCATTTTCTTTATTCTCCAATTAACTACGGTCTAATCTTAACTTTACAGGGCATCGCTTTTCCATGCATGCATGCGATTTGGAGCAAATGGGCTCCACCAATTGAAAGAAGCAGGCTGTCAACGATATCTTTTTCAGGTATGGCATGTTTATAGGTATACATTACTGATGACTAATGAGGACTTCGGTCGAAACGTTTAAAAGAAAGTGTTTTTTTTGAAAATCTGTATATATAGATAAACATAATTGCAGTCGTGTTATCAAGGATTCGTGTAGTTCCTGATGCTCAAGCGGAAAAACCAAGTAATAAGTGGAAACGGAAAGAGGGGCCAAAATGTAATTATTGTATTTGTTTTTAAACAAAAGAGTGTAGTTTTTTTGAATAAAATAAATAATAAAACATTTTTTTTGCTTGGTGTTGGTATAAATATAATTAATAAATAAAACCAACAGTTGCTACATAGGTTTTATAAATCCTGCGATTGCATGTGTGTTCATCCCATTTCTTTATTTTTATTTTGAATTCATTTATAGCTCGAGATCTTTTTCATTCGTTGGGTGTAGCATTCCATAATTTCCATCCTAAAAAAGAGACACGTAACATAGGTTTCTGTAACTTAGGTTTTTGTTTTAACTTTTGGTAGCTGACTCCTTTTAGCATGTTTTAGTGCTGTTCTGCTATTGGAAAAAGATCTCCCCTGAATGTTTGGTTAAGTTTGTTAAAAGATTGAAAATTCCTATCATTAGCAATGGCATGTTATATATATGTATGGGTACTGAACTGTCCTTATGCAGTAAAGTATCAAATTATCTTTATGCAGTTAAGTATCTTGATCCGTAGCTGTGCCATTATACATAAATTGTAGAGCCTTTTTTCGTGTATGCGATTAATCTTTTTATTCATGCTTCTATCATGTTTCATCCAAGTCAGAGAAAAGGAACCCAAACTGTGATGTCATAAAGGCTCTTACAATTTTTCTAAGCTTTTCTGTACTCATAAAGATGTAAGTTCTTGGAAGGGGATGCAATTTTTGGCAAGCTTTTTGCAGCGAGTGGTGATATGAAACTGAAAGTTTCATTTATCATCTAATATAGTACCCAGGAGAATTAAACGGGAGAAAATCCAATACAATATTTTTAAGGCTTTTTTATAACAAATTTCATAGTTTTATTTGTTTCAATGTTGATAAGAAATGGAAGGGACTTGCAAACTTTAAGAACCATCTTGGCATAGCAGAGAATAAACAAATTTTTAAAATTTGAATGAAAGCAAATTAGATGGGGATGAGAAACAGATTAAACGAAGTCTAGCAGTAAAGGATTAGCCTGTTCCCCATTCTGGAAATGTCCCAGTCCGCAAATGCTGCCAAAAAGCATGAACTTCGTGAACTAACAATAAAATCTGGTTTCGGGTCTCGGATCTCAGAAAGTGGAGGTAGGAGTGCTAGCTTTTACTGCAGAGAAATATCATAAAATATCATAGCAGACAAAAAATAAAACTAAATCGAGCTCCGATTTTTGAAAATGTAAGCCAAAAACATTTTTGAGGCTAAGGCATTCGGCGGGCCGCATGAAATCTTGTTGCTGGTCGAAGTTGGCCCGCGGGACGGAGTTGGGCCGCGGGACGGAGGTTAGGAACGGCTGATTTAGGGTTTGTTTAGACACTTTGTTTTGAGCTATCGGTATTGTTTCTTTACTTTTAGGACCATTTGCTGGAATAGTTCTTGGAATGACATTGTCAGGAGCGATAGCTTATAACCAAGGATGGCCCGCTGTTTTCTACTTCTCTGGTAAAAAGTTACAATTTCACGGCTTCTTATACACTGGTCAAACTACTAATTCAACCCACAATGATCTGAGTTAAAATTCAACAGTAAATGTTGTAACAAGTTATTTTAAATTATTGAGCAAGTTATTGAGCATTCAAGCATCGAAAAAATATTTTGAAGCTAAATCACATCAAGGCACATGGGTATGACACGACAAATGCAAAAATCTTAAATATCTCAGTTGGTATCATCCTATTGCCCATGTATATTGATTATGACTTTGCGGTAAAGGAAGTCGGGATAAGCTAGAGAAATTAACGAGAGAGTATTGCAACTTGCCTAGTCGGACTATTCATCTTCGTACAATGATTTACTAACTCGTATAGTAAACCTGGATGCTATGGCTCAAGTGTGGAACTCGAGCAGCACTCATGGGCGTAGTAGATGCTACACGTTTAGGGGGCTTAGTACGGATCTTGCCCGAACTATCGCAAACTTAGAATGTTGTAAAGCGATAAACTCACAAAAAACGCGAAATTGAACGTTATATACTTCTTTCAAGGTAACAAAACAATAACAAACTGGCTATGTACTCTCTTCGCACGCTCGCTCGTAGGAATAATTAAAGTCGTGTTTCTAAAGTTCCTCGTACCTACACGCTCCTTCCCCGCGGTTAATTGTAAACAGTTTTTTTATTTTACACAGGAACATTGTTGTCTCACTTAGATAGAAATGCCTGAATTGAGAATGAAATGCCTTAAACTTGCCTGATATGGGGGCCTACAGCCCTCCTAGCCCCATGTCTCCTACGCTTATAAAGATTCCCTCTCCTCGGGGGTTTTATGAGACAGCACTTTTCATTCAGAACAATTGCATGTTTTGATATTTGTTTATATTCTTCGCAGGCCTTCTTGCAATTATTTGGAGTGTTTTTTGGTTTTGGATGGTTACTGATTCCCCTTTCGATCACCCCACGATTACAGATAAGGAACTTGCTTATCTCAAACAGGAATTATCAGACGATAAGACCGAGTCAAAAGTGAGTCTAACCAGTAGGCACTTCTCTCAGTTATCTAAAGAACGTGCCTCTCTTAGTTATCACGAAGCCAATGTTTAAGATTTGTTTATTAATCTTTCCCTCCTCGTTAGGTCTAGTCTTTTCCTGAACCCTGCTAATTCCCTACCCTCAATCTTACGCCCTGTTTTGATAAGATTTAGAAAATATTCCCCTCCTCATTCTCACTTATTCTAAAAAACCAAAGTTTATGCTGTTATGAAAATGTGATTTTTCGATAAAACGAATGAATACTCATGGGCTCTGATACAGATTGAGAATTGGGGGAAGAAAATAAAAAAATATAACACACATAACAAAAGATTTTGAAAAAAGCTCTATTGTCGTGCGGAAAACGAAGGCAGATATTTTCTAAAGTCAAATAGCAGCTACCGATTACTTATTTTCAGTTAACAACGGTCCCGTGGAAAGATTTGCTCTCATCTGGTCCTGTGTGGGCAATTATGATCGCGCATTTTACAGGGAACTGGGGCAATTTCATACTACTTACGTCACTTCCGACTTATCTCAAGCTGGTGCTAAAGTTTGATCTACAAAAGGTACATTTCAGATAATGAGCCACTTGTTTTCCTTCTCTTCTTTTCACAGAATTGAAAATGGGTTGATTTTTCGACAGCAAGTATGTCAAAAAATTCTTCTATCACCATGGTCTAATAGACCTGCTCTATTTCATCTTCTTTAATAGACAACTTGACCGGAATTCATTACGGACATCTTATCTAGCATCGATAAGAATAACATGTGTGTAACTTCTTTATTAGGCCATCTACACTTGGCTTTTTCCTTGCCAATAGAAATTATTTTTTTGTCAAATGGTTTAAAACATTTACGCTGTTACAAATTACGTTTTCTCACCTCAGGCATCTAATTGGTATAATGAAGAATATGTATGAGTCTTATTGGTCTTTTAAAAATACTTCGTTATTAAACTTGATATATTTTTTTGCAGGCAGGGTTTCTGTCCGCTCTTCCCTACCTGATAATGACCATAATGATTCAGATAGGGGGACAGCTTGCAGATTTTCTACGGTCTTCGGGAAGAATGTCAACCACTACTGTTAGAAAGCTTTTTACTGCAATAGGTTAGTAAACCTTTGTATCATTTTACTTATTTCTCTTATAATTTATCATGTATTCTGTTTGACCAGAGCTGTTATGTTGTTAGATCAGTAAAGTTATTTTGGTATAACAGAACTATTTTTTCGTGGACCAATACTTTGGTAGATTAGAGCTATTGTCTTGGTAGACTGCTTTGTTATACAAGTGATATTATTCTGGCTGCCTACTTCTATTTTTTTCGTAGACCAATACCATTATTTTGTTACACCAGTAATGTTATATTGTTGGACCAGTACCATTATTTTGTTAGATATTATCTTGGTAGACACGTTCTATTGTTTGTTAGAACAGTACCGTTGTTTTGGCACAGAAGAATCCCGCTAAATGAACTTTTTCATGCAGCCTCAATAGGTTTATGATCAAAAGGCTGTTTGATTACATTCATCCCTCCTCTTTTCTGAACAGGGTTCATGGGCCAAGGTGTTTTTCTGATAGTCGTTGGGTATAGTACAAGCAAATACATGGTCATTTCTGCTTTAGTCATGTCGGTCGGATTGGGTGGCCTTGCATGGTGTGGTTTCATTGTCAACCATCTCGATATAGCACCGCGCTATGCAAGCCTCATTTTTGGAATGAGCAACACTTTCGCTACCATTCCAGGAATTGTCAGTCCTCTTGTTGTTGGATTCGTCACTACACACGAGGTCTGTAACTTGATACCTAGACTTTGAATTCTTATGATCTTCTTGATTCACAAAGAAAGCGTTTTTTTTCAATTTCTCAGGCTATTTCAGAATTATAAAAAGTCTGGAACGAGTGGCATCTCTCTTCATTTATAATGTATTAAATGCAAAATAATTCATTTTATCTTTAAATATAGTATTTTAAATAAAGTATTTTATGGAAAGTCATTTTCAATACGAATCGTCAACTAATCGCATCATCTACAGTAAGACTGCGATTGAAAATAATTTGATAGATTAGTTTAAGTTGAACTGGAATGTCGAATCTCGGTGGTCAGACATGCAGATTTACATTTTTGCAAAGCAAGAAACGCATAGAGAATTGCTTGCGATCAACTTTAGGTCAGAATCGATTGGGTAGCATTTCTCTTCTCAACACCGAGCATGGTGTAATGGACGTTTTTCCGATGGATGACTTTATTTCTGGCTTTTGCAGCTTTAAAATCCAAAAAATGTTGATACAAGGCATGTTTGTCATTACATTTCATCTTTATTTGTAATTGTCGTACATCTAAACTTGGTAATGAAAGTTTTTGCAATATTCATTAATGACCTTAATGATTTGTCATGATGTAATATTCTTTTTGTTGACAGAAGTCAGCCCAGATGACAGAAGTATGTTAGACCCCCGGCCCTGGTATTGGTTAATCCGCCATGTTGATATTGTCTCGTAGCCATGTTGATATTGTCTTAATTCACAAGAAGAAGACTTTTATAGCAAGAATGTGTCTTTGAGATGTTAACATTACGTAATTGAGATAATCCATAAAATTGTGGCTTGCGCTTACACTGCCTCTGAATAAAATGCTCTTCAAGTTGATCAAGGAATTTTCTTGTAGAGCGACACATTTATGCACTTACATTTGCACTCCACACACTATGCATTTATATTGCCTGAATTCTTCACATGCAGTGTATTGTTTTTAATGGATGATATTTCTCTACCCAGACTAGAGAAGAATGGCTAATAATATTCATCCTGTCAGCGGCAGTTTGCGGGTTCGGAACCCTGGTTTTCTTGATTTTTGCCTCCGGTAAGAAGCAGCTGTGGGCAGATCCGTATGGGCACCAAAGAATTTCTGAAGACAACGATGATAAAGACATGTTGATGAAAGAGAGTGAGAAAGGCACCCCATCGGCTACCAATGAAACTTTTGAGAAGAAGGAAGCAGAAACTCTCATGCCAGGTGGTGCTGCCTGTTATGGGTCAGTTGTGAGAGACACATCTCAAGTCTAATTCTTTATGTAAACTTGTACTTTCCAGACAGCTTTATCTGAAATTGCTTGTTCCCATTTCCAATGAGTTGCAGTTTTTTCCAAACTCTCTATCAACGTAGTATACAAATTGTCCTTCTGGGGCCCTTCTGCTTGTGACAAGGCTGCTCTAGTAAACTTGTCAAGTGGCATGTTAGCGAGTTCAGAAACATCGAAAGACCTTCTTGGCGCAGAAGAGTATGCTCAGCGTTGCCTACTCTATCTAGAAATGAAAGGTATTTCAAATTGAATAGTGATTCTTTTCAAATATTTAGGTATAATATTGTAAATAGGTTTTATCCCTTTAAAATGGCTAGGAATGGGGGATGAATACAGAATGCAAATTAACAAACGGCAATATAATCATCCTGGTCCTAGTTTTTTTCTCAGAACCAATAAACCGAATTTCAGGCTGCTCTGAAATTTTTTCGAAATTATTCGATGTAGGCAGTGCAATTGCTAGCTAGTGTTCCCTAGAGGAATGTTCAGACCTTATTTGTCAACAAAGTGAATGAGAACTCCCTTATTTGCCAATAAGTTTTTGACATGAAATATTTAAGGAGATTTCACGACTTTGCTAAAACTTGTATTTTACAGTAGCTCAGACTCATCTTGTTCTTTAACGCTCTTAATAATTGACCAGTTTTGAGGCTCTTGTTCTTATGAAATTGTTCTTATAAAAAAGGGTGTAGTCCATTTTCAATTTGCAAAACGCTTCCGTCTCATCGGTCAGTGCGAAAACATTTTGGTTAAAGAGGTGAGCGAAAACTCAAGAAAAATGCTAATAGAATGAAATGCGTTCATTTCAAGAAATTTATGGTTCCATTGAACCCTTGTTTGGTTGGAGGGTTATCCCACTAAAACCCCACCTGGAATAGGGGCGTAATTGCGAAAAATGGCTTTAACATGGTTGCAGCTAAATTGATGTATAAGCATAACTATAACATTCTTAATACACACGTAACTGTCTTAAGTGTTTCGTTGACCCCTTCTTCATTTCTCTAAAAGTGCAACATGCTCACGACCCTGAACCACCTACCCCCTTGCTTCAATGGCGATTCTTTACTTCTTTACTCCTTTATTATAACGTTTAGCCGTGATTAATTTGTATCAAGTAGCATTATATGCCACAAATTATCGGAATTAAATTTCTATAAGCTATTTGCATGCAACCTTTTTGTCCAGCTAGTAATTTTTATGAAATAAACTTCTTTGGTAATTTTTTAAGTCAGATTATTTTAGTCAAGGTCAGTTGCTTTGTCATACCTGTTGCAGTGGTGCATGTTATTATGCCTGGATTCAGGGGGTTTCTGTGGTAAGGAGATTTCTCAGAACCCAAAAAAATACTACTGGTTCCCACTTTTCTATCGTGGTACATATTGCTAGATGAAAGATGATAGTATCGTCTGAATGGTTGTCCACGCTCGGGTCCTTAGAGTTCTCGGGACTGCATAGCCCTGACAAATGGTGAACATGCAGTCAATGACGGCGAAGAGGGCCAGTTAAGCAAAAGAAACTAAAGTGCCTCGCCCAAATCCCGCCTTGTTTCAATTATATTTCTTGGTTGCCTTTTAGGGTGATGGCACCTTTGGACTCTTTCTCCCATGGCGATGATGGCTTACCCCAAATGCGCGAAAGTTACAAATAAACAATTCTAAAAGGAGGGCTTCTTAACTACCTTGTGTTTATAAGATTATCAGACGATAGTAATGTCATTCGGTTGGTAGGAATTCATCAAGTTTTTCTGGTTTTGGACGATAGGTCCTCAAAGTGACGAGTGAATATTTTGGCTCTGCCTCACTTTTCGGGACTGTGAGAACCTGACTTAATGAAATCCCAGGTGTTCACATTTTTGCGAGCAAACTGTACGATCCAACGTATCGTCATCAATGAAATAAAGTCGAAATAAAGTTTTGCACCGCCAAAAGGTTATTTTCAATTGATATTATTTGATAAGGTAGTTGTGAATAGGACGAGAGGGGATTAAATTGACGAGTGAAGATCGTTGCCTGACCCTTTGAGACTGTGAAAACCTAATTTAATGAAATTCCAATTGTTCAAGTTTTTGCAAGCAAACGGCACGATCTAAAGTTTGTTCATAAAAAATGAAGCTTTGTCCGAAAGTGTTATTTGATTGATGAATAATAACATTGCCAACCATCGCAGAAAACCTTCTCTCCAGAGAATACCCCAAGCACTTGCTACGGCTGGGTGATGTTGAGTTACAAAAGCATGGCAAATGAATTTCTTGCATGTGTCTATATACTTTCCAACCTAAGTTGATACCTAAGTTGATTACTGAACGGTTCTTAACAATTTCTTTGTCAATGCTTGATAAGGAACTTGGACTTACAGTAGGAGAAAGCAATTCAAAAGTTCTTCAATGTTCGTGCTGCCTTAAAAAGACCGACAAGGTGAGTGAAATTGCTGAACTTTAATAAAACGACAACAAACGTTTTGATTATCGTAGGCCATGCTCGCACCAAACTGTGGAGGACCTAGCGACTTGCACATGCGACCTAATGCAATGGCATAAGAAGTAGCATGCGTTGATCTACTAGGAAACGCAGTCAAAGAAAACCTGGGTAATGCACGCAAGTCCCTAAATCACCGTTTTTGTAAGCACGAAAAAACCGCTACTGTCGTAGACAAAAGGAGCTCGTTTTCACCTTAGGACTCCACTGGTAACAGTCTAATAGGCAAGCGGCACTGATTGGTCAACCTTTACAGTCATGTGCTCGTGTTTCTGATTGGCCTATTTCGATCCACAACTGGGTATATATATTTCTTAGCGTAGAGTTTTCGATCTATGTTCTGACGTTTTAAACTCTGAAGAGTGTCAGACGAAAAGCTTTAGTTTACTAAATGTTTGCTTTTTTCAAAGCCATTTACAAGTTTTATACCACCAAAAGATTGTTTAGAATCTAAGTTTTTAAATATACCAATTCAACTTACGGCCTCGTTTTGGAAAATACTCAAAACTTTATTGTACGACTTTTTAAAGCTCAGGTTTTGTTTTATCACCATAATTTCAAGCTGGATGCAATTTTTCATATTTTTTGTGCGTGTATTTTAGATTTTATAGAGAAGTGAAGTTTGATAACCTGTAAGGGATATGACTACAATAATCCCTCTGGGTGAAACTTTACCCCCTTAGTCACCAATCAAGGTCAAATCCCTTATAAAATTGTCATCATAAAACCAATTTCGTAATAATGAAAACTTCTAAAAAAGACTTAAACTCGTGCTCTTTATCCGAATCTGAGGTCAAAAATTTTGTATAAAAAGGTTTGGATAATTTTTCAAAATGAGGCTGTAAGTTGAATTGATGCATTGCATGGCAGTACCGGCACCTGGAAAGAAAAAAATTTGTGTCACAAATTTGTTAGAAAATTCTGACATTTTATTGTATTGTATATAAATAATATATGTTAAAGGCAAGGGTATACTCTTTTGGACTTTTAGTCTAGCAAATTGGGACCAGCCATGGTCTCGCCAAGTGTATCATATTTGACAATTTTGGTGCTTTGACAATATTTTATTCAATATCTAATCAAATGTGGAGGATGCGATAGAAAATATTTCGGGGAAATCTCGAATTTTAGAGCTAGAATGAGAGTCCACAAGCAACAAACTCTAGATCCACGGCTTCGAAACCTATTTGTGAACAATCATATAGCACACTGTGCTATTGGTAAACGAACGTTATTTAAAGTTGCGCCACTTTTTCTGTCAACCGTCACTTTTTCTATTAAGTAAATCATTATCACCGTGACTCCCTCCCCCTATTGTGAAAATCTTTCAAATTCCATTGCTTTTATTCAAGACCCCCGAATATGAACAAATTGGAACTTTAAACAAACCCGCCAACAACTGTAGAAAATAGCGTTTTGCTACCGTTGACGTAAGATCACGTGATCAGGAGAGGGAGGTAGGAAGAGTGTAAAAAGACAGAATTTCGTTAAGGAAACTTTTGCTTGTTTGCTGTTTGAATTTCATTTGCGTGCTTGACTTTTGTTAGCACCTTGGCCAATTTCCATGTAACAGCCTGTCTTGTGATCAGCTCCTTTGTTCTGTTTTGTATAATTGTCCTAATTATCTTAATTGCTGTTGAGTAAAATATTTGTTGGCTTTTGTGAGTAATTCAGTCGTTTAATTTAGTCGCTAAGGTTTAGACGTGATTTCAGATGTTCGGATAGCCGTTGTTATTTCAAGAAGTTTGAAGCATACCAGTTTTGCCGAAGTGACCCGTTTAGTCGTTGTTGAATTAGATGAAACTATAGGAACCGTCGAGCCAAGAAATCAGAACACGCTTATTGAATTTTGTACTTTCTTTTACTGCCGAATCTGCGAACACAAGCCTGTAAAACCCTCGTAAACTCAGTGGTTTTACATTGGTGACCACGACGTGACGGGAGAAATTGGTAAAAAAGAAAGCTGGTATTTTAGAAGAAATATGTCGAATTTTAATCGTAGAAATGACTTGCTATATTTGCGTGCAACAGACGGTCGTCCAGTCTGCAACTACTGTAAAATGGTTGGACATGTTGTCAAGTACTGTCGCAGTCGCCCGTTTATTCATCCACCAAAAGATTATCGCACGAATGGATTTCCTCGTTGGTTTTCTACAAAATTTAGCCGATATAACGACGCACAATTTGAGGAAGAATTCCAGCACATCTGCAAACTAATTGAAAACTTGAAATGTATTTTACGTCAAGTAGAAGAGATAATGCACAGAAAAAGGGAAAATGTTGCGAGACAAGATAGGGGACAAAAAAGGTTTGAATTTGAAAATAATGAAATGGCACCCAATGAACAGGAAGATTGTGTCATGCCAGAACAGTCGATTTATAAAGGAGATGCAAATAGGGGAGGCAGCTATTACCAAAGAGCAGGGGAAGCAAACAAGATTGTCAGGAAACATAGCACGCCAAGCGGTACCAAACAATTTTGGAATGGAGTCACTTGAAGCAAGCGAGGACGCTTGTCCTTAAAGGGGAGAGTTATGTAAAAAGACAGAATTTCGTTAAGGAAACTTTTGCTTGTTTGCTGTTTGAATTTCATTTGCGTGCTTGACTTTTGTTAGCACCTTGGCCAATTTCCATGTAACAGCCTGTCTTGTGATCAGCTCCTTTGTTCTGTTTTGTATAATTGTCCTAATTATCTTAATTGCTGTTGAGTAAAATATTTGTTGGCTTTTGTGAGTAATTCAGTCGTTTAATTTAGTCGCTAAGGTTTAGACGTGATTTCAGATGTTCGGATAGCCGTTGTTATTTCAAGAAGTTTGAAGCATACCAGTTTTGCCGAAGTGACCCGTTTAGTCGTTGTTGAATTAGATGAAACTATAGGAACCGTCGAGCCAAGAAATCAGAACACGCTTATTGAATTTTGTACTTTCTTTTACTGCCGAATCTGCGAACACAAGCCTGTAAAACCCTCGTAAACTCAGTGGTTTTACAAGAGTTTTGAGAGTCGCCCGCGTCGAAGAAAGAGGATTCGAGTTATGCTTTGGCCATCGTTTAAAATCGTTATAGTTGGAAATGGGTTCTGCAAAATAGGTAGAGCATCCAGATTGTGTTTGAGATTGTGGCTTTCCAAGCCATTTACTTACACGAATATCTTGAACATAATAATTGCCAAGTCAGGGTGACTTAGGCCAGCATTTTCCCAACAACAACCTTTTACGGTACCCGCGAGTACATTGGGCCTTTAACCCTATCCAGACCAGGCTTTTTGAGCTGCTAGAAGACTAAGGAGGGGCTCATTCAGCTCCCCCCACTCTTAAATCGTTGTTCCTTGGTCTATGTTGATAACAACCACCAAATGACTTCATTATTATTCAAGACAATGACAAGAGTACACAAAAATGACGTTTTTATCAAAGTCACGTAAAACACGACTGAACTTTTGTACATAGAAAAATATAAAAGACCATACTTATCATGAATATAAGAGGTAACAAGGATTCCAAAAAATTATTATGAGATGAACCTGAGTTAAGTACATCAAAAGATTCCTTAGATGTTGACCTTGACCACTGTGAAAAAACACCCAGATTCCCCCAATTTATTTTTTTAAAACTATTTTTAAAAAAATCCACACTTCATATAAATAGACACTAAAAGTCAAAAAGCATCATACTAGTTGAATCTACCAATGTGGAGCCAACCCCCCCCCCCCAGTCTGGGTAGGGTTGTCTCAGTAGTAATAATTTTCTCTA
The DNA here is from genome assembly GCF_013076305.1 of Rhopilema esculentum. The sequence goes on from NW_027019322.1 coordinate 3,797,992, forward strand.
TGACATCCCTATTTAACCGGTCCTCTTCTCGGTCATTAATTGTATTTTCATCATTTGCCTAGGCTCAGCAGTCCTGAGAACTCTTAGGACCCGAGTGTGGACAATGCCATCATCTTTCATCCAGCCATAGGTAAGAGTGGGAACCAGTATTAACTGTTTGGGTTCTGAGAAATTCCCTTACCACAGAAACCCCCTGAATCCAGACATATTAGCATACACCACTGCAATTTTCAGAGCTACAAACAGACAAGAGCAAATAAATGAAAAAGAAAATATCTAATTTTATACATCCCCACTGGCGTATAGTTTGGCCACACAAACACTGATATTTTACATTTCATAGAGAATTGCTTTAGTAACACAAACACCATTTAAAATACGAATTTATCCTTTCTACTTGCTTTAACGATACAATTCCGTTTAAAAATAAATACTGTGTTTTGGAGGACAACTACATTAACATAACTAGAAATGAAATTATTCAGCTTGCAACATACCACCTTTCCTCTAGCAAACACTAGGGGGTTTATTAGCCCCAACAATTAATGGGGACAGCGCTTTTTCACAATTAAAAAATTTTGAAATGATTTTCTTATCTGGGGGGTCGATAAACGATTTATTTTCTATTCTTTTTAACTACCTGAATGTATCGTCAGTTAGGAGAGAGGAGAGAGGAAGCCCCCCTAGTGCATACTAACTAGCAATTGCACTGTCTACACCCTACTAATTTGGGGGGATCTTTGGGTTTGACGGTATTGTGGTATTTGCCTTTTCCTCTGTCGTTAATTCGGTAATCTTCCTCAAATTGGGCGGTACTTCGGTTATTGAAAAATTGGCGGTGAAAGGTTTTTAGTGAATTCAATGCCCAGTGTGCGGTGAAATGCTAATGATGGAACCTTGTTGCATCCATGTTAAAACCTCCGTAAAATGCCGATGTTTCCAACCTCTCTTCTTTAAATGGCGTTACCCCAGGTTGAAAAATACTGAAGTTGCAACTGCAAATGTCCATGATTTACTTTCTTATTATTTATAATTACTTTTCTCTCTTCTTTCTCCTCACAATCTTAAATGACTAATATATAAGCAGATTCGCTGGAGCCAGCTATAGAGAGGCATTTCTCGTTTTGCCCATATGTCCTATACAACATGTCATATATAAACAATAAACACGACTTCAGGTGGGAACACTTAGAATAGGTCCCCCATTTTGTCATCTTTGCTTTCCAAAACAGTACAATATTATCGAAATACATCCGTGTTTAGCTTTTGTAATACACTTTTGGTCTAAAAAGCTGCCAGGTAAACAAGATCTCTTCTTCTACAAAGTGTTTCAATGACCTAAACGGGACGCTAAGAAAGTTTTTTTTCTTTTAGAAAAATCTTCAAACTTTCTTCTGTCTTTTCTTTCCAATCCAAAATCCATCGGATTATGTTTGGGCATATCTATGTGGTCTTGTACCTTTAGCTAGATCATATTTGGCTCTTTTAATGTACAGTTTCTGCAAAGCACGGTAGAAGATAAATGTATTTTCGATTGTAGGCATAAAGCTAGATCAACATTAAAGGGCTTTATTTCCATTGATCTTTACAATTATTTTGGATTTGATTTAGCTTTCAGAATTGTAGGGCAATATCACGTAACTACTTGAATATTCTATGTGTTTTGATTTAAGAATGGAATTTGGTTACCACTTATTCACCCCAAAGTTGATTCATCAGTAATAGTGAATCTTCACTAAACATTTTTGCCACTTACATTGTTGTTGAAATGTTGTTGAAACTTTAACTGCAAGGTTAAAAATCATACTTGAATAAAGGGGAGGGGGGTGGTGCAGTCAAAAACTAACTTTCTTGTAAGTTTTGTGCAAATATAGGATAAGAAATCTGAAAATTATGAGCCGTCGAGGACTGCATTAACTGTTGAGGGATTATCTAATCTTTTGCTAGCTCATTGATCAGCCTCCGATAGCCCCCCCCCCCCCCCTATACCCCTGGGATTCATAGACAAAGTCTAAGTTCACATCTAGTAACAAAAGATGCTATCATAAATATATTTAGTGAACCTGCATACAAAAAGCTGTCTCACATTCGAGAAAAATATTACTAAGCTTCAAAGAACTAAGGGAAAAAGGCTAGCTGTATCTGTAGTGACCATTGTTTAAACGTAATTATGTCCTCCATTGTGTCTCTGTCATTAACAATTTCCATTGTCTCCGTATCCACGTAACGTAATAAACAACACATTTGTAGCGTCCCCTCGTTTTATGTGTATACGCCCTAAATTGTAGTTAGTCAGTAAATTCATCAAGACGCAGCGGACATGCAACATCGTATTAAAAATATTTGGACACATCACTGCTCAAATGATCCCCCATCTCCTGCCATTTAAGACAAAGTGATAAAACCTACTTACACGAATAACTAAATATTTGAAAATAATCACTATTTAATTCGAAATTCCCTTCATTTCTAGAGATTCTGGTTCTTCCCTCTCATCCGTTTCATTGGTAGCTGTGGAGTGCCTTTCTCATCCTTGATTCCCTCTTTCAGCAACATGTCTTTATCATCGTTGTCTTCAGAAATACTTTGGTACCCATTCGGATCAGCCCATGGCTGTTTCTTACCGGAGGCAAAAATCAAGAAAACCAGAGTTCCAAGCGCGTAAACTGCCGCTGACAGGAAGAATATTATTTGCCATTCTTCTCTAGTCTGGGTAGGGAAACATCATCCATTAACAAAACAATACACTATATGCGAAGAATTCAGGCAATATAAATGCATAGTGTGTGGAGGGCAAATGTAAGTGCATAAATGTGTGGTGTGAGTAAGTGTAAGTAAGTGCAAATGTAAGTGTAAGTGCATAAAAGTGCTACAAGAAAATTCCTTGCTCAACTTGAAGAACATTTTATTCCACCCGTTCCATATTTTGATTATTGCGAAATAGCCTAAAACGTTGAATAAAAAGTGTTTTCCTTGTGGATCAAGAAGATTATAAGAATTTCGAGTCCAAGTAATTAGAGTTACAGACCTCGTGTGCAGTGAGGAATCCAACAACAAGAGGACCGACAATTCCTGGAATTGTAGCGAAAGTGTTGCTGATTGCAAAAAGGAGGCTTGCATACCGCGGTGCTATATCAAGGTGATTGATAATGAAACCACTCCATGCAAGGCCACTGAATCCGACAGCCATCACTAAAGCCAATAGGGCCAGATGTTTGTTTGTACTGTATCCAACGACTATCATAAAAACGCTTTGGAACATGAACCCTGTTCAGAAGAGAGGAGGGATGCATGAAATCAAACTTAGCAAAGGTATAAATATTAATCGCTTCTACTTTGTGGGTTTGTCAAAGAGTAAAAAAAACTTGTTCTGGATGAAAAGACGGTGGGAGGGATTGGACAGAGTTCAGGTTTTTGGACAAGTAGTAATTTTCAACAAGGCAGTTGCTACAGAACAAGTGCACGGCTTGAAATGTCAATGCTGAAGATACACCAGTTTGTTCTGAAAATGTCTTAAGGTGAATTTGCATTAAAGTTTTTTCTCTGGATCAAAAGCACACTGTTGCGCTGTTTATGGTATTACAAAGACAATGGAACTGATTTACCAAAACAATTGCAATGGTCTATTCACACAATAGTACAGGTCTACCAAAATAATACTTCTGGTCTATGTCTACAGAAACAATCTCACAGGCTTGAATTTAGAATTGCCGCTTTTTAATTAAGAACCTATTCAGGCTGCCAGAAAAAAACCTAGGTTCTTTCAGCGGGATCCTCCTGTACCAAAACAATAGTACAGGTCTACAAAAACAATAGAATTGGTCTACCAAAACAATAGAGTTTGTCTACCCAAATAATGGTAGTGGGCTACCAAGACCATATCACTGGTCTAACAAAATAGCAATTCTGGTTTACCCAAAATGATAGTATTGGTCTACGTAAACAATAGTTCTAATTTACCAACATGATAGAATCGGTCTATCAAACAATAGTAGTGGGCTACCAAAACAAAAACACTGGTCTCACAAAATAACAGTTGTGGTCCAACAAAATTATAGCATTGGTCTACGAAAAAAATAGTTCTAATCTACCAACATGATAGAATCGGTCTACCAAACAATAGTAGTGGGCTACCAAGATAATATAACTGGTCTAACAAAATAACAGTTGTGGTCCAACAAAATTATAGCATTGGTCTACGAAAAAAATAGTTCTAATCTACCAACATGATAGAATCGGTCTACCAAACAATAGTAGTGGGCTACCAAGATAATATAACTGGTCTAACAAAATAACAGTTGTGGTCCAACAAAATTATAGCATTGGTCTACGAAAAAAATAGTTCTAATCTACCAACATGATAGAATCGGTCTACCAAACAATAGTAGTGGGCTACCAAGATAATATAACTGGTCTAACAAAATAACAGTTGTGGTCCAACAAAATTATAGCATTGGTCTACGAAAAAAATAGTTCTAATCTACCAACATGATAGAATCGGTCTACCAAACAATAGTAGTGGGCTACCAAGATAATATAACTGGTCTAACAAAATAACAGTTGTGGTCCAACAAAATTATAGCATTGGTCTACGAAAAAAATAGTTCTAATCTACCAACATGATAGAATCGGTCTACCAAACAATAGTAGTGGGCTACCAAGATAATATAACTGGTCTAACAAAATAACAGTTGTGGTCCAACAAAATTATAGCATTGGTCTACGAAAAAAATAGTTCTAATCTACCAACATGATAGAATCGGTCTACCAAACAATAGTAGTGGGCTACCAAGATAATATAACTGGTCTAACAAAATATCAATTCTGGTCTAACAAAGCAGTAGTACTGGTCTACGTAAACAATAGTTCTGTTCTACCAAAATGATAGAATCGGTCTACCACACAATAGCAGTGGGCTACCATGATAATATAACTGTTCCAACAAAACATCAGTTCTGGTCTAACAAAATTATAGCATTGGTCTACGGAAACAATAGTTCCAGTCTACCAAAATGATAGTAGTGGACTACCAAGACAATGGCACTGGTCTAACTAAATAACAATTCTGGTTTACCCAAAATGATATTATTGGTCTACGTAAACAATAGTTCTAATCTACAAACATGATAGAATCGGTCTATCAAACAATAGTAGTGGGCTACCAAAACAAAAACACTGGTCTCACAAAAATTATTGCTGGCCTACCAAAGTAATTTTACTGATCTAACAAAATCAAAGTTGAAAATGGCTTTGAAAAAAGCAAACATTTTACTTCTGACGTTTTATGCTCTGAGGAGTGTCAGACGAAAAAGCTTTTAGTTAATATGTTGTAAAATTTTTGCTTTTTTCAAAGCCATTTTCAAATTCTGTACCGCCAAGAAACTGTTGAAAATCAAAATTCTGCTCTAACAAAATACATGATTAATTGTATGATAAATACATAAAATGATACAAAAGGTTTACTAACCAAATGCAGTAAAAAGCTTTCTAACAGTAGTGGTTGACATTCTTCCCGACGACCGTAGAAAATCTGCAAGCTGTCCCCCCGTCTGAACAACTAGGGTCATTATCAGATATGGAAGAGCGGCAAGAAACCCCGCCTGCAAAAAATATATGAAGTTTAATAACGAAGTATTTTTAAAAGACCAATAAGACTTTTACATGTGCTTCCTCATACCAATTGAATGCTTGAGCTGAAAAAACGTAATTTGTAACAACGTAAATGGTATCAAAAATTTGACAAAAAGACTGGCAAGGAGAAAGCCAAGCGTAAATTGCCTAACAAAGAAGTTACACACAGGTTATTCTTATCGATGCTAGATAAGATGTCCGTAATGAAATCCGGTCAAGGTGTTTATTAAAGAAGATAAATTGGAGCAGGTTTGTTAGCCAACGGCGATAGAAGAAGTTTCTGACATACAGCTGTCGAAAAATCAACCCATTTTCAATTCTGTGAAAATATGGAGAGGAAAACAAGTCACTCATTATCTGAAATGTACCTTTTGTAGATCAAACTTTAGCATCAGCTTGAAATAAGTCGGAAGTGACGTAAGTAGTGTGTAATAGCCCCAGTTCCCTGCAAAATGCGCGATTATAATTGCCCACACGGGGACAGATGTGAGCAACTCCTTCCACGGAACTGTTGTTAACTGAAAATAAAGGAAATCGATAGCTGCCCTCATTTTTGGCACGACAATAGCGCTTTTTCAAAATCTCTTGTTAAAGCTGTTATATTTGCTTGTTTTCTTTTGCCCCTCCCCCTTCCCAACCAGTAACAAGGCCTATGAGTATTAATTCTCTTTATCAAGCCTTTTCATAACAGCATAAACTTGGGGTTTTATAAAATAAGTGAGAATGAGGAGGGGAATATTTTCTAAATCTTTTCAACACAGGGCATAACAATAAGGGGTAGGGAGATGTTCGAATTAGCAGGGTTCAGGAAAGGACTGGACCTAACGGGAAGGAAAAGATTATTTAACAAATCTTAAACATTGGCTTCGTGATAACTAAGAGAGGCACGTTCTTTAGATAACTGAGAAAAGTGACCCATGGTAAGACTCACTTTTGACTCGGTCTTATCGTCTGATAATTCCTGTTTGAGATAATCAAGTTCTATATCTGTAATCGTAGGATGATCGAAAGGAGAATCAGTAACCATCCAAAACCAAAAAACACTCCAAATAATTGTAACAAGGCCTGCGAAGAATACAAACAAATATCACAACATGCAGTTGTACTTAATTAAGAGTGCTGTCTCATAAGCCCCCGAGGAGAAGGATTTTATCAATCAATGCAGTGCCATCATAGGCGTAGGAGAGATAGGGGCAAGGAGGGCTGTAGGCCCCCCAATCAGGCAAAATTTAAGGCATTTCATGCTCAATTCAGGCAGATCTGTCTCAATGAAGCAACAAGAGATCAAGGTTGAATTTTTGTTAGGCAGTTTTTCGATGCTTGAATTCTCTTCAAAATAACTTTTTACATCAGTTACTGTTGAATTTTCAGTCAGATCATTTTGGGCTGAATTTGTAGTTTGACCACTGTATCAAAAGCTTTGAACAGTTAAATTTTGCAATAAAGTTGTAACTTTTTACCAAAGAAGTAGAAAACAGCGGGCCAGCCTTGGTTATAAGCTATCGTTCCTGACAATGTCATTCCAAGAACCGTTCCAGCAACTGGTCCTAAAAATAAAGAAACAATACAGACAAGTCGAAACAAAGCGTCTAAAGAAACTCTAAATCAGTCACACTTATCCTCCGGCCCGGGGGCCAACTCGGTCCTGCGGGTCAACTTTGGTCCGCAACAAGATTTAGTCCGGCCCACCGAATGTCTTTACCTCAAAAATATTTTTGGCTTACACTTTTAAAAATTGGAGTTCGATTTAGTTTTGTTTTTTGTCTGCTAGGATAGTTTATGATATTGCTCTGCAGTAAAAGGTAGTACACATACCTCTAATTTCTGAGATCCAAGACCCGAGAGCAGATTTTATTGTTAGTCCACGAAGTTCATGCTTTTTAGGCAGCATTTACGGACTGAGACATTTGCGTTTATCTGTTTTTCCTCTCCATCTTATTTGCTTTCGTTCAAATGTTAAAAATGAGTTCATTAGCTGCTATAACAAAAGTTTGCAAGACCCTTCCATTTCTTGTCAACATTGAAACAAATAAAACTATGGAATCTAATTATAAAAAGGCATTAGGGATATTGTCTTGGATTTTCTCCCGTTTAATTCTCATGGGTTTTTTATTAGATGATAAACTAAACTTCCAGGTACATAGCATCACTCGTTGCAAAATGCTTACCAAAAGTTGCATAACCTGTCAAAAACTTCCATATTTATGAATACAGGAAAGCTTAGAAAAATTGTAAGAGCCTTTATGATATCACAGTTACGGTACATTTCTCTGACTTGGATGAAACATGATAGAAACATGAATAAAAAGAATAATCGCACACACGAAAAGGCTCTACAATTTATTTATAATGACACAGCTTCGGATTGAGGTACTTAACTGCATAAAGATCAAGATACTTTACTGCATAAGGACAGTTCAGTACCCATACATGTACAGAACCTGCAATTGCTAATGACAGAAATTTTCATTCAATTTACAATCTTTGAGAAAATTGAAAAAATTGATTGATAGCCTTCCTTTGTCAAACAGGAAAAGCTTCGACATTAGACCCGTGCGCTGTGAGGAGGTTTTGAAAAGGTTTTCTATGTGTAAGCTCCGAAATGACTGTTCAACGGGTCCAGATCAGATACCAGTCAAGATGTTGACGCCCGTCGCTGATATTCTGGCTTTTCCATTGACTAATATTATAAACACTGCAATTGGAAAGGACGACTTTCCAACAGCATTGGAAACAGCACGCATTTGTTCTATCCCTAAAGGGAATCAAGTCACCAGTGAACGAGGTCTGAGGCCAATATCAATCCTGTTAGCATTATCCAAAGTGTATGAGAGACTAATGTTTAGACAAATGGAGAGTAACATATTGGCATACAGGAAAGGCAAATCAACCATCTTTGTTTTACAAGCAATTTGTGATGACATTTTAAAAGCCATGCAACGTGGAGAAGTAACATAATCCTGGCTGACTTTTCCAAGGCATTCGAAACAATCAAATTTCAAAACCTTTTCAAGAAATTGAGTCATTTGGGCTTCTCGAAGTACTTTTTAAAGTGAACCTTGAACTATGTCTCGAAGGGAAAGCAATTTGTTCAAATTGAAGATGAGGCATCCGATGAATTAAAAGTTAGATTCGGAGTACCTCAGGGATCCATCCTTGGGCCAGTGCTGTTCAACATATACGTAGCTGACCTCCAATCAAAAAATGAAAATGAAAATGAAAGGATATCAGTATGCTGACGATACAACATTATACTGCCATGCCAAGCCCAAAAATCTCGAATCCCTGCCAAAAACTACCAATCAATCTATTGAGCAACTAGGAGTATGGGCCAGCAACAACAATCTTGCATTGAAAAGGGAAAATACTAAGCTCACGGTACTGTCAACACAAGAAATTTCGAGGAGACATGGCCTGAAAGACAGTGAACTAGAAATTCATATTAAAGAAAAGAAGATGGAGAGAGCAGAGACATGTAAGCTATTAGGGGTAACTATAAACGAACACTTAAAATTGGAGGACCATGTTAAAACGAACACTAGCTCATGCTACGAAACCTTATCTACTCTAAAAAATTAAAGAATGTTGCCCCGTTTCGTCTAAGGAAGCAGCTCTCAGAATCAATCGTTTTAGCAAAGATTGACTATGGCAAACAGGTCTATACGCCGCTAACTGTGATGCTTCAAAAAGATCTACAGAGAGTACAGTTTGCAGCCGCATCGTTTGTTTCTGGTCACTATGTAAGGAGCAAAAAAGATATCTTGAAAATAGGATGGCTTCCTATAAAAGAGAGAAGAGATTTCAATCTCCTTAAGCAAGTTTTCAAGGAAACGTGAATTGAACTCGGAAACGTGACTTGACTATTTGCAACTGAAAATAGGAGAAAATAAGCGAGACCTGAGATCAAATGGCAACATATCGCTGGAAATAACAAAGAAAGAGAGCGGAACTTTTCAAGAAAATGCTGCTAGACTATTCAATTCCCTGCCAGAGACAATAAGAAACTGTTAAACCTATAGCACTTTTTTTTGTTAAATAAATTATTAGTTCATGGAGCTGAACGATGTAATTAATTCAAGAGACATTCCTTTTTATCTGTAAATATTTTTTAAAACAAAATTTATTTTGGGTATTGTAACTTAACAGTGAAAAGCCAACTGTATTGGATCTGTTAAATATTAAAAAAAGATCTCTTTCCGATAGCAGAACAGCATTACGCACTAAAATATGCCAAAAAACTCAGCTACCCAACGTTAAAAAATTCTTATGTTATAGAAACAGTCTCATTTTTGGATGTAAATTATGGAATACTATACCCAATGAATGGAAAAGCTCTCGAACTATAAATGAATTGAAAGAAAGATAAAGAAATGTGATGGACACACATGCAATCACAGGATTTGTTAAACTTATGTAGCAAATGTTAGTTTTATTTCTTGAATATTTTTATCCAAGCACAAACCAATTTTTATAAGGTATTGATATAATGCATTTTTCTTGCCAACTGTAAATAAATTAGTTTTAACCATAATAATGATAATTATTCAACTTTATATGCATTTCCTGGCCACCCTGCAAACCACGGTGGCAGCATTCTTAACACAAACACAATCATTGCATTTGGCCCCTCTTTAAAATACATTTCGTCATCCCTGGACTTTTCTTCAAGCGCATCAAGTCGACCGGATGAATATTAACGTCTAATCTCAAAATAGCACAATCAGGCAAAGAAAGATTCTCTGACTCAACATGGTACAAAAAGTATAAAGATACAAAAGTTAAACTACTTTGTGTTAACAAAGTTTTGGGTAGATACAATTTGCTACAGAATTCAAACTTTATTAAGTTTGTATTAATTGCATAAAAAAGATTCCGAGGCAGACTGTGAGGAACTATTAAACAAGGATATCACCAGAGCGGGATTAATGGAAGGTCCTTTCCAATACCAACTATGAAGAACAAAGGAACTTTTGACCAGATAAGATCGACAGCACAAGACCGTGAAGCTTGGAGCTTGCAGAAACATTTCAGAAATAGTTTGCAGAGCAGCAGAAACTACATGAAGCCTTCAGGACGCTACTGCAATTATGTTACATATATATAACAGATTCTCAAAAGAAATCACTTTTTTTTAAACGTTTCGACCGAAGTCTTCATTAGTCATCAGTAATGTATACCTATAAACATGCCATACCTGAAAAAGATATCGTTGACAGCCTGCTTCTTTCAATTGGTGGAGCCCATCTGCTCCAAATCGCATGCATGCATGGAAAAGTGACGCCCTGTGAAGTGAAGATTAGACTGTAGTTAATTGGGAAATGAAGAAAAAGACTACATTGGTCCCTCTGAGAAAGTGGGAAATTTTAAATGGGATACTGCCATTGTCAATAAAAGCTAACTAAAATCTAGATTACACAAAAAACTAGCGAAAGAAATATTTTCTAACTTAAAAAGTTTCAAAAGTTAAATAATTTGGAATGTCAGCTTACCTGAGATAATCCTTGCAACACTCTAACAGCTATGAGAAACTTAATACTCATTCTTGCTGCTAATGGTGTTAGTAATGTAAACAGTCCTGTCATTAGAATACCTCCACCAAAAAGGTTTTTCCCACCGAAACGGGCTGCAAGATATCCAGAAGGTATTTGGGTGATGATGTAACCATAAAAGAAAGAGCTCAGGATGATACCTGTCAAGCCAAAAAATGAATTTATAATGAAAATAAAGGAAATCTGCACGAGATGCAGCCAAGCAATACCACATCCATCCCAATTTCCAGCTTTTGAATCAGAAGGTATCATTAATACTCACATATATTAACATACCTGTCAAGCTGATAAGGTGTCCTGCCGCAAGAATTTGTGTTCTAAACTAAAATTTTGCGTAAAAACGGTAATAGAACCATAATAAAACGGTAATTCTTGTTATTCGTTATTCGATGGTTTCAAAACAAATCCAAAGTGATAATTTAATGTAAATAATACAAACTAATGACTCATTATGAACACTACATGATAAAAACAGTAGAGTTTACAAAAATCATTAAAGGAAATACTAATCAAAACTTTGGTCTAGTTAGAGAAGTTTTTACAAAATTACAATGACCAACGTCCTTCAGTTTCAAATTTCAATCCTTTGTTAGAATGAAAATAATTGTCTTACTGGTTAGCAAGCACGTTCTCGTAAATGAAAATGGCGCGATGGAAATTCTTCATAATTTTTAAACAGACGTATTCGTGTAGCAAGAAACATATCGGAAATGGAGAAAAACGTGAGATTTTCAGCTTACGCCGTAAGACCTTAAAATCACCGACGTTGCAAAAGACATACGCAAAAACCTGAAGACCTGACAGTTATGTATTAAGCATTAGTATCTACCACTAGGCGTTTTCAGGAAATAGGCATCTAACTCCGGAAGCATTTCTTATCTGAAAGAAATATTTTTGATCTGTAGGCAACATTGATTAAATTTTTGCAATAATTCTTTGCAGTTCAATCTCAGAATTGACACTAGAAAGAGGTGTGAAAAAGTCGCAGTTCCATTTGCAATTCAGAAAAGAGCAATACAATGTTTTGGAAATAACATACTATTGAATAACATACTACAAGCATTTTTTCACTATCAATTCAAGTACCTTGTTCTTTTGTGTTCCAAGAAAATTCTGCCGGCTCCTAGTGAAAAGAATTGCAGACCACTTAGCTTGTATTCAAGTAAACAGCAAATCAGAAATTCTGAGAAGACAAAATACCATACCAAGCCTATGTAAATATAAATTATCAGAAATTATTTATTGGTTCAAACTGCAAAATTTTATGACAATACTCCTAAACCAATAAAGATTGTTTTAACTGTATAATCGCAAAATCTGAATTCTATAAGCAAAAGAACATCTCACAGGTTACACAAATCTATTGTACCCTTGTATTGGTTTTAGATTACAAGTCTGAAATAGCAAACCTAACTGTGCAAATTTAGAGGAAATTTCATGAAAAGTTTTCTTTCAACATAAATATGAAAAAAATGCTTCAAAGCAAAAACTCGGGGTAAGTAAGTTAAAGAAAATGAACCTACTGTAAAAACGACATAGCCAGGAGAGTTGGTTATCGTTTTATTTGAAACCATGGCAACTAAGGCAACACTGAGATTGACTCGTAATGAATAGAGATTTAGAAATCCCAAAAAGCTTAGGATTGCCAGCAAATATCTTTTGGGTAACCAGCTGCATGTGACTCTCCATTTTTTACGGTTTTCTTTCATTTGTTGCTCACTTGGACTGTCCTCAATGACCGAGTGACGCATAATGCTTTGAGCATATGAGTTACTTTTTGCCAGATTTTTTTCTAAATCGAATAAAAGATTAACTTTCGAATAACTACTAATGAATAAAGGCCTAAATTTAAGAGAGTTTTAAGGACCAATATTTCAACATCAACCAGAATAATTGTAAATAGTGAACTGCAGCCACATATTTCACTTTATGGAAAAGTGCTTTTTATATCTTATTCTAAACATAAGAAAAGGATGGTTGCCCCTTTTGATAGGGACAAAAATATTAGGAACTTGAAGTAAGATATTCAACAAACTTCCATTAAAACTTATAGGTATTAAACAAAAGAATATCAGGTTAAGTTTTTCTTTCACAATGAAATTCAAAAATTCAAGCTATCAATAAGAAAACTTGTCGATGAAATACATCAAAGAGATTTCTGACAACAATTAATCAACCAGTCAATTCATTTTGAAACAGTGAAGATTTTACAGGCAGGATAAAATACCAAGTAATCAAGCAGAAGCATGGCTTTTTAGACTTTATTCAAAGATCTCCATGTTTTTGGCTCCAGATCACTCGTACAAGTCATGTGCTAACAGCTGTGCAAGAGTTGGCAATACATATAGCGAGGACTTCGAGGTAAAGGTTGGCGTTTATCAAGGGTCTTTTCTGAGCCCTGTGTCCGAAATGCCAAAAAATGTCTGCAAAAGATTTCTCTACAGTTTATTGTATAAAATTTCTCCACAGAAAAAATTTCTCCACTCTGAAAATTTTTGTACTTAATGTAGATGAAATTTGCAGACACAGCGCGCGTTTCCTTGTGTTGCAATTTGATGGGTTGTTTGTAAAATCAAAAATGCCGGTTCGAAACTTAAAGAATGCAGAAAAATAAGAAATGCAATGCAGTTATTAACGCACTTATAATGGGTTTATTGTAACAGAATCATGTGTACTTTTTTAGTTATGCTCAAAAGCATGTCTTAGAGAAGAAAATTGTGAGAAATTCGATGAAACTTATCGCTGCAGCCTATCCAAAACAGTTGGCGTTGCGGGTGCATAAAAATTATTGTCTTTCGTTCAAGAATTTTTCAGAGTTTATATGTCGCCCCAGGCACTTCGCCTTGATTCGGTCTTCATCTTCAATGATTGATTATTCATCAAAACATTTAGTTATTTCTCTTTTTCAGAAATAATACGTTCTTCCTAATATTTGATTTAAAAAGTCTAAGAAAATTTGAAAAATTCCCCTTCTTTCGACGTGATGTTTAAAATCTAAATCAGATTTATGGATGAATTTTGGATGAATCAGATTTCAAAGTTATCGTAGGAAAAAACTGGAGGGTAGTTTGCGAACGAATCGTCAGAGCGAATCGTCTGAATCAGTTCAAGGCTGAGCAAACAACAGTAATATACACAACACATTAAAAGAACATCTGTTGCTCATGCAAAGCACACAAATACACGCTTGTAGTTATACCATACCTTAAATGCTATTTTCATCTGTACTGCATCGTTATTTGTCTTCTGTCCAGTGATAAAATATTCTGGGTTGTTACAGTTCATGATCTTTCTTTGTGATTGTGACATGCGCTCATTGCCATTGTGACATGCGATGAAGACAACAAAAAAGCAACGGTCTGCCGACTTCTACGTGAAATCATTCTTTGGACATACAATGAAACATCAGAACGATTATGGGTAATAGACGCTGTACTGCTTCTCAACTCCTGTCTCCACTCGACACACGAATTTGTGTGGCTCTAGTACCCAGGGTATCGTTTGGTGTTGTTGCTGTCTCTGAAGCTTGATTTAGACCCCGTTTACACGAGACCGGTTCCAAAGAGATCCGCCTCCATTTGAGTTCACTTCCTCCTGTTCACAAGAGACCGCTTCCAAATAAGTTCACTTACGCGTTCTGTTCACACGAGACCTAAACTCCAAATCGTTAGTGAAAGAAAGCTCAAAACACTCGAGCCGAGGCCCTGGGTTACCGTGACAACAAAAGTGAAAAGGCACCAAATTTGCTTCGCTTTTGCTTCAGCGGGTATCAAAATTTTTGCACAATTACCATGTCGGCGTCAAACCAAAGGAAATCTACTCCGAGGGAAGCAGAGAAGAAGGTTGAAAAGACCAATTTTGTGTTGACCGATGAAGAAACAGCGTTGCTTATAAAGATCAGAATTGATTACAAGGCTGCGAAGGCCAATTTAGGCCTTGACTGGGAGACTGTGAGGATGCGGTACGAAGAAATAACAGAGAGGTTTCGTGACAGCTACCCAAAGAGTGATAATGGAGTAAGTTGCGAAGAAATTCGCAGCCAACCGGTTTTGTCGAGTTCGATGAACCTTTGGCATTGCGGTTGCGAACAAGAAACCACTGTTGACTGCTGCAGATAGTGCACATAAAACTGAAATCAAATTCAACGCTATTTGGAACGAATTTTCCATGGTTAGTGCGTACATTAGTTACGAAACATGAAACAAAGTAATAGCTAACAGATCATTTAAGATAAAGGCAAGTGAAGGCTACAAAGCAAACTTTGATTACTGCAAACCTTAAAATATTTAGCTACCAATCATTCCAAAAATCTTGCAACCCTGAAAGTGTAAAGTCATAATATACTCCCAAAATGATAGCCACAGATGCTGGTGTGAAGTGAAGTGGTAGTGAACCGTATATGTTTTCGACGATGCACTTGCTGTTTCCTTCATAGGAATACCAAGTTATAACATTGTTAATGATGTGGGCTTACTAAAGATATAAGGTTTGCTGTGTGAATCAAAGATACCCCGATCCTACTATAGAATAGTAATTGCTAACCTAGCTAACTCTTCTAAAACAATCACGTCAGGTTTGCTCGGCAAATAAGAGTATTTCATATTTCAAGGCGTTGCTTTGCTTTAATCGTACATTTGCATATTCCAAAGTTACGCTAGTTTCTATATTTGGCCATTATTATGCTAAAAGCATAATGTCATGCTAGATCTGGTCACACCAGTGTTTCCACTGTTCAAATTTTAATTTTCTTGAAAGCGAGGCTGAAATATTTCAACATTTTCTTAAAACTTTTTAAGCGGAATTTTATTTTTTTGTATATATTCTTATCAGTTTTATCCCCAAAACAAGTCATGTTGGCATGCGTCTACTAGTTTTCAATGATTAATGAATAATTCATTCATTTTCTGTTTTAAATGGCCAATCAAATGATAATGATGAGAAACATCATCATAAATAATCATCATAAATTATAAAAGTTTCATGCCTTTGGACTCTTTCTCCCATGGCAATGATGGCTTACCCAAAATGCGCAAAAGTGACAAATAAACAATTCTAAAAGGAGGGCTTCTTAACTAACTTGTGTTTATAAGATTGTCAGACGATAGTAATGCCATTCGGTTGGTAGGAATTCATAAAGTTTTTCTGGTTTAGGACGATAGGTCTTCAAAGTGACGAATGAATATCTGGGCTCTGCCTCACTCTTCGGGACTGTGAAAACCTGACTTAATGAAATCCCAGGTGTTCACATTTTTGCGAGCAAACTGTACGATCCAACGTATCGTCATCAATTAAGTTTTGTCCGAAAGTGTTATTTGATTGATGAATAATAACATTGCCAACCATCGCAGAAAACCTTCTCTCCAGAGAATACCCCAAGCACTTGCTACGGCTGGGTGATGTTGAGTTACAAAAGCATGACAAATGAATTTCTTGCATGTGTCTATATACTTTCCAACCTAAGTTGATAACGATTACTGAACGGTTCTTGACAATTTCTTTGTCAATGCTTGATAAGGAACTTGGACTTACAGTGGGAGAGAGCAATTCAAAAGTTCTTCAATTTTCGTGCTGCCTTAAAAAGACCGACAAGGTGAGTGAAATTGCTGAACTTTAATAAAACAACAACAAACGTTTTGATTATCGTAGGCCATGTTCGCTCCAAACGGTGGAGGACCTAGCGACTTGCACATGCGACCTAATGCAGTGGCATAAGAAGTAGCATGCGTTGATCTACTAGGAAACGCAGTCAAAGAAAACCTGGGTAATGCACGCAAGTCCTTAAATCACCGTTTTTGTAGGCCATAATCTCCACCTAGCTTGCCCTTGGAATTCATGCGACATTTAAAGATATCCTGTTTTGGTTGTTTTAACATGAATAAATGTGTTCAATTTTGAAATTATCTTCGTTCTTTGAATTATAACGAGCCACTGCGACAATAAAAGCTGGTTATTTTATGAACCAAACCATATCAGTTAACTTCAGTTAACGTAGTCAATATATGTTCATAGCAAGAGTAACCTCTTTTGAGCTTCTAGTCTAGCCAAGGGTATACCTTTTTGTGATTTAGATCCATTGGTGCTGTGACAAATTTTTATTCTCAACAAAGTCTTTGAAACTAGGAATTTCATCCTTACAATCCGTTTCTGTTGATAACAAACTAGTAAACGAAATAATTTTTGTAGAAATTGGTCAAGCCAAGGGAACCATTTTTGTAAAAAATTAGTCTAGCCAACGGTACCATTTTCAGTAATCTCGCGGTAGACTACTACCCAAAATTTAGTCAAGAACCTCCCTCTGCCATGCTATGATAATTGAGACATTACAACAAAATCACATGGAAGGTGGGGTGAATCTATGCCAAAACAAGATCGCAGAAATTTTTGCGAAACTCATTTTATATAAAGACACTTTCTGTAACGAGAGTTTTCAAAGCTTCTCAAAATAAGTTTGTGTTTTCGCCCAAAAAACAGCTTGTAACAAGTATACACCTGACTATACCAAGGTGCCGTCCTTCAAAGTTAGGAAAGGAGGCCGTGTTGTCTAGAAACCAAGACCTAGACCACACCAACGTCAGAACATAGACCGAAATATCTTCGCTAGGAAATATATATACCCAGTTGTGTATCGAAATAGCCAGAAACGCGAGCACATGACTGTTGAGTTTTGAATCTGTCTACATTTCTTAAGTCTTACCTGACAATGGTCTTACTATGGAGATAATGTTCGGGCAGTAATGGGCTAAAGCTACCAACCAGTCCTTTCATGAAGATTTGTATTCTACGAGCATAGCAATACATCCACGACAAATCATTGAAACGCTCTAGTCAACTCCAAATATATCGTTGCGAAGACAGCCTAGGAACCTAGAAATACCACAATGGTTGCACTAGTATAATAGATTTCACATTGGATTGGAATATCAAGAGTAAACGATTTTCAACAGCCCAGAACTCCTTTGAAAAATCAGGTATAGACAGTAAGCGACATTAATCTGTTGTTAGAACAAGAAGTGCCAAAATAACTCTCCTTGACGTAGGAATAAAGACCAAAAAAGAATAATGATTGGCTATTTAAACACATATTCTATCAGAAAAAAATTAAAAGTTCTAAAAGCTACCATCTTTAGAAATACCGATATTCCACCAATCGCTAAAACAAAATAAGATAGTAGTTTTAACATAACCGATTGCTCCATGGAAGGCTACAATTTACTCCTCCGTTATGAACGCAACAAGCACGGAGAAGAACTCTTTATTGATAAATTTTAAAGAAGGAATCCCAGTTAAAAAGATAAATAGCTAATCCTTCCCAGGAAAAATTGGAAGTGAGGTGATTGAAGTCAAACCCACAAAACAAAAATGGCTCCATTTCCATTTCATCATTTGTCAACCCCCATCGTTAAACGAGAAGTTGATTTTTAATGAAATTGAGATTAAACTTAATGAAATTTTTTTCTTTTTTCGCTCTATATTTCCTATATTCAACCTTTTGATCTCTTCTACGCCTTAGTTTGTATAACTGTTCGACTCCCTTCTTTAGAGGCTTTGGTACCAAGGGTACAGGGTCTTATGAACTTTCCAGATTCATTTTTGCGGTTGTTTTTAAACACTGCAAAGCTTTTTGGTTGGGTGCATTCAACAGATACAATCTAGATTTGCGAATTGCTCTAAATTCAATTTTCTGAGTTTCATGGACCCAGAAAAGCTGTCAGCCTCAGCATGTCGTCATTTGCTGAGGTGTACAGACGGTTGCCATTTGAAGAAAGTTGAAGAGGAGTTGAGAACTCGCGCCTTCAATGCCAGCCTCAGTGGAGAGATGAAAGGCCAAGATTATTGGAACAATGGTTTCAAGTACACTAATAGTGCTGGCACACTTTTACAGACAAACTTGTCCAGAGTCATTGCAGTACTTCTGTCATTTACGATTTCTAATGCTTTGGTCGAAAGAGTTTTTATTCAGTTGAAGCTCATTAAGAATGATCATCGCATACCGCAAAAACATGAATGTCTTCTTGCTCTTATGCAGACGAAGTACTTTTTGAAAACAAGGGATCACACGAGGCTGCCTCATTATAACCTTCAAAAGAGATGATTGCCCTGCATAGAAGAATTGAGGCAAAAGCAACTGAGGCTGTTGAAAGAAAACTTTGGATGAAATTTTCAAACGAATTGTAGACTTGATCTCTGTGACTTAAACAAATCTTCTTGCCTTATATTTATTTTATATAATATCATCATTAATCGCCATTAATGAAAACTACAATCCTGGCCAAAAGAAATGGTCGCCTCGTGCTAAAAACTAGGAAATCGGCCTTTTAGAGTAACATTGTTTTTGCTACTGGAAAGGAGCCATCAGTATTTGGGAAAGTACACCTGACGAGAGAGAAAATGAAATGATGGCCGTAAGGTGGAAAATATTTCAGTTTTCCCATTAGATGCAAGCGGATGAACAGAAAAACATTCCAAATTGTCCTCGCTGCTCTGATAATGAGCGGCAGCAATATCTAATCTAATTTTTATAATTATAAGGAGTTACCAATGACTTACCAACGAGTTACCATAATGAGTTACCATGTCAAATGGTACTTGTCATTTGGGAATACGAAGAGTTATCATTCTCAATAAATATAGATATCGGATTCATATATCGTACCGGATTCAAGCGTCATCGTGTGAACAGAAGGCCTATCCGATATGAAAAGCGATCCGATATGAAAGGCAATCCGATTTGAAAAGCGATCCGATATGAAAAGCGATCCGATATGAAAAGCGATCCGATATGAAAAGCGATCCGATATGAAAAGCGATCCGATTTGAAAAGCGATCCGATATGAAAAGCGATCCGATATGAAATTAATCCGGTATCGTGTGAGCAGGGCCTCAGCTTTGCAAATGTATAAAGTATCCCATATGGTAACTCGTTGGTGACTCGTGGTTACTCGTAATCATGTTCCCAGTAAGGCACAAGCGGCTCCTGTTATCAATAGTATACATTAGCGCATGCGGAGAATTGGATTTGTTCTTAAAAACTCAAAATGGCTAGTTTTTATTTATTAAACATATAAAAATGAAGACATATAAAGAAAATATATCTAGTAAATTTTTATCCAAAACCTCCGAATATTCAAGACCCCTGAATATTCAAGACCCCTGAATAATCAAGAACCACGAATATGGACAAATTTCAAGTTTGGGCGTTCTACTTTACAATCCATTGTCCCAGTAGTAATAGTTTTCTCTTTTATACCCCTTACTCCGTTTTTTGGCAAATGAGGCTTAACCCCCCCCCCTCCTAGTTCAAACTAGCTAACAGCAAGCCAGAACTTAAATCAATTGGTTCTTATAAAAAGAGTCTTACACTTATAAAATGACCAGGATCCATACACTGGTAATTATTAATTTGCGTTCTGCATTCATCTTACTAATAATATTAGGACACAGCACTGCTCGAATGATCCCCCATCCTCAGATCACTTATCTATTCGAAATTCCCTTCATTTCTAGAGATTCTGGTTCTTCCCTCTCATCTGTTTCATTGGTAGCTGTGGAGTGCCTTTCTCATCCTCGATTTTCTCTTTCATCAACATGTCTTTATCATCGTTGTCTTCAGAAATACTTTGGTACCCATTCGGATCAGCCCATGATTGCTTCTTACCGGAGGCAAAAATCAAGAAAACCAGAGTTCCAAGCGCGTAAACTGCGGCTACCAGGAAGAATATTATTTGCCATTCTTCTCTAGTCTGGGTAGGGAAATATCATCCATTAAAAAGCTATACACTGCATGTGATGAATTCAGGCACTACAAATTTGAAGTGTGTGTGTGTGTGGAGTGCAAATGTAAGTGCATATATGTGTCGTTCTACAACAAAATTCCTTGCTCAACTTGAAGAACATCTAATTCCACCCGTTCCTGATCTTGATTATTCCGAAATAGCCTAAAACATTGAACAAAAATGTTTTCTTTGTGGATCAAGAAAATTATAAGAATTTCGCATAATATTAATAATATTAGAGTTACAGACCTCGTGTGTAGTGACAAATCCAACAACAAGAGGACCGACAATTCCTGGAATGGTAGCGAAAGTGTTGCTCATTCCAAAAAGGAGGCTTGCATAGCGCGGTGCTATATCAAGGTGATTGATAATGAAACCACTGTATGCAAAGCCATCGAATCCGACAGCCATGACTAAAGCAAACATGGCCATGTATTTGCTTGTACTGTACCCAACGATTATCACAAAAAGACCTTGAGACATGAACCCTGTTCAAGACAAAAGAGGACAGAGTTCAGGTTTTTAGACAAATAGTAATTTCTAAGAAGAAAGTTCCTATAAAACAAGTACACGGCTTGAAAATTTTAATGCTAGAGAAATAATAGAAATAGGCTACCAAAACGAAATCACAGGTCTAACAAAGCAATAGTAGTGGTCTACCAAGACAATATTACTGGTCCAACAAAATAACAATTCTGGTCTACCAATATAATAGAGTTGGTCTACCAAAACAATAGTAGTGGGCTAGCAACACAATATTACTGGTCAACAAAAATAACAATTCTGGTCTACCAATATAATAGAGTTGGTCTACCGAAACAATAGTAGTGGGCTAGCAACACAATATTACTGGTCAACAAAAATAACAATTCTGGTCTAAAAAAAGGATAGCATTGGTCTACGAAAACAATTGTTTTAGTCTACCGAAATAATTTTACTGATCTAACAGAAAAAGTTCTGTTCTAATAAAATATATGATTAATTGTAGGATAAATACATAAAATGATACAAAGGTTTACTAACCTATTGCAGTAAAAAGCTTTCTAACAGTAGTGGTTGACATTCTTCCCGAAGACCGTAGAAAATCTGCAAGCTGTCCCCCTAACTGAATCACTATGGTCATTATGAGATAGGGAAGAGCGGACAGAAACCCTGCCTGCAAAAAAATATGAAGTTTAATAACAAAGTATTTTTAAAAGAGCAATAAGACCCATACATATGCTTCATTATACCAATTAATTGTTTGAGCTGAAAAAACGTATTTTGTAACAGCGCAAATGTTTTATAAATTTTGACAAAAAGACAATTTCAATTGGCAAGAAGTAATGCCAAGCGTAGATGGCCTAACAAAGAAGTTACCCACAGGTTATTCTTATCGATGCTAGATAAGATGTTAGTAATGAATTTCGGACAAGGTGTCCATTAAAGATGATAGAATAGAACAGGTCTATTAGACAAAGTTCTTGACATACTTGCTGTCGAAGAAAAAGCCATTTTCAAACTCTGTGAAAAGATGACGAGCAAAACAAGTGGCTCAATATCTGAAATGTACCTTTTGTAGATCAAACTTTAGCATCTGCTTGAGATAAGTCGGAAGTGACGTAAATAGTGTGATAAAGCCCCAGTTCCCTGCAAAATGCGCGATCATGATTGCCCACATAGGGACAGATGTGAGCAATTCCTTCCACGGAACCGTTGTTAACTGAAAAATAAGGAAATCGATAGCTGCTATTTGACATTAGAGAACATTTGCCCTCAGTTTTGCCACGACAAAAAAAAATTAGAACAAAGTTTTAAATTTCCTAAGCGATGTAGCCTTTTTAGCTTCGGAATCTAGGTTATTCTAAAATTTAGTGCCCCTAGAGATAAATTATTTCTGCGCATTTTTCTGTAGAAGCTTTACGTCAGTGTCTGTATTACGTAGCTGCCAAGCTGCACTTTGAGAATTCCTTATGAACATCTCGCTCATATATTAGGGGCACAAGGACCAAGATACCGGGGGGCAAGAGGGGCCAAACAAAAAGATGTATCTCGGTCTATGGGTGGGGCAAGAGTGTTTAAAGACTTGTATACAGTTGTCCTGCTATCGTGTTCAATAATGTCACTCACTGTTTTACAGCCTAGATTCTCAATCAGGGGTTTGCTAGAGGAATCAAAACTGCCATTCGTTACGATCTAGCAACTCTGTTTTGAAGCTTCTGAAGTTCTGAGATTTCACTCACTTTTGATTCGGTCTTATCGTCTGATAATTCCTGTTTGATATAAGCAAGTTCCTTATCTGTAATCGTAGGATGATCGAAAGGAGAATCAGTAACCATCCAAAACCAAAAAACACTCCAAATAATTGCAAGAAGGCCTGCGAAGAATACAAACAAAAATCACAACATGCGATTGTACTCAATTAAAAGTGCTGTCTCATAAAACCGCCGAGGAGAGGGATTTTATCAATCAATGCAGTGCCATCATAGGCGTAGGAGACATAGGGGCTAGGAGGGCTGTAGGCCCCCCAATCAGGCAAAGTGGCATTTCATTCTCAATTCGGCCAGTTCTATCTCAGTGAAGCAACAAGATTTGGGCAAGATCGTACTAAACCCCTAAACGTGTAGCATCTACTACGCCCATGAGTGCTGCTCGAGTACCACACTTGAACCATAGAATCCAGGTTTACTATACGAGTTAGTAAATCATTGTATGAAGATGGAGAGTCCGACTATGCTAGTCGCAATACTTTCTCGTTAATTTTCTCTAGCTTATCCTGCCTGACTACCACATAGCCATTTCCTTGGCCAATAACTGTAAAGACATAGCATAATTGAATTCATAATTATTTTTTCTCCCATAAGTCCTGCCAATTTTTGGTCTAACAAACACAAACCTTATCGATATGAGCATCAAATTTTGAATCTTTTTCGATCTCATCACTATGCAAGGTAACATTTTTCTCTATCTTAGTTGCAAATTCTTTGTCAATTTCAAACTGACTTATGCATTTATCTTTGTTGACGATTGTATCTAATTTGTAATAATTCATCAATATTTGTTAAGGTGACAGATATTGTATTGCCATCAGCAAATTACATAAAGTTCCCTCACTGAGGCTGTAAAAATATCGTTTAGAAAAATATTGACGAGAAGAGGTTCAAGTAACTATCCAAGGAGCACTCCATGTCCAAGGAGCTTTTATGACATTTCATTGCTCTAAATGACTCTTTACTTTCTATTAAAAAGATGTTTTGTATAATTATAAGAAAATATTTTTCTGCATCATAGGCAGGTAGTTTGCTAAATAACCATTGTGTTTATATCTTTTGATTCCTTGTTTCTTGTCTTCAATAAGTCTAAAAAGAGTGTGCTTGGAAAAAGAGTGTTTGCTATATGCGCATAATTATTTATAATTTTTTTCCAGATATGCTGAAAGCTTCTGTCCTACTGTTTATTCAAATACCTTAGAAAGTGTTGTCAGTAAACTTATTGATATAATTTTCTTCATTGAAAGAATCTTTTTTCGTACAGATAGGTAAAACTGTCGCCTTTTTCAAGAAATTTGAAAAAATCTTATAATAATGCATTTATCTATGATGATGTTCAAGAGGGGCTGCAGGATGATACCAACTGAGATATTTTGATGTTGCATTTGTCATGTCATTCCCATGTGCCTTGTTGTGATTAATCTTCACAATAATTGGTCTTTGGCTTTTTCTATTGATCTGTTTAGAGCTCGAGGTAAAAATATCTTTTTGGAAGATTTTACTTTTTTCGATGCTTGAATGCTCTTTAAAATAATTTGCTACATCAATTACTGTTGAATTTTCAGTCAGGTCATTTTGGGTTGAAATTGTAGTTTGACCACTGTATCAGAAGCTTTGATAGTGTAGGAGATAAGCAGAATGAATGCCCAAATCGTGATAAAAGCATTAAAATTTGTACAAACATACAATTTGGCATACTGAAAAAGATGGGACCGGTACCCAGTACGAGAAATGTCCTTAAGAGCTATTTTTAGAACGACTCATTGTTCCCAGACTCCTAAATTGATTATCTCTATAACTTTGTTGAAAATAAAATCAGTGACATGAAAATTAGTATAAATGCTAATCATAACACGGAAATGCGATTTAGATTCACACCCATCGTCAAAATGCCCCCAAATGCTACTTTTAGACCATGTACTCCTTCCCAGACCTCTAGCACGCTCATTTCTACAACTCCGCTGAAACAAAAATCAATAGCAAGCAACTTTATTTAGATACTAATTACAACACACTGAAAGGATCTGGATCGACAAGCATCTTCAAAATGCTCCACATGCTGTTTTTAGAATGCTTAATTGTTCCCAGAACCCTACATTGATTATTTCTATTAAACTTTGTTGAAAATGAAATCAAAGACATGAAATTTAGCAGGAATACTAATCCTAACAAGCAAGAAATTTAGAATGATTTGGATTTAGACATTTAAAGGATTTACTTCGATCTCCATAATGCTACCCGAATGCTGTTGTTGGAATGTGTAATAGTTCCCAGATCTCTAAAGAGTTCTTCTCTGGAATGTCGCTAAAAGCCAACTAAATGTTATTAATCTTGTAAAAATACTTATTTGAAAGTACGATTAACACGATCAAATTAGCCTTGATCACAAATGATTTCGCGTTGGGAAGATAGTCTTCAGTACTCAGTTTGACGGAACACTTACATAAAGGCCACTCAGTTTGTAATGAGTCGAATCTTTGCAATCACGAGGAGGTAGATGGAAGCCAATTTTTGGTAGACTTTTTTATCATCGTAATTGCTAAATTTACATGCTTTAATATATCGAAAAGCTTTGGGTAGAGTTGGCTACTGGAAAAAAATAACAGGGGATACCGATCCAACATATTCATGTAGGCATCGCGAGATACTGTATTCCATGTTTCGGTATGCACCATCTGTTTTTGATACAGTTAAGTCGTTTGCTGCTAGAGGAAGACTACTGCGTGGCAGACATGGAAGTCTTTTCCTCATAGAAGTTAAGCCTTCGAGCAGGTCATTAGTGCTAACCGACAAAGACTTTGCATTCAGGAGCAGATCGAGGTTCATTGGTGCCCAAGCACTCATCGAACTGGGTGCCCCCTCCTTTTACCAATGAACAAAGGCTAAGAGAAGGGGAAGATTCAGGAGCGTTGTGGCTAGGCGGGAAACCGGTAAATTTCCCGGTGGGTCCCTTAAAAGTGAATTTTTAGAAACCCCGGAAAATATTTAATATGAAAAAAATCCTTGACGAGAAAATTCCTCATTTACATGTAGACTCAAATTCACAGTTCAGAATTAGAGGAGGCCAGCATAAACAAACAGGCCCGCGTGAAAGAGATGCGTGAAATATGAACAATGCCGCCGAGAGGGGGACAAGGAGGGGTAAACTGCCCCAGGGCCTCGAGGTCTTCTTAAAGCTTCTTGAAGCAAGGAAGTCCAATTTAAGAACTGAATTTCAACTAAAGGGCGATACATAAATGACGTCCTCGCAGAAGAGCAGGGAGGTTTACGGATTTGGTGATGGAAGGTGACACTTAGAGAGGGGGAGGGGAGAGGGGTTTCCGACTTTGGTGATGTCATCTTGGTAAAAGTAGGATCATCTTTTTCAAGGAAAATTGCATTGAGCTATATCTATAAGGACTAGTACGTAGGTTAGTTCATAGCAACAGGTTTATCTTCAGCAGAATATGAAGATACAAGAAAATTATCTTCGAAATCTTCATCAAAACTGCTTTATGATACCTCACAACTGCCACTATCATAAATCCTATCATAACCTTTTATCGCCAATTCAATCCTTGTTTTCATGTAAAAATTGGTATCTATCCAAGAAGCGAAATGACCTACAGCCAGTGTCGTAGCCTTGAAGAAAAATTATTATGCTATTTTGACTTCCGATAGAGGGTTATATTGAGATTTTGTAGACCATCTGATGATTCAGCGACCAACTCATCGAGAATTTGGGGTGTCACACTCCGTGGTAAACGACTGCAAAAAATATTCTGAAATGTATTTCAAGTCAATTAAAAGGGCATGGCGTGCACGTAAGTACTCTGTCATGTTTGTGTTTGTGTAAAGTGTGCACTACAGCATTGGATTTGTTCCATACTTCCTGCAGTCTTAAAAGAGACTATGGATAGAGAAAAGGGGATACACCCCAACAAATATAGCAGACGAACCTTTAAAAATGATAAAAACTGGCATACTTGTCATTTTTCATAGGTGCATAATTTCCAGGTACGTACCATTTTTGGCGACCTGTGGTTTGTGATTGGCCCCGCTATGATCATTTTGTCACGGCCCTTTTCTAGGAGCCACAACGCCTCTGGGGAAGATGATATCAGGTTTGTTGATTTTGGTTTTAAAGAAAACAGGTTATAAGAATCTGGGGTGCAAGGAGGACGTTCCAAAGAGTTTGAGGTTTACAAGCTCTACTCTAGGAAGGAAAGACGAGGAAGATTCAGAATATATCTTGGGGAATCAGTAATAAAAGATCAGATCTCCTGGTAGCGAGGTGTATGGAAGTAACTGTCAAAAAGGGATTGCTTAACAATAGAGCGCCGGGGAGAATGAAGTTGCAGAGATTTGTAAGGTTGAAGTTATTGATGAGATGAAAAGTATTTTACTGTAAGGATTCAGGTTTTGTCGAGAAGGCATAAAAAAGATTTGGAAGCGCCAACCCATGTATGAGAGCAATACACCAAGAAATCATGGCATTAGACCTATCAGAGAAAATGCTGCCAATCCACCTAATAATAGTGCGTTACAAACCATACATGTGGTGTTTTGGATGACGAAGTTTTCTGCTACACAAAATCAAAAACCTTAGAGGTGCAGGAGATCACTCTGCAAATACAAAAGAAGTCAATAACATCAAAGGTTAAAGATAACTACTTATACCAAGTGCTTATACTTATCTATTAGAATTTAGAGAAATAATCAAAGAAGGTGATGGGTATGTTCTTATTAATGCAGTAGCATATCACGGATACCGTACACATTACGCCTTAGACAGAGAGTTCACAGGAAAAATGTGACTTTGTTAAGGATCATATTGACCAACAGAGGCCGAAGTCTTCTTCAAGAAGCAGAAAATATACATCAATCTGTAATAGTTTTGTCAATTTTATTTTACATTTACTAGGGAACATAACCTAAACAAGAAACAAAATATTTCGATCAATTTACATCAGCGTTGCCAGTTTGACATTTTCCACCTTATTTTCTTTTCTTGTCACCAATTTCTCAACAATGTGATGCCCCCTTTGACTGTGATGCCCTAAGCACATGCTTAGTCTGCTTAATGGTTAATACGACCCTGCATGCGTTGATACAATGGTTCGTCACCAAAGTTTGCACATTGTTGGCAGTATACAAAGGAGGGTAAGTAGAAAGTTAAGTTAAACCCATCCCCAGTTTTGATATTTCAGAACCACTGCAATGACAGGTGCGAATTAAAGCCTGTTTGGCATTGATAACATTAGAATCTAAATCAAGTTGCTTGTTATTGATTTAATTTTTAGCGAAGTTGTAAAGATTAGCGTGTTAGAGGTCTGGAAACAAGTACATAGTCTAGAAATAGCATTTGGGGGCATTTTGACGATGGGTGTGAATCTAAATCACATTACCGTGTTATAATTATCATTTATACTAATTTTCATGTCATTGACTTTGCTTTCAACAAACCTTTAGAAATAATCAATTTAGGGTTCTGGGAACAATTAAGCATTCTAAAAACAGCATTTGGAGCATTTTGAAAATGCGTTTCGATCCAGATCCTTTCAGTGCGTTGTAATTAGTAGCTAAATCTGGGAAGGAGTACATGGTCTAAAAATAGCATTTGGGGGCATTTTGACGATGGGTGTGAATCTAAATCTCATTTCCGGGTTATGATTAGCATTTATACTAATTTTCATGTCATTGATTTTATTTTCAACAAAGTTATAGAAATAATCAATTTAGGAGTCTGGGAACAGTTAAGCATCCTAAAAATAGTATTTGGGGGCATTTCTCAGACTGGGTCCAGACCCCATCTTGTTCAGCATATCAAACCATGTAGCTGTGCAGATTTTCGTGCTTTTATCAAAATTTGCACAGGATCCTCTTTTCAGAGGCCTTGGCTTCTACACAATGTACAGTTACATTTTGCAATAAAGTTTTGAATCTTTACCAAAGAAGTAGAAAACAGCGGGCCAGGCCATCGCTCCCGACAATGTCATTCCAAGAACCGTTCCAGCAACTGTTCCTAAAAATATAGAAACAATGAAGACAGGTCAAAACAAAGCGTCTAAACAATTCCAAAATCAGTCTTAATTAACCCCCCGGCCCGCAACAAGATTTCAAGTGGCGGACTAAAGCGAAAGGAATTATGCAAAAAACTCGAAAGCGCCGCTAGCATCGTACATGGGTGCGAAAGATTTTTACGGAGAGAAAGCGGAAAGGAGAGTACCAGGTACTAATAAAGGAATTAAACTGCACGACCATGAGTTTTGAGCCCCGGTAAAAGGCTCTGTATCACACTCCGTTACCTTGTGACTGGTGATTCGCATGTGACAATTGCAGGTAGCGATCGTGTTGGTATTACAACAGTTTCGCGGATAATAAAAGAGACTTGCAAATCTATATGGGAGAGCATGCAAGAGGGGGGAGGGTTATAAAGGCACCGGACACACATGATGAATGGCTCAAGATTGCTGAAGGTTTGAGATTTGTTGGGACTTTCTCAACTGCATAGGCGCGATGGACGGCAAACATGTTGTCATCCAAGCACCCCCAAGATCTGGCTCCTCCTTTTATATCTATAAAAAGACCCATAGCATCGTATTGCAAGCAGTTTGCAATCACAAATATGAATTTACTTTGGTTTCAATTGGAGATACTGGTAGGGAGAGCGATGGCAGTGTTTTTTCTGCAAGTGACATTGGTCATTCTTTAACAAATAATTTATTGAACATTCCACTCTCACGAGCTCTCCCAAACAGTACTATCGAGTTACCCTTTGTTATTGTTGAGGATGAGGCTTTCCCTTTGAGAGTAAACATGATGAAATTAAGTTAAACAAGCTTAATTTTCGAATTGCAGTTCGCACAAAACTTGTTGTATTTTGATTTTTGCTAGAGCGGTTTTCTGTTTTGGCAAAGCCTTAAGGCTGTCTACCAAACCCAAACAGGAAAGTTCATCAGCATCTTTAGCTTCTTTTGGTCGGTTTACCCTCTGCAAAGTTTGCACCAGGGCGGTGTCCAAAAATTGACAGTTTCGATGCCTCTTCGCTCTTCCTTTTTTTTACACTTGGAGAATTGAACACCATAACATCTTGTGTCTCATCTTCTTGAGAATTTTGTTCATTTGGGATTACAATGTTGCTTTCAGTTTCTCTATTCACTAGCGTGTCTCTAAGAAAAGAGAGTTGCTCGAAAAAAATTTTTTTATTACTGTTTATATTCCCGTTTTCCACTTGTTACTGGGTTTTTCCCCTTTATACTGAGTTGTTCTCTTTGCTCCTCGTTATTTAAACATGGCGCAAACAAAAAGGTTTAGCTAAAAGGCAAAAAGCACGCTAACAGAGATTTCCAATCAGAACTTGCAAGCAAGATGTGAAGAACGACCAATTTCAGATTACATCCTGAAAGATAGATATCGATTGCTTGGTCACATATTACATTTATATATCGAGAAACCAGCAGTAAAGGCGTTGATATTCTACTTTGGAAGAGCAGAAAAAAGATTCAGTGGCAGACTGCGAGAAACTATCGTAGCATGTAGCAACATTAAACAAAGATATCATTTCCAATACCAACTATCAAGAACAAAAGAGATTTTGACCAGATGAGATCGACAGAACAAGACCGTAAAGCTTGGAGCTGGCAGAAACATTATAGAAATAAATTGCAGAATAGTTGAAGCAGAAACCACATTAAACCTTCATGACGCAACTGCAATTATGTTAAATATATATGTACACATTCCTAATTCATATATATATACATGCCATACCTGAAAAAGATATCGTTGACAGCCTGCTTCTTTCAATTGGTGGAGCCCATCTGCTCCAAATCGCATGCATGCATGGAAAAGTGACGCCCTGTGAAGTGAAGATTAGACTGTAGTTAATTGGGAAATGAAGAAAAAGACTACATTGGTCCCTCTGAGAAAGTGGGAAATTTTAAATGGGATACTGCCATTGTCAATAAAAGCTAACTAAAATCTAGATTACACAAAAAACTAGCGAAAGAAATACTTTCTAACTTAAAAAGTTTCAAAAGTTAAATAATTTGGAAAGTCAGGTTACCTGAGATAATCCTTGCAACACTCTAACAGCTATGAGAAACTTAATACTCATTCTTGCTGCTAATGGTGTTAGTAATGTAAACAGTCCTGTCATTAGAATACCTCCACCAAAAAGGTTTTTCCCACCGAAACGGGCTGCAAGATATCCAGAAGGTATTTGGGTGATGATGTAACCATAGTAGAAAGAGCTCAGGATGATACCTGTCAAGCCAAAAAATGAATTTATAATGAAAATAAAGGAAATCTGCACGAGATGCAGCCAAGCAATACCACATCCATCCCAATTTCCAGCTTTTGAATCATAAGGTATCATTAATACTCACATATATTAACATACCTGTCAAGCTACTAAGGTGTCCTGCCGTCAGAATTTGTGTTCTAAACTAAAATTTTGCGTAAAATCCAAATTGATAATTTAATGTAAATACCAAAAACAAACGACTCATTGTGAATATTACGTAATGAAAAACAGTAGAGTTTACAAAGATTCATTAAATGAACTGCTTATCAAAACTTTAATCTAGTTAGAAACGTTTTTACAAAATTACAATGACCAACATCCTTAAGTTTCAAATTTCAATCTTTGTCAAAAAGAAAATGATTATCTTACTGGTTAGCCAGAACGTTCTTGTAAATGAATATGGCGCGATGGAAATACTTCATAATTTTTAAACAGACGTATTCATGTAGCAAAAAACACATCGGAAGTGGAGAAAAACGTGATATTTTCAGTTTACGCCGTAAGACCTTAATATCACCGACGTTGCAAAAGACATACGCAAAAACCTGAAGACCTGACAGTTATGTATTAAGCATTAGTATCTACCCCTAGGCGTTTTCAAGGAACAGGCATCTAACTCCGGAAGTATTTCTGATCTGTAGGCAACATTAATAAAGTTCTTGCAATAATACTTTGCATTTAAATCTCAGGATTGACACCAGAAAGAGGTGTAATAAAGTGGCAGCTGCCACTTACAATTCAGAAAGAGCAATGCAATGTTTTGGAAATAACATACTATTGAATAACATACTACAGGCATTTTTTCACAATAAATTCAAGTACCTTGTTCTTTTGTGTTCCAAGAAAAGTCTGCTGGCTCCTAGCGAAAAGATTTGCAGACCACTTAGCTTATATTCAAGTTTAAAGTAAATCAGAAATGTTGAGAAGACAAAAAGACATTTCAAGCTTTCGTTAAGATAAATTATCAGATGATATGAATTGGTTCAAGCTATAAAATTTTATGACAGTACCCCTAAACAAGTAAAGAATGTTTTAACTGTATAATCGCAAAATCTGAATTCTCACTGGTTATACATCTCACTGGTTAAACAAATCTATTGTACCCTTGAATTGGTTTTAGATTACAAGTTTGAAAATAGCAAACTGTGCAAATTTAAAGGAAATTTCATGAAATGTTTACTTTCAACATAAATATGAAAAAAATGCTTCAAAGCAAAAACTCGGGGTAAGTAAGTTAAAGAAAATGAACCTACTGTAAAAACAACATAGCCAGAAGTGCTGGTTATCGTTTTGTTTGAAACCATGGCAACTAAGGCAACACTGAGATTGACTCGTAACGAATAGAGATTTAACAATCCCAAAAAGCTTAGGATTGCCAGCAAATATCTTTTGGGTAACCAGCTGCATGTGACTCTCCATTTTTTACGGTGTTCTTTCATTTGTTGCTCACTTGGACTGTCCTCAATAACCGAGTGATCCATAATGCTTTGAGCAGATGGGTTACTTTTTGACAGGTTTTGCCTAAATATAATAAAAAATTGACTTTTGAATAACTACTAATAAGTAAAGGCTTGAATGTAAAAGAGTGTACAGACCAACATTTCAATAAAAACCAGAATAATTCTAATTAGTGAATTGCAGCCACAAATACATCCTACACATTATGGAAAGAGCAATTTCTTTTTAAATTTTCTTTAAAATATAAAACAGTTATGGTTTTCCCTTTTGATAGGGCCAGTGGCTCTTGTTTTTTACAATTTCCATCTTTTTTCTTAGGTGTGGAACCCTTTTTGGCTAACATAAGCGTGGGGCCTGGGGCCATGGCCTCCCTTAAAACCAGCACTGGATAGGGCCAAAAATATTAGGAACTTGTAGTAGCACTGTACGTATTGTTATCTTATGCAATACTGTAGAACTGTATTGTAGAACGTCAATTGAAAACTGTTTTTCGAAATTCCATTGAAACCTACAGTTGTTGAACAAAAAAAGATCAGGTTAAGTTTTTCTCTCAGAATGAAACGTTTGCAAGCTGAACAAATTTAAGCCAATCCACAAGAAGACTTGTCGATGAAATACATCGAAGGAATTTCTGATAACACTTAATCAACCAGTCAATTCATTTTGAAACAGTAAAGATTTTACAGGCAGGATAAAATACCAAGTAATCAAGCAGAAGCATGGCTTTTTAGACTTTATTCAAAGAACTCCATGTTTTTGGCTCAAGATCACTCGTACAAGTCGTGTGCTAAAGCTGTACAGTGGCGTTTCTCAGGGAGGGGGCAGGGGTTCACGGCCCCCTGGAAATTTTCATTAGCCCTTGTTTTGCCCCTCCCCCCAGTCTTTTCAAAAGTTTCAATTAAAAATTCAATGTTTTCTTCCGAAGCTGTTCAATCTTTTTTTGACTTTGTTAGTGTTGCTCTCTTTTCATTTTCCTCAATGCTATCTTTATTGCATTTATTTAACAAATTAGGGGCCCCGATAACCGTTTTGGTTGTAACCGAGGTGGAAATTTATGGATTTTTGGGAACTTTCTAATAAGTTACCAAGTAAAAACCAAGAGTTACCAAGAGCTCTGTAGTTACGAAGAAAAACTCATTCTTGACAATCATTTAAATTCTATATTTGCTATATATTATCACGAAGATCCACCTTCTTGCGGTGAGGTGCGCAGGATCAGCCCATTACCATCTCAGTATACCTTGGCAATCTACTATTGCTTATCAAAGTTGCATGACTTGAAATTTTGTATAACAGAATGATTTGCTTGATTTCATGGAGGTTGGATATAAGACATAACTACTATGGAAAATTTTACCAATCAACCTCACAAAGCTATTAGACTTTTATTTTTTAGAAGTTTAGTTCTTCTGTTGAAAACCATGTACATGGTGCATTTTTGTTAAACAGATAAAACTCACTGGAGTAACAGAACAAAGTTACTTTTAGTCATATATCAAACGGTCCTGAACCTTTAGGGCCCCCAGCAACAACTTTTCTTTGTTATTGTCCCTAGGGGACACAGCTGCTCCTTACTAGACAGGGAATTTTCTGTAACAATCTAGCAAACTGGGTAACCGAAATTTTTGAAGTGGATATGACTTCTATGATGGTTGCTCGTCAATTTAAGCCTTGGGTATATTGGTGGTTATTTAACATCCCTGTCCTAAATTCCTTGTTTATACACCACAAATAAAACTATTTGGCATAATAATAACAGCCTTGATAGAGCTGTACCAAGGACACACTTATCTATAGAGAGCTAAGAACCGGTGCCTTGTAGCCAGCTAATTTTGAGCCACCACGCCACTACATTACATTATACAAGTTCCCAAAGTAATAGCTGGCGTCTGCTCCTATAACTGAAAGTTTGGCTCCCGGAGGTAAAGGTTGGCATTCATCAAGGGTTTTTTCTAAGCCCTTTGCTATTTATCATCGCTTCGGAAGCACTGTCTAGAGGGAATTCCGTGTTGCCTGCCTATGAGAGCCTCCAGAGATGGAGCTAGCCAAAAACCTTGTATTGACAGGATCAAAGAATTGACTACGGTCAATAATGTAATTGACTACGGTAATTGTATTGACTACGGTCCATAGGATCACGTTAACCGGTTTTACCACGCCCGTTGGCCCGTAATTTGCTTGTGAAATTTGAATTCTTTTCGAATTTTTTTGATGTGAAAACCGCTGGCAAAACATGGTCTATCCATCAGAGTTTCTTCAAATTACTTAAAAATGTAGAACCGGATTTGTGAGGCTCTGGTACCCTGGGTATAAATCTGTATTCCCACCACAAAAACAAAACGACCCTTTTGAAGATTGAAATGTGTGAACAAATAAAAGAACATTCACTTTTAAACACGTAACAATAAATATGAACAGTAACAAGAAAATTTGTGATTTCTTTCTTCTTCCATTTCTTTATAAACTTTGATCTCGGAAGAGGATTTCGCTTTTGTATTTGAGCCAGTTTGGTATTGAAAGTTTCTTAACATTATGTGGTTTATAACCTTTTGTGGTTTTGCTTAAAACATCCATAAGACTGATTTTGTCTGAAATTTTGTTTGTCCAAAATGCCAAAAGTATGCCTGCAGTTTATTGTCTGAAAATCTATTCGCTGAAAATGTTTGTACTTACTGCAGGTGAATCTTGCAGTCACCGTGCGAGATTGCTTCTTCTGCTTAACAATTTGACGGGGACTTGCTTTTTTTAAAATAAAAAATGTAGGCTCGAAACTTGAAGAATACAGAAAAATAAGGCATGCAATGCAATTTTAAATGCAATTATAATTGGTTTCTTGTGCCAGAATCATGTGTACTTTTTAAATTATGCTCAAAAGCACGTTTTAGAGAAGAAAATTGTAATAAAATTGATGAAACATATCGCTCCGGCCCATCCAAAACCATGGGCGTTGCTGGTGAATAAAAACTATTCGGTCTTCAAGGCGCTACGCCTTGATTCGGTCTCCATCTTCAATGGTTAATTATTCATCAAAAAATTGAGTTATTTCTCTTTTTCAACAAAATTATACGTTTTATATGACTTAGGAAGTGAAAGAAAATTCGAAATGTTCCCTAAATAATAACAAAGTGCAGAAACCGACTGTAGAGTATGAACAATAGTGGAGTAGTAATTTGCACAACACACTAAAAGAACAAAAGCAATTCATCTTGATAACCCTTCGAGATCTGTTGCTCATGCAAAGCACACAAATACACGCTTGTAGTTATACCATACCTTTAATGCTATTTTCATCTGTACTGCCTCATTATTTGTCCTCTGTCCAGTGATAAAATATTTTGGGTTGTTACAGTTCATGATCTTTCTTTGTGATTGTGACTTGGGCTCATTGCCATTGTGGCATGTGATAAAGACAGCAAAAAAGCAACGGTCTGCCGACTTTTACGTGAATCATTATTTCGAAAATACAATGAAACATCAGAATGACAATGGGTGAGGTTTACCTTATATTGTTCTTCTTCCCAGTTAGATGCTGTACTGCTTCTCAACTCCTGTCTCCATTCCGCACACGAATTTATAAGTGGCTCTGGTACCCCGGGTATTGTTAGATGTTGCTGTCTCTAAAGCTTGATTTAAAAATCACGGGTTATTGGCTAAATTTCGGGTAGAGGTCTGCTGTTAGTACATTAAAACTTGTAACGTTGGCTAGACTAATTTTTGCGAAAATAAAACCGTTGGCTAGACCAATTTCTACAAAAAGACACTTTTTGCATATAGTCCTATATTGAGAAGCGATACAATTTGCTAAATTCATTTTCAAGCCATTCGTGTTAGCAGCTATATCAAAATTGTTGGTTTGAAATCGGAAATGTCAAGATAAAACATCAAACAAAGTAATAGCTAACAGATAATTACAGATAAAGGCAAGTGAAAATATTTAGCTACCAATCATTCCAAAAATCTTGCAACCCTGAAAGTGTAAAGTCACGATATACTCCAAAATGATAACCACAGATGCTGGTGTGAATTGTTTGCATTCGGTAGTGATAGACAACGGATCAATGGAAACAATGTTTTTTTATAGAAAATATCAAAGTTATGCCAGAGTTATGCTGAATCTCAAATTATGCTAAATGGTGATTTTTGGCGATTATTTTGTCAAAAGGATAACATTATGCTGGATCTGGTCACACCAGTGTTTCCATTTTTCAAATTTTTATTTTCTTAAAGCGAGGCTGAATTTTCTCAAAATTCCTTTAAACTCTTTAACCAGAATTTTGTATTTTTTTTGTTTATATCCTTGTTAGTTTT
The DNA here is from genome assembly GCF_013076305.1 of Rhopilema esculentum. Next base: position 3,835,247 of record NW_027019322.1, read on the forward strand.
ATCCCATAATGATACGAAACAGCTAAATAATCATCATAAATTACAAAGGTTTCACGTCAATCAAGCATCTGGCTCAGATATTACTGATCTTTGCATGATAAAATATATCATATTTATGCTAATTTTGATTTTTAGCGATTATTGATAAAATTATATAAAATGAATATAAGGCAAGAAGATTAATTTATGTCATAGAGATCAAGTCTACAATTCGGTTGTAAATTTTATCCAAAGTTTTATTTTATCAGCCTCAGTTGCTTTTCCATCAATTCTCCTATGCAGGGCAATCATCTCTTTTGAAGGTTATAATGAAGCAGCCTCGTGCGATCCCTTGTTTTCAGAAAGTACTTCGTCTGCATAAGAGCAAGAAGATATTCATGTTTTTGCGGTATGCGATGATCATTCTTAATGAGCTTCAACTGAATAAAAACTCTTTCGACCAAAGCATTAGAAAATGTAAATGACAGAAGTTCTGCAATGAATTTAGGCGAGTTTGTCTGTAAAAGTGTGCCAGCACTATTGGTGTCCTTGAAAACATTGTTCCAATAATCTTGGCATTTCATCTCTCCACTGAGGCTGGCATTGAGGGCGTGAGATCTTTACTTCGCATAAACTCTCTTCAAGGAGGCAACCTGAATACAGTGAGAGAAAATATAGGGGTATGTATGGGGGGCTCAGGCCCCCCGAATTAGCGATCTCATCGGAAATTTCGGGCTTTCGTCGGATAATTGACAAATGTTCAATGTGTCGAAAGCCCATCCAAGACACATCTAGTTTTTACAGCACGCGATTGCTGCGGCAGATCCCATCAACCGCTGTAAAATGAGCAAAATTGGCCCACAGCCCCTCCAATACTATGTTTTGGCCACAGCCAATGAAATGTCTCAACGAAGATTTTCAACATCAAATAGCTGAGCAGCACAATCTTCTAACAAATCAATCTATATCATACCGCCACGACCGGTCAAAAAAACTAGCGATTCTTCTTGCATGATTACACCATCTCTATGGATTACACCGACCTGTGATAATTATGCAAACAATTATATTCAATCCTCGTACGCAACTATGCTCTCGGTTACACAGACCCTCTACTTCCAAGTTAGGGGTCTGGAGCACAAACTAGGCAAAACTTTCTCATGTTACTTTGAAACAGGGGGTGTGTGTTCTTCCGCAATAAAGGAAGCTGGGGGTGTGCCGCAAGCAAGAGTATACTTTTTCGGACTTCTTGTCTAGCCAAGGGTATACATTTTTGCAATTGCTGTTGTTGCTGTTGTTGTATTCTTATTTTAAAATCGAAAATATAAATTTTAAGCTACACAGCCGTAACTTGTCTAATTCGATTATTTACAAAATATACAAATTAAATTAACATTTTTTAATAGTTTTTAAATGATGATTAAATGAAATTTAATCAGAGTTAATTTCACGAGGGGCTTTTGAGCTTTAACTAAATTGCATTAGATTGTTGTTATTACTATTTCGTTATGTTTTCTTGTGCCACGCTTCCTCGCTTTTTGCTTGTATCTGCTCTACTGGTTTATGGACAATGCAGGGAGTCTTTCGGTCTCCTGTGAATTTGATTTGTATAACTAGGGTAAGATGTGTGTTTCGTGGCGTTTTCATCCCCCTGGTTAATCTTGGGGTATTTAAGATTTTGGCATAGCGTGGGTCTCATCTTGCTTGGTGAAGTCACAATACAACTAGGCTGTTTCATCGTATTTTCCCAGCCCTCCCTCCCTCATTTTGTTTCTTTATGCTAAATGCCTTTTCAGTATAACTTTTGTTTTTCAGTAAATGCGTGTTGATTTTCTTTTATGGCATCGTTAAAACCACTCATACCTTTAGGCATCTTTTATGCTTCTTAGAGTTTTCGGATGCTATTAGGTAGGACTGGTGCATCGGCTATTAGTGGGGAAAAGAAGCTTTTCCTGTCCATTTCCTACCAATTATCAACCATATTTGGGGGTTATTGTGTAACTTCCCTTAGTGACCCCTATATGGTAGGTTGAGCGATTGGCGCCGATGCACCAACGGCCCAACTCGCTCTCGATGATGTGGGAACGTAGCCTCATGACTGACCTTTCTGATGTCTATGGCAGTTTTCTGAGGGAGCTTTATGCCCTTTATGTTGGATTGGTATTCCCGAGTTAGTAAATTAAACACAAATTTACAATAAAATCATTAAGTTTTGCATACGTTGCATGTACAGGTTGCCCCGTCCCAGTTTCTAATTAATCTTTTGAATTGGATCAGATTTTCTGCATATTTTATTTCCTGCGGTAAGCCATTCCAAATTTATGGTCCGAGGGACCTGAGTCTGTTTGTACCGAAAGTTGTTTGGTTGGGCCTGTAGTGCTACAAGTCTTGTGGACGACGTGAGGATCGAGCAGAGGTTCTTTGTTCGAAAATATTTTGCATGAATTCAGGATTTAACTATTTTACAGTTTTGAAAATTTCAATACAGAGGTTCCTTTGCCGATTTACATGCATTGTGCATTTTTGTGATTTGCAAAGCAGATCTCTATAAGATGAATCATGGTCAACGTAAAGGAATCGTAGGGCTCGTTCCTGTATTTTTTCGATCTTCTCCATAGATCTAGCCGAGGAGAAGAAACACACTAAAGGGCAGTAGTTAAAGTTAGGGAAAAGAAAGCTTTGGACCAATACCTTTTCTCATCAAAGCCAATGAAAGATTCAATTCTTTTGAGCACATTTAGCTGGGTTGCTGCCTTTTTACAAAGTTGGGATATGTGAATGTCAAAATTAAGTTTGTGATCTATAGTTACGCCAAGCAACTTTACTGAAGCTTCAGAATTTATAGTTTTTCCATGAATAGAAATGTCCAATGGTACTTTTTTATCCTTTCTAACTAGAATAGCATGAAATTTGTCTGGGTTAGCAATCATTTCATTCTGATTGAGCCAGGCAAGGGCGATGCTTGCTTCTTTTTCCAAGACGTTAATTAATTGAGGCAGGTGTTTTGAAAAATATGTTTAAGTGTTGTCATCTGCGTAATTCACAAGAGAAGCCTTTTTAATGAAATAAAACAGGTCATTAATGTAGAAATTGAAAAGAATAGGGCCAAGGACTGATTTTTGCGGTACCCCCGATATAACAGATTGAAAATCACTGTAAGTATCATTTGTACGAACTGCTTGTAAGCGCCTTTTTAAATAGGAGTAAATAAGGACTAGAGAACTTTCATCAAAACAATAAGCATGAAGTTTTGCAATAAGAACGTCATGCGGAATACAGTCGAAGGCCTTTGATAAATCCATCAGTACTGCTCCGACAATGTAATGCTCCGACGAGTCCATTTATTAGAACAGATGTAGCCCTATCATGTTTAAAAATATGCTTAACGTGGATATATTTCATCTCTTCAATTTTTACAGTTATGATAAAGTACATAATATTATGGACCATTAATTTTCGTTTATTTTCAAAAATCGTTAAATAGATACACTGTAGTTGATATCACTGGTTTTTACAGAGCCATGTGAAAAGCAAGAATCAAAATGCGAAAAAATTCAAAACTTCTTACCAAAGTCGCTCAGATTAAAGAGGCTATAATATAATGGTGTCAATTCATATTCTATAGAATTCCAGTCTGCAACTGTGTATGTAGTTAATTTCTTAAAGTAGTACGTCACATAATAAAGGTTAAACAGTCAAGGTGAATGGTGAACCGGCCAAGGTGAAAGGTAATAGGGCAAGGGTGAAAGGACAATATGATGATACGATGTCAGTAATTAATCAAACTACATTCAGCTAAGAGACATTTTTGGAGAACGGTACGCTTTCAAAATCGTGTTATAAATCTTCCAGTTCTGTTTGCTCAAAATATTCAATTTGTAAAACATACCTTTTTTAGATTCTGCGAAGTTGGCAGAAAAACCTTTGGACTGCGTTCCATATTTTGAAGAAGTCTTAAATACGACAAAAAATTTGTTGCTGTATGACCGGTAAGTCCTTGGCCCTTGACCACAGAAAGTTGCTTTTAAATTATAAACCTCCATGTTTTCTTCAAAAATTTTGACTGAATCATCATAACATGTCATTGTTTCGTGGATTGAAAAGATGGGAAAGTTGATTATTATTCCATTTTCAGGCTGAACAGTTATTTCGTAGATGCATTTTTTAATACTCGAGTGATTGGTAGCTGGGTGAAATTAATTTGCCATAGATGCAGCATATATTTAGGATATCATCCTATTTGATTATAGTATGTTGCCTCTTCATTATCAAAAGACTGGGTGTTGTGAATATGCTGCAGGGGATTAAAAAAAATGAACAATTCACCAAGATACCCCACGCTTCTAGATCAGTCTATAATTTATGCATTCAGCTAGATTTCCCTCTAGACGAATTCTACAGATTCTGTAGATTCTACGCTTGTCTGCAAGTGTAATGTAGCCACTAAATCCTCTACTTGTAATGGAGCCATCGGATTTGAAAACCAACAAAACCTGACTCTCTTTTGACTCCCATACTGTTTTCGGTTGGTATCCGCACAGTGTTTCTTGCAGGGTGCTGTTCTCGTAAATTTTAACTGAGTCTTCAGCACAAAAAATTCCAGTCTGGAGCAAAAACTTCTCGAAATGGATTCTTACAATCTTGCCATCAGGAACTCGGATGTGGTATCGACAAGAGACAATGCTTGGGCACTGGTCTGGATAACCGGGCGACGTAAACATTGTAGATGTTTCAGTTAAGCTATAATTGCAGGCTAAAGAAGAAAAGAGGAGTTGAAATGATGGCTCTGCAATGCTAAGAAGACTTAAGGGATAAAGAAGACAGGATCTGGGGACAAGGAATCATCAACAGAGAAGGCTCACAAAAGAATAGCCATAATAAATCAATCAGATCAAACAAGCCACAAGAAAGTTTGGGAGAACTATTTACACGTGAGATGGCAACCTGCAAAGGGCTGAAGGACTGTGGCCTCCCCTAGCGCTTTCAAAGTTGAAATTTCTAAATACTTCACATACGTTTTGCATTTTTAATTAGCTGCTTATACTTGAGCAATTTATTTGGCCGATGGAGGAATATTTGTAGACCATTTTTTTATAAACCAATTCAATTACAATCAGAAATACTACATAACTATACTCTAAAACAATATCTACTTTACAACTCAGATACGATGAATGACTACACTCGGGATAAAGCAAGCGGAGTATTATTGAAAAATTTATGGAATTTAATGAAAAATTAAAAAAAAAGGACACAACAATAGGGCAGCTATAACTGAAAATTTTCCCTACTTCGTCACCAGTGCGGTCATTTACAATTTAGAATAACATAATGCAGAAATAGAAAAATATTCCCAACTTAATTAAGGTATTGACACATTTAGACATCAAACAATACAGGACGATACCACAAGGGTGTGTACATGCACATCTCCTTTGTAGCCAAACAGGAAAAGATCAACAAAGAAACACAAAAAGGAGGAAATGGGAAAAGAAAAGAAAAAGAGGAAGGTGGGATTTGCAGCTACCTTACCAGGTCTTGAAAATAAAAACGAAAAAATGATCATGCGATTTATTAAGCAAAAGAAGTAGTGAAACCAACTCATTCTCATATAAACTGTAAATATTTAAATCGTAAAACATGGATATGTCCGATACTTTGTCAAGGAACGGGCCTCTATGTGTTGAGTGTTCATGGCAGAGCAGCAAGAAAAGGGCGGTGTCTTCTTCACCGTCATTAAACATGCACATCGGGTCGGTTGTATCATTAAAATTATGCCTAAATTAAGGTTCATTCAAATAACTAAGACTAACTTTTAGGTGGGTAAGATATCTTAACCCATCGGGATCGTGAATGCCTCCTTTCTCTTTGGGCCTTATTAGGCTTAACAGCTTGGATTTAATAATTGACAAAGAAGGTGATGGCATACCGTAAAAACCAGACCCTTTAGGCCAAAGCGAATTAGATTTCAAATTACTACACAGCAAATTAAATTTACAGTTTTTATGTATTTACAATCATGATTGAATCGTATTTTTCATTTTCTGAGCGAGGTATTACAGATATTTCAATCATACTTTTACGGCCATACTGTTCTAGATCATCGATCGATTTCGCTTTCTGTAAATCTTTTTTTTATAGGTCTTTCACTCTCTTTAATAGAAGTTCATTTTCGGCCTTCAGTTCTCCATTGGCTTTTAAAGCGTTCCCGACTTGTTTCCTGAAGGATTCATATTGTTTCGACCGGAATTGTTGGGTTTTTCAATCTCGGTAAGTTTTCGTTCGACCGAAGAAAGACGAGTGGATAATGCTCTTTCTATTTCTAAACGCCCTGATTGTTTGAGGTCAGGTCTCTACCTCTCTCGCCGGTAGCTGTTTTCCTATTTGACCCAGAAACTGAGAAGGAGAGCTCTCTGTGAACAAGAGCCTAAATTTGTGTGATTCATTGTCTGATATGAATTAATCTAGTGATATCCCTTGATTCTAACAAGCAAAATGAATTAAACAACAGATTGGATGATTTTACGTGCAGAAATGAGGTTAGTTCTCTGTTTCGTGTCTTTTCTTTGCTGTTTTTGAAGATTTCCCTATTTGACCCCTAATGGCGATTTTCCTATTTGACCCCGAGCGTGTCGATCAATCAGCTGATTTATTTCGAGAAATCTGGTAACCTCGGTGCAGGATGTTTGAAATTTGAATTGATATGAAGAAAGTATGTAATTTACTTTGCAATTTCTATTTTTTTTTAATCAAAACGATGTTTTTTGACGAGTTTTGTCTAATTGCTCCCGTAGCTATGAAGGAACCACGCTTCAAGCTAACGTAGAAGAAAAACATTGCCTTTTAACTGCTAAAATTACCGTAGTCGAATTAAAAAAGCATTTCAAAGGTAGATTGAAGCATGCCGAATCCGATTCTGTGGTTTTTTTTAAGATACCAGTCCAATTTTTGGAGTTATTAACGATTTCCCTATGTGACCCCGTTCCCTATTTGACCCCGTCCCCTAATTGACCCGAGCGCTGCCAACGCTGCTCTGTATTTATGTCATGTCCTTCCTGTCCTATAAATACCCTACTAGACTTTGTAAAGTGCAGTATTGGTTAAGTATGTTTTAAAAGAAGATCTGTAAAGTTTAGTGGCATGCTTAATACAGGGCCGGCGAAACGTATTTGAAAGTGGAGGGGCCAAAACGTCAAAGTCTTGAAAAGGTTTAGGAAAGGCCGCCACCATGGTTGGCGGCAAGAAAAAATTTAGAATTATGGTGTTTTAGGGATGGCCAGAAACTGTATCTAAAATGAATTTTGACTGAAGGTGTCGCATAGTCCCGTCAATTGTGATGTTAACTTGAAATAGAAAAGTTTTGCAAAGTTTTAGAATAACCACTATCATATATATAGCTTGTGATGTTACCTTTTTTAGATATTAAAATTACCCGAAATAAGATGAGGGAAAAAATAAATGAAACACGGATCAATAAAAAATATTAACATTGAAATATGAACATAAGAACTATCAACTAAAAATAGAAAGTTAAGCAATTTTGTACAGCTAAGATTTTACTTTGTAACATCTGATCTTAACTTTTTCGGAAATTAAGTGCTTTAGCAAAAATTTGAAAAACCTTCAAACTGGTCTTTTCAAAATGAGTTCACATATTTTCTCTTTCATAGTAGCGAATGGATTATCCAAACGATCAAGCTCTAAAGTTTTCTTGATGATATTTTTTCAGAACAAATCTGCCCATACTTTATTTGTTGTATCTTCAGAAAAGTTCTTTCCAGCTGTTTCTTTTTCTTCAACAGCTGATTACTTTCTTTTTTTAATGTTTCTGAGAAAATTTTCGTTAACAAATAGACCTTGTGTGCCAGGTTTAGGCAATGGAAAAAACGAAACTCCATCAATTTGTGCTGGCACCAAGTTATTCTGGACTAGATTTCTCGATCTATTTGCTAAGCCAAGCTGTTACTCTTTGTAAAACTTTGACAATGGCAGATTTTTTCGATCTAGTTCCCATATTCAATTTTATTATGTCTTCTATGGTAAAGACATAGCAACCAAGGTAAACACATTTAAGATAATACTAGGCGAAACATAATCATATGCTACATCTATTTTCACTTTTGCCTAAAATTTGTCTTTTGATCTGCAGAAAAGTAGGGGGCCATGCACACTAGCTTTCTGGGGTGGGTACTTATTCTGAAGCAAAAAAATTGTTAAAAAATGGCTTAGTACATCTGCCAGATCTTCAACCCTTATTAATTCCAGTCTAAATGCTTGGGCTGACTCTGCTTTATTTTTATACACAGGAGGTATTTGCCAGTTATCAAACATAGTTATATATGCAATTTTGAGACATGGGCATGCAAAGATCAAATTATGTTTTACTTAGCTATTGTTAAACTTGCTTCTAAAGCTCCTGCATTCACAAATTAGACATAAATTTTCAAACCTTATTCCATTTTGTGATCAGATAAAGGCTGTCCTTAAAAACAAGTGGAGAAAGGAAGTTGGACTGTATTTCTTCATAGGTCTACTTGTATTAAATTTCTTTTGAGAAATTAGAATGATTCTAAACCTTAAGTGATTTTCCATAAAAGAGTGGCTTTTACAGATCAAAGGACAGCAGTATGTCAGTGATAGGGGTCTAAATTTCAAACTGATAGTCAGTGAAAGAGGTATATTTATGAATCCACCATGGACAAGAATGTATGTGATATTGCAATTCAAGTGCACCCACGGGGATTGCCAATTCTTGCACATCTTTTAGCAAACAAATTGAACAAGTGATCTGGAGCCAAAAACATGGAGATCTTTGAATAAAGTCTAAAAAGCCATGCTTCTCCTTGATTACTTGGTATTTTATTCTGCCTGTAAAATCTTCACTGTTTCAAAATGAATTGACTGGTTGATCTTTGATGTATTTCACCGACAAGTCTTCTTTTGGATTGCCTTAAATTTGTTCAGCTGGCAAACGTTTCATTCTGAGAGAAAAACTTAACCTGGTCTTCTTTTGCATACTGCCTGTAGGTTTCAATGGAATTTTGAAAAACAGTATTCAATTTCATTCTACAATACAGTTCTACAGTATTGAGTAAGAGAACAATACGTACAGTGCTTCTTGATTTCTCTACAACAAGTTCCTAATACTTTTGGGCCTATCCAGTGCTGGTTTTATGGGGGGCCATGGCCCCAGGCCCCATGCTTATGTTAGCCAAAAGGGGCCCCACACCTAAGAAAAAAGATGGAAATTTTAAAGAACAAGAGCCCCGCAGATGTTTTTAGCCTTGGGACCCGCAGTCGCTAAAACCACCACTGGCACTATCAAAAGGGACAACTGTCACATTTTAAGTTTAAAAAAGGTATAAAAAGAACTTGTTATTTCCTTAATGTGAAGTATGTATTTGTGGTTGCAGCTCACTGTTTAGAATTATTCTCGTTGAGATTGAAATGTTCGTCTGTGAAACTCGTTTACATTCAGGCCTTTACTTATTAGTAGTTATTCAAAACTTAATTTTTTATTTGATTCAGGAGAAACCTGGCAAAAAGTAACCCATATGCTCAAAGCATTATAGATCACTCAAATATTAAGGACAGTCCAAGTGAGCTACAAATGAAAGAAAACCGTAAAAAATGGAGAATCACATGCAGCTGGTTACCCAAAAGATATCTGCTGGCAATCCTAAGCTTTTTGGGATTTCTAAATCTCTATTTTTTGCGAGTCAATCTCAGTGTTGCCTTAGTTGCCATGGTTTCAAATAAAACAATAACCAACTCTTCTGGCTATGTTGTTTTTACAGTAGGTTCATTTTCTTTAACTTACTTACCCCAAGTTTTTGCTTTGAAGCATTTTTTTCATATGTATGTTGAAAGAAAACATTTCATGAAATTTCCTCCAAATTTGCACAGTTAGGTTTGCTTTTTCCAAACTTTTTATCTAAAGCCAATTCAAGGGTATAACAGATTTGTGTAAACTTTGTGGTGGTCTTCTGCTTACAGAATTCAGATTTTGCATTTATGCAAATAAAACATCCTTTATTTGTTTAGGGGTACTGTCATAAAATTTTATAGTTTGAACCAATTTATATCATCTGATAATTTATCTTAACGAAAGCTTGAAATGGAGTTTTGTCTTCTGATCATTTCTGATTTATTTTAAACTTGAATACAAGCTAAGTGGTCTGTGAATCTTTTTGCTAGGAGCCAGCAGACTTTTCTTGGAACACAAAAGAACAAGGTACTTGAATTTATAGTGAAAAATTGCTTGTAGTATGTTATTCAATAGTATGTTATTTCCAAACATTTTATTGCTCTGAATTGTAAGTGGCAACTGCCACTTTATTACACCTCTTTCTGGTGTCAATCCTGAGATTGAACTGCAAAGTATTATTGCAAGAACTTTATTAATGTTGCCTACAGATCAGAAATCCTTCCGGAGTTAGATGCCTATTCCCTGAAAAAACGCCTAGTGGTAGATACTAATGCTTAATACATAACTGTCAGGTCTTCAGGTTTCTGCGTATGTCTTTTGCAACGTCGGTGATATTAAGGTCGTACGGCGTAAGCTGAAAATCTCACGTTTTTCTCCACTTCCGATGTGTTTTTTGCTACATGAATACGTCTGTTTAAAAATTATCAAGTATTTCCATCGCATCATATTCAATTTTATGAGAAGAACATGCTGGCTAACCAGTAAGACAATTATTTTCATTCCGACAAAGGATTGAAATTTGAAACTCAAGGACGTTGGTCATTGCAATTTTGTAAAAACGTCTCTAGCCAGATTAAAGTTTTGATTAGTAGTTCTTTTAATGATCCTTGTAAACTCTACTCTTTTTCATTACGCAATGTTCACAATGAGTCGTTTGTTTTTGGTATTTACATTAAATTATCACGTTGGATTTGTTTTGAAACCATCGAATAACGAATAACAAGAATTACCGTTTTATTATGGTTCTGTTACCGTTTTTACGCAAAATTTTGGTTTAGAGTGCAAAATCTTACGGCAGTACACCATAGTAGCATGACATGTATGTTAATTAATATATGTAAGCATTGATGATACCTTCTGAATTAAAAGCTGGAAATTGGGATGGATGTGGTATTGCTTGGCTGTATCTCGTGCAGATTTCCTTTGTTTTCATTAGAAATTCATTTTTTGGCTTGACAGGTATCATCCTGAGCTCTTTCTTTTATGGTTACATTATCACCCAAATACCTTCTGGATATCTTGCCGCCCGTTTTGGTGGGAAAAACCTTTTTGGTGGAGGTATTCTAATGACAGGACTGTTTACATTACTAACACCATTAGCAGCAAGAATGAGTATTAAGTTTCTCATAGCTGTTCGAGTGTTGCAAGGATTATCTCAGGTAACCTGACATTCCAAATTATTTATCTTTTGAAACTTTTTAAATCAGAAAGTATTTCTTTCGCTAGTTTTTTGTGTAATCTAGATTTTAGTTATCTTTGATGGACAATGGCAGTATCCTATTCAAATTTTCCCACTTTATCAGAGGGACCAATGTAGTCTTTTTCTTCATTTCCCAATTAACTACAGTCTAATCTTCTCTTCACAGGGCGTCACTTTTCCATGCATGCATGCGATTTGGAGCAGATGGGCTCCACCAATTGAAAGAAGCAGGCTGTCAACGATATCTTTTTCAGGTATGGCATGTATATATATATATGAATTAGGAATGTATAAATATATATTTAACATAATTGCAGTTGCGTCATGAAGGTTTAATGTGGTTTCTGCTGCAACTGCTCTGCAATTTATTTCTAAAATGTTTCTGACAGATCCAAGCTTTACGGTCTTGTGCTGTCGATCTTATCGGGTCAAAATTTCCTTTGCTTTTGGTAACTGGTATTAGAAAGGACCTCTCATTGATCTCGCTCTGGTGATATCTTTGTTTAATAGCTTCTCACAGTCTGTCTCTGAATCTTTTTTCTACTCTTCCAAAGTAGAATTTCAACGCCTTTACTGCTGGTGTCTCGATAGGTAAACGTAATATGTGACCAAACAATCGATATCTACCTTTCATGATGTAATCGGAAATTGGTCGTTCTTCACATCTTCCTTGCAAGTTCTGATTGGAAATCTCTGTTAGCGTGCTTTTCGTGTATGAAGAATTGAGTACACTTTGTAGTGGGTCGAGGGGAACGCATACATCACTATACCTATATATATATATAGATCTTCAAGAAAAACACTCTTATGTAAACGTTTTGACCGGAGTCTTCATCAGTAATACTTTACAAATCAAACAGAGCTAACATATACAAAAACAATACAATAGAATTAATACAATAGAGTTGGTACAATAAAGTGCATACAATGAGGATGTTAGAGGAAAATTGCCTATTACACTAGTTATTGTTAAAAGTGTAACTCAATGGGGGAGGGTTAGAAGAAAGCACAGGAGAAGGTGCTGCTAAAGTAGGCGGCAATGCAAGTCTCACGGGGGCTCAAATAATATGTGTTGCAGAAAAGAAGACCTGTTCAAGAAGAATAATAGATACGCAAATAACGTAAAGAAAGAAAACATTTGCTAGTGGAAGGAGAAAAAGAAAAAAAATAATAAAATGCAAAGACATAGCCTAAAATCTATGTGAAAAACTGTCGATCTTATACTGCCAGGAGCTTTCTCGCGTCCTATTCCCCCAGTAAGCCTATCTATTATACTAACCCTTATATCCTGCAGAAACCCCCGGTGTCCTTCCCCTGAAAAGTGCCTGAAAAATTCCGCCTGAGGTACTTAGGATCCCTGACTAAACTTACGATTACATGCCTTATAGTTATTAAACCTTAATCTAAAGGTCGTGTTAGTGCTACCAACATACTGCACAAACAAACATTACACTCTAACAAATACACCACATTAGACATTTGATGAACAGATAGATAAGGCACAGATAGATACATAAGTTTTACAAATCCTGCGATTGCGTGTGTGTTCATCCCATTTCTTTATCTTTCTTTTGAATTCCTTTAATAGCTCGAGAGCTTTTTCATTCGTTGGGTGTAGCATTCCATAATTTCCATCCTAAAAAAGAGTGTTTCTGTAATATAGGTTTTTTTTTAACTTTGGGTAGCTGAGTCCTTTTAGCATGTTTTAGTGCTTTTCTGCTATTGGAAAAAGATCTCCCCTGAATGTTTGGTTAAGATGGTTAATTGATTTGAGAATTCCTATCATTAGCAATTGCAGGCTCTGTACGTGTATGAGTACTGAACTGTCCTTATGCAGTAAAGTATCTTGATCTTTATGCAGTTAAGTATCTTGATCTTTATGCAGTTAAGTATCTTGATCCGTAGCTGTGCCATTATACATAAATTGTAGAGCCTTTTCGTGTATGCGATTAATCTTTTTATTCATGTTTCTATCATGTTTCATCCAAGTCAGAGAAATGTACCCAAACTGTGATATCATAAAGGCTCTAACAATTTTTCTAAGCTTTCCTGTATTCATAAAGATGTAAGTTCTTGAAAGGGCATGCAATTTTTGGCAAGCTTTTTGCAGCGAGTGGTGATATGAACCTGAAAGTTTCATTTATCAACTAATATAATTCCCAGGATAATTAAACGGGAGAAAATCCAATACAATATTTTTAAGGCTTTTTTATAACAACGTTTCATATTTTTATTTGTTTCGATGCCGACAAGAAATGGAAGGGACTTGCAAACTTTAAGAACCATCTTGGCACAGCAGCGAATAATCAAATTTTTAAAATTTGAATGAAAGCAAATTAGATGGGGAGGAGAAACAGATTAAACGAAGTTTAGCAGTAAAGGATTAACTTATATATTATATTTCTTAGCGTAGAGTTTTCGATCTATGTTCTGACGTTTTAAACTCTGAAGAGTGTCAGACGAAAAGCTTTAGTTTACTAAATGTTTGCTTTTTTCAAAGCTATTTACAAGTTTTGTACCACCAAAAGATTGTTTAAAGGATTAACCTTTGCCCGAGTCTGGAAATGTCCCATTCCGCAAATGCTGCCAAAGTAGAGGTAGGAGTACTACCTTTTACTGCAGAGAAATATCATAAAATATCATAGCAGACAAAAATAAAACTAAATCGAACTCCGATTTTTGAAAGTAAATATATCATAAGCCAAAAAGATTTTTGAGGCTAAGGCATTCGGCGGGCCCCATGAAATCTTGTTGCTGGTCGAAGTTGGCCCGCGGGACGGAGTTGGGCCGCGGGACGGAGGTTAGGAATGGCTGATTTACGGTTTTTTATTTGCTTGGTTTTGACTTGTCGGTATTGCTTTTTTATTATTAGGACCAGTTGCTGGAACGGTTCTTGGAATGACATTGTCAGGAGCGATAGCTTATAACCAAGGATGGCCCGCTGTTTTCTATTTCTCTGGTAAAAAGTTACAACTTTATTGCAAAATTTAGCAGTTCACAGCTTCTGATACACTGGTCAAACTACAAATTCAACTCACAATGATCTGACTGAAAATTCGACAGTAACTGATGTAGCAAGTTATTTTAAAGAGCATTCAAGCATCGAAAAACAAGCTCAACCTTGATCTAAAAGAAGCAAAATACAATTTATTGTGAAGTTAAATCACAACAAGACACATGGGTATGACACGATAATTGCAAAATTTTTCAATATCTCAGTTGGTATCATCCTATTGCCCATGTTTATTGATTATGACTTTGCAGTGAAGGAAGTCGGGATAAGCTAGAGAAATTAACGAGAGAGTATTGCGACTTGCCTAGTCGGACTATTCATCTTCGTACAATGATTTACTAACTCGTATAGTAAACCTGGGTGCTATGGCTCAAGTGCGGCACTCGAGCGGCACTCATGGGCGTAGTAGATGCTACACGTTTAGGGGCCTTAGTACGGATCTTGCCCGAACTATCGCAAACTTAGAATGTTCTAAAGCGATAAACCGAATTGAGAATGAAATGCCTTAAACTTGCCTGATATGGGGGCCTACAGCCCTCCTAGCCCCATGTCTCCTACGCTTATGAAAATTCCCTCTCCTCGGGGGTTTTATGAGACAGCACTTTTAATTAAGAGCAATTGCATGTTGTGATATTTGCTTATATTCTTTGCAGGCCTTGTTGCAATTATTTGGAGTGTTTTTTGGTTTTGGATGGTTACTGATTCTCCTTTCGATCATCCTACGATTACAGATAAGGAACTTGCTTATCTCAAACAGGAATTATCAGACGATAAGACCGAATCAAAAGTGAGTCGAACCAGTAGGCACTTCTCTCAGTTATCTAAAGAACGTGCCTCTTTTAGTTATCACGAAGCCAATGTTTAAGATTTGTTTATCAATCTTTCCCTCCTCGTTAGGTCTAGTCCTTTCCTGGACCTCGCTAATTCAAACAACTCCTTATCCCTCTAATTTAGGCCATGTGTTAAATAGATTTTGAAAGTATTCCCCTTTCCTCACTTACTCGATCCAGAAACTCGAGTTTATGTTGTTATGAAAATGTGACTTTTTGATAAAACGAATAAATACTCATATGTTCTGATACAGTTTGGGAAGTGGCAAGTAGGAAAAGAAATACAACACATAACGAAAGATTTTGAAAAAGCGCTATTGCCGTGCCAAAAATGAGGGCAAATATTCTCTAAAATCAAATAGCAGCTATCGATTTCCTTTTTATTTTCAGTTAACAACGGTTCCGTGGAAGGAATTGCTCTCATCTGGTCCCGTGTGGGCAATTATTGTCGCGAGTTTTACAACGAACTGGGGTCATTACATACTACTTACGTCACTTCCGACTTATCTCAAGCTGGTGCTAAAGTTTGATCTACAAAAGGTACATTTCAGATAATGAGCCACTTGTTTTGCTCTTCATCTTTTCACAGAATTTGAAAATGGTTTTTGTTTCGACAGCAAGTATGCCAAGAACGTCTGCGATCACCGTTGTCTAATAGACCTGCTCTATTTTATCGTCTTTTATAGACACCTTGTCCGGAATTCATTACGGACATCTTATCTAGCATCGATAACAATAACCTGTGTGTAACTTCTTTATTAGGCCATTTACGTTTGGCTTTTTCCTTGCCAATAGAAATTATCTTTTTGTCAAAATGTTTAAACCATTTACGCTGTTACAAATTACGTTTTTTCAGCTCAAGCCATCAATTGGTATGATGAAGCATATGTATGAGTCTTATTGGTCTTTTAAAAATACTTCGTTATTAAACTTCATATATTTTTTGCAGGCAGGGTTTCTGTCCGCTCTTCCCTACCTGATAATGACCATAATGATTCAGATGGGGGGACAGCTTGCAGATTTTCTACGGTCCTCGGGAAGAATGTCAACCACTACTGTTAGAAAGCTTTTTACTGCAATAGGTTAGTAAACCTTTGTATCATTTTATGTATTTATCCTACAATTAATCATATATTTTATTAGAACAGAACTTTTTCTGTTAGATCAGTAAAATTATTTCGGTAGACTAAAACAATTGTTTTCGTAGACCAATGCTGTCCTTTTTTTAAACCAGAACTGTTATTATTGTTGACCAGTAATATTGTGTTGCTAGCCCACTACTATTGTTTTGGTAGACCAATTCTATTATATTGGTAGACCAGAATTGTTATTTTGGTAGATCAGCAATATTGTCTTGGTAGACCAGTACTACTGCTTTGTTAGACCAGTGCTTTTATTTTGTTAGACCAGTGCTATTGTTTTGGTAGACCAGTGCTATTGTTTTGGTAGACTAGAACTATTGTTTTTGTAGACCAATACCATTATTTTGCTACAGTACTGTTATGTTGTTAGATCAGTAATATTGTCTTGGTAGACCAGTGCTATTGTTTTGCTAGACCAATGCTATTTTTTGGTGGACCAATTATATTGTTTTGGTAGGCCAATTCTATTGTTTTTGTAGACCAATACCATTATTTTGTGGACCAGTACAGTTATGTTGTTAGACCAGTAATATTGTCTTGATAGACCAGTGCTATTGTTTTGGTAGACCAGTGCTATTGTTTTGGTAGACTAGAACTATTGTTTTTGTAGACCAATACCATTATTTTGCTACAGTACTGTTATGTTGTTAGATCAGTAATATTGTCTTGGTAGACCAGTGCTATTGTTTTGCTAGACCAATGCTATTTTTTGGTGGACCAATTATATTGTTTTGGTAGGCCAATTCTATTGTTTTTGTAGACCAATACCATTATTTTGTGGACCAGTACAGTTATGTTGTTAGACCAGTAATATTGTCTTGATAGACCAGTGCTATTGTTTTGGTAGACCAGTGCTATTGTTTTGGTAGACTAGAACTATTGTTTTTGTAGACCAATACCATTATTTTGCTACAGTACTGTTATGTTGTTAGATCAGTAATATTGTCTTGGTAGATCAGTGCTATTGTTTTGCTAGACCAGTGCTATTATTTTGTTGGGCCAATGATATTGTTCTGGTTGCCCAATTCTATTGTTTTTGTCGACCAATTCTATTGTGTTTGTAGACCAATACCATTATTTTGTTAGACCATTAATATTGTTTTGGTGGACCAATTATATTGTTTTGGTAGGCCAACTCTATTCTTTTTGTAGACCAATACCATTATTTTGTTAGACCAGTACTGTTAAGTTGTTAGACAAATAATATTGTCTTGGTAGACCAGTACTACTGCTTTGCTAGACCGCTGCTATTATTTTTTTAGGTCAGTGTTATTGTTTTGTTTGCCCACTTCTATTGTTTTTGTAGACCAATTCTTCCTATTGTTTTTGTAGACTAGTAGTATTGTCTCGGTAGACCAGTGCTATTGTTTTGGTAGACTGGAACTTCTGTTTGGTAGACTAGAACTATTGTTTTCGTAGACTAGAACTATTGTTTTCGTAGACAAATTCCATTATTTTGTTTTTGTTACACCAGTAATGTTAAATTGTTGGACCAGTACCATTATTTTGTGAAATATTGTAGTACTGTTGTTTTGGTACAGAAGAATCCCGCTAAAAGAACTTATGCTTTTTCATGCAGCCTCAATAGGTTCTTGATCAAAAAGTTGTTTGATTACCTGCATCCCTCCTCTTTTTTGAACAGGGTTCATGAGCCAAGGCGTTTTCATGATAGTCGTTGGGTACAGTACAAGCAAATACATGGCCATTTCTGCTTTAGTCATGTCGGTCGGATTAGGTGGCCTTGCATGGAGTGGTTTCATTGCCAATCACCTTGATATAGCACCGCGCTATGCAAGCCTCATTTTTGGAATCAGCAACACTTTCGCTACCATTCCAGGAATTGTCGGTCCTCTTGTTGTTGGATTTGTCACTACACACGAGGTCTGTAACTCTAATCTTATTAATATTATGCGAAACTCTAATTACTTAGACTCGAAATTCTTATAATTTTCTTGATCCACAAAGAAAACACTTTTGTTCAATGTTTTAGGCTATTTCGAAATTATTAAAAATCTGGAACGTGTGGCGTCTTTCTCATCTTAGCCAGTGGCGGATTACCTATTACTTCATATGCGAATCAGTGGGAAACGGCGGCCATAGATTTCTTGGCAAGGCTGCAATGCCCACAGAAAAAAGCCACTACTCTAAAACAGGCAGGCTTCTTTATACGCTTTCCAAAATAAAATTAACCAATAAGCAAGTAGAACATGATTACAGCCAATTAAAAGCTAGAATAGAACAATAGTTAAAGTAGCATAAAAGTTAATAGAAACGATGCTCACACTGATACCCACGTGAATCAGCACGTGATATAGAGTTCATCTCTCGCACCGTATTACTATGAAGCCTATATTGCCTAAGCCCCCGGCCCAGAATCTAACCAGCCTTCAATTTTGAAGCTCAAAAATTCCTTTTGGTATCTTCTGCCAAACGTCGCGTACTTTTAGAAAACTCATTGTGATCACGCCATGCAGGCGTACGGGGTAATCAAACGCATAGGTACCTGATTAACTCGAACAATTAAGTTAAATTTTTATCCTCTTCATTTTTTTTGTATTAAATACAAAATAATTCATTTTGTCCTTAAATATAATATTTTAAAGATAGTATTTTATGGAAAGTGTTTTTTCAATGCGAATCATCAACTCATCGCATCAAAACATCAGCTACAAGAAGATTTAAATGGAAAAAAGATTTAATGGATTAGTTTAAACGCTCAAGTTGAGCTTGAATGTTCGCTGTTGTAACTCATACATGCAGATTTACATTTTTGCAAAGAAAGAGACGCATAGAGAATTGCTTGCGATCAACTTTAGGTCAGACTCGACTGGGTAGCATATCTCTTCTCAGCACCAAGCATGGTGTAATGGACGTTCTTTTGACTTAGTTGATGTAAGGAATGTTTTTCGCAAACCCATTGCTGGACATGTTTGTTATTACATTTCATCTTAATTTATGGTTGTCGTACAGCTAAACTTGGTGCTTAAAGTTTTTGCATTATTCATTAATGACCTAAATTATTTGTCATAATGTAATATTCTTTTTGTTGGCAGAAGTCAGCCCTGAAGTATGTTAGACCCCCGGCCCTGGTATTGGTGAATCCGCCACTTGCCATGTTGATATTGTCTCGTAGCCATGTTGATTTGTCTTAATTCACAAGAAGAAGACTTTATAGCAAGAATATGTCTTTGAGATGTTAACGTTACGTAATTGAGACAAACAATCCATAAAATTGTGGCTTGCGCTTACACTGCCTCTGAATAAAATGCTCTTCAAGTTGATCAAGGAATTTTCTTGTAGAGCGACACTTTTATGCACTTACATTTGCACTAAAGACACTCCAAACTTGTAGTGCCTGAATTCTTCACATGTAGTGTATAGCTTTTTAATGGATGATATTTCTCTACCCAGACTAGAGAAGAATGGCAAATAATATTCATCATGTCAGCGGCAGTTTACGGGTTTGGAACTCTGGTTTTCTTGATTTTTGCCTCCGGTAAGAAGCAGCTGTGGGCAGATCCGTATGGGCACCAAAGTACTTCTGAAGACAACGATGATAAAGACATGTTGATGAAAGAGGGTGAGAAAGGTACCCCATCGGCTACCAATGAAACTTTTGAGAAGAAGGAAGCAGAAACTCTCATGCCAGGTGCTGTTGCCAGTTATGGTTCAGTTGCGAGAGACACATCTCAAGTCTAATTCTTTATGTAAACTTGTACTTTCGAGACAGCTTTATCTCAAATTGCTTGTTCCCATTTCAAATGAGTTGCAGTTTTTTCCAAACACTCATTCAACATTGTATACAAATTGTCCTTCTGGGGCCCTTCTGCTTGTGACAAGGATGCTCTGGTAAACTTGTCAAGTGGCATGTTAGCGAGTCCAGAAACATCGAAAGACCTTCTTGGCGCGAAGAGTATGCTGAGCGTTGCCTACTCTATCTAGAAATGAAAGGTATTTCAAATTGAATAGTGATTCTTTTCAAATATTTGGTTATTAACATAAGTAGGTTTTATATCATTAAAATGGCTATGAAAGGAGGATCAATACAGAATGCAAATTAATAAACGGCAGTATAATCATCCTCGTCCTAGACATTTTTCTCAGAACTAATAAACCGAATTTTAGGCTGTTCTGAAATTTGTGTGTGAGACATCCTTTATCAGTGAGTACTGTTAGAAAACAAAGGCTTCCCATCTGACTGATCATACATTTACTGATCATACACTGATTAACTTATCATACATTGATCAACTGACCAGACATTGATTAACTGATAATACACTGATTAACTGATCATACCTTGATTAACTGACCAGACATTGATTAACTGATAATACACTGATTAACTGATCATACCTTGATTAACTGACCAGACATTGATTAACTGATAATACACTGATTAACTGATCATACACTGATTAACTAATCATACATTGCTCAACTGACCAGACATTGATTAACTGATAATACACTGATTAACTGATCATATCATACACTGATTAACTAATCATACATTGATCAACTGACCAGACATTGATTAACTGATAATACACTGATTAACTGATCAAACATTGATTAACAGATCATACATTGATTAACTGATCAGACGTTTACGAGGTTAAAGGGAATAAAAAATAATCCATTGGTGACATTTTCAATAGGCAAGCGGCACTGGTTGGCCTATTTTGATCCATAATTGGGTATATACACAACTGTCTATTTCTTGGGGAGAGTTTTTGTCAGGCGAAAAGCTAATGTATGATCCATAATAAAATATAAATGCTTTATCTACCCCCGAGTAAATAATTCCAATTGTCTTGATTGTGGAAACCAATAAGCACTGTTCCCATTAATTTTGGGAACTAATAAGTGTTTTTTAGAGGAAAGGTGGTATGATGCAAGCTGAATAATTTCCTTACTCCAAGGACACAATATTTATTTTTAAATGAAATTGCATCGTTAAAGCAAAAAGAAAGAATACAATTCGTATTTGTAAGAGTATTTGTATTTTTAAAGCAATTTTCTTTTAAATGTAAAATTTCAATGTTTTTGTGGCCAAACTATACGCCAGTGGGGATATATAAAATTAGATATTTTCTTTTTCATTTATTGGCTCTTGTCTGTTTGTAGCTCTGAAAATTACAGTGGTGATTGCTTATATGCCTGGATTCAGGGGGTTTCTGTGGTAAGGAGATTTCTCAGAACCCAAAAAGTTACTACTGGCTCCCACTCTCATATCGTGGTACATATGGCTAGATGAAAGATGATGGTATCGTCAACTAGTTGTCCACGCTCGGGTCCTTAGAGTTCTCGGGACTGCATAGCCCTGACAAATGGTGAACATACAGTCAATGACGGCCAAGAGGGCCAGTTAAGCAAAAGAAACTAAAGTGCCTCGCCCAAATCCCGCCTTGTTTCAATTATATTTCTTGGTTGTCTTTTAGGGAGCTCCCACCTTTGGACTCTTTCTCCCATGGCAATGATGGCTTACCCTAAATGCGCGAAAGTCAGAAATAAGCAATTCTAAAAGGAGCAGTGGCGGCCTGGCCCTTTCGCCTGGGGCCAGCATCAAAATGGCGCCCTCCATAACTAACACTATTGTCTTTTTCCTGACAATATTGGCGATCCAGTGGCGGTGCCATGAAATTCAAAGTGGGGGGGGGGGGCTCGAGTTAATTGCTTTATTCGACCATAAAAAACCAATATCCGGGGAGGGCCGGCGGGAGGTCGTCAGAGGCCCCTGCGAGCAAAAAATTTTTGCGACCACGCCCTTTAGATTGGCTTAAAATACATTTCAAAATATTTCTTGCAGTCATATTGTTGAACTCGTTTAAAAATTTTGCTATTTTTGAGGTATCCTTTTAGCACGTTTGATTAATTCCAGTCTTAAAATGGATTTCATTACTTTGTATCCTATCTTTGTATCGTCGAGACAAATTGGTCCTTTCACGAGAAATGAAACAATGAGACAAAATCTACTGACCCCCACATTAGCAGGTCTTTGAAGGCCAGCAGAGCCAAAGAGACTCATCGAAAATCAAAATTTTCCCTGGAAGGGGGATATGAGTCCGGACACCCTAAACACAGACTGTCCGCCAACACCCTAAACACAGTCTGTGTGCACTATGAGTGCTGTGTTCTCCACTCGAAAGAATTTAACTACGTAAGTATCCTGATAATCCTCTAAAAAATTGATTAATTTTTTCGCCCGTGCGAAAATTACAAATGTTTTGTCTGGATAACACAGTACTGAAGGGGCACAAAGACGTGCCCTTTAAGTAAGAAAGTTACAGGGGGTATGGGGGCGTGCGTCCCAATAAAAATTTTATGGCGTCCTTTTTGTCTTTGATGGCCTCCTAGAGACCTAATAACCAGACAAGTCGGTCGTATGAAACTTTTTTTGAGTTTTTGGCGCCCTAAACAAGCTTTGGCACCCCTATAAAAATGTCAGCTGGAGGGACCCTGCCCCCCCCCCCCCGGCCCCCCTGCCAGGCCGCCACTGAAAAGGACGGCTTCTTAACTACCTTGTGTTTATGCGATTGTCAGACGATAGTAATGCCATTCGGTTGGTAGGAATTCATAAAGTTTTTCTGGTTTAGGACGATAGGTCTTCAAAGTGACGAGTGAATATCTGGGCTCTGCCTCACTCTTCGGGACTGTGAGAACTTGACTTAATGAAATCCCAGGTGTTCACATTTTTGCGAGCAAACTGTACGATCCAACGTATCGTTATCAATGAAGCTTTGTCCGAAAGTGTTATTTGATTGATGAATAATAACATTGCCAACCATCGCAGAAAACCTTCTCTCCAGAGAATACCCCAAGCACTTGCTACGGCTGGGTGATGTTGAGTTACAAAAGCATGGCAAATGAATTTCTTGCATGTGTCTTTACTTTCCAACCTAAGTTGATAACGATTACTGAACGGTTCTTGACAATTTCTTTGTCAATGCTTGATAAGGAACTTGGACTTACAGTGGGAGAGAGCAATTCAAAAGTTCTTCAATGTTCGTGCTGCCTTAAAAAGACCGACAAGGTGAGTGAAATTGCTGAACTTTAATAAAACGACAACAAACGTTTTGATTATCGTAGGCCATGTTCGCACCAAACGGTGGAGGACCTAGCGACTTGCACATGTGACCTAATGCAGTGGCATAAGAAGTAGCATGCGTTGATCTACTAGGAAACGCAGTCAAAGAAAACCTGGGTAATGCACGCAAGTCCTTAAATCACCGTTTTTGTAGGCCATAATCTCCACCTAGCTTGCCCTTGGAATTCGTGCGACATTTAAAGATATCCTGTTTTGGTTGTTTTAACATGAATTAATGTGTTTAATTTTGAAATTATCTTCGTTCCTTGAATTACAGTAAGCCACTGCCACATTAAAAGCTGGTGATTTTATGAACCAAACCATATCAGTTAACTTCAATTAACGTAGTTAATATGTTAATAGGAAAAGTATACTCTTTTGGGCTTCTAGTCTAGCCAAGGGTATACCTTTAAGTAATTCAGGTCCATTGATGCTGTGACAAATTTTCATTCTCAACAAAGTCTTTGAAACTAGGAATTTCATACTGACAATCCATTTCTGTTGATAATAAACTAGTAAACGAAATAATTTTTATAAAAATTGGTCAAGTCAAGGGAAACATTTTTGTAAAAATTAGTCTAGCCAACGGTACCATTTTCAATAATCTCTCGGCAGACCCCTACCCAAAATTTAGTCAAGAACCTCCTTCTGCCATGCTATGATAATTGAGACATTGCAACAAAATCACATGGAGGTTGGGGTGAATCTATGCCAAGACAAGATCGTAAAAAATTTTTGCGAAACTCATTTTTTATAAAGACACTTTCTGTAACGAGAGTTTTCAAAGTTTCTCAAGATAAGTTTGTATTTCCGCCCAAAAAACAGCCCCTAACAAGTACTCATCCGACTATACAAAGGTGCCGTTCTTCAGAGTTAGGAAAGGAGGCCGTGTTGTCTAGAAACCAAGACCTAGACCACACTAACGTCAGAACATAGACCGAAATATCTTCGCTAGGAAATATATATACCCAGTTGTGTATTAAAATAGCCAGAAACGCGAGCACATGACTGTTGAGTTTTGAATCTATCTGTCTACATTTCTTAAGTCTTACCTGACAATGGTCTTACTATGGAGATAATGTTCGGGCAGTAATGGGCTAAAGCTACCAACCAGTCCTTTCATGAAGATTTGTATTCTACGAGCATAGCAATACATCCACGACAAGTCATTGAAACGCTCCAGTCAACTCCAGATAAATCGATGCGAAGACAGTCTAGGAACCTAGAAATACTGCAATGGTTGCACTAGGATAATAGATCTCACCTTAGATTGGAATATCAAGAGCAAACGTTTTTCAACAGCCCAGAACTCCTTTGACAAATCAGGTATAGACAGTAAGCGAGATTAATCTGTTGTTAGAACAAGAAGTGCCAAAGAAACTCTCCTTGACTTAGGAACAAAGACCAAAAAAGAATAATGATTGGCTATTTAAACACATATTCTATCAGAAACAAATTAGAAGTTCTAAAAGCTACCATCTTTAGAAATACCGATATTCCACCAATCGCTGAAACAAAATAAGATAGTAGTTTTAACATAGCCGATTGCTCTATGGAAGGCTACAATTTACTCCTCCGTTATGAACGCAACAAGCACGGAGAAGACCTGTTTATTGATAAATATTAAAGAGGGAATCCCAGTTAAAAAGATAAGTAGCTCATCCTTCCCAAAATAATTGAAAGTGAGGTGATTGAAGTCAAACCCACAAAGCAAAAGCTTTTTTTCTTTTCTCGCTCTATATTTCGCTCAGCTTTGCAAATGTAGAAAGTTTCCCATATGGTAACTCGCGGGTGACTCGTGGTTAATCGTAATCATGTTCCCAGTAAGGCACAAGCGGCTCCTGTTATCAATAGTATACATTAGCGCATGCGTAAAATTGGATTTGTTCTTAACAACTCAAAATAGCAAGTTTTGTTTTTTAAACATAGAAATTGAAAATATATAAAGAAAATATATCTAATAAATTTTTTATCACCGTAACTCACTCCCCACCCCCTGATTGTTAAAATCTTTCAAATCCAAAACCTCAGAATATTCAAGACCCCTGAATATTCAAGACCCCCGAATATTCAAGAACCCCGAATATGGACAAATTCCAAGTTTGGGCGTTCTACTTTACAATCCATTGTCTCAGTAGTAATAGTTTTCTCTTTTATACCCCTTGCTCAGTTTTTTTAAAATTAGGCTTGAAACCCCACCCCCTTGTTCACAGTAGCTAACAGCAAGTCTGAACTTAAATTAACTGGTTCTGTGAAAAAGAGTCTATGACCAGGATCCTTACACTGTTATTTGTTAATTTGCGTTCTGTATTTGTTGTGACTTGGGCGGGACATAGGTGTGTACCACAGAGAGACACATGCTTTCTAACAAGAAGATATATATATATGATTATAAGTGATTATTTATACTCAAGAGAGCGAACCTCTCTCCATGCCTCGTGCATCTAATTCTAATCAATACTGGCGACGGGAGGGCGTAATGCGAAGAGATGCCGGAAATGCCAAATATGGTAAGACCTTCTCACCATGTGTCCCGGAGCCCTGGACCAAAATGGAGGTTTTCTGTCTCCTTCGCAATAGTATTCATCTTAATAATAATATTTGAACACAGCACTGCTCGTATAATCCCCCATCTATTTAAGATAAAGAGATAAAACCTACTTACGCAAATAACTAGATATTTGAAAAGAATCACTTATTAATTCGAAATTCCCTTCATTTCTAGAGATTATGGTTCTTCCCTTTTATCCGTTTTATTGGTAGCTTATTGAAAATATTGAACTGCACCTCATTGGAAATGGGAACAAGCAAATTTAGATAAAGCTGTCTCGAAAGTACAAGTTTATAAGTCTTTAGATGTGTCCAACGAAACTGAACCATAACTGACAACAACAACTGGCATGAGAGTTTCTGCTTCCTTCTTCTCAAAAGTTTCATTGGTAGCCGATGGGGTGCCTTTCTCATCCTTGATTCCCTCTTTCATCAACATGTCTTTATCATCGTTGTCTTCAGAAATACTTTGGTGCCCATACGGATCTGCCCACAGCTGCTTCTTACCGGAGGCAAAAATCAAGAAAACCAGAGTTCCAAACCCGTAAACTGCCGCTAACAGGAAGAATATTATTTGCCATTCTTCTCTAGTCTGGGTAGAGAAATATCATCCATTAAAAAGCTATACACTGCATGTGAAGAATTCAGGCACTATAAATTTGAAGTGTGTGTGTGTATGGAGTGCAAATGTAAGTGCATATATGTGTCGCTCTACACCAAAATTCCTTGCTCAACTTGAAGAACATCTAATTCCACCCGTTCCTGATTTTGATCATTGCGAAATAGCCTAAAACGTTGAAAAAAGTGTTTTCTTTGTGGATCAAGAAAATTATAAGAATTTCGAGTCTAAGTAATTAGAGTTTCACATAATATTTATAATATTAGAGTTACAGACCTCGTGTGTAGTGACAAATCCAACAACAAGAGGACCGACAATTCCTGAAATGGTAGCGAAACTGTTGCTCATTCCAATAAGGAGGCTTGCATAGCGTGGTGCTATATCAAGGTGATTGATAATGAAACCACTCCATGCAAAGCCACCGAATCCGACAGCCATGACTAAAGCAAAAAGGGCCATATTTTTGCTTGTACTGTACCCAACGATTATCACAAAAAGTCCTTGGGACATGAACCCTGTTCAAGACAAAAAAAGGATAGAATTCAGGCTTTTAGACAAATAGTAATTTCTAACAAGGCAGTTCCTATAAATCAAGTACACGGCTTGAAAATTTTAATGATGGAGATATGATACCAAAACAAAATCACAGGTCTAACAAAGCAATAGTAGTGGTCTACCACAGGGTTGCCAACTTGGCATTTTTTAATCCAAATATGTCAATTTTGGCTTTTTTAAATGCTGTTTGGATTTGGAAAAATAGTTTGGCTTTTTGGCTTAATTTTGGCTTTTTTTTATGTCCAAGAAAATAATTTATATTCTCAATTTTCC
Organism: Rhopilema esculentum; assembly: GCF_013076305.1. The sequence continues at coordinate 3,862,706 of NW_027019322.1, forward strand.
TATTTCCATAACTTGGGGAAACGGCTTTCAAGAGGTAGGAAACCTGCACCCCTCCACCTGAATATTTCTAATAGCAACAAGACATCATTTAAAAAGCGTCGTTCAATCAACTTTCTTTGTAACAATAATATTTTTAAAACAATATAATGCAGTCTGCGCCCTGGCTAAATTATTTTTAACTGAATTTACACGATACGGCCCTCGAGGCAATCCACCAAATTAAATGAATTTGGCTTCTTAGATATTTAATTGGCTTTTTTGGCTTTTTATTGGCTTTTTTGGAGCAGAACAAATTTGGCTTATTTTGGCTCTTTTCTGACAACGATTTGGCTTAAAATTTACGCATGCGCCTGGCAACCCTGGTCTACCAAGACAATATTACTGGTCTAACGAAATAACAATTCTGGTCTACCAATATAATAGAATTGGTCTACCAAAACAATAGTAGTGGGCTAGCAACACAATACTACTGGTCAACAAAAATAACAGTTCTGGTCTAAAAAAGGATAGCATTGGTCTACGAAAACAATTGTTTTAGTCTACCGAAATAATTTTACTGATCTAACAGAAAAAGTTCTGTTCTAATAAAATATATGATTAATTGTAGGATAAATACATAAAATGATACAAAGGTTTACTAACCTATTGCAGTAAAAAGCTTTCTAACAGTAGTGGTTGACATTCTTTCCGAAGACCGTAGAAAATCTGCAAGCTGTCCCCCTATCTGAATCACTATGGTCATTATGAGATAGGGAAGAGCGGACAGAAACCCTGCCTGCAAAAATATATCAAGTTTAATAACGAAGTATGTTAAAAAGACCAATAAGACCCATACATATGCTTCATTATACCAATTAAATGTTTGAGCTGAAAAAACGTAATTTGTAACAGCGCAAATGGTTTATAAATTTTGACAAGAAGACAATTTCAATTGGCAAGAACAAAGCCAAGCGTAGATGGCCTAATAAAGAAGTTACCCACAGCTTATTCTTATCGATGCTAAATAAATGTCAGTAATGAATTCCGGACAAGGTATCTATTAAAGATGATAAAATAGAACAGGTCTATTAGACAACGGTGATAGCAGACTTTCTTGACATACTTGCTGTCGAAAAAACAATCCATTTCCAAATTCTGTGAAAAGATGAAGAACAAAACAAGTGGCTCATTATCTGAAATGTACCTTTTGTAGATCAAACTTTAGCATCAGCTTGAGATAAGTCGGAAGTGACGTAAGTAGTATGCAAAGGCCCCAGCTCCCTGCAAAATTCGCGATTATAATTGCCCACACGGGACCAGATGAGAGTAATTCCTTCCACGGAACCGTTGTTAACTGAAAAATAAGGAAATCGATATCTGCTATTTGACATCAGAGAACATTTGCCCTCAGTTTTGCTACGACAATAGAGCTTTTATCAAAATCTTTCGTTATGTGTTGTATTTTCTTTTCCTACTTTCTACTTTCCAACCTGTATCAGAGTCCATGAGTATTTATTCGTTTTATCAAAAAGTCAAATTTTCATAAAAACACAAACTCGAGTTTCTTGATCGAATAAGTGAAAATGAGGAGGGGAATATTTTCTAAATCTATTTAACACAAGGCCTAAAATAGAGGGGTAGGGAGATGTTTGAATTAGCGATGTTCGGAGAAAGGACTAAACCAAACGGAGAAGGAAAGATTAGATAACTGAGAGAAGTGATTGCTGATTATACTTCATTTCGATTATTTAAGCATGGTAGCCCATTCAACAATGCTGGTTTACAAGGGGCCATGCATCAAAACCAAAGGAAAAACTAACATAAGATAGAATAAAGTGAAAAGCTACAACAGATCCCAAAATACGCTACGCAACCCCTTCTAACCCACCTCACCCTCGCAATTTCTGATACCCTTTTACATTATTTTAAAATTAAGAACTATAATGTATACATACATATACGATAGTTAAAAACCTGAAGTAAGATATTAAAACAGAGCTGTCAAAAAAAATTAGAACAAAGTTTTAAATTTCCTAAGCGATGTAGCCTTTTTAGCTTCGGAATCTAGGTTATTCCAAACTTTAGTGTCCCTAAAGATAAATTATTTCTGCGCATTTTTCTTTAGAAGCTTTACGTCAGTGTCTGTATTACGTAGCTGCCAAGCTGCACTTTGAGAATTCCTTATGAACATCTCGCTCATATATTGGGGGCACAAGGACCGGGAGGAAAGAGGGGCCAAACAAAAAGATGTATCTTGGTCTATGGGTGGGGCAAGATTGTTTAAAGACTTGTATACAGTTGTCCTGCTATCGTGTTCAATAATGTCACTGACTGTTTTACAGCCTGGATTCTAAATCAGGGGTTTGCTAGAGGCATCAAAACTGCCATTCGTTACGATCTAGCAACTGTGTTTTGAAGCTTCTGAAGTTTTGAGATTTCACTCACTTTTGATTCGGTCTTATCGTCTGATAATTCCTGTTTGATATAAGCAAGTTCCTTATCTGTAATCGTAGGATGATCGAAAGGAGAATCAGTAGCCATCCAAAACCAAAAAACACTCCAAATAACTGCAACAAGGCCTGCGAAGAATACAAACAAAAATCACAACTTGCGATTGTACTTGATTAAAAGTGCTGTCTCATAAAACCGCCGAGGAGAGGGATTTTATCAATCAATGCAGTGCCATCATAGGCGTAGGAGACATAGGGGCTAGGAGGGCTGTAGCCCCCCCAATCAGGCAAAATGGCATTTTATTCTCAATTCGGCCAGTTTTATCTTAGTGAAGCAACAATATTTGGGCAAGATCGTACTAAACCCCTAAACGTGTAGCATCTACTACGCCCATGAGTGACGCTCGAGTACCACACTTGAACCATAGCATCCAGGTTTACTGTACGAGTTAGTAAATCATTGTATGAAGATGGAGAGTCCGACTAGGCAAGTCGCAATACTATACCAGTTTGTGTGATATATAGACTCACTTTTGATTATTCACGATTGTTTATCGCTCACGATTTAATAGTGATTCACTCTTCTCTCAGAAACCTAACAAAAATGTGCTCTAAAATCTAAACGAGGCTAAACTAAAATGTCCAAATCGGCACAATACTTTCTCGTTAATTTTCTCTAGCTTATCCTGCCTGACTTCCTTTACCACATAGCCATATCCATGGCCAATAATTGTAAAGACATAGCATAATTGAATTCATAATTATGTTTTCTCACATAAGTCCTGCCAATTTTTGGTCTAACAAACACAAACCTTATCGATATGAGCATCAAATTTTGAATCTTTATCGATCTCATCACTATGCAAGGTAACATTTTTCTCTATCTTAGTTGCCAATTCTTTGTCAATTTCAAACTGACTTATGCATTTATCTTTGTTGACGATTGTATCTAATTTGTAATAATTCATCAATATTTGTTAAGGTGACAGATATTGTATTGCCATCAGCAAATTACATAAAGTTCCCTCACTGAGGCTGTAAAAATATCGTTTAGAAAAATATTGACGAGAAGAGGTTCAAGTAACTATCCAAGGAGCACTCCATGTCCAAGGAGCTTTTATGACATTTCATTGCTCTAAATGACTCTTTGCTTTCTATTAAAAAGATGTTTTGTATAATTACAAGAGAATATTTCTCTGCACTATAGGCAGGTAGTTTGCTAAATAGCCATTGTGTTTATTTCTTTTAATTCCTTGTTTCCTGTCTTCATTAAGTCTAACAAGAGTGTGCTTGGAAAAAGAGTGTTTGCTATATGCGCATAAGTATTTATAATTTTTTTCCAGAAATGGTGAAAGCTTCTGTCCTTCTGTTTATTTAAAAACCTTAGAAAGTGTTGTCAGTAAACTTATTGATACGATTTTCTTTTTTGAAAAACTTTTCTCGTACAGATAGGTCAAACTATCGCCTTTTACGATAAATTTGAAAAAATCTTTTGATAATGCATTTATCTATGATGATGTTCAAGAGGGGCTGCAGGATGATACCAACTGAGATATTAAGAAGTTTCATTTGTCATGTCATTCCCATGTGCCTTGTTGTGATTAATCTTCACAATAATTGGTCTTTGGCTTTTTTTAGTGATTTGTTTAGAGCTCGAGGTGAAGATATCTTTTTAGAGGATTTTAATTTTTCGATGCTTGAATGCTCTTTAGAATAATTTGTTACATCAGTTACTGTTGAATTTTCACACAGGTCATTTGGGTTGAAATTGTAGTTTGACCACTGTATCAGAAGCTTTGATAGTGTAGGAGATAAGCAGGATGAATGCGCAAATCGTGATAAAAGCATTAAAATTTGTACAAACATACAATTGTGATTGCAAAGATTCGACTCATTACAAACTATGTGCCCTTTTTGTAAGTGTTCCGTCAAACTGAGTACTGAAGACTATCTTTCCCAACGAGAAATCATTTGTGATCAAGGCTAATTTGATCGTGTTAATCGTACTTTCAAATAAGTATTTTTACAAGATTAATAACATTTAGTTGGCTTTTAGCGACATTCCAGAAAAGAACTCTTTAGAGATCTGGGAACTATTACACATTCCAACAACAGCATTCGGGTAGCATTATGGAGATAGAAGTAAATCCTTTAAATGTCTAAATCCAAATCATTCTAAATTTCTTGCTTGTTAGGATTAGTATTCCTGCTAAATTTCATGTCTTTGATTTCATTTTCAACAAAGTTTAATAGAAATAATCAATTTAGGGTTCTGGGAACAATTAAGCATTCTAAAAACAGCATGTGGAGCATTTTGAAGATGCTTGTCGATCCAGATCCTTTCAGTGTGTTGTAATTAGTATCTAAATAAAGTTGCTTGCCATTGATTTTATTTTCAGCGGAGTTGTAGAAATGAGCGTGTTAAAGGTCTGGGAACGAGTACATGGTCTAAAAATAGCATTTGGGGACATTTTGACGATGGGTGTGAATCTATATCTCATTTCCGGGTTATGATTAGCATTTATACTAATTTTCATGTTATTGACTTTATTTCAACAAAGTTATAGAGATAATCAATTTAGGAGTCTGGGAGCAATTAAGCATTCTAAAAATAGCATTTTGGGCATTTCTTAGACTGGGTCCCGACTCCATCTTGTTCAGCATATCAAACTATGTAGCTGTGCAGATTTTCGTGCTTTTATCACAATTTGCACAAGATCCTCGTTTCAGAGGCCTTGGCTTCTACACAATGTACAGTTAAATTATGCAATAAAGTTTTGAATCTTTACCAAAGAAGTAGAAAACAGCGGGCCAGGCCATCGCTCCCGACAATGTCATTCCAAGAACCGTTCCAGCAACTGTTCCTAAAAATATAGAAACAATGAAGACAGGTCAAAACAAAGCGTCTAAACAATTCCAAAATCAGTCTTAATAAACCCCCCGGCCCGCAACAAAATTTCAAGTGGCGGACTAAGCGAAAGGAATTATGCAAAAACACTCGAAAGCACCGGTAGCATCGTACATGGGTGCGAAAGATTTTTACGGAGAGAAAGCGGAAAGGAGAGTACCAGGTACTAATAAAGGATTGGAAACTGCACGACCATGAGTTTTGAGCCCCGGTAAAAGGCTCTGTATCACACTCCGTTACCTTGTGACTGGTGATTCGCATGTTACATTTGCAGGTAGCTATCGTGTTGGTATTACAACAGTTTCGCGGATAATAAAAGAGACTTGCAAATCTATATGGGAGAGCATGCAAGAGGGGGGGGGAGGGTTATAAAGGCACCGGACACACATGATGAATGGCTCAAGATTGCCGAAGGTTTGAGGTTGGTTGGGACTTTCTCAACTGCATAGGCGCGATGGACGGCCAACATGTTGTCATCCAAGCACCCCCAAGATCTGGCTCCTCCTTTTATATCTATAAAAAGACCCATAGCATCGTATTGCTAGCAGTTTGCAATCACAAATATGAATTTATTTTGGTTTCAATTGGAGATACTGGTAGGGAGAGCGATGGCAGTGTTTTTCTGCAAGTGACATTGGTCATTTTTCAACAAATAATTTATTGAACATGACACTCTCACGAGCTCTCCCAAACAGTACTATCGAGTTACCCTTTGTTATTGTTGGGGATGAGGCTTTCCCTTTGAGAGTAAACATGATGAAACCCTATGCCTGTGCAGTTCTAGATGAAAGGAAACGAATCTTTAACTATCGTCTGTCGAGAGCCCGGCGAGTGATAGAAAATGCTTTTGGGATAATGGCTTCGAGGTTTCGTATATTCCGAAGGCCTATTTTAAGTTCGCCTAAAAAAGTAACCATCTTTACTAAGGCAGTCGTTGCCTTGCAAAATTTCTTGATTGCTTTGGGAAAAAGTGGCCCCTGACCCTTGCTTTCTTCTTGACCTTTCCTTTTATTTACATACTATCTTTTACTGAGTTGCATTTTTTCGTATGATTTTGATTGACGATGAATGTTTTATGGTTTTTTCATCGAACGTGACCCAGGAGTGAAAGTATCATGAATTATGAACAGAGTTGAATCGAAACACATTGAAGTAGACAGGGAATTTTGTAGAAAAAACCAGCAAACTGCCTAACCTCAGATTTCATTTCATATTCTTACTAATTCGACCATGGAGATTCCAAATCCAAGATGGGCCAAAAAAATTATCACCGGAAGTTACTGTTTTTCATGATGTCACTGAAAAAATGATAAAAATCTTTAACATTTAGCCAAGGACTTGACCTGAACTTTTCTTGCATTTTTGCACTGAATTAACTAAGCAGATTTCAAATCTGAGATGAAATGAAAAATATTTTGAGCGGAAGTCAAATTTTCTGATGACGTCATCAACTTAGAGAAAATTCATTTTGAACCTTTTTAATTGTTTTCTCGCAACTATCATTGTCAAATATTTTCCACATTCGAATAGCACACATTCAGTGCTTTTGAAAGATGTATTGAATTACTATTATGTTTACTTTTCAACGTTCTTTCATAACGTCATCATCATTTTATGACGTCATCTTCTTTCAAAGGTAATTGAATAACACGGGAAAGTATGCCTAAAAATCTTTAGCTAGTTAAAATGTCATTCAAAATTAAAATTTCGTTGTATAAAAAATGATATGGAATCCATTCATCCTTCATCACTGTCTCCTTTGCTGGAACTCCCAAAGAAATTGTAGTTCCACTCATCATCGTCTGCTTCAAGCTGATCATCGTTAATCCCCACGCCCTGGTCCTCATTGGTTACGGAATTTTTTTCGATTTTATCATTAGAGCGCTGCAGATCTTGCAGTTTTTTAGCGGAGGGTGTGCGGGGCCCTGTAAAAGATGAAAATAATTTGTGTGAAAAAGATTTTGGGAATTAGTTGGCTGACTCCAGTATTTTCTGCAGATGTTCACAGCTTTTTTAGCGTTGACGATCGAATATTTTTCTCATCAAGCCGTTAAGAAAACCAGAATATATAAAGAAATTTTGTTCTTTTAAACCACACTAATACCACCTGTACGCCAGATCATTCTTTCCATCGTATGTCTAACCAAAGCTTAAAGGCAATTTCTCTCATTTTTGGTAATGTCACCAATAGTAAATGCTTGTGTCGACCAGTATGGATCTGGTTCTAGAGCCTCTGATCACCTGTTTTTCATTGCCTTGCGAATTCTTATTCTTATCTGCACAAATGTTTTGTCACATTTCCCTTTGTATGATTATTTTTGCACAAATTTGATCGCTTTCGCGAGAATGTCTTTGCATATTTCCTGTCTCATCGTAACTCTCTCGAGCAATTTTTCCTTTCCAGAACACTCCTAACGCTTTTTAATACGTTAGCTTTCCTTATAACAAACATTACCGGTGTTGTTTCGCAGCCAATAACTGCATGAATAGCCGGGAGATTTTTGGAACTATCTAAACCCAGGGAAATAACGACTTTCAAAATTAACTTACTTCTCGTTGTCAATCTTTAAGGAATATTTCCTTGAAGGCTTTTCACACAATAAGCAGAGAACTACATTAGTGTCCTTCCGACAACTAATAAATTTTTATCGATGAGGCAAGTATGGAATATCAAGTGGTTGCCAGCCTCTTCATAGCTGCAATTAAGCAAGTATGTCGTGGAATTTTTGATTATCTTGAAGGTTTGTTGTAAGCTAGTAAAGCCTATGGATTATCTTGATCTTTGTAGACTGTCAAGTATCACTAATAGCAACAAAAACCTTGGAATGGAATATAAGATAGGTTTGGTGCGGGTATAACACTTTATCTCTGCGATAAGCCATTACAAAACTCGGTTCCTACTTGATAACTTGTCACCTTAAAGATTGACAACGAGAAGTACGTTAATTTTGGAAAGTCGTATTTTATCTGGGTTTAGATAGTTCCAAAAATCTACCGGCTATTCATGCAGTTATTGGCTGCGAAACAACACCGGTAATGTTTGTTATAAGGAAAGCTAACGTATTAAAAAGCGTTAGGAGTGTTCTGGAAAGGAAAAATTGCTCGAGAGAGTTACGATGAGACAGGAAATATGCAAAGACATTCTCGCGAAAGCGATCAAATTTGTGCAAAAATAATTATACAAAGGGAAATGTGACAAAACATTTGTGCAGATAAGAATAAGACTTCGCAAGGCAATGAAAAACAGGTAATCAGAAGCTCTAGAACCAGATCCATACTGGTTGACACAAGCATTTACTATTGGTGACATTACCAAAAATGAGAGAAATTGCCTTTAAGCTTTGGTTAGACATACGATGGAAAGAATGATCTGGCCTACAGGTGGTATTAGTGTGGTTTAAAAGAACAAAATTTCTTTATACATTCTGATTTTGAACATACATTTGATAAATGAATAAAGAAAATGGGACTGAGAGGGTATACAGAGAAAAACATTTCTTAACGGCTTGATGAGAAAAATATTCGATCGTCAACGCTAAAAAAGCTGTGAATATCTGCAGAAAATACTGGAGTCAGCCAACTAATTCCCAAAATAATTTTTACACATATTATTTTCATCTTTTACAGGACCCCGCACACCCTCCGCTAAAAATCTGCAAGATCTGCAGCGCTCTAGTGATGAAATTGAAAAAAATTCCGTAACCAATAAGGACCAGGGCGTGGAACTACAATTTCTTTGGGAGTTCCAGCAAAGGAGACAGTGATGAAGGATGAATGGATTCCATATCATTTTTTATACAACGAAATTTTAATTTTCAATGACTTTTTCAACTAGCTAAAGATTTTTATGCATTCTTTTACGTGTTATTCAATTACCTTTAAAGGAAGATGACGTCATAAAATGATGATGACGTCATTAAAGAACGTTCAAAAGTAAGCATAATAGTAATTCAATACATCTTTCAAAAGCACCGAATGTGTGCTATTCGAATGTGGAACATATTTGACAATGATAGTTGCGAGAAAACAATTAAAAAGGCTCAAAGTGAATTTTCTCTAAGTTGATGACGTCATCAAAAAATTTGACTCCCGCTCAAGATATTTTTCATTTCATCTCAGATTTGAAATTTGCTTAGTTAATTTAGTGCAAAAATGCAAGAAAAATTGAGGTCAAGTCCTTGGCTGATTTTTAAAGATTTTTTATCATTGTTTTGATGACGTCATGAAAAACAGTAACTTCCGGTGATAATTGTTTTTGGCCCATCTTGAATTCGGAATCTCCATGGTCGATTTAGTAAGAATATGAAATAAAATTTGAGGTTAGGCAGTTTGCTGGTTTTTTCTTCAAAATTCCCTGTCTAAAGAAATCGAAGCAAATTGAAGGAATCGAAGCAAATTGAAGGTATCGAAGCAAATTGAAGGAATCGAAGCAAATTGAAGGAATCGAAGCAAATTGAAGGAATCGAAGCAAATTGAAGGAATCGAAGCAAATTCAAGGAATCGAAGCAAATTGAAGGTATCGAAGCAAATTGAAGGAATCGAAGCAAATTGAAGGTATCGAAGCAAATTGAAGGAATCGAAGCAAATTGAAGGTATCGAAGCAAATTGAAGGAATCGAAGCAAATTGAAGGAATCGAAGCAAATTCAAGGAATCGAAGCAAATTGAAGGAATCGAAGCAAATTGAAGGAATCAAAGCAAATTCAAAGAATCGAAGCAAATTGAAGGAATCGAAGCAAATTCAAAGAATCGAAGCAAATTGAAGGAATCGAAGCAAATTGATGGAATCGAAGCAAATTCAAGGAATCGAAGCAAATTCAAGGAATCGAAGCAAATTGATGGAATCGAAGCAAATTCAAGGAATCGAAGCAAATTGAAGGAATCGAAGCAAATTCAAAGAATCGAAGCAAATTCAAGGAATCGAAGCAAATTCAAGGAATCGAAGCAGATTCAAGGAATCGTAGCATATTAAAGGAATCGAAGCAAATTCAAAGAATCGAATCAAATTCAAGGAATCGAAGCAGATTCAAGGAATCGAAGCAAATTCAAGGAATCGAAGCAAATTCAAGGAATCGAAGCAAATTCAAGGAACGGAAGCAAATTCAAGGAATTAAAGCAAATTGAAGGAATCGAAGGAAGATTAGAAAGAACTCTCAGATGATAGAAATTTTGAGCTCTTATTTCCTATGAACGATGAACTCACCTATGAACCATCAAGGTTGAACAAAGAAGAAAATATGAAATTTATGTTTTAAATTGCTCTTTCTTTTTGAGTTAATATACACAGTCCTCTTATATTTAATCTTCCTTTTTGTCTTTTTGAATCTTCGGAACATTTTGAACCCATTGGTAATTCTAATCCTTCAGCCAGAGGGGCGTATCTAGTACGTCTGGCCTCGAAATTGGACCCAAGAAGGATGTTTTCTACAATTGCTGATAATGGTTACTGTCCTATAAGATTAGCAGATACAGATGATAGAAGAGGTGACTGGTGTCAAGACATCTACGGAAATCAAGGTTTAGTGACAGATTCAAGAGTAGGTTCCAATAATTGACGACGCAAAGCTTGTCAGAGATAATTTTGCTGATTATTTTAAAACTGAAATAGGTGCAGTTTCCTCCAATGGGATCATATTCATCGAACATTGAACAGATTTGACCAGAAAACAGTATGTATCTTTTAATGTCTTTAGCCAACAGATAGATAGGGACAAAATGTAAACGGTATCTATGATTTGAAATGTTTAAACACAAGTTTTACAAGCTCTATTCAAAGTTAAACAAGCTTAATTTTCGAATTACAGTTCGTACAAAACTTGTTGTATTTTAATTTTTGCTAGAACATTTTTCTGTTTTGGCAAAGCCTTAAGGCTGTCTACCAAACCCAAACAGGAAAGTTCATCAGCATCTTTAGCTTCTTTTGGTCGGTTTACCCTCTGCAAAGTTTGCACCAAGGCGGTGTCCAAAATTGACAGTTTTGATGCCTCTTCGCTCTTCCTTTTTTTTACACTTGGAGAATTGAACATCATAACTACTTGTGTCTCATCGTCTTGAAAATTTTGTTCGTTTGGGATTACAATGTTGCTTTCAGCCTCTCTATTCACTAGCGTGTCTCTAAGAAAAGAGAGTTGCTCGAAAATATTGCACGAGAGAAGCTTGCCCCCTCAAGCTCCTGATCTAAGTTTATATTCCCTTTTTTTAACATTTTCGATAGTTCCTCAATTTTCGAACCGATTTCCCTCCAAGCCTGGTCTTTCATTTGTACGATCGAAGCTTGGTATTCCAGACACATGGATAATTTTGTACAGTTACAACAACTGCCTCAGAGAGGTTTTCATAGTCATCTTGTTCCTCCCCGGATGTTGGCGTTGGGGTTTGTGCTGGAGGAGGACTTGCAACATCGAATAATGGTGATGCAGATGCCAATATTTGCTGTGTTGGTGTACATCGCTGTTGCAACACATCTCTTGCTGCTGGATATAGTTCTAGATGCCTCCAAGCAGTAGAAATAGGCAATCTTGAGCTTGGTTGGTTGGTTTCTTCGTCAGTAGCTTAAAAATATTGAGGACTCGACATGCTTATTTTTTGCTGAAATTATTTTGCGTTTTTTTGTCCCTCTTATGTAATAACAAAGGCTTGTCCCCTTAAATTATCCTGGCAGCGGCCCTGTGTCGACCTGGTGAATATTAACATGCTAACCTCAAAATAGCACAATCAGGCAAAAATGATCCTCTGACACAACATGGTACAAAAAGTGTAAAGATACAAAAGTTTAACTACTTTGTGTTAACAAAGTTTTGGGTAGATACACTATGCCACAGAATTAAAACTTTATTCAGTTTCCATTAATGTAGCTGAAAGGCTGCATCGTGTATAAAGAAATATTTTTATTACTGTTTATATTCCCGTTTCCACTTGTTACTGGGCTCTTCCGCTTGTTACTGAGTTGTTCCCCTTGCTCCTCGTTATTTAAACATGGCGCAAACAAAAAGGTCTAGATGCTTTTACAGACAGCAACTGGGCCAGCTAATAGGCAAAAAGCACGCTAACAGAGATTTCCAATCAGAACTTGCAAGCAAGATGTGAAGAACGACCGATTTCATACATATATAAATGCCATACCTGAAAAAGATATCGTTGACAGCCTGCTTCTTTCAATTGGTGGAGCCCATCTGCTCCAAATCGCATGCATGCATGGAAAAGTGACGCCCTGTGAAGTGAAGATTAGACCGTAGTTAATTGGGAAATGAAAAAAAAGACTACATTGGTCCCTCTGATAAAGTGGGAAATTTTGAATGGGATACTGCCATTGTCAATCAAAGCTAACTAAAATCTAGATTACACAAAAAACAAGCGAAAGAAATACTTTCTAACTTAAAAAGTTTCAAAAGTTAAATAATTTGGAATGTCAGCTTACCTGAGATAATCCTTGCAACACTCTAACAGCTATGAGAAACTTAATACTCATTCTTGCTGCTAATGGTGTTAGTAATGTAAACAGTCCTGTCATTAGAATACCTCCACCAAAAAGGTTTTTCCCACCAAAACGGGCTGCAAGATATCCAGAAGGTATTTGGGTGATGATGTAACCATAGTAGAAAGAGCTCAGGATGATACCTGTCAAGCCAAAAAATGAATTTATAATGAAAACAAAGGAAATCTGCACGAGATGCAGCCAAGCAATACCACATCCATCCCAATTTCCAGCTTTTGAATCAGAAGGTATCATTAATACCCACATATATAAACATACCTGTCAAGCTACTGTGGTGTCCTGCCGTAAGATTTTGCATTCTAAACTAAAATTTTGCGTAAAAACGGTAATAGAACCATAATAAAACGGTAATTCTTGTTATTCGTTATTCGATGGTTTCAAAACAAATCCAACGTGATAATTTAATGTAAATACCAAAAACAAACGACTCATTGTGAACATTGCGTAATGAAAAACAGTAGAGTTCGCAAGGATCATTAAAAGAACTACTAATCAAAACTTTAATCTGGTTAGAGACGTTTTGACAAAATTGCAATGACCAACGTCCTTGAGTTTCAAATTTCAATCTTTGTCAAAAAGAAAATGGTTATTTTACTGGTTAGCCAGCACGTTCTCGTAAATTTAAATATGGGGCGTTGAAAATACTTCATATGATTTTAAACAGACGTATCAAAATTAATGTTGCAAATAAACACATCGGAAGTGGAGAAAAGATTTTCAGCTTACGCCATAAGACTCTAAGTCACCGACATTGCGAAAGAATTACGAAAATCTTAAGACTTGACAGTTATGTATTAAGAATTAATATCCACTACTAAGCGTTTTCAAGGAATAGACATCCAACTCCAGAAGCATTTCTCATCTGAAAGGGGTTTTTTATCTGTTGGCAACATTGATTAAGTTCTTGCAATACTTTGCAGTTCAATCTCAGGATTGACACCAGAAAGAGGTGTAATAAAGTCGCAGTTGCCACTTACAATTCAGAGCAATAAAATGTTTGGAAATAACATACTATTGAATAAGTTACTACAAGCAATTTTTCATTATAAATTCAAGTACCTTGTTCTTTTGTGTTCCAAGAAAAGTCTGCTGGCTCCTAGCAAAAAGATTTACAGACCACTTAGCTTGTATTCAAGTAAACAGCAAATCAGAAATTCTGAGAAGACAAAATACCATACCAAGCTTATGTAAATATAAATTATTAGAAATTATTTATTGGTTCAAACTGCAAAATTTTATGACAATACTCCTAAACCAATAAAGATTGTTTTAACTGTATAATCGCAAAATCTGAATTCTATAAGCAAAAGAACATCTCACAGGTTACACAAATCTATTGTACCCCTGAATTGATTTTAGATTACAAGTTTGAAAATAGCAAACCTAACTGTGCAAATTTAAAGGAAATTTCATGAAAAGTTTTTTTTTCAACATAAATATGAAAAAAATGCTTCAAAGCAAAAACTCGTGGTAAGTAAGTTACAGAAAATGAACATACTGTACAAACAACATAGCCAGAAGAGTTGGTTATCGTTTTGTTTGAAACCATGGCAACTAAGGCAACACTGAGATTGACTCGTAATGAATAGAGATTTAACAATCCCAAAAAGCTTAGGATTGCCAGCAAATATCTTTTGGGTAACCAGCTGCATGTGACTCTCCATTTTTTACGGTTTTCTTTCATTTGTTGCTCACTTGGACTGTCCTCAATAACCGAGTGATCCATAATGCTTTGAGCATTTGGGTTACTTTTTGCCAGGTTTTACCTAAATATAATAAAAAATCAAGTTTTGAATAACTACTAATAAGTAAAGGTTTAAATATAAAAGAGTGTAAAGACCAACATTTCAATAAAAACCAGAATAATTCTAATCAGTGAATTGCAATCACAAATACATACTACACATTTTGGAAAGAGCAATTTTATTTTCATATTTCTTTTAAAATATAAAACAGTTATGGTTTTCCCTTTTGATATGGCCAAAAATATTAGGAACTTGTAGTAGGGTAATCAGGAAGCACTGTACGTATTGTTTTCTTATGCAATACGGTAGAACTGCATTGTAGAACGTCCATTGAAAACTGTTTTTCGAAATTCCATTGAAACCTACAGTTGTTGAACAAAAAAAGATCAGGTTAAGTTTTTCTCTCAGAATGAAACGTTTGCAAGCTGAACAAATTTAAGCCAATCCACAAGAAGACTTGTCGATGAAATACATCGAAGGAATTTCTGATAACACTTAATCAACCAGTCAATTCATTTTGAAACAGTAAAGATTTTACAGGCAGGATAAAATACCAAGTAATCAAGCAGAAGCATGGCTTTTTAGACTTTATTCAAAGAACTCCATGTTTTTGGCTCAAGATCACTCGTACAAGTCGTGTGCTAAAGCTGTACAGTGGCGTTTCTCAGGGAGGGGGCAGGGGTTCACGGCCCCCTGGAAATTTTCATTAGCCCTTGTTTTGCCCCTCCCCCCAGTCTTTTCAAAAGTTTCAATTAAAAATTCAATGTTTTCTTCCGAAGCTGTTCAATCTTTTTTTGACTTTGTTAGTGTTGCTCTCTTTATTTTCCTCAAAGCTATCTTTATTGCATTTATTTAACAAACTAGGGGCCCCGATAAGCGTTTTGGTTTGTAACGGAGGTGGACATTTATGGAATTTTGGGAACTTTCTAATAAGTTACCAAGTAAAAACCAAGAGTTACCAAGATTTCTGTAGTAACCAAGAAAAACTCATTCTTGACAATCATTTAAATTCTATATTTGCTATATATTATCACGAAGATCCACCTTCTTGCGGTGAGGTGCGCAGGATCAGCCCATTACCATCTCAGTATACCTTGGCTATCTAATATTGCTTATCAAAGTTGCATGGCTTGAAATTCTGTATAACAGAATGATTTGCTTGATTTCACGGAGGTTGGATATAAGACATAACTACTATGGAAAATTTTATCAATCAACCTCACAAAGCTATTAGACTTTTATTTTTTAGAAGTTTAGTTCTTCTGTTGAAAACCATGTTCATCATCATTTTTGTTAAACAGATAAAACTCAGTGGAGTAACAGAACAAAGTTACTTTTAGTCATATAACAAACGGTCCCGAACCTTTAGGGGCCCCCAGCAACAATTTTTCTTTGTTATTATTCCTAGGGGACACAGCTGCTCCTTAAACCACTAATAAAGCTATTTGGCATAATGACAAGAGCCTTGATAGAGCTGTTCCAAGGACATACTTAGCTATGGGGAGCTAAGAACCGATGCCTTGTAGCTAGCTTATTTTGAGCCACCATGCCACTGCTTTACATTCTACTAGTTCCCAAAGTAATAGCTAGCGTTTGCTCCTATAACTGAAAGTTTGACCCCCGGGGGCATTCATCAAGGGTTTTTTCTAAGCCCTTTGCTATTTATCATCGCTTTGGAAGCACTGTCTAGGGAATTCCGTGTTGTCTGCCCATCAGAGCTTCCAGAGGCGGAGTTAGCCAAAAACCTTGTATTGACTGGATCAAAGAATTAAGGGACTACGGTCCATAGGATCACGTTAACCGATTTTACCACGCCCGTTGGCCCGTAATTTGCTTGTGAAATTTGAATTTTGTTCGAATTTTTTTGATGTAAAAACCACTGGCAAAACATGGTCTATCCATCAGAGTTGCTTCAAATTACTTAAAAATGTAGAACCGGATTTGTGAGGCTCTGGTACCCTGGGTATGCATCTGAATTCCCACCACAAAAGCATAGCGGACAAATCTTGATTGGTGTATTGCCTGGAGGATTCCCAAGAAGGGGACCTCGCCAACAACCAATCAAGATTTGTCCGCTATGCTCACCACAAAAACAAAACGACTCTTCTGAAGATTGAAATGTGTGAACAAATAAAAGAACATTCACTTTTAAACACGTGACAATAAATATGAACGGTAACAAGAAAATTTGTGATTTCTTTCTTCTTCCATTTCTTAATAAACTTTGATCTCGGAAGAGGATTTCGCTTTTGTATTTGAGCCAGTTCGTTATTGAAAGTTTCTTAACATTATGTGGTTTATAACCTTTTGTGGTTTTGCTTAAAACATCCATAAGACTGTTTTTGTCTGAAATTTTGTTTGTCCTAAATGCCAAAAGTATGCCCGCAATCTATTGTCTGAAAATCTATTCGCTGAAAATGTTTGTACTTACTGCAGGTGAATCTTGCAGTCACCGTGCGAGATTGCTTCTTCTGCTTAACAGTTTGACGGGGATTTGCTTTTTTTTTAAATAAAAAATGTAGGCTCGAAACTTGAATAATACAGAAAAATAAGACATGCAATGCAATTATAAATACAATTATAATGGGTTTCTTGTGCCAGAATCATGTGTACTTTTTAAGTTATGCTCAAAAGCATGTTTTAGAGAAGAAAATTGTAAGAAAATTGATGAAACATATCGCTCCGGCCCATCCAAAACCTTTGGCGTTGCTGGTGAATAAAAACTATTCGGTCTTCAAGGCGCTACGCCTTGATTCGGTCTCCATCCTCAATGGTTAATTATTCATGAAAAAATTGAGTTATTTCTCTTTTTCAACAAAAGACTTTTCAACAACTTGTAGTTATACCATACCTTAAATGCTATTTTCATCTGTACTGCCTCATTATTTGTCTTCTGTCCAGTGACAAAATATGGGTTGTTACAGTTCATGATCTTTCTTTGTGATTGTGACATGAGCTCATTGCCATTGTGACATGTGATAAAGACAGCCAAAAATCAACGGTCTGCCGACTTTTACGTGGAATCATTATTTGAAAAATACAATGAGACATCAGAACGACAATGGGTGAGGTTTACCTTATATTGTTCTTCTTCCCAGTTAGATGCTGTACTGCTTCTCAACTCCTGTCTCCATTCCGCACACGAATTTATAAGTGGCTCTGGTACCCCGGGTATTGTTAGATGTTGCTGTCTCTAAAGCTTGATTTAAAAATCACGGGTTATTGGCTAAATTTCGGGTAGAGGTCTGCTGTTAGTACATTAAAACTTGTAACGTTGGCTAGATTAATTTTTGCGAAAATAAAACCGTTGGCTAGACCTATTTCTACAAAAAGATCCTTTTGGCATAGTCCTATATTGAAAAACGATACAATTTGCTAAATTCATTTTCAAGCCATTCGTGTTAGCAGCTATATCAAAATTGTTGGTTTGAAATCGGAAATGTCAAGATAAAACATCAAACAAAGTAATAGCTAACAGATAATTACAGATAAAGGCAAGTGAAAATATTAAGCTACCAATCATTCCAAAAATCTTGCAACCCTGAAAGTGTAAAGTCACGATATACTCCAAAATGATAACCACAGATGCTGGTGTGAATTGTTTGCATTCGGTAGTGATAGACAACGGATCAATGGAAACAATGTTTTTTAATAGAAAATATCAAACTTATGCCAGAGTTATGATAAATTCCAAATTATGCTAAATGGTGATTTTTGGCCATTATTTTGTCAAAAGCATAACATTATGCGGGATCTGATCACACCAGTGTTTCCATTTTTCAAATTTTAACTTCCTTAAAGCGAGGCTGAAATTTTTCAAAATTCCTTGAAACTCTTTAACCGAAATTTTGTATTTTTTTTGTTTATATCCTTGTTAGTTTTATCCCATAATGATGCGAAACAGCTAAATAATTATCATAAATTACAAAAGTTTCACGTCAATCAAGCATCAGGCTCAGATTTAAGTCTTTTGAGCACATTTGGCTGGGTTGCTGCTTTTTTACAAAGTTCGGATATGTGAATGTCAAAATTAAGTTTGTGATCTATAGTTACGCCAAGCAACTTTACTGAAGCTTCAGAATTTTTAGTTTTCCCTTGGATAGAAATGTCCAATGGTACTTTTTTATTCTTTCTGACTAGAAGAGCATGAAATTTGTCTGGGTTAGCAATCATTTCATTCTGATTGAGCCAGGCAAGGGCGATGCTTGCTTCTTTTTCCAAGACGGTAATTAATTGAGGCAGGTCATTTTAAAAATATGTTAATTTGTTGTCATCTTCGTAATTTACAAGAGAAGCCTTTTTAATGAAATAAAACAGGTCATTAATGCAGAAATTGAAAAGAATAGGGCCAAGGACTGATCCTTGCAGTACCCCTGATTAAAAAGATTGAAAATCACTGTAAGTATCATTTATTCGAACTGCTTGTAAGCGCCTTTTTAAATAGGAGTAAATAAGGACTAGAGAACTTTCATCAAAACCATAAGCATGAAGTTTTGCAATAGGAAGGTCATGCGGAATACAGTCAAAGGACTTTGATAAATCCATCAGTACTGCTCCGACAATGTAATCATTGTCCAATTTGAGTTTCCAGTCTTCAAGCATTTTGATTACGATATGCTGTAGGCAGCAATAAAAGCCTTCCTGTAGGCAGCAACGAAAGCGGACAGGGTTTTATCGAGATGAGGACTAATTTGATCTTTGTCTTATCTTGGAAAAAGTGTTAAGCACACTAGCTGGACGGAAATTTTTGTCTACTGTTCGAACAGGTTTGCCTTTGTCAAGAGATGTGACTGCAGCCCACCTTCCAAGGTCTGGAAATCTACTGTTTTTCATACTGGTAACGAGAGTTTTCAAAATTTCTTATAATAAATTTGTGTATCTGGTGAAAAACCGGGCACATGACCCGATTAAAGTGTTATTACAAGTATTCACCTGAGTCACGAGGTGATGACGTCATAAAAATCTATTTTATAGTTTTGAATTTTGATCCTATAGCTTGAAAAAGAATCATGATATACCTCCAAATATGCAAAATCAGTTTAAGGCATTACAAATTGGCTAAGATATGCCCTCATAAGCAAAGGCTCCTTCCCTATCGAAAACCTCTGTGATTTGGTCTTGGTTCATAACTTTATGAACCAGGCATGAAAAAAAAGTACCCTGGGTACCAGATTCACTATATATAAAATAAAAGAGTGAGTCTGGTACCCAGGGTAGAAAAACAGTAATCCGTAGCAAACTCGAATTAGCAAAATGCATTGGCCATATCTCACGCAATTTCAAATTAGGCTAACTGATTATTATTATTATTAACATAACATATTTAGAGGCAACTTATTCTGTTTTTTAAGATTGTGTGGTCAAATTTAAGATATTCTAAAAAGTTTTTGATGACGTCACACTTCGGTACTCTGTATATACGCTGTGGTTATTATCAGATCAGACAAATGAAAGATAGGTACATTGAACGTTGTTTCCAGGTGATATTTTAAAAGTAAGCCAGCAAAAGCAAGATAATAGTTATCTATGAAGCGATTATATCCAGCTACTAAGATAAAAGTTATGCACTTGATGGCTTGTGTGTCGTATTGTTTCGCCTTTCTTGCCGCATTGTATGTTCCTAAGTAAAACCAATCAAGCCAAAAAAGTATTTCCCTTAGTTCTTTTAGTCTTTGTATTGCGTGGTGAATAGGGTAAGTCAGTTATTTTCAAGCGAATAATACGTAGCTGCGAATCCAGAACGGGAAATCGTCAAATCAGAGGTAAATCGGACCAGGACACGATTTCCTTTGGACCGGAATTCTCTTTTCCCGGTTCCGCAAAACTTTGCTGCTGGCGTATAGCCGGATTCTGTAGCATCGAATATTTGTACCGAATCATTGCGGCATTCGCTAACGTACTGCAAATCGAATTCAGAGAAAACGATCATGACCATTTTTCGCTCTTCGACTGTGATTAGATATTCACAAGTGGCACTGCTTGGATAATGTTCCGGGAAGCCAGGAGAAGTGAATGAACCAGTCTTTGATTCGTAAGATTTGTAGCAAGCTGTAAATTGATAAAGAAAATATTTTTCTATGAAACGGAAGATATATTGGATAATAACACTGATAAAAGGTGCATAGACGTCACATCTATGACAGGGGTTTCCAACAAACGGCCCGCGGGCCAGATGTGGCCCGGGAGGACATATTCTGTGGCCTGCGCTAACAAAAGTTGTTTAACAATTTGGTATTATCCTCATGAAGTGCCGTCCCCGCTAAATCTTTATGATTCATTATTAGGCACACAGTCTCATTATTGGGCATCCTTTCTCATTATTATAAGCCGACGTTTCTATTACGAAGCTGCACAGAACAAGTCAAAGCTACAATCTAAGCATACAGAAATACATATTAAATTTTTCCACATCAACTACAAGTTAAATGTGCGATGTCAATAAACATTTTGCAAACAAAAAATGTAGCAATTCGCATTGATCACTTTTTCATGTAATTGTTTGTGTAACTTTTCATGTAATTTTTCATGTAATAATATGCCCCAGACATCCGACCTTTTCTCCATGGACAGGGCTTTCACCTGCAACCAGGCTTCACCACTGACTAAACGACGATTCCCGAATAGCTTCACCAGTAAACTTTGATACCCCAAGGTGCCCTTTCTGCAGTTCCTGTCCCCTGCCTCATTATAAAGCTTTCTGCATCTCTGTGTTGCCCGTGGGCTACCCATAGCAAACGATCTGTCATTTCCCAATGAGTCTTACCTGACTTTGGTCTTACTATATAGAGAATATTTGGAGAGTATCCCCAGTCCTCTCTTACTTCGGGCGACCTTGCTACGTAAGAAAATGTTGCAGAAAAATTGACAAGCCACACAGTGATACAGATAATTTTTGTGCTTCTTGAAATACGGCATAGCAACTCCTTTGAATGTACTGACAGTAGTTGACAATTCGGTTTACAACTGTCACAAAGGCAATTTTATAACATGAGAAATAAAGAACCCTAAATGCCCTTAAAAATTTTTACCTTTATGAGCAGTTGAATAATAGCCATAGAACCCAGAACTGGTACTTGAGGAATCCGATTTGAATATCATTGTTACTAAGCTACCTCGTGATGTCCATGTAAAGGCACCCTTCTCTCCACAGAAGCTTTTCACAAAAAAACCTTTTTCAGAAACTGTTAGTGAGTCGTTTGTGCACGATCTTCCAGGTTGCAGTGAGAATTTCTTAAAATTCAAGGAAACTGCCCTGTCATATGGAGCCAGTATGTGATAGTGACATTTCACATCGTTTGGATAGCTGCTTGGGTAGCCAGGGGAAGTAAAGTACGATAATCCATTAGATATTGTATAATTGCATGCTGCAAATAAAAAGAGTCAGTTTATCAGAATAGATGTAGCCCTATCATGTTTAAAAATATGCTTAACGTGGATATATTTCATCTCTTCAATTTTTACAGTTATGATAAAGTACATAATATTATGGATCATTAATTTTCGTTTATTTTCAAAAATCGTTAAATGGATACCCTGTAGTTGATATCACTGGTTTCTACAGAGCCATGTGAAAAGCAAAAATCAAAAGGCAAAAAAATGCAAAACTTCTTACCAAAGTGGCTCAGATTAAAGAGGCTATAATATAATGTTGTCAATTCAGATTTTATAGAATTCCAATCTGCAACTGTGTATGTAGTTACCCACAATATTCAATTTGTAAAACATACCTTTTTTAGATTCTGCGAAGTTGGCAGAAAAACCTTTGGACTGCGTTCCATATTTTGAAGAAGTCTTTAATACGACAAAAACTCTGTTGCTGTATGACCGGTAAGTCCTTGGCCATAGACCACAGAAAGTTGCTTTTAAATTATAAACCTCCATGTTTTCTTCAAAAATTTCGACTGAATCATCATAACATGTCATTGTTTCGTGGATTGAAAAGATGGGAAAGTTGATTATTATTCCGTTTTCAGGCTGAACAGTTATTTCGTAGATGCATTTTTTAATACTCGAGTGAATGCCAGGGTAGCCGGGTGAAGTGAATTTGCCAAAAGATGAAGTTATTTTGTACCAACAAGCTGAAGGAAATGGAAAAAGAAAATTAAAATTGCAAAAAGGAGCAACTAAATCATGTTTCCGCAATGTAAACTATTTTTGTACAGTTCTCAGTTTAAATGAAGCCTGTCGCGTAAACTTCCACTTACATCTTCCCACCCCACTGCTCGTAATCTTCGCCAGGGGTGCTATGAATGTTATTCAAATCTTTGATAACATGTTATCAATATAACCGCTAGATGAGAAGACATCTTGAAACAGAGATCTCTATATTCGTTCGAAAGCTTCACCTACTACATTTTGCATTTTTGAATTTCAGTAAAAACTTGCTTGTTTGAACAGTATCAATTCTATTGGAGAAACTTGGGCATTCTTCTGCCAATAAGTTTAAATGATGTGAACCTTTTTTTAGGCGATACAAAATTTGAAAGCATTTAAATATGTTTATTAAAAAATGTAGAGGGTGATGATAATTTAAAAATTCTGAACATGCACAATGGCTCAAACCTTAGAGTAAAATTAGAACAACTTTAAGAAAGTTAGGCCAAACTGCTAAACTACTAAAGAACCTATTCAAAATAAAGACAAAATCACATGTTCTTGTGCAAACGTGTTTGCTGTATCTGTAGCCAATTTCGAGAGACATTGAAATCGAAAACCTCCAGACGGGATAGTATCGGCTAAAAATCTTTCGAAAAAAATTTCGGGCGCATTTTTAATAATTTTGGACAAAACATTTTTAGACAAATATATTATGCATGTTTCAAAATTATGTGGTAAAATCAGCTGTAGATCTACTTTAATCAATTAAAAGTTACTTAAACTAACTATATAGGTATACAAAAGCTGGGGGGACGGGCATATCATATTCTTGCAACATATATTTTCAGTGTTTATAAGAAAAGGGGGTGTATTATCAAGTGCATTCCTTTATGTTTCTCTAGCATTACTAGAATCTAAATGTTTCGGACGAAAAATCTTTCAGCCAAACTTAGATTGTGGAGAATTACTGTGCCTGAAATGCGATACATTTTGCTTGATTAAAGGGTGCTGCAGCATCCCCGCCCCCGGCCCTTACGCCCCCTTTGCCTATGCTCGCCATTTATAGCTCATACACTCACGTTTTTCCACTGCGCTGTATGAAGCATGAAATGCAGCTCCTGTGGAGGATCGAAATACCACCAATGCTTGGTTATCTCTGGACTCCCAAGAGACTGGAGAGCGGCATAAATCTAGTGTTTTCTTTAGGATATTGTCTTCAAAAATTGCGATGGAGTTATTTTTGCAAGTGGACTTTTGATGTAGCAAGAAACTTGAAAAATTTATCTTCACTGCTTTGTTGATTGGAACTTTGATGTGATAGCTACAGTAAACGTAATTCGGAAAGTTGTTTGGATAGCCAGGAGAAGCAAATGTCCTTGATGCTCCGGCCAGTGTGTAGTTGCACGCTATATAAGAAATGGAGAACTTTCTCAACATAACAAGAAATGTTACCTCTCAAAAGTATCTGTTATTAAGTTATCAATTAATAAATTAGTTAAGTGGAGTCTTAAGGGATAGATCATGCTAAATAACAGATTGGAGACAAAATCACAAAGATCATTTCCATGTAGTTAAGAACAGAAGAAAACTTGCATCTCGTTTAAGTTTGACATGATAGACCCACCCTTAATAGTAATTGTAGAGTCTACCTCCTTCTGGGCTAGAGAAATACTTTAATAAACTGTCTTGAAAAATTGTGTGACTCATACTGTACTCAGCTATGAAATGCAAAACATCAACCTACAGAAGCATCTTTTATGTCCTTTGACTGGCTAAATTAAGTTAGTTTCTCCAGGCTGAATCAATGCTGAACGAGCCTAGGTAAATGGAAAAACAGAAGCAAACTTTTTTGTAGTGTAAAAGCCACCTTAAAGGATTAATCACAGCTTGAATTCTACTGTAAACATGATCAATTGTTGAATCAAGGCTCCATTTTTTATCATCAAGAATAAAATAATTGTTCTATAATTTGTTATCATGCATGCGTGCAAACGTTGAATACAGGGACGGATTTAGACGTTCGCACCGTTCGCACATGCGACAGTCAACTTCTTAACGGATGTTTTGCGTCAGTGTTTTTAGCATTTCTCAAAGGAGATATTTTTCTTGGCTTTTCCTTCCCCGACTTTGGCCCTTGATTCTCTTTAGATCAGACGCAATCACAAATAAAATCTTGGCACCACGGAGGAGCCAATCAAAAATTTCTGAAGATAAGTAAATCCAAGAGATCGAGTCATACCCGAGAAAAATCTAGAATGCGATACTGTCTAATCTTTTAGGATCCTGATTTAATAATAACAGGGGACTAATGTGGTTAGATTAGGGCTTTTCGGTGCACAGTATGTTTAGTAGCACGTTCGCACCAATTCGCACAACTTTTGTTTAAATTTACTATTTACTATCTCCCGTTCTTGAAGTCGTTGCCAGCCTTGTTCCTGTTAAAGACAGTTTCCAGTTGCGATTTACTATTTACTATCTCCCGTTCTTGAAGTCGTTGCCAGCCTTGTTCCTGTTAAAGACAGTTTCCAGTTGCGATTTACTATTTACTATCTCCCGTTCTTGAAGTCATTGCCAGCCTTGTTCCTGTTAAAGACAGTTTCCAGTTGCGACTTGTTATTTACTATCTCCCGTTCTTGAAGTCGTTGCCAGCCTTGTTCCTGTTAAAGACAGTTTCCAGTTGCGATTTACTATTTACTATCTCCCGTTCTTGAAGTCATTGCCAGTCTTGTTCCTGTTAAAGACAGTTTCCAGTTGCGATTTATTATTTACTATCTCCCGTTCTTGATGTCATTGCCAGCCTTGTTCCTGTTAAAGACAGTTTCCAGTTGCGACTTGTTATTTACTATCTCCCGTTCTTGAAGTCATTGCCAGCCTTGTTCCTGTTAAAGACAGTTTCCAGTTGCGACCTGTTATTTACTATCTCCCGTTCTTGAAGTCATTGCCAGTCTTGTTCCTGTTAAAGACAGTTTCCAGTTGCGATTTATTATTTACTATCTAAATGGCTTTGAAAAAAGGAAACATTTAGTAAACTAAAGCTTTTCGTCTGACACTCTTCAGAGTTTAAAATGTCAGAACATAGATCGAAAACTCTATGCTAGGAAATATATATACCCAGTTGTGGATCGAAATAGGCCAATCAGAAAACATACTATCTCCCGTTCTTGAAGTCATTGCCAGCCTTGTTCCTGTTAAAGACAGTTTCCAGTTGCGACCTGTTATTTACTATCTCCCGTTCTTGAAGTCATTGCCAGTCTTGTTCCTGTTAAAGACAGTTTCCAGTTGCGATTTATTATTTACTATCTAAATGGCTTTGAAAAAAGGAAACATTTAGTAAACTAAAGCTTTTCGTCTGACACTCTTCAGAGTTTAAAATGTCAGAACATAGATCGAAAACTCTATGCTAGGAAATATATATACCCAGTTGTGGATCGAAATAGGCCAATCAGAAAACATACTATCTCCCGTTCTTGAAGTCATTGCCAGCCTTGTTCCTGTTAAAGACACTTTTCTTGATGTATTAACGAGGTTGGTTCCTGTAAAAGTTTCCAGTGATAACATGGTGACGAAACTTCTTCAACATATATATTTTGGTGATGAAAAAGATTGCGTAGTGAATGTATTAACTCATACCTTTTCAAAGTCATTCAATGATTTTGCCTGCCTTTCTGTTATTTCTTTCCGGATGGTCACAGTCTTGAGCCTTATTTTTGTGCCGTCTACACGTCATATCCTCTTTCTTCCCGTCATGTTTGTCATGATTGATAATAATTTAGTGGGAAGGCTATAAATTGCATTGCTAATTTCTTGATTGAAGCTGAACAAGGGCAAATGGCAGAACTGTTAGAATTTGGCTTAGATATCGATTGGAAGTGGTGACAGAAATGACCAGGGCACGCATTGGCCAAAAAACAAGAGAAAATAGAACTGAATAAGCTTCGATTTGCCCAAGCGGAAAGAAACTCCTGGAAAAATTCGGACGAAGGATTGGAAATTTGGCATTTACTCTGTAATGTTAATTGGGAGGCTAACAAAGATGGCTCGCTAATGTAAGTTCGATTTATTTGTATATATGGATAAACTTTAGCAAAAACTTAGAAAGCAGATATTTCTTTGTCTGCTAATTGAAATTAGGCTCGTGTTCAACCATGTGCTAGAATCGTGAGACATCTCTCATCGATTTTGTTGTTTACAGTGGCTTTCCCTTTTCTAGCATTTTTATTATTAGACCAACTGTGTGTTGGCAATTGACCTGTGTGAGCTTAATGATATCAGTTTGATTTCCATAATTGCCTTGTAAGGTTCAAATGCAAGATGGAAAGCTTACAAAAAGTTAATTCAGCCACACCTTTTTTCAAGACACGCCTTTTTTTATTTGCCACGCCTATTGTGCGACAGTCGGAAAATTTTCTGGATCCGCCCCTGGTTGAATACTTCCATTTTCGACTGTATGCGTTTGATTTTCAACAACTCAGGGCCAATCAACATTGAACTGGCGCATTACAAACACAGTTTAGTTTAACCTGGGTTAATCAACTCGAGTTGTGCCAACGAAGATGTTTAGTCATTTTTGACCGGGCTTTAGTTACTTTGGCCTGGACCTTTTCTTCCACTCCCCTGTTGATGCATTACACAAGTGGGTGCTAATATATGATTGAAAAGCAGTACCTTTCGAGATTGCGCCAAATATTGCATGGAAGCCTTTATACACATTGTTGTGCTCGGAAGAAGAACGAAAGTCTACATAGATGCTGTTGCTGTACGAATGAAATTGCTTTGGTCCATTGCCACAAAACGATGCCTTGTCACTGCTGGCAAATCTGCCCCCCTCGTAAATTTTTACAGAATCATTTTGGCAATAAAGTGAAGGTCGTAAAGAGAAAACAGGAAATTCGATCTGGATTCCATGATCTACTGGTACTGTCACGTGGTATATCCATCGGGCGTTCTTTGGGTAATTCCCAGGGTAACCAGGCGAGGAAAAGTTTCCAGAATTTGCCACAAATGGTAGATGAACAGCTAAAAGAATTAAGAAATAAGAATAAGTTAAAATCGGTGGTGAAATAACTGCAATTAGTTCAGAACAGGTTGGATAGATTAAGGATATCATCCTATTTGATTTTAGTATGTTGCCTCTTCACTATCAAAAGACTGGGTATTGTGAATATACTGCAGTGAATTCAAAGAAAAATGAATAATTCACTAAGATACCCAACGCTTCTAAATCAGTATATAATTTCTGCATTCAGCTAGGTTTCCCTCTAGACGAATTCGACAGATTTTGTAGATTTGAAAAAAATTAGATCACAGTCTTACTCTCTCACAGTGAATCCTATTGCTCTTGCAAAGTGACCAATAAATGTTTGAATTGTGACTGAGAACATGGCAAGCACTAGCGGTTTGATTTCATATTATATGAATTGATACTATTTACATATCATGCTAGTGAGGCTGTCTTACCAATTCTATCCACCAACCCATCAGCGAGTTGTGATTTGATGAATCAGTGTTCCAAAGGCTAGGCTAAGGTCAAGGTCAAAGTCAAGGTCAAGGTCAAAGTCAAGGTCAAGAGGTTAAGTTCTCTCAGGTCTTAATCAGAATAATGCTGAAGTAACTCACGCTTGTCTGCAAGTGTAATGTAGCCACTAAATCCTCTACTTGTAATGGAGCCATCGGATTTGAAAACCAACAAAACCTGACTCTCTTTTGACTCCCATACTGTTTTCGGTTGGTATCCGCACAGTGTTTCTTGCAGTGCGTTGTTTTCGTAAATTTTAACTGAGTCTTCAGCACAAAAAATTCCAGCCTGGAGCAAAAACGTCTCGAAATGGATTCTTACAATCTTGCCATCAGGAACTCGGATGTGGTATCGACAAGAAACATTGCTCGGGTACTGGTCTGGATAACCGGGCGACGTAAACATTGTAGACGTTTCAGTTAAGCTATAATTGCAGACTAAAGAAGAAAAGAGGAGTTGAAATAATGGCTCTGCAATGCTAAGAAAACTTAAGGGGTAGAGAAGACAGGATCTGGGGACAAGGAATCATCAACAGAGAAGGCTCACAAAAGAATAGCCGTAATAAATCAAACATATCAAAAAAGCCACAAGAAAGTTTGGGAGAACTGTTAACACATAAGGTGGAAGGACTGTGGCCTCCACAAGCGCTTTTAAAGTTGAAATTTCTAAAAACTTCACAAATATTTTCCATTTTTAATTAACTGCTTATATTTGAGCAATTTATTTGGTCGATGGAGGAATATTTGTAGACTCTTGGTGAGACTATAGCCTAGATGCCTTTTTAAGTAAAGACGTACGGTTGCAATTTTAGCTTGCTTGTTTGCATATTTTGCCAGTATTTTCAAAAAATGACCAACTGCTAGACAATTTCTTCTCAAAATGTCTCACTGCCTTACTTGCCTTCCGTATACGGCTCCATACCGCAGAAACGCCTGATACTACTGTAATATCTACATAGGTATGCGTATGCTTATCAATACTTAATACACTTGTATAGGTTAGGGCACGAGTTAAGGCCGACTCATTATTGCTAACGTTGGCCATTAAAGTCAACAAGAATTTGAAAATTTTGAAATATCAATTTTTTGCAATTAGTTAATCAGTGAAAAACATAGAGATGCGACTCCATGCAAAATTATTCTTATTTTGAACAAATAAGAAGACCAAAATGCAAATTATCCTGCACCTGTGACATTTTCCTTGAGAGGCACACGTAAAGAGCCTCGAATAAGGCGAGCATCTTTAACTTTTTCACAAAACTTTGAAGTCAGTATGATATAATATCTACTCGTTAGAATAATGAAGACGAAAGGGGAATATTTATGGTAATATCTCTTATTCATCTTTCTTGAAGAACATCATAATAGTTTTAGATCTGCATGCACTTTGTTTTAGTATTATTACTTGTTATCTTATGCACCTAAGACTCTATGTTCGTGGATATGACTTGAGATATGTCAATTGAAAAGGGGATAACCAATGGTCAAAACAATATTCTTTTTCGGTTGACTTTAGATCACAGAATACCTATGCTTAAAACAGAATAAACAAAATAACCGCCAACGATTCGATTCAATGCAGGCCAACGAACCCAACTTTGGCCTTCACAAAGTATAAACCAAAGGAATCACAACATTTTTAGGGGAATGTAGTGACATTCCCCTAAAAATTACCAGTGACCACCACAGTTCTTCTGTTTAGATTGGTTTGAAACGGCCAGTCCATTTTATATGTAAGGCGGTCTAGCTTGTCATGACTTTCATCTCTCCCCCCTCCTCCCCCCCTCCCACCCGCAAAAAATTAGTTCGTTTGTGCCCCTGAATGAACCAATTTAAGTTTGAGCGAAGTTTGGAAATGGAGAGACTTCGATGACCTACCTGGCTCAGTTGCATTAAAAGTGGCATAAAACCCTTGAAAGCGATTGCCACTTTTTGGCGACGACTTGAAATACACATGCACCTTGTTGCTGTATGAGAGGAAAGATCTAGCTCCTTGGCCACAGTTTCTCTCTTTCAAATTGAAAGCTCCTCCAAATATTTCGTAAATATCTACTTGGTCGTGTTGATATTGGCAAGAGTTTGATGGCTGAAGAGAAAAAGTTGTAAAGTCGACTCGAATTCCCATCCCATTTGGTACTATGATCTGGTAGCTAGTTCCCTCGTTGCTTGAATAATTCGCAGGGAAACCAGGAGATGTGAAACTGCCGGAAACTGACTCCAACAAGTAATCGATGTCTGTGAAGAGAACATTTCGTTAATAATAAAGTCAAGTCATTGAAAATTACACTTAATGCCAATATCTTTAATGTTTTTAACTTAACAAAACTTCTTCAGCATTAGAAAATTAATCCATGGCAGATGCTAGCTCTTTGGGTAGATTAAATTTCTAGACCTCTATCAGATTAAATACCAAATGATAGCAACTATATAACAGTCTTCATTTGTGAGTGATGGAAGCGCGGCCCTAATCAGCCTACCAGAGCCAAATGGCCTGGACCAATGGAGTCTTTTCTATTAACCTAGACTTTTCTTTTTGGATTTCTCTTTAGGGAAAAATCTAATTTCAGCATAAAACATCTTCAAATTCTGAATTATTTTAAAAGTCATTTCATAGTTAACGCTTTTGCAATATTGTGGTTTATTAAATGACATAGTCTGACATGGTTAAAAGACGCCTAGGTTTGAAATGGTATGCTAACAATGCTTAAAAGGTATTTCACACGATTTTGCAAGAGATTTATCAAGTTATACTGGCCTGCTGTTTCCCTTGAGTCCAAGAAATGTTCTTATTATACGCCAGCTTCACTAGCTTCCTGCTATATATTCCTTCACAAGAAATTGCTATTGAAAATTTGTCACCACTATGACTTATAATGTAAAGTTTTCCATCACTTTGTCATATGAGATCTAGCCTTCACATTCTTTCGGCTAGTATCGGCTGTATCGGCTTGCCACAAATCAGTGTTGAAAAAGCCAACAAGATAAGAGACTGCACCTTAACTGAATGTATTTTGAGTAATCTGGGCTTTGTCGATATCAGAAGCGTTTAACTTTGGAAAGGCACAGGTAAGAAAAGAGCCTAGAAAATGGGTGCTTTTCCAAAAGTCTCAAAGAGACAGATTCTATGAAAAGGGCACTTTCCAGCAGCTTAGGGCCACTGGTTCCAACATCCCTGAATCAAACATGTTAATTTTGCAATCTTTGTTACAAAGTACAATATGGTAATTGCTTACATTTTCTTTCAGGTCTGTACGAAGCAATGAACCCGGATCTTGTTGTAGAACCATCTGATTTCAGCACCACCGTGACAGAATGACTCGTAGAATACCAGCTCTTTGAAGAATAGTATCCACAAAACTTATCTCTTAGAACGCCATTCTCAAATATCATAACAGCATCGTTTTCACAAGATGGACTATATTGAAGGTAAAACTTTTCGAAGTCAATTCTTACCACACTGTTATAGTCAACTTTGATGTGATATTGGCAATAAACACTGTTTGGATAGTTGTCAGGAAACTTGGGTGAAGAGAATCTTGGCGAATCAATGCTGATAGTGTAGTTACAAACTAAGAATTGAAAGCAGAAAAATTTTGTTAATTACAAAGTTTTGCTCAATTTTCAATTTTCAAAACATCAAAAAGAACAAATATATATATTTAAAGAATGTTCTGGCTTGCCTCATTTGTTACTTGCAGTAGACGAAGACAATAAGCACCCAGACACGAAATAGATTGATTTTAAATCCTTTGGCCTAATATCTTCAAATTTAGAGATGTCACCTCTTAATTATATATTTCTAATCATAGGAATCTCAGTTTAATTGGTCTAGAAGTCTAGGCAAAGCTTGTTTCTAGTTTGGTCAAAGTGAAAGTCGCCCGTTGCAAAGTGCGCATTTCTTTGGACCATTTCTATTCAGGTTTTACGTTCTTATTATGGGAGAGTCAGCCTTCGCAAGCATATTCTAGATGAGAACGTAGAAGTGCAAGGCAGTGTCATCTAAAATTTTATTCTAACGCAGATCAACCGAAATGTGTGTACGAAGATATCTGTATGAACTGACCTTCTCGATCGCCTTTATAGATAAGATTTTCACATTCATTTTGTACGACATTTTTCATAAGTGTTGAAGGTACTGAATCATCGTTCTCTGGTCATGGCACCAACTATGATTTTATCAAGATCGCTTTGCAAGGCAACAGAATGATCTTTCGATCTGATTATGAGATATAGCGCGCAGTTCAGTATAAAACATCAATGCTTGAAACAACATCTTCTATCATGTCATTGACATAAATAAGAAAATGTACTAGGTAATTTAGTGGTATGTTCAGATACCCAATAGAGTTTTAAAGTGTGTCGTCACATAAAAATTTATTTTTAGAATTTGTGACTTTTGACAACATAACCTAAAATATATAATCACCACGGCGACAAAGAGAGACATATTTTTGGATTTCTATTTCGACATCTTTTGTCCAATTGACGACTAATCCATAGCTAACAACTGACAAATTAAGTGAGACATCCCACAATCAGTTACAATCCAGGCTAGACATATCAATTTGGCATAACAGAGGAAAAAACCATTTAGAATAATCAGTTAGACAAAAGTCATTCTAGCTAGAGTGGAAACATTTAGATGTCTCTTTTTTCGCCGTGCTGATTATCTATTTAATTATCAAGCTGCGCTTTCCAATATCTGAATCCATAACCTACAAGTGAGATACCTTAATACAAAGAAAATCAGTTAAATGAGTGTAATCTGCATGCTTACAATTTGGTTAACAAGGACAATGAATCATTTTAAGTTTGCCAGCAGATTACACTCATTTTTTTAATAAGAAACAGGTTATAAGAAACGGTAGGCTCAATTTCTCGATCTGTTTACAGATCCCAACAGAGTAAGTCATTCTAGGAAAACAAAATTAGTTTATCTCTGAATGTGAGTTAACTTTTTACTTTACCTTGGAAACACATTTAAAAAATTCATTACCTAAGAAATTTGAAAGACACGTAAGAAACTTTTGATAGCTAAATGGCCAGAAAATTTAAGTAACTGCCTACCAGCGCCGGACCTTAGTTTCTTATAAAAAAAAGACGTGTACTGTTATTTTGGCTTGGTTCAAATAGTTAGGAACAAAGACCAAATTACAGTGCTATGGTGGGAATAGGTCGTGTAGATAATAGCACATTTCAAGACCTTCCATGATTTCCCTTCAGTTTATTCCTTACCAATTCAAAAATTAAAAATGTTTGTGACGTTATTGCTTTAAAGCTATATGATACTGAGACATATGTCATTTTCTTTCTTGGCGTATAAAGATGCATGTGAACCAATAACGACTTTCCAGCTACAGAATGCAAATGTAATTATCATACCTTTTTCTATTGCTTCGTAAGTTGCATAAAAATTCCTAAAGTTGCCATTTGATGGTCGAAATTTGATATACACATCGTTGCTTAATGACTGAAACGTCCGTGGTCCCCAGCCGCAAAAAACTGCCTTTTCAGTTTTATAAGAAGGCCTTGGATTATTTTCGTAAAGAACCACAGAAGCCTCGCGACAATTATTTGGCAAGCCAAGGACTTCAAAATTAATCTTGACGCTTTTGTTTTTGGGTACGTTGATTCGATAAATGCAGTTTAAACCATCAGGATACTTGTTATTGGAAGGAGATGTAAAGCTGCCCGTCGCAGATGTGAATGTTTGAAAGCAGGCTAAAGTAATAAGGAATTGTTGATTATTAACTTTAATTTTCATATTATGCTAATGCTGATAATAGTAACTCAGGGCCCACGCCAAGAAGTTCAATGTGGGGGGGGGCCAAGGCTAAGTGAAGTGGGGGGTTAAGGCTCCTTTTGTTTTACATTGCAGCTTTGAAATCATTTGCTGCGCAAAAATGTGGGATGGCCAGGGCCACCCCGGCCCCTACGGTGGCGTGGGCCCTGTAATTATGAAAAAATGTTTTCGAACAAAATCCTGATTGAAATAATGATGGCGGTGATGATGATAATGGTAAAAACTAAAATAAGCGAGAATTTGAAGCTAGAATAAACACAGCGAATATAAACATCAGGCTGATCTGTTTTCAAGATACCATAAAAGCTCTATTAAGCCCCCATCTCTTTTAAGCCTCCCCTTTACCAAGCAAAAGTTTAAAATAAGCCTCCTTTCTATTAAGCTCCTTCTTTAGCCCCTGATGTCAAACAAAGAAAACACATGCATAGGGCGGGTCACTTAAAAGGTGTGATGATGATAAGATTGTGTGCTTTGAATACAGCCCATGTGAATGTTTACTTGTGTGCCTTAGAAGTCAGTCGAAATTTGTTAAGAAAATGTCCCAGGGGATACAAATTGATTCTAGTGACTCTTAGAACGATAAGCCCCCTCTCTTTTAAGCCCCCTCTCCTTTAAGCCCCTTTTTAGGACTGAAACAATAAAACTAATAGAGTGCTATATTTCCCTTATCAATATTCACTTACATCTGTGTACTTGACTGTATCTTGCTATGAATCCTCTACCAGTGACTGACCCATCGGTTTTAAAAACAACCAATACACGGCTGCTTTTTGATATCCAATTTTCTGCGTAATTTCCGCACAGAGTTTTTCCTAGAGTCTTATTGTCGTAGACTTTAATCGAATCGTATCCACAGTATTTTCCATATTCGATATCCATTTGTTGCCAGTTCAAACGTACTACGTGTGAAAGTGGAGTGTCAATATGAAAATAGCAATTGATGTTGCTTGGATAGTTGTTAGTAGGGGAACTGAAACGACTGTATCCTGGTGAACTGAAGTAAGGAGACCCAAGACTCAGAGTGTAATTGCAAACTATAAAAGAAGAGAAGGCATACATCAATTAATTTCCCGTTTCAATTACACTCATTTTATAGCTGCAATACAATCATTTTTAAAAAGTTCTCTCTATTCCATTATATAGTTGCCACATTTTTATAATCGTGTTATTATTCGTAGGTGTATGTTACTCAAATTAATTTGACCAAACCCTTTAACCCTCCCTTTCGTAACAGCATTACTTGAGGTAGAAAAAAGTGAAAAAGGAGCAATGATGTTTGAAAGATTCTAATATTCATGTTTCCCACTACAATGTACAGAATTAAGTCTGTCTCTAACTCAAGATTTCCGTACAAATCGCTTCTGCACTAATTAAAGGCTGTTTCTAGAAACTCTGTTGTATGAGAAGTGAAAGGACTCACCAATAGTTTTCCACAAAGGCAAAGGACTCACCAATCGTTTTGTACATAGGGAAGGGACCCAATCACCGTTTTGCACAAGGGCAAAGCACTCACCAATCGTTTGGCGGAAAGAAAAATGACTCATCAATTGTTTTGCGCAAGAGGAATAACTTGGCAATCGTTTTGCACAAAGGGAAACGACTCGCCAATCGTTTTGCACATAGGCAAAATAACCTCCAATCATTTGCACAAATGGAAATAACTCATCCATCGTTTTGAACAAAGAGAAGGAACCCATCCAACGTTTTGCACGGAGGCAAAGGACTTGCTGATCGATTTACACAAAGGCAAAGGACTGATCAATCGTTTTAAACATATGGAAAGAACTCATCCATCATTTTGAACAAAGGCAAAGGACTGATCAATCGTTTTGCAGAAAGGGAAGGAACCCATCCATCGTTTTGCACGGAGGCAAAGGACTGACCCACCATTTTGAACAAAGGCAAAGGACTGATCAATCGTTTTAAACATTTGGAAAGAACTCATCCATCGTTTTGAACAAAGGGAAGGGACCCATCCAACGTTTTGCACGGAGGCAAAGGACTCGCTGATCGATTTGCACAAAGGCAAAGAACTGATCAATTGTTTTGAACAAAGGGAAGGGACCCATCCAACGTTTTGAACAAAGGGAAGGGATCCATCCAACGTTTTGCACGGAGGCAAAGGACTCGCTGATCGATTTGCACAAAGGCAAAGAACTGATCAATCGTTTTAAACATATGGAAAGAACTCATCCATCGTTTTGAACAAAGGGAAGGGACCCATCCAACGTTTTGAACAAAGGGAAGGGACCCATCAATCGTTTTGCAGAAAGGGAAGGGAACCATCCATCGTTTTGCACGGAGGCAAAGGACTCACCCATCATTTTGCACAAAGGCAAAGGACTGATCAATCGTTTTAAACATATGGAAAGAGCTCATCCATCGTTTTGAGCAAAGGGAAGGTACCCATCCATCGTTTTGCACGGAGGCAAAGGACTCACCCATCATTTTGCACAAAAGCAAAGGACTGATCAATCGTTTTAAACATATGGAAAGAACTCATCCATCGTTTTGAACAAAGGGAAGGGACCCATCCAATGTTTTGCACGGAGGCAAAGGACTCGCTGATCGATTTTCACAAAGGGAAAGGACTGATGATCAACTGTCTAACATTGTTGTATCAACTTTTACTTTTGATTTGGAACGGGCTACAGGCTTACAGTTTATTGATTCTAATACATCAGATGCACGTACAATGCCAACAAAAAGTAATAGAATACTGTTCAATTTGCGTTGTGTTTTGATACTTGTAAAGTCATCCTGAAAACATCTACTTCTGCATCCCCTCCCCTCCCTCCTCCCTTTGAAAATGTTGAGATTTAGACAAATATCATACAATCCACGAGAAGAAACGTACTTCTTAATCTCCTACGTCATTTTGTAGTTAACCAATATTTCTCATGAGGAAAGGTGGATGGCTGAATTTGCCTTTGAAAACTGACATTAGTGTACCAAGACTTTTGGCAGACATTGTATATCAGCATTTACTGCCCAAATATCTGTTTTTCTGTTTTAGTTGTTTCTTTGGGGGCTGGATTCGGCAGGACGGCCCGATGCAGCTTTAGTAAGGATGATGGCTACAATCTTATAACTAGTGCAAGCCAGTGTTGCTGTAGATGGGGGCTCAAGGGGGCTCAACCCCCTTTGTCAAAATTCAGGGAGATTTTTGGGGTTAAGCAACCTCCAAAACAGGTGAGTTCATACTTCGTTGGACAAATTCTGTGTTGGCAACCCTTTAATTTACTATAGATTTCTTATGAATGAGCAATTTCTGATCAGTCTTTTTGTGTTATTGACTAGTTTGAACGATTCCTTGACACGAGTCTTTAACAGAAATGGAAGTATTTTGGGTGTGGTAAAGGTTTAGTTATGGGTGTGGTATCTTGAATTTGTCTACAGCACAACCCCCCTTCCTAACTTTCTAGGACGGCGCCCCTGGTGTAAGCAGAATTCAAAGCTTGTCTCTATATCAGCTACATAAGGGCTACATCTTCAGCAAAAAGACGGTGCTGCCTAAGAATATAATTAGCAAAAAGGCAACTTTAGCAAAACTGTATACTGTACACACCTTTGAAAAATACTACATCCACGTATTTCATGTGGACAGTGACGTAAGAAAAATTTGAAAAAGAAGAGTTACAATCAGTTCAGGGCCACGTGAATACTTTCAGTCAAGGAATTATTTGACCATGCCAATTTCTCACATTAGAATAGTTAAAAACATCAATCTATTTTCAAAATTACGAAAAGCAGCAGTTATAATGATGCATCATAAAAAAGATTCCTTTTTTTTCCAATCGAGGAAATATATCTTCTCGGTTTAGCTACGTTTTCTACGCCCCTGCAAGCAAAATATTTTTGCCAACAAGTTATATGTTATCAAGAAAATTGCAGATAGGGCGCTTACCTTTTTCAGTAGCTGTAAAAGTTGCCTGAAACCCACTGTATCCTTTAACATTATCAGATCCTATTTGCAAGTCAATAACCACGCTGTTGCCATAGGATTGGAATATCCTTGATCCATTGCCACAAAGTTTTGCTTTAAGGGTCCCATCTTCATATATCTTTACTGACCCATAATATTTGCAAGCAACGGACTGTGGCAATGAGAAGACAATAAAATTGACTCTGATTCCTTTGTTTATTGGTACAGTAAGGCGATATCGACATGTTTGGTTAACTGGATACTTTGGATATCCAGGTGACGTGAAATTGCCAGAATGCGACAGAAAACTGTGGTGACACCCTATAAGTACGAAAGTAGACAAATAAAGATCTATTCCTGACAGGAGAATAAATTATTTCAGATTATATAAGGCTGGGAACAGAGTAGGCCCTCAAGAGGCAACAACGAGTTGGTAATTTTCAGCTGCACATGCACTTCCTGGTATGCAAAGAGGGAGCACAAGATTGCTCTGTCGAAAGCTCCTTTGCATTGGTAAGGAGAGGCAATGACGCTGGAGCACGGGGCACAGGGGGCGGATGCCCCTTTGCCCTTGCAAACTTAAGCAATTTTCTTTATTATTCTTTTGTCTTGTCCTTTTTCTTGACGCTAGGCCCCCTGTCATGAAGGTATCCTGGCTTCTCGGAGAAGAGGTGCTAAAATCTGGTTTTTTCCTCCGCAGTTCCTAGTGATAAGAGGACCAAAGAATTCTCTCGAGCAGCAAAAATCAGTATCAGATCTCCAGAAACGTTCGAGCCATCATAGACACCTATATCATAAATCGATGACGACAAAGCGCTAGGCTTACGTTGTAGCTTCAAATGTTTTTTAGGGCTCTCCAAATGTACCTGCACATTTAAAGTAAACAAACAACAATGATGCTTCTTCGTTTCCAAGAAAATGGCCTAAAGTCAATAAATGCAAATCCTTAAACATGATATACATACCAAAAGGAGACTTTGAAGGCTGAAGTGTGTTTCCTCTGCCGCCTCGAAAAGAGCACAAAAGTAAATGTAATTGATTTGAAAAAGAGATGCGTGGAAACAATTCTTAAACAACCCCGACACCCAGCTCGCTGAGTCTAATGAGGTACTAGCAACAATTACATAAAAATCGCTGTCCCCCCCCCCCCCCCCCAACAGTAAACAGTTATAATCGGTTCTATACTCGGCAGATTCGGAATTATTAGTGCTTACTCGGCAAATTTGGTGGCGGCATAAATTGAAAAATAACTGACAGTTGAAGGTATATTTTGCTATTTTCGTTTTAATTTCTATTTGAGCATTTTCGCTTTTCGGCACGCTAATATTTCAACTATTAAGGGCTTCAGCCAAAAGAACTTCCAAAAAGGAATGAAGAACACCCACTGTTTTAGGTTTGATATTAAAAACCCAGACAATAGAAACCTTTGTACCCCCTTTGTCCATGTTCTTCAAGTTCCTGTTCTTGGTTGTGCTTCTGGTGCCCCTTGTGCCCTTTTACAGTGAGCTGTAGGGCCCTCGCGAAAATTGTCTCCAATAACAATTGCAAAAAGTAGATAATGGCTAGCCACCCCAGTTCTACACCTCTGCATGTACCATTCCCCTTTCAATACAAACTACCAGCAAAAAGTCTAATAACCTTGCTTGTCCTTCTTCGATGACAGGCGCCAGATAACAATGCCAAGCACAAGACCGACAGTTGCAATGAGAAGCACAGTTACAACAGCCAATCGCTTTGATCGTGTCGAATGTTTAAGGTGAAGGATCGTCGTTGAAGCGGTATCTGCTGCTCTGCTAATATCAAGCATCTCACCTTTGTCTTCTGTACTTTCTTGTTGGCTGAAATTATTTCCCCTTTTTAGTGTCAGTTCCATTGTTTTTACAGCGTTACTTCTTAAAATCGAAGCTGCCATGAGTCTTTCGTTGTTTTTTTCCGCTTTGCAAAATGTAGACTGGTGATATACCTGTTCTAAGTCAAACAATGGTTCCAGGATTTCTCAATACACTACGCAATCTAAGCCAAACACATGCCCTAACGTCATTGTTAGACGAAACAGGAACTTCCCCGTTGAGACTGTGCCCAGTGGCGTAGTAGAACTTCATGTCACATATGATAAAGATATAGATGGGGCCTATTATAGGTTTGCGGATTTGCGGTCTGTACCCTATTTTAACGCGCGGCCTCCGGATTTTGTTATGATTTTTTTTACGGATTGCGGCTTCAGCAAAAGATGCGTCTTGCGTTGCGTCTTTCGGTGTAAATTCACAACGGTTTACGGCTTCTATGATATTCTCTCTTCTTGCGAGAGAGGCTTTGTTCCTTGTTGGCTCGAAATTACCGTTTCGTCGTGCAGTTAGGTTCAATGGTCGATTTATTCAGTAGAGCTAAATTGTAAGTTGTAGTTCTGTTTTCGAACTTTGACCCATTCATCACTAAATGTTTAGCGTCTTCAAATGTTTCACGGTATGTGAAAAATACTTGGGTACAGACAAATACAAAGATTGACACAATAGCTTGCTGTGAAACAAAGCTCGAAACTTGAGAAACAGCAACTTCTAGCAATGTATCCTTTTTTCTTATTAGTGAGTAATTGGCTTTTTGTGTCTCTGGCCGTTTTGCAACGCGGCCGCGTCTTTGCGCTTTTTTCATTGCGGATTGCGGCTTTTGGCTGATTATTGCACGGTTTGGCGGCTTTTGGACCCCCTATAATAGGCCCCCTATAGAGGCCGAAATGACCCTTGATATAACGAAGACAAGATATACGCATCTTCCTATATTTTAATGATAGAACGAATCAAAACATTAATAGTATTTATAATAAGTACAAATGATAGTGAACTAATTAACAAATATTATAATAGTCATTCATGGTGCCAGGGGGGGGCTTGGGCCCTTCTTCTTGCTAACATCGATGTGCACTCTAAACCAAAGGTCACCGTTTCTTTCTTTCCCCGACGCATTGATCCTCCCTTCCCAAATTTTTTCTAAAATTCAATAATCAATGCTTTTCTGAGAATCGTCGAATTGTCTATTCTGAGCGGTATAGTAATTTGTTAAATGTTAGTCTGGGAGATGTATTTTTAACCATTCTATAAGGCTTGATTTCAAAAACTTTCTTTTGCATCAGACCCAACCATGATGGGTCATCCTATTTCACTAAACTTGATTCTTAGCCCCCTTCCTCCCCTGGTTCGATTTCGTGGCACCGTCTCTGAATAGATAACAATCAATATTCGAACAGTTAATAGATAGTATACTTCAATGGGGCTAATTATTATTGCTCAAGCAGTTTTCGAGTTTAAGGAATGCATGATTGTTTTTTGCTAGGACTATGGCTAGTCCAATGTCTTCTTGACACTTCATCCAGATAAACTTGTCTTTTAAAGTCAGATTTGATAAATTTGGGTATCTTTCGTAAGCAAATGAGCAAATCTTACTTTAGCATACATAAAACAGGTAAGGGACTCTGGAGAAGGGGGCGAGGGATGAACCGCCCTTGTTACCTTTTGATAAGAGGGTCAAGGGGGGCTAACATGCACTTTTCATAGAAGTGCCCTTGATATCGGTCATTTGTTATTATGAAAATTCTGAATATTGCCCTTTTGAAATTGCAGGGGAGATTCTTGTGAAATTCTGACTTTAGAGCCTCATTCATAACAAATTTCTCGAAACTTGGATAAAAATTATCATCTCAAAGTAAGCCAATTTTCAAGATACCTAAAGAAGATCGAGGTAAAATGACAGTTAATAAAGAAAAAGTAGATTTTCAAGTGCCCCTTCAACTTAAGCCTGCCCTTCTTTCTCCTTGGTCGTTCTGGCGTCCCTGATAATGAGAAGAGCAACGATAATTGAACTACATTCACTTGTCGCCAAATTCAACGAAAAAGTTGTTCAAATCACTCTGGGACCTGTTTAAGTATATCTATGAAAATACAAAACTATCTGCCTCAAATTTAAAAGCATAGCAAATTGAAAATTTACGTGCTTTTTCGTCAATTCACGTGTTTCAAAATGTTTCTTGAAGAGAAAGAGCAGGATCTTTTTTTTACGATCGCATTTCAATGGTAAATACGACTCAAACAAATAAAAGTACAAATTTTGCTCAGAAATTTACAATTGATGGTAAAATCCATGCTTTCTCGTGGTTTTGCTAATTAGTATATCCAAAAGAGTGCACGAGGAAAGGCCGTATGGCAGCTGAAAAATAATTTCAGTAAATATCACTCGTAATTTCAAGCCAAAACATTGTTTGCAAAGAAAACTTTTCCATTTATTATTTCAATAATTGTTATTTCAACATGCTTAGCATTTGAGAGTATGTCTTGTGCTCCAGATCCTCAACCTGATGGAAGAGCTCTACTTCAAAATTGTGGACCTAGGAAACATAAATGTATCCACATTTGGAATTATTTGCCGAGGTGCAATTCACTCTTGCGATTGCTTACGAGATTTCCACCAAAGCAACTGGTTTTCTTAGGACATTTAGATAAAACGATAGGATTTCTCCGTAATATGTCTGAGATATCCGCGGAGTGATTTGCCTTTGTAAAGAATTAAAATTAAGAATTAAATATCAGTTGGAGAGATAAAATCCGAAATTATGATGTCTTAGACAGAATAGGAGATAAAAGGTGCCTATTGAGAGAAAAAAATAGATATCCGGAAAAAAAATGGCTCGCACAGACGATCAGACATGAGAATTTGCTAAAAGTTGCCAGAAAAGGAAGAATGAAAGGAAAACTTGTCCAGTTGAGATGAAACCTGCCTTAAAGGCAGATCACTCAGAGAAGAAGAATTAAATACTTTTTTCTTTAACATTAAAGAGAAATCTATGGTAATATTTTGGCGTTTTCATATAATACTTTCTAATGTAATGCCTGATAAAATGCTAAGATCCTTTCTGGTTAGAAACATGTATGTGAACAAAAACCTTTTTGCGAAAAACTTTTTTCTTACGCTTTTTGTACCTACACGTCATTTATAAGAAAGTTTTCTTTCAGCCCAGCCTTCAGACTTTCTTAGCTATTTCCTAATTTCAGCACTAAAACCTTTTCAACACTTGTTTAACGTAAAATCGCAAATTGTTTTCATTGATGAGCATGCGCAGTGATGTAGAAGATGAAATGCTATAGATATGCCATATTCCTCATAAAAAACCTTCAACGTCATAGCATCAACTTCAACTATCGAAGAAAACCCAGCCAACAGGGCTAAATTGGTCAT
The DNA here is from genome assembly GCF_013076305.1 of Rhopilema esculentum. Next base: position 3,905,843 of record NW_027019322.1, read on the forward strand.
TCAAAGAAAACCCAACAAACTGAAATAACTATGAAATTTTTAACCATAGGCAAATAATTTTGACACCGTCAATTTCGCTAACATCGGAATATAATAATCAATATAATTATCGGAACCATCCTCGAATGCCAGCCGAAGTTTTGCCATTCTGACATTAATGCCACGCCTGTACACCATCCATGCTCCCAAAAGACACGGGAATTTCCTGACCAGGTCTCGAGTTTCGGTGAGATATTTTTTATGGTCAATTACTGTTTTCTTCTTCGTCCTTAATCTCTGCTAAATATCTGTACAGACACTTTTCACACCTTAAAATTATCTGGTTGACACATAATTGTCACAAAAACGAAGTATATTACTGTTGCACGGCAATTTCCTTTGAAATATTGAATATCTAAATTGTTCAACTTTCTTAGGTTTCAAAGACCAACCCTGAACTTTATTTGATGAACCGACCATAACCTTCGTATCAAACACATTCTTATATAAAACGTGTATTTTCCCTGTTCGCCAGCGTGTAAAAACATTTACGCTGGTATTTATGACGTCAATTCCGGAGCCCAGGCTTCTTTACTCCAAAATTTCGAATATTTTGATGTGGCACAGGTACATCAAACATGGCGGAAGTTATCACAAATCTACACGTTTTGGTGAGTGAAAGCTTTATCGAGATTTTTTAAAAGATGTTTTTACTAAGAGTATAATGGTATGATAGTTTTCATTATAAGCTTTTTCATTTCATTTTTATGTGCCCGTGTCCTTAATTTGAGACCACTGAGAAGGGAATAATGATGGCCTAGCATGTTTATAGTCAAGATCGTAATTAACTGTTTTTTCTCTTGTATAGGTCAATCAGTAAGAGATATTTACATAAAAAGTTGTCAAACGGTTGCTGAACATCAAAAGTTTCATTCGGAGGGACATAATGGCTGTATGTTGTTTTTTTCGTTTTTAATGTCACAAGTTGTTACTGACATTCCTTTGAACCATGAAGATTAATGATCGATGTGAGAGCGTCATAATATGATTACGAGTTGTCGTTGATGCATAAGACATTTATTTCTCTGCTTAGAATTTTCGAAACTGTCAGTGACTTGGTTCATGAATAAGAATGATTGAACTAGCTAAGAAAAGAAACTAAAATATAATGATAATTGTGCGAAGATTTTTTAGTATTTATTTACTAGGGTTTTCCTACAGATTGCTCTAAACATGCATTCATTTAATCGGCTCCTGTTGTCATTATAAATAGAATAGCTGATAAAAATTGAAGTTTATTGTTTATATTATGATCTGTATTAAGTTTAATAAAATGTATGTAAGTTTGCCTAGCCTTACTTTGAAACCTCTGTTGTCAAAAAATTTTTCAAAGTCTTGTTGCATTGCTGGTTATACATCATAAGCCTGTGTGTTAGGTTGAACCTATAGATCAAGCTTGGCTACATAATTTTATCATTTCAATTAAAAAAGTAATCTCAATTAAAAATAATTTCAATTAAAATTATTTTTTTGAAAGGAATCTATCACACCAACAAAAATGGCTGGAAAGTTAGATACTCTTCCCAAGGAAGAATTGATAAAATATGTCAAAAAACAAGCAAACCAGATGAAAGATCTCAAAAGGAAAAATGAAGGTATTTGACTCGAACTCCATAAACTTTTCTTAAAACATTAAATAATTGCATTAAAAGCAAATGTTATCTTTTTCTGTTATCATTTATTTTTTGGGCACAGAAGTGATCATTTACTTTGTGTATTGAATAATGTGGAATCTTCCATCAAAATCATTTTAAAGCAACCTTTGTGCATTTGAGAGTATAAAGCATATTTTTGTTTAACAGGCCTGGTACGATTCTCTTTTGTTTGCTTTGTGAAATGCAAAAAAATTGCTCAAAATCTATTAAAATTAAAGAATGAAATGATCTAATCAGGTCTTGTTATATTCTAAACCACTCAAATGTAAAATGACTTAGTGATTTTTCTGCTGCAAATTTCAGTTTATAAGTAAGGAAAAATTATAAATGACTGGTGATTGCCTGTAAATCAGTTTACCATAAATGCTGGACCAAAACTATTCAATTTAGTTCCGGTTACAGTCACATATGTGTAAATGCTGCAAATTTTCAAGCAAATATTGATGTGACTGAGTCTACTGTAGAATTATTCCACAATCAGAATTGTTATAATTGAAACTATTATTTTTTCATAAGACTTGACTATAACAGTGAAGCACCAAAAAGAACAGATGGAAAAGTTAGAACAAGAACAAAAAGCTTGGATTTCCAGGGGAGTGTCAGCTGAATTTGAGAAGAAGGAAGAGCTGGAAAAGAAAGAAAGGGAATTGCAAATAGCAGCCCAACTTGGCCAACAAATGTTGCAAGAAAATGACAAACTTAGAAACAGATGTATTGAGTTGGAAGAAGAAAACAAATTGATGAGAGAGGTATATTGATAGAAACATGCCTGTTAAATATGAAATATATCAATAATAACATATACATATATATATTAACAAAGAATGACCCATAATGAAATTAAATTTTGGGTTGTTACTAGGAGTTTTATGAAATGTGTGTTTATTAAGTGTTGTCTCGTGATCTCTAAGTGTTTGAAGCTCAGGTTATGGCATCAAATAAGATTTATTCCAAGCTTCATCCAGTTACCATAATCTTGCTGTTTCTTCATGACATCAAGTACTGCTTTACCAAGGACAACATCACATCAACACTGAAATATGACTCATGCATCTACTATAATTCATAATATTCATAGTTGTCTCAATGACTTTATTTCCCTATTTTTTTCGTAACTGAATCAATAAATTGTGTGAACACATTAAGTTTAGGACCACAAAATTTAGCAAAACAAACCTGAAGTTATATTTTTCTTGTTTGTTTAACCTGGTACAAGTTTTAGTTACTTTTAAACCAACTCAATCTAAAAAAATGTGTTTTACAGGAAATGAGTATTGAAATTGCTCGGTTAGATGGAGAGAAAGAGACAGTAGATCAAACATTGGTAATGGTGCAGTCTGAGTACAAGCAAGCTAAAATGGAAGCTCAGGTAAGAAATACAGAAGTAAATTAAGTTTTAAGCTCAGTTTAAGCTCAGTTTTAATCTTTTTTGCATACATTGACTAAAGTTCACTATTACTAAACAGGCACAAAAATTAAAGGGATGTTTGTACATTTGCTTTAATTGAATCAAATATTATTGAATCATGTTAGTCAAGTGCCCTATATCCTCACTAGTGCATTTGATGGGAAGCTTCTTTTCAGGGTATGGTCATTTATAACACAGCATTTCTGCAGGGCGATCATTTGAATTTGTAGAGCCACATATACATTCTTTACCAATAGTTATGCAAGTAGAACTGGCTTTTAAGGGATTAAGAATGAATTTAATAGAATCAATTATACTGATGACCTCATATGAAGGCATAAATATTAGAAAAAAATAAAGTTTTTGCATGAAAAATAAAAGCCATATATGGGTATTTGTAATTTGAGGTGAGTTGTTTCAACATTTGTCAGACTGTTCCATTCTGTGTTTTGATGTTTGGAAATAGTTTCAGCATGGGTAACTGTAAACCTTTAGTTCATAGGCAAATTTCAAATTTTCAAAGATTATTGAGACAGTTTTACTTTCTTTTATTTACTATTTTCTGTTGTTTTATCAGATTGCCTTAACAAAAATCATTGTTTTTATTTGTGTATTCAATGCTAATTTGTGTATTTGTGTTATTTGTGTATAAGCACAAAAATTGCTACACCTGCACATTGTTAAGGAGCTGTAACAGTGCCCATTGTTGAAAATCTATTGATTATCTATTTTGAATACAGTTTCTAGTATTTCAAATAATAATATACTTATTTCATAGCAACTGAAAGATGCCTTAGAATTGGCAGCTGCAGATCATGATAAGGAACATGAAAGATGGGAGGAAGAAACCCAAAAACTGAAGGAAGCTATAATGGTAAATTGGGATTGATGGTGTCTTGATGCTGCTTCTTTCAATAAATATGTTTTTACATTTTTTCGAAAAACCGGATTGGGTTTTTTCAAAGATATTTTAACTGGGTAATAGGAAACCCCTGTGAATCTAGCAGCAGCAATTTATAACTTTGATTAATTTTGAGCTTTTGGATCAGTAAATGGTGTAATTCTTGTCACTGACAGTCAAAAGAAAACCTCTAAATTGAATGTTTGCTTGGGCTCATAACTCCTCTCAACCTTGACACAGCTGATAGAAAGCAGACTTAACACAGGCAACAAGCTTTGCATTGCCCAACAATGTAGTAAAACGTCTTGTCATTGCTCAAATTCTCTCAAATGTTTGGTATTGAGTAAGAAGAAGAAAAAAAGAATCAAATAGTTTTGGAAAGGGAAGATGGGTTGTCAGATCTTATAAGAGAGGCAAACAATGGCACAATTGCTGTTTGCATGTTTTACAAAGATTTATAATGTGAAGATGCTGCTTTGCTGGATAATTGAAAGCAATCTTCTCTGTATCTGAGTTCTAGAAGTATTTGTAGAGCATAGTTGGTACATTCAAGTTTTTGAATGCACAAAAATTCGAGATACATATATATATGTATTTAACAGGTCATGGTGAAATGACTCATTTGGCAGCGTTAAAGTTGTAGCTTCTAACCTCTGTTATCATTTTTCTAACTATTTTTTAATCATTATTTTTGCTATGAGAAGGAAATGATATCGTTTTCATTTATTATGAAATTTGGATTCTATTGATGAGCTCAGAGTAACTTTTGTAATTAAGTCAGTTTATTTCATCCTAAAGGAGCTGCAAAAAGGTACTTTTAGTGGAACATCAGCTGAGACCAGCCACAGCAATTCAGAACTGAACGAAATTAATAAGGTAAGAATTGTTTCAATGTGACAATTAAATGTTGCTTGAAGAATTAATTATTGTTTGTGAGCCAATATCAGTGAATCAGGCCGATGTTTGCAATATGTCATTTTGTAAAAAGCTTGAATTTATGCACAGACAATACCAAGGGCTTTATGGAAATGATTGTTTTCAAAACAAAGTCAGTTTTTAATTTCTGTTCACGAGACCCTATATCTGTATGAATACATGGATAAATTTTGTTCGTGTAGTGCACTCAAAATTTATTGGAAACAAATATTGAAATATTAGAAATTACATTCAACAAATTTTATTTGAAAAGTATTAAAGCATTTCCATCTTCCACCAAAGGCCTTGCAGACAAAGATTGATGAGCTGCAAGAGCAGCTTGACTCATTTGCAAAGCAGGAATGTGCCGCTGGGGAAACCATTGCCGAAAATCAGGTAATTGTTGGAGAAGTATACATCTGAAAAGTCCTGGATAGCTATAAATGATCAACAGGCATGTGGATGTTTTACATGAATCCCAACTATAGCAGTTATATATTGGGTGGCTGTATTAATCATCCTATTCAAGAAAAAACATGCCTAAGGATTCTCTTTAGTGTTTAAAGCTTCAGCTAACGAAATGCTGTGTACTGTGGTAAAATATACCATACTTAAACCATGCAAACTCAGATGTTACTGCTACAAAATTTCCACCTGAAGTCTAGAAAATATTTTTCAAAATTTCAAAGTAAACAAGACAAACATCTAATGGAGACCTATACAGATTTTACCAACCAAAATAAGAATTTTCAAACTCTTCATCTAACACCATTTTTGAGATAAAATCAGAGTGCCAACAGAATAGAACATGAAATGTAGTGTTAATTTGAAGAGTTTTAAAATCTCAGTTATCTTCTTTATCTCAATGTACTCTCTCCATGTTTGCTTGACTTACCTGTGCCATAATATAACTAGTTTGTTTTATTTTGTACCGTTGTACTTGATTTATGATGTTCTTCACATTTTGTAGGTTTTGGTCAACATTCCTATTATCTCAGATGTGATGTCATGATTTAATTTTGGCAATTATTGTTTTACTCAGGAACTTAGGACAAAATTGGAGGCAGACAGTGTGGAAATGAAGGCACAGAATGAGTCACTTAATTTTTTAAGAAAGAAATGTGATGAACTTGGTGCCAAAAATGAGGTAAGTTTTAAGAAGTGATTTTGAGGAACAAATTACTATATTTATTGCATTTCATTTTACCATATAGCTTATTATTATTGATTATCTCTTATATTGTTTATTGTATCTCATTTTGTCATATTATATCCAGTTATTTATTTAAGTTTTGTATTAAATTGTATCGCATTTCATTGCATTGTTTTGTATTGTATTGTTTTTTTGTTTTCGTGGTATGACGTAGTACTTTCCTTTTAAAGGAACTTCATCAATATGTGAATATGCTCAGTACAGAAAGAAACGAAAGCAACACATATTCAAAGGTAACTCTTGCCTACTGCATCATCCAATATAAGTTGGTATCCAGTAACATGAATAGTTCTGTTTAAATCATGATATCTAACCTTAAGGTTTTCACAGTTATATTGTAATATGTCAAGTATTTGTGCGTTGAAATAAATCCTTATTGATCTCTTTCCTTATCTTGATATTTGACCTATTCCTTTTCAGCAACTTGATGAGGAAATAAAAAAGCTGAAGGAAGAGAAAGACAAGATGGCACGGTCAGTAAAAACGGCCAAAGGGAAGCTGGAGAAGGCTGCCACTCATGAAGAGGTAGGAGCCACGAATCGTAAATTCTCTTATTTATAACTAGGCTTATTGGTATGATCATTAATGGTTATATGCAGAAATCACCTAAATCCAAATATATCTTAATATCTTAATGGACTAAGTCTGGCTGTATACATTTCAGATCAAGGTTTTTTTATGAGCCAGTATAGATGATTGATTATCTTTTACTGCTAATTCGAGATCTTCTAGAACGTCTACTCTAATGATAAATGATGATAATGAAGAATAATGAAGCATTCGTTTACTCTGTTAACATGGTCTTAGTTTCAGACTTCCCTCTTTCAGTTATAAGTTTTTCGATCTCTTTCAGAACGTTTATGCATTTCGTAGTGATAGATGAAGAAGGAGACTAGAAAATGCATTCAACGGCCATAGAATATTGATTTCAAAAGTATGAGATAAGAACCAGGTTCTATTCCCACACCAATAGGGGACATAAAGAAGTACCTACATCTTTATCATTTTGAAGGCCTTATATTAATATATTGTTTTCGTATCATGCTTCCAAGTTCTCTGACCTATCGCACTGCAAGAACTAAATCCTCATTGATAAAGAAGTTGATCTTGTTAAAATGAATGACAGGGGATAATCAATGCAAATTTATGCGTATTTCTACCCATAATAGGAGCTAAAAGCCCAATTGAATTCCTTTCTGACTGAGAAAAGTGAGCTTCAGTTGATGGTGAAGAACTTGCAGCGTGAAAAGAAAACAATAATGCAGTCGAATAAAGTGAGTGCTTTTTTATTCAAAAAGGAATATTACATCTACTAGTGGATCTAGGTTATTTTAGGGCTGCCGTTTGACTTTATTTCCAGCTAATGATATACAAGAATTTACTGACGTTAACATTTTATGAAGCCAATCGCTACGTATATTTTTGTCAGAAAAATCAGTTCCTTATTTTTCATTTTTACTGTCCATTAAAAGATAGAATTATTCTCTACAAAATGTTTTCATGCACTAAATTATGTCTTTTAGTCAATAATATTGAATGTTTGCCAAATTATACTTTTTTGGACTTGGTCAATGAAGATGCCCTTTAAATCATTTCAGCCAAATTTAACTTTCTCGGATAATTGAAATGTACCTGATTATTCCAAATTGTCTTATTTTTTTGTCGTTTCTAGTTCTGTATAGCTTTCGCATCCCCTAGCTTTATTTGAAATGCCTATACACATTTCTTCTTGTTAGCTTGCTCTTTATTGAATCAAGAATTTATCGTTTAGATCAATTTTGGTGCTTAATATTGATAATTGATGGGTGGCCTTAGTGTTCATCTCCTCCCGAACACTAATCGATCTCCGCCATTTTTTTTTGGCTTTTTCAATACCTAATCATCAATCACTCATCGTCAATCACTCATCGTCGATCACTCATCGGCAATCACTCATCGTCAATCATTCATCGTCAATCACTCATCATCAATCTCTCATCAATATCACTTTACGCTAATCATTAATCACTTACCAATATCTATATTACAATCCCCTAACTCACTACATTCAAATTTTAGCTAATCTTGGTACATTGCCAAACACTTGCAAACTTAAGTTGTAGTCTTGCATTCCTCGCAGAAATTTTTATGCTTCAATCAATTACTTTATTTTACTTTAAAATTATATAATTGTAATATGTGACGATTGTAATGTGTGCGAGACAAGCTAAATGATTCATAAATGATGACATATTGAATGAATAATGAATTAAAATTAATATCAACCTTAAATTCTACTAATGATTTTATGATGCATATGCTTTAAAAATATAAAAATGGGTTGATTTTTAGAAACTGAAAGAGAAGATGAAAATGAATTCTGGTAGGCGGCCGTCATTGGAAGAAATGAATGGAGACCAGGTCCGTGATTGGGCACTGTTCTTCGTAGCCATAACAACTTAGCCTCTTTTTCTTTACATTCAACACAGGGCTTTTTTAACTAGATCTGTGAACACATCGAAATGATAGGGTCCCCTTGCAAACAGTAAAATGCAATTTAAATGCATCTTGATGCAGTCTATTATTCCATTTCGCAATGCAACGCCATATTGGTCATCATCACTCTCTTACACTACAACGAATCTCAATTTTATGCAACATCACATACACACAGAGCTTTTAAAACAGTATGACATACATAGCACTTCAGTGGAAATCCTTACCACAATGTATACATTCAACAACATTTACACACATTGCATATGAATGCGACGAAACACAAATCGCCACATTATTATGCAACCGATATTCTTTCATGTAGTGAATACACTGTTGAACTCAATGTGAATTACAACGCTTGCATGGGCAGTGACGCACAAAGACTCGTTCACCTCAGTTTGAAGAGCATTTCTATAGATTGAAATTCAACTCACCTGGGGATCGTACCGATCTGTGTCATCCATCTTACTGATACAAAACACACCATACAGCACGACACGACACATTTGTACCTGGTGCAGCTATGCACAAGTGTACGTTATATATTACAAGCAATGCAATTTTGTTCTTTTGAAGTGAATATATTTCACCTCAATACAATAGAATACAGTACAAGACAATACAATACAATTCACTTTGTCGTTATTTGAAATGAATTCTGTTTTAATGTTTGTTGCATTTTGGTGTAGTAAGGTTTGCTGTTTTGTATTGTTAGTGATTGTTAGTGCGCTTTACATGTTGTATTTATCAATGTGGTTTATCTACACTCTAACAACTTTTTTTCTCTCATTAAGATCAGTTTACGCGAGTCAGACTTTTAGACCAATGCTTGACAAATTTTCTAATTTGAACTTGCTGTTTACCTTCATTTTTGTCACATTTTTAAATAATTTTTTACCAGAATTTGCAAGTAGAGAACGAAGAATTGAGAAAAGAAATAAATTCTTTGAAAATGAAACTTGAGATTGAAGAAGGAGAAATTGGCAGTTTAGAAAACGTGGTCAAGGTAAGATGCAAGTGCTAGGTCGAGTCCTTTCTAATTGACTGGAAGAGGTGAATAAAACTCCAGGTAGTTACTTCGTCATTGTCGAATTTTTTTGTTCATTTGTTCCCAAAGTATTTATTTAGAACCAAATTGATTACCAAAGGTATTTTAGACACGTACATCAGACACGTACGTACATTATTTTGAGTGAGTTAATTTTCCCTGTTGTACTTTGATTATTTGAGTATGTTAATTTTCCCTGTTCCCTGTTGCATTTTGTGATACTTTGATAAAAATAAATCGTTTTAAAATAAATATTTTAATGATTGAATATTTAAATGAAAAATAATATTTCTTCTAATATCATAAACTTTAAAATTATTTATATCATCTAATGTGCAACTTAAATTTGTTATTACAAATGTTGAATTTCTGTGGTCCTTCAATTGGCGAATATATAAACAAGCAAATTAATTGATAATTTTCTGTAACATTTTCATAAAGAAACTATTTTCTGTAAATTCAAAATGATTTTCCAAAAGGATTTGACGAAACAAAAAGTTGACATGATCAAAGAGTTTGAAATCATTAAGGAACGGCTGATTGATACAGAAAAAGATCTGACGAAAAGAGAATTAGAAAATGAGGTAATTATTCTGTTAAAATTTAAATTCATCTACATAATATCTTAGAATTAATAGTCAGCTGGACATAAAATTTAATAAATTGAATAATACTATACTCTAAACGCATTTAATGAATACAATGGAATATAAGTTAAAACGATTTTGGAGTTATTTTCTCCCTCTATTTCGTAAATTGGACGTCTGGATTATTTAAAGGTAGCTAATTTTGGTTAAATTAAAATTTGTTTAATTTTCGGAATAAAAAGTTAAACTCTTTGGCTCTTATATCATAATATTTAAATTTAACTCATTTTTTAAACTAGATCTTAATATTAATTTCATTTTACTTTTAAAAACAGCTTATTTTGATATTACTGTATTTTCATTCGTTAAGGAGATGGGAAATGTAAAGTCAAAGCTAAAAGCCGTTCGAAGCTAAAAATCATAACAATTTCAGGGAGAAAACACCTTTTTGTAGATTGTAATAGCAAAACGTCAAACGAGTTGATGAACTTCCTCGCTAGCACTTCATTGTTTGCTAGCAGCAAGTATTTTTCTTCTTGTGAGAGTACCGTTCGGGTTATGATGCTTCAAAGTGATCGACAGATACTAAAGGATCTTAAACCTTCTTTCAGTCAAAAATTGACCAATCAGTGAGGGTGACTCCGCTCACACGCTTATCGATTGACTAATAATGATTGACTGCTGGCATAACCACTTTGGTATCTTTCGATTGCCTTGGTGAATGGCAAGGGGCTGATTAGGTGGTACTTGTATACAACATGTTGGACGTGGCTTAAAACTCATCTCTCTGAAGACGTTGGCATTTTGGACACTACTGTAGATAAGGATGCATCTTGCAACTTTTAGAGTTGATGTGTGAAAAGCTTACATCGAAAGAACGCGTATACAACTTTTTATCTTTTTCACCCTCCAGGATGATAAAGCGTCGTCTTTGAAGCTTCAATCAAGAGTTGACGAACTTCTTTCTACTCTGCAGTCTCTAAACGAGGAAAAAATGGTATTTACTTTTTTTCCTTCTTCTATTTTTGTAGTGATATCATTTGGCATGAAACCGAATGAAGTAGGCAAAAATATTTTGCATTCGTTATTGAAAAAAATTTCTATGGAGTAAACGTAGATTTGAGCATATCACATACAATATACATCTTACATTTCTTTGGCTAAAAATTCTTTTCATATGAATAAATCAAGAGCAACCAAAAGAAACTTTTCCATAGTACCAAATTTTGACGTCATCAAATATCTGAAAGATCAGCGTAAAGTACCGCTTGTGCAAAAAGCGCAAAATCAGTAAATATTTGCAATAGGGTGAGATATTGCCAATGGAAGATTTCAAGTTTGCTTAGGGGTCACTGTGTATTCTTGCCTGGCTCATACAGTTATTATCCAATGCCAAATTTCAGAGGTTTGATGGGGCAAGAGTGATCGCGTGGCCATATCTCAGTCAATTTTTAACGCATTCAACCGATTTTGAACATTCTCAGAGATATTCCATCAGAGACCGAATTCGCCCAGATATCTAAATTATGAGTCGTGATTTTTTAGGTTTCGAGGATTTTTTTGTCACGAAAACATAAACTTATTCTCATCAAAAGACGAAATCGCGCTGATTTGCGGTCCCTTATAATAACCCTGATATGAAGCAGCAAAGATTTTATATGCCGGACAAAATGTTGGATCAGAACTGCTGTCCGATGAAGGGAGGTGTTTACTGCAATATACAGGGAATTTAGGGACAAATTAATTTGTTTGTTATTCGGAGGTGTCAGATGTTCGGTGTTTGGAAATGTCTGTTAATGGAAGTTTTCCCCTAACTTTAATATGGTTACTTGTTAAATTTTGTGTCAAACTTGTTGATCAGCATTTTGTTTTGTTGTCTCCTCATTAACAACAATCTGTTATTGCCTTAGCATCAGGAAAGTGAAATTGAGGAACTGTTTAAAACTCACGACGAACTTCAGGTCAAATATGACAATGAATGCCGAAGTAAAATGGTATGTTTTCGTTTTTTTAATTTGAATAGGCGAATCCAGACCAGGAATGCATAAGGTTAACAGTAAAAGATTTGATTCATTTTATTAAGTAGCACATTTTAACTTATTTTACAAGTTTATGGTCTACCTAACAGCTGTCTTTTCGTTTAGCCAGTCCTACAAAAGTTCATATTAGTAAGCTAACCTCGCTTAAAGTCTTCTTCGTTACGTCCATGATCGTCCATGAACCATGTTTTTGTGTCTGTTTTTACATGATATGCAGAGGATTGACTTTGACAAACACTGTTTAAGTCTAAAATCGCTTTTGTTCTTATATTGTACGTTTCTCTCATCTTTTTCATTCCGCTCTTTAATTGTAAGAGGAATTTCAAGTCGAGTTTCGAATCGAATCAAATGAAATCTAGGTAACCTACGTTGAGTCAAAGAAAAGATAAATTGAATTTGTTTGAAATATTTGCTGGCAACTGAAAGTGATCAAAAGTGCCTTTAAGACTCACGATGCAGTAAACCTGTCTTTAGAATGATTCAAACATTGCCTAAATTGAAGACATATTGCGTGCCCCAACCTGTCCATCGTTAACAAAGTCACATATAGAAATTCAGAGTTGGCTGAACGGCAGTATGGAAAAATATGGTTTTCCTAGTTTCCAGTTACAAAATTTTCGTGATATAATAAAATATGAAGAATTGATGTATGAAGAATGAAGAATAATATTTGTCTTGTTTTTTCATTACCTTTTCATGAATGATTTCCAATCAACTTTAAGGAAAGCGAGCAGAAAGTCAAGAACCTTGAAGAACAGTTAGAAAAGCAAGAGAAATCTCTTGAGGTTTTGAATGAAGAGGTAGGAATTTTTATAACCTTAGCTTTCTTGTTGCAGTCATCTTTTATTCATTTTTTTTACATTTACTTTTCAATGGAAATTTGTAGTATCAATGGGAAAAGTAGCACAACAAAAGTCTGCCCTATACATTTCCATTTTTATCCATGCTCTTTAGATAGACCTTCCATGGCTTTAAGAGGTTCTTATAGTGTTTATTGGATGGGTTCCTTGCAATATATTTTGGCTTGTTATCTTATCATAAAGAGGGTCTTCTTATATCACATAAAAAAAGTAGGCTTTCTATTCTTGGCCTTAACTTACGCTTTAACGAAAGGTAAAAACTTTTGAACATCTATCTATGTTTATCATATAACTTTGGAATAAAGATTTTATATGTTCAGTTCTATTAATTCTATCATCGTTGTAGATTATTTTTATTCCAAGATCTCTGTTTTCAGATTAGATGAACTAAGGATATTGTGAACTACGTAGCTTGAAATTCAGATTTATAAAAATCACACCCATCTGTATTTTAATTTACGAGCATATTATTCCTTCTTATTTGACTCTTTTGACTTCAATGAAGAAAGATTTAATTTTATCTTTCAGCTGTCACTGTTAAAGTCAGGTGGAGAGTTAAAAATTACTAGAGATGTAGAGGTCAACACTCAACAGGACTGCGCGGAAGTTTGTGAAACGTCTACTTTGAAAGCTGAGATAGCAGAAAAGTGTCAAATTATAATCGAATTGAATTCAAAAATACAGGAGATGGAGGACGAATTGGAAACTGAAAGGCAGGAAATAAAGATTTTGCAATCAAACTTTAGAGAAAAAGTTTCGTCTGTAGAAGAATTCGAAGAGAATGAAAAGCAAATTGCTAATATTAATGAAGAGAGTAAACAAGAAATGGAATTTCTTAGAGCTGAGCTGGAAGATTTGCGAAGGACCCTCTGTGAAAAGCAAAGCTTCGAGGAAGGTAATTCGGGCGTTCATTCTCTCCAGGAAGAAATCGACAGATTGAGGCTTACTTTGAATGAAAAAGAGGCAGCTATTAAATGTGTTGAAAAGGATAAATGTGAAATATTGGAAGAGTTGAGAGAATTAAAGGGTAGTTATGACTGTCTAACAGCAAAGAAAGAAGAACGCGATCATGATGCTGAAAGACTTGAAGAAGAAAAGAGAGAATTACTTGAGGAGATTGAAAAATTAAGTGAAAATGTCAAGGAAAAGGATGCTGCAATAGGCAATCTCGAGAGTGAGTTGGATGCGGTAAAAGCTAAAGAGTCTAATTTAGTAGATGAAGTAGCCAAATGGAAGGGACTGGCGGAAAAGGATGATCAGCGAAATTCAAATGAGCCCGATAAGTACAAAAAAGGTTATAAGAAGATCAAAGAAAAGTTCAACGAAGTTGGAGCGTTAAATGAGAAACTCAAGCAAGAAATTCAGGCAAAGAATGTTGAGTTAGAAGAGCTGAAAAAAGGCGTGACAGACCGAATGTCGACTTCGCAGAATTTAAATGGAGGCATGTCTGAAGAGACTGAAAATAGCAAGTATTCTGAAATCTTAAATGAAAAGATTCTATTGATAACCCAGTTGAAAGATGAGCTGAAGATGTATAAAGAGGCTAGTGGGTGTGAAGGTGCTTTAACCGAGAAAAACGAAGTGCCTGAGAAGGATGGGTCAATTGAGGGTTTAAACGCCGAGACAATGAAACAAGCAAAAAAGACCGAAGATGCTAGTCAGCTAAGCGCAGAATGTGGAGCATACGAGCAAAAGTGTTCGGGTCTGGAAGCAAAAGTAGAGCAACTCACACGGGAAAATGAAGAGGTAGAAAAAATACTGGAGAAAGTAAGAAAAGAATTAGGTAACCGTGATATGTTGTTGAGAGAATCTAAACTGGAAGGGGAGGAGTTGAGAAAGAAGGCTGACGAATTAATTAAAGTTGAAGAGCACGTAGAGAACCTGTCGAGATCGATAGATGAAGAACGAAGAAAATTCAGTCATTTAGAAGAGGAGAAACGTAAAATTGAAATTGAAAACAATGATAATTCTTTAATAATCAAAGAACTAAAAGAAAATATAAAGGAGAAAGAAAATAATATCGTAGATTTAAAAAATCGAGTCCAAGTACTTGAAGATTTAGATAAAGAAAATGATAAAAATAAGGAAAATGAATTTCTGAAAGTAAAGAAGACGATAGAGGATCTTCAAAGAAGATTGGAAGGGACTTTAAATGAAATTGAGATGCAAAAGACGGAGCTTCAAGAAAAGCAGACAAAAATTATTGACCTAGAAAACAGACTGCTAAATTTAGAGGAGCATTGCAGCTCACAACAAGTAGAATTTGATGCAGAAAAAACCCGACTAAAGCAGTGTGTGAAAGATAACGAGCTACTGCTGTCAGAAAAAGAGGAATTATCTATTAGATTATCAGAAAGAATCTCTTCACTTGAAGAAAAGGAGATTGAAATGGAGAAATATCTGAGGAATGAAACAGAGAAATTTGAATATGAATTGAAAGTATCAAAAGAAGAGGGCGATCAAGTTATAGAGTTAAAAAATGAACTTGAAATTGTTAAGTCTGCATTTGATGAGCAAGATAGAAAGATTAAAGACTATGAAGCACTTATAAAAGAAAAAGATGAGAGTTTAAGCATTGCTAAAGAGGAGCTTGCCAGTGCGAGTATTGTGTCCGAAAAAGAATCTATGGCTAATAACAGTGAAAAGGAAAAGATGGTTGCCCTTGATGAGGAGATAAGAAAGGCGCGTGAAAAAATTGGTAAGTAATCTTGGATAAAGCAATTGATAGAAAACGTTGCATGTCAGCATTTTGTGCAATTACAATTTGTCTCACACGCTACCAAAAAATGGACTGGTCATTTAATAAACATTTAAAAAAGGACATTTTTCACTTTGGGTGCACATAACTAGTCTCCCTTTCAAGGATGTGTGCAACGTCCTTTTTTTCTAATCAAGATATGAATATGTAGAAACATTTATGCCATTCCAATCTATATTGGACGTGCTTTTGTGTTAGAGGCGAAAGATCAATAATGTTTGGTCTTATCGACCCTTTGCTACAGTATTAAACAATCTTGCACAAGAGGTTCTTTACTTTCTATCTCCTCTGTATGTGCTATTCTTTTCATACTTAGGGATGGTTTTTGAAATGTTTCTTGTTCTGTTTTGCTCCCTATTCAGATTTTTACAAAGCCAGCTGCTCTGTTTCGCTATTCTAACTTTCATCAGTTCAACCTAGATCCCCCCCCCCCCGGGCTCCCCAAATATACCTTGGCAGTTTCGATTTTGCAAACGAATTTTTGGCTCAATTTCGAATTTGCTTAGAACTTTTTTGAAATGTTAGTTGAAAATGTTTGTAAATATTAAAAAATTCTTCTTTTATAAATATGTTAAAATTTGAAATTAATTGTTTTTAATAATTGTTTGATTGTTTCAGTCTCATTGGAAACCAGTAACAAACAAATGACAGACAAGGTGTCAAAATTCAAATCAGTGGCGATAAAGGCTAAAAAGGAAATCGATTCTGTGAAGGAAAAGGTAAATTGATATTCTCAAGTAGGACTTCGTGTTAGTAGGCCTTTAGTGAAGAGGCATTCGTTGAAGACAAGATAAATAATATCATAATCCCTTAAAATTTTTCTCTCCCGTGTTTGTTTTTCTGTTATCGGCATTTAATATTATCTTAATGGACTCATTGCCTTCCAATAAATTTGAGATTTATATTTAAACACTTCTGCGATTTAGACATCTAATGAAAAGCAGCAGTTGGAAGACACAATTTTGGCTCTGAAAAAGGTAAGAACGATAATTATCGCCTTTATGAGAATACTGTTGTTCATCTCCTCGCAGCATATGTAATATCTTTTCCGATTTGTCATTATCTCTGAGTTAGGATTTTTCCGATGTTTCAAGAACGGCTTGGCACTAACTCTTTGTCTTTGATTTTTTTATTCACCCCCATACTAAGGCGACTTTAAGCTGCACTCAGGCGAGTTTAAGGAATGTCCCTATCGTTAACTGTTTTTTTGCCGTAGTTATCCCTTGATTCTGTAATTGAAAACTTTGCCAAAAGCCAAAACGACATTTACTTCGGCATGTACAGTATAGTCCGGTTATAACGTACTTTAAGGGACCGGCGGATTAAGTAAGTTATATCCGAAATACGTTGTAAACAGGGTAAGGAAAAAGTGATTATAACCAAGTTGTAAACAATGTAACTAGAATTAAAAACTTTCAACTAAATTGTTATAGGCCCAGTTAGAAGTAGTCTGAAAAGCATTTCTGAATATCCAAATTTTGTTGACTGCAAAAACAATACGCTATATCCGAAAGTACGTTATAAACGAGTACGTTATAAGCGGGTTACTTTCTTAATGTTAAGTGCGGACCTTTTTCCGGGACCAAGTACAACAGTACGTTATAACCGGAAGTACGCTATAACCGAGTACGTGATGACGAGGTTATACTGTATGACTGTATTTCTAGCAGATCTGAGATATTTCAACTAATTCTACCACCTAGATGTATTTATTAGTTTTTCTAGTTGTATTGGGTTTAGCAAAAATACCTTCAGGCTGTATATCAAACTTTGATTCGCCTTTAGGATATCCAGTGTCACAAAGATGAGTTTGAAAATCAAAGCAGTGATCTTGCAAGCTTGAAGCAAAAATATGAGGTTTGTTATAGATGAATATTGTCAATTAGATTAAATCTTTTGGTATCGCTATGTCTTGATTCGTTGAAAGGAAGGCTGTATCTAAAGAAGGTCCCCAGTCAAAGCATTGCACTGCCTCTTCCACTGTTAATGTTGCACTGTCTTTTCAAGCATTTTGGTTTTAAGCATTCAGTTTTTCAACAGACGATGTCAATAAAAGCTATTAAAGTCAAAATGGCCTATGGAATTTTGGAAACCTTTGAAGTGAATTTTGATATCATACCAGACTTCATTATATGTATTTTGAATATTATTATCATCGATTATTGTCATCTGTTGCTGATATTTCAATTTCTGCACTTAGGAAGTCATGAAAGAATTGAATGAAATGACAGAAAATGCAGATAAAGAAAGCAACAGGTACTTTCTGTTATATTGCTAGGATTACAAATGTAAAGCCACTGTATTGTTGGAATGTTCAGAAAAAACTCTTTACACAAACACTGTTATATATTAATTGTTGCTAATACATTGACTGGCAATTGAATAGGGGCTGCTTAATCGTTCCATCCCCAATAGCAAGTCAAGTCACCATAGGGTTTTACCTTGAAATGATATTGCTTGTTAATTATTGAAAAAGAACGCGTAGATATAAGAGACAAGCATTGTGTATCGAGACCCAAACAACTGCGCTGGCCAATATATCTGTTTGGAGCTTTAGTGTACTTTCAACAGAGGAAGAACGAATCATGTCCTGATCTCTCCCATCACATTCGTCTAAGCTTTTTGCATTTTGGTTTTCTACCTACTTTGACCTAGGTTATTCTAGATCTTGTATTTTTTTCAGATGTTTCGAGTATGCAGAGCAGATTAAGACTTTATCAGCTGAAGTCGATGTAAGAGAAGTAGTACTTGAAAGATCCTTCTTCGAAATATTTTTTAGTGGAACCAAATTTAAAAATGGCTTTGAAAAAAGCAATTTTTTCGACATACTGAAGTTTTTCGTCTGACACTCTTCAAAGTGTAAAATGTGAGAGGAATGATTGAATATGCTAAGAATTCATCAAATTTTCAGATTTTAACGAATTTGAATCTAATTTTGAAAAGAATTTTGGAAAAAATTCAGTTTGGACATCGTATATTTTTTAGAAACTGCAAGTTTCAATTGCCTCACTTGAAAATCAGAAGGCCAGCCTCGAAGTGATCCTGAAAGAAAAGGAAGAGTCTTCTATTGCACTTGCATCACAACTGAACGAGGTAGGGCCTCGTTGTCATATTGATTTGCCAGATGTAACCGGCTTTTGACTATGCCGGTGATAAGTAACTTTAACAAATACTATGATGTATATTATACATTATTTTAGTTAATCTCTATGTTGTAAGCTTTACAACCTTTAAGTTTTATTTTTCTAAGAGTGGCTCACTTACATTGATGACAGCTACCCAATTCTAAATGGCTCGTGATTTTCTTTCGTTGTCATGTTAGAAGATCTTAAACTAAGTTGGCCTAATAGTTGCTTTGCAAAATAGTAAATGAGCAAGTCGCCATTCCATTACTGCAAAATTTCGACTCTGTTTAAGAGACCTTAATAGTGCTCTTGACATCAAATGTACGTAGCAGATAGGTTTCAACTAAGTTTTTGCAGCAATTACTCAGATCTATTTTTGCTTTTTTAATATTTCTTGTAGACATATTTCTCTGTTCCTAAATGTTAAAAAACAGTACACATAATATCCTATTTCAATAGGTAAAAGGCGAGAAAAGCAGGACGGATCAGCTTTTGATGCAAGAAAAGGAAAGTCATGAAGCAATCAAAACCTCGTTAGCTAAAACCCTGGAAGTGTTTGAAATCGCGAAGAAAGTGAGTCGAGTTATTATTCAAATCTGTCCCAGTATGCAAAGTAGATAACACGGTTGTGTCTCGTCACATAGGGCAAAACCGTACAAGCTCGACCCTCGCAACAAACAACGATCTGAGTACAAGAGGTACCAGGAAGGCATCTGTATCTTGAATCAAAAGACGAAATTTTTAGTTTGGTTATGTGTTTAGCACTTGTTGTTGTTATAAACCCGAAGTTGCCTTAATTGCAAGGTTTTAGGGATGTTTGTCTTGCAGGCTTTGTCCATTTTTATCTATTATTCATTTTGTAAACAAGAAAGTAATTGCAGACAGCATGCTTGCATTAAAATTGTTATGTTTTTGTGTAGAATGTTCATCAAATGAAGATGATTAGTTTAGAAATGGAAGACTACCAGAGAACAGTAGAATCAATGCAAGCCAAACTGGCTGATCGCGAGAATGAATGTGAAATGTCAAACAAGCAGATCAAAGAACTGCAAATACAGATCGAAGATCTAAACAAACAGATAGGTTTGTTGACTTTCTTTTGAGCTTTAACCCATAGTAAATAATTTCAGTTTCTGACGTAAATTTTCCACGTTAAGTCAAATTAATATGATAACCTATTACATGCAGTTTGTTGCTAAATACTGACTTTTTGTACCAGACATCAGTGGCGACGCCACTTCCTGCAGAGTGGGAGGGAAATGGGCAAGACCCATGAAATCATACCCGTTTTGTCCCATTCGCTGCTTTATGCCAGATGTATTTTCCCAAGGCAAATCATGAAAAATATGACCTACCATTGCCTAATACATTTTTGTAAATTTTTAGAATGATTATGTGGATCAGGATCTGGGGCGAAAGACTGAGTTTCATTAGTTTATCATAAATTATATTTTCATGTTGTTGATCTTGCTTTTTATTTTTTTTATACAGCGTCTTTAGAAGATACAAACAACAATATCAGCCAACAGATAACGAATCTTACATCACAACTACTTCAAAGAGAGGACGAATTAGCAAAACTATTGATCGAGGTTGGTTGGATAATGAAGTTTTGAAAAAAGTATTGAAATTAACGTAAAATCTACCGAATATATAGGTAGATAAAGCAAATTGAAGAGCTAGTGTATCTGTCTGTTAACATTATGTTACAAGTTGATGGTTGAGTTCTTTCAGTAAAGTTAGGTATAGATTTTCAAATGTCAAATTTTTAAACAAAAGTTAGAAAGATTAAAGTAAAAACCAAAACTTTGTTTGCAATATGAAAAAAGAGATCCGATCGATACATTAATTTCGATTTCTCCTGGTTCAATTGAAACTTTAAGTGTTAACGTTTTTCTGAATTTAAACTATTACTTTATGCTTTGCTTTTTGCAGAAACAAGAATTAGAAAGTAAAGAGAATGGGTTGAAGCAAAATATCGAGGATGTATCGAGAAAATGTGAAGAAGGGATGGTAATGTCAGTTTTTAATTTTGAAATAAACAAACTAGATTTTCCCTAAATTCATATGGTGGTTTGTTACCAAAATCAGCCGTGTTTGGCCTTACGTTTCTCGTAACTCTTGATAAATGCTAATAATCTGGTTTTTTCTTAGAAGAAACCATTGCACTGTTTTCTTAGAAGAAAGCTTTTGTACTACTTCCCTGTAAATGATATCTGTGTACTGTCCTCTTGAAGCATTTTCGTTTTATAGGTGTTTCAGAAAAGTATTTGTTTTGTTCAACTATGTTTTTTATACTTTCAGCGATCTCAAGAAAAATTAACTGACATCTGATGTATTCATTTATTATTGTTTTCTTGCACAGATGTTATTATTTTTTTAGATTCAAATATCGGAATTGACAGCAGAGAGAGAAAAGGCTTTGCTGCAGGTGATCTTCGTTTACATGTATAATCGATGCAGAAAATTACAGTTTAAACCTATTTATCGATATCAAGTTGGCATCAAATATCGTTTAGATTCCTAGGCTCCTTTAGACCCTTTGAATGGGAATCACATACTAGCCTGAAAATGCTCTTGACGTCTAAATTCTGTATACCAATATGGTAGCCATTAGTTGAATTTTAACCTGGATCCTGTACATTGAAAATCTAACTTGTGTTTATATTGTACTATGTGTCGATTTTTGTTCTAACAGCTGAAGAAAGAGAAGGATGCTCACCAGAAAGACGTACAATCTGCTGAACTGAAATTTTCTAGAGCGAGTACAGAATTAAGCTTACTGCAAGAAGCGTACAATAACTGCAAACAAGAATTCGAAAGCTACAAAATACGAGCACAGAATGTTTTGAAGCAACAGAAAATGAAGAATACCGATAATGGTGAATCCCATTCGGCTCAAGACAGATCGAGGCTCGAGGATACTTTAAATCAGTTAAAAGAGAGGCTGGTAGAAGCGAACACAAAACTAACGTCGACAACATTCGAAAATGAGGAGTTGGAAGCTGAACACGAGAAACTACAAAGAAATTACGACAAACTTGTTGAAGTTACAAACTCAAAAGAGCATGAATGGAGAAACAGGTTATCTTACTTGCAGTCATTTAAATCTCGTGATTCTGTGCTTTGGCAACTTTGTTTTTTTCTGCAAAATTCCCTTTAAAAACCGTCAAATCTGTTTGCCTTTATCTTTATAAGATTTTTGAAATCTTTTTCTGATTTTGAAATTAACGGTAAGCAATTTCAATTTGTGAAATATCTTTTCAGATTAAACTCAGATTTTTCTGCTCATACCTGAAATGAAATACAGTTACTTGATAGAAAATTGTTTTCTTTACTAACGTCAGTTTTTCTGTAACCAGGTTTGCCGAACTTCAAAAAGGATCAACAAAGCAACTTGCTGAAAATGAGGATAAAATTGCAAGCTTATCCCAAGAAAACGATTCTTTGAAAACGAAGCTCAAAGTGAGTCCAGTTTGTCATCAAAGTTGGTTTTTAAAGATATGTGTTGTTTTATGTTTTATGTATACATGTGTTGTCAAAGATTGGCAGTGGTCACTACAAACATTTTTATCGACATTAATCGATCGATCTTGACTTCAATTAAAGTAAATCAAGCGTTTGCTGCTACAGAACTTGAAGATTTGAAGTTTGCAGGGCTGAGCTGTTTAAAATTAACGCTTCTTTCCTGTAACTGATTTCAAATTAAATTTTGAAATAAAGCATAAGAATATGTTACAATTTTATCTGCAATTCATTTATTGGAAGTGCTTTAATTATACCATCGTGTTTACTCTATAAAAAAGAAATGCGAAAATAAGGAAATTTAATCTAACTTTATTCTTACAGGGTAACGAAGAGTATGAAGCAATGGCTCAAGATTACGAGAAGACAATAAAGGAATTGCAAGATCAAATACGAAAGATGCAAAAGAGTCCAAAACGAGTGAGCAGCAAAGACAAAAAGACACATGTCTCAGATGGAAGTGTGAAAGAGCATAAAGGAACACCGGAAAAATTAAAGCTGTCCTTTGAAAATACCACTGAAGGGTCAAACGGGCTTGTGGAGCGGCCTGGGGCCGAGGTATGTAAACAATAGGCCTATATGTGGGTTTTCGACAGCTTTGCTAGAATGGTGATGGCCAATGTAGCTTATTTTGGCAAAAAGTGATTCTTGGCAAAAATTGTGCCCATGTTTGAATAGTGTTAACCTAAATCGGGATGACTTGGGGTAAAGGCTTTGCGTTTGAACTATCTCTATGTTTTGACGCTCTTCTTTCAAATAAAATGTTTCTGTTTACAGGGAATGGATTCAAGTGAACTAGAAGCCATTGACAAGGTAGGCTTTTTTTCTCCACTCTTTTTGCAATCACCATTTTGCCATGGCAGCAAGGTCAAAAAGTCTTTCTAAATAAATTGGGCCAAAAGTGACAGTATGATATCTTTTCATAATTATTCTTAACCATGATATTTTATGTTAAATGCATGGCTCACTCCTTCAGGCTCACCACTTCTTTGTAGGGTCCTTGATTTTGGAACTTTTAAAATCCTTTCTCTCTGTTCTTATTTTTAATGTTTTTATTTTATTAAGTTCTAAACACAATACATTGATCGCTTCAATGTAGATACCTATAATCAACCTCTTGGCCTGCATGGTAAATGCTATTTGCTTTTGCAGTCATCATTGCCCGCCACACCAGTTTCAACAGAGGCCGTAAACATTCTAGAAAGGATTTTATCGCCGACGGAGCAGCAGACCCAAATACTATGGCCAACGTGTAAGAAAATTTAATAATTTACTGTTGCAAGGCTAGAAATATTCATTCGGCCTTTCCTCTTTCGATTTGATCGCCGACTTTTTCCCTAAAAATATTATTGTTTTTTTCCGCAGCTCCAACAGCCGCTAAGGAGGAGGGCCTGAAACTACGCTCCACGCTAGCAACAGCGGAAAAGAATGTTGAGCATCTTTCAGTTGTATGTTTGTTTTTAGGTTTTTCCACCAGTTATATAAGATTTTTGTTGATTAAATTTTCTTAGGTTGAAGACATAGTAATAAAAATTTGTCTATATCAAAATAAAATGTATGTTACGATTTCTCTCATTTTCCTGTTTGATTTGTTGGACTTCTGTTTTTTCAAATGTCGCCCTGTTTCATTGTTTATTGTTTGTATTGAATAAGTTGAAAGATGCCAAACCATCCGTTACTTGTTACGAATCCCACCTTCTAGAATGTGGCTTTACTTCCTTTCTTTCAAAGCGTTTAATGAACTTTTCTTCATAGTTACTGGCCGAGACTGAGGGGAGCAATGTTCGGTTATCTGAGCAAATAAAAGTATTAAAGACGGAAATTAGACGGTAATAACTTTCATAGTAAATAACTTCCTGAGTTCAATATTTGTTACCCGCAATATGCTTGCTCTTTATAATTCCAGACTACTAATAATTTCCGCATAATTACTCATCAAAGTGACCAGTTAATAATGATTTTCCGTTTAGTGTCATGAATACCATACTAACGAAAGACTTCAGACATTCTAATCAATTAGAATTGTTTCTTTTACCATCACTTAATGCCAATCGCAGAGAGAAAACAGGATAAGATAAGTGAGTTGGAAGCAGGGGAATAGTTTTTCGGGGGTTAGCCTTTAATCGATGTTAATCAGTCAATACCAAAGCTGAATCATTAGTCCCATTTTTTCTAGGCTGCAGATATTTGACTAACATGCTTTTCTGTTAATCAAATGCTAAGTTATCGCGATCCAGGGAACTAATCTGCTTCCATCCCTAAACCTTAGCAATCTATAAACATCATGTATACATTTGCTCTAAGCTTATCCTCTTCTCGCTTTCCTCCGCCCAGCCCCTTTGTTTGCCCCTCAGCATGTTTTATCTTTTTACTTTTTAAGTCCTTTCTAGAACCCATTTAGCACGCTTTATTCTTCCACAGCATGCAAAAAAATCAGGAACGAGAAGAAGCACTGAGCAATCTCGAGTACCTTAAAAATGTCATCATCAAAGTGAGTTGCCACTTACACGGTGCCTTAATTCTTAAGTTGTATTCTCAAATCTTTTACCCTTTATCCTTTACCGATGATTTTAGATAGAAAATTTCTTCGACTGCTAACGCATCAAAGACCTATTAGCGTTATTATGGTTTCATTTTGCAACATTCTATTCATGTAGCTTTAATCATCAGAGAAACTACTCAGGTATCCCAATATATTCTGTTCCATAAGCTGTATTAGAGTAAGTACTGGAGTTTTCTTATTGGAGACAGTGCGAGATTATGACTGAAGAACTGTAACTGTAATGTTAATGTATAGACTCAACAAAGACAAATTAAGAAATTTTAATTTTGCACAATGCTTCATTCCTCATTAACGTGATCACTATATGTCCCCAAAGTTCTCCATCTTGACAGTTTTCTGCTCCTGGTGATGTTTAAGGAGGATTCCAAAATCCTCATTCCTTTTAGCAATTTGCTCCATATTCTATAGTTCATGAAATGTGGTGCAACTGAGAGAGAGTGTATGGTCCCAGTCTTAACTACGATGCTCAAACTGAACCAAGAAGAGAAGCAGTTTATTACCGAATTTGCCAAAGGTACCCGATTTTTAAGAATACCTAAACGCAATTCATTACGACCATGGTTTTTAGTTCCCCTTTAATTTGTACTTATCCCGTCTACTTTTGACTGATGATCTCGTACAACTGATTTCATTTTGAAAACAATTATTGGCATATTTATAATTCATGAGATCGAGAGATCGAGAAGATGAGTTTCTGGCGATCGAGAGGTGTACAAAGTATAACATTGGCGAAAGATTTGCTTTGCAAAATATCTGTACCAAAAATGTGAAGTTAGGTGATGTCACGCACCTTTCTCCCTGTGCCCCTTCACTTCTTTTGGGGGCCCTACTTTGCTCTTTTTTGCTCTTTGTTTTCCCATTTATCTAAAGTTCCCAAATTTCAAACCAAACAATTTAACCGACGAAGAGCAATAAACAATGAATATTAACTCTATTTGTTTCAGGTGAAGCTGATCAGGGGGAAGATCCTTCCGGCTGGTCCAGTTATGTTTACAGGTGGACATCGTTCTCATAAAAAGCCATTCAATGCCTTTTGCGATAATAGAATAAGAATATTCTAGTAAAGGTCTATGGAACTTGTGAAACATTTCATTTTTCTTAGTTCGTTTCTTTTTTCCATAGATCATGCTTTTTACACAACCCTATTTTTAATACTCATCACTGACACAATGCATAATATTAGATTTTTAGACAAGATAGATGATTTTTGAAACATCCACTTTTACTGACTGAAAAGGGTCTTAGAAATATTTTTAGATAATCGATTCATTTTTACATCCTTTCCTTTTCTTTACAATTAGAATGCAATTATTAGTGTAGCTGATAACATTTCAGATTCAAGTGAATAACAATTCTCCCTTTAATTCAATTAAGAGTTCAATTTTTCTTTTATTTTGACTGTCCCAATTGTTGCCTCCGTTGTCATTTAGCTGTCCAGGCCCAGGGCGTGGAGTTTTTGCCATCTAGGTGTGCTTAGTTGGCAAATTTCCAAACTTGTCGGCAAATAAGGAGTGGCTCACCAATAAACTTTTTCGGCAAATTTTTTTTTCGGCAAATGGGACTTGGAAACCCCTCTTGAGCACAATAGCTAGCGACGAGCCTAGAACTGACCTCGAACAGAATTAAACCCACCCCCAAAAACACTTTAAAGGTTGGGTTTTTGTACATCTCCCTTTGGCTTAATCGACAACATTTTTTCTTTATTTATTTCGAATCTATTTATTTTACTTTGTGATCGCTTCCATATTGATAGATTAATAATTTCGTTCACAATTCCGCAGCAACCTGTTGCTTTGTATGTTAGATAAATAGTAATTGAAATATTTCATTTTTGAAATATTTATAATAATAAATAAGCCGAAATTGAATGAAAGAGTGCAGTTGTAAGATATTTTCCCTATCGGATAGTAAATTGTCATTATTAATTGTTGACGTAAATTACTGGTGACGAGAAAGTAATCAGAGGTGAATTTTTGTCTTCAGCAAGGACTCTGTGTTCAAGGGGCACTTTTTAAGCCAGTTGTGTAGTTTGATAGATTTTATATGCTTATACTTATATTTGAATAGTGGCAATTGAACAAGGAAAGGGGGCAAATGCTCCTTGAAATAACCAACCGCTTATTTCACGCCAAGATCAGCAACAGAATATACTATAAAGAAGCATGAAATATGCATCCAAATGTTTGTGCATTGCTTTTATGTTCTTTATGCTCTTTCCCCAACCCCTCCCTCCCCCAAATACCTTTTGATAATTTGCAAACAATCCAATGATTTTGCCGACCATCGCTTGCAAATTTGGGGAGGAGGTTGTGGCACTCCTATATCCCCATTATCTAGCAAAAGTTTGATTCAAGAAAAATTCAGTTTGAAAATTTTCTACCACGAAAAAAAGTGAAAATTTTCTAATCATTTGAGAATGTTGGGAATTTAAAGCCGGTTGTAGCCTAAACATAACGTTAAAAAAAATTCATCAATAACAAGTAAATATTCTGGAAAATTTGTACATCCTTTCGCTCAGGATTGTCAACATTGAGAGCTTTTGTAAAGCATCGACAGTTTTTTGATATGCCTAATCTAGATTACCTTCATTATTGCCAATGTCTTCAAAGTTGGCTACAAAAATAGCTAATGGCTGATTTATGCCAACAAATTAAATACAGTTTGCATTCGTTGTTGCACCTTTCGCTAACTGCACTTTGCATTTGTTGTTATGTTCACCTTTGACAACTGTAAATGATTTTCATTTCACAAATTGTACGGGGTTACTTCTCTCAGTTAATTTATTTAGGATTAATTTTCATCTTAAAAATTCCTTGCTCTTTCAAAGATGTGATCAAGGGTAGAATGGATTTCCCTATCATGAAACACCAGTGGAAAATTCTGTAATAGTAAAGCTTTTATCAAATTTGTGACCTGAAAGAATCATTTCAACTAGAGATGTGAATAAGTGAGTAAGTTTTTGTTGGCTTTTTTGCACAAATCCTTGACATGTCTTTAAAATTTAACTTTTAACAAGGTTGACACTAATAAGTTTCTTTTATTCACTCCTATTGATATCGAAATTTCAATATTAAATATTGTTTCGGTGTGCTTATATAATTAGGTAGAATCTATTTTTCATAGTTTGGTTTCATTTAATTTCAAGATAGCATGGAAAAGAGGAGTCAAAAACAAGAAACTTATCAAATGCATCATCTATCCCCTCACTTCTCTTTTGATCCACACCTGGATAGAAATTCCGCACTTGATTCTATCAAATTCAGCATGGCATTCAAAGAAAGTGGTACCGTCAGCATGTTTGAAAATTGTTGTATAGTAAAGGCCCCATAATTGATCCTATCGGTGCTCTGATTTTAATTTCTGTCCAATCACTAGAGGAGGTATTTTCTTCCTTATATGTCCATTTTCAGTTTTTTTACAATTTTAAAACATTTTAACAACAAGATCTTCAGAGGAGAGAGTGCCATAATGCTTGCAATCCAGATGTCACCTCGGTGGTATCACGTCACCTAGTCTTTGTTTAATTTGAAATAAATACTTGCAAGGGCAATCACTTGGAAAAGTCTTTGTCTGGGTGCGTAAACATTTTGGCTAAATTATCTGATATTGAGAGGAAAGAGCTGCTGCGTGGTTAGACAAATTCTATCTAAATCATTTGTTGTTGCGAATGCGCCACCAACGTCAGCAGCCATGTTTGTTAGGGCCCCCGTGTCCGTGTGATTTGGCGACAACAGGTTGGAACGATGCTGAAAGAACCGAGAGTATGACGTTTTGTGTTGTGTTTAGCAAACATATGTTTTAAATAATTCTGTTAGGTTTCAGAGAAATGATCTAAAGTTATGATCACTTATCAGCTCGTCGCAAGACTTGGTGCGTAGTAACGTTTGGTTTGCTCCTAGAGACAACTATTTTGGTAAGTGTCAATCAAGGCCTAAACTAGTGTCTAAAGTTGCCTATGTAGGCCTTGTTATAACATTAACGTTCAAAAAGATTGGTTTGATGTTTTAATGATTTTATTGCATAACGAAATGCATCAATGAAATCTGAGATCGAGTTACATGTTCAGAGAGCACAGAATTAAAAATTGTCGTGTTATTTCTATAATTTTCACCTAAAATTACTGATGAATGAACAATTCCACTAAAGAATTTCAAAGTGGTGTGATCCTCATTCAGTTTTGGGATGGTTAATGCTGTTGCGGCATGAAATATCAAGCCAAACTGTTTTAGTCATTAATACCAAAAACAATGCATTTTAAACAATTTAACAGGAACGACTCTTTGAATGCTTTTACAAAGTTAACTGGCTTGCGAAGTATGACCATACGTCCGATTAAAATCACCAGGGAACGATTTTATATTTAGGTATAGGCCAAATCACATTTTATATTTGCAATACGCCTAAGCAAGCAGGTTTTATCGTAATGGACCAAGGCCTTTTCTTTTTATATTTATATAGTATTCTTTTTATGCCTTCCCCAATGTCCATCCATAAACAAATTGTTTATGCCCAATATTTACATGCCTATTGCAAGCAAAGTCCATGTGATGTCTGTTTTTGGGGCTGTTATTTGATAAATTGACACCTTAGTTTAATGTAAAGGTTAGGTTTAATGCTTTAAAATTATATGCCATTTTAAGATGTACATGGCAATATGTTTATACGAGAAACTAACTAAATTGTCAGAAGACAAGAATATGTCACTATAGGTTAGCAGGTGCTTAGCAGGGGTCAAATTTTTTAAGGGAAGGGGATTGAAGGTGAAAATTTTCTACCAATTCTGAACCTTCTGAAAAGCAGAGAAATTCTATGGCAGTTCTTGATGAGATGTTGCTTTTGCTTTTGCATTATCATTTCAGGCATTATATACTTTATCGTTTTTATATTCTATTTCTCTATATTAACCCTTATTATACTGTTCTGTTCTTGCTTTGATATAGAATTCAAATCAATTGATAACTTGTAATCTTTAACAATTTGCTTACCATTCAAAATATACTTGATTTTTCTTTATTACTATTATTAGATTACATTATTCAATATTTAGGGTGCTTGGCTCGAGAACTGTACTGCGTTCCAGTTCCTGTGTTAAAACTATTGGTTATATGGACTGTAAATTACTATATGATTACCTTATTGGTTTTAATTTTTCACTAAGTTTCTAAATATAAAATGAATTCGAATGTCATTTGGGTGCAAATTACTGATCAATTTGCGAACAGAGGTTCTATTTTATTTCAAATGTTAGTATGCAGCACTACACTATCCTTGTGCTTGCATCTGCAGTTCTCTGCTGACTGATTCCTTGCTCTGCTTGCTGAGTAGGCAGCTGAAAGTCAAAGCTCTCTCAAAACAATATAATCTGATACAATTTTGAAACTTTTGTGGCCCTATGTATCACCACACCAAGTATTGGCTTTTAGCTTTTGCTTTTTGTACCAAAATACATAATCTTAGTGGACAGGTGATGCCCAAAGCAGACATGAATGCTGTAATGTGTTTGAAAGTCCTAAAAGTTCAATCATCAATGATCTAGGTGAACTCTGCCTCTCTAAGAAAGTGAACCATATGTTGAAACCTGGACTATAGCTTGAAGGGATTCCACCTGAAAGTCAAGTGACCATTAATGATGCAATAATGCCACCTAGTTTATTGGAATGATGTCTTTCAATTGTGTTTTCTCAAGTAATTTTGCCTATCCAAACAATGAAACTAATTCAGCTGGATTTTAGGTTGCATTATATAAAATGAGTTAAGTTGGATTGAACCTTGAAAATGTTGAAAGCCTGTCTCATGACTTTGTTTTGAATTAAGCTTATTAATCTAAATTGAAAGATTCTCTGCATGACCAGTTAGGACATAAGGGTAAGAAATCTGGCCCCAATGTTGTAATTTCAGTGGTGCAGAACTTAAGCATTTTAAAATACAAAACAAAACTTACTTTGGGGACACTATCCCTCTCCTCCAACTAGTATTTTAAATTTTGGTACACAATGTCTTTAGTGGCATTATGTTGATGTCAGGAAATTAAGTTGTTTTGGTTGGTTTTAGATTCAATTTTTTGTCATAACCATGGTTGCTTTATTTAAAGGTTCCACTTTAAGTTTCTAAAACTTAATTTAGATTCTTCTGAAAAATCCTGATTTTAGATCTTTGCATAAGATTTTTTTCTTTGTTTTAGATGGAAATGCCAAATATGCCTGGCAGGCTTGTTCTATTTATATATTTGCTATGGATATCAAATCTGATCCAAGCAATGGTCATCAGTGCAAAAGTCATTGTGGTAATATTTTGTATTTAATCTATGCATATTAATTTTTCAGCATCTTGTTTTAATCGTAAAATTTTCTTTGAAAAGACTGACCCAAATTTTACAGTAATGTGGTTATTATTGTCTAAATTAAACCTTGGTGTCATTTTTAGTTGTCTGAAGCCATTACTTTGGGAGCTTTGCCTTACAGCACTTTAAGGTTTTTTACATGATTTAAGAAACAACTTATTTAAGTATGAGCTGCCATAGCTGTTCAAACAGTATTGAGGTTGATGAGCTCAAAGTAAATTATAAGTTGAAAGAACAATGCCTCATTAGTTGGAAATCTTTTTTTAGAGTTTATTAATATGAATATAAAACATAGAGTCAACTTAAATTTCTGTTTTGGTTTGCTCAGGAATTCAATGCAAGTATGAAATCTATTGATGATCAAGAGGCAAAATTTGGAAGAGCGCTCCCTGAAAATGGCATGGAGGTACCCTTTTTTTATTATTGTTACAAGTCAGCTTTAAACATTCTGGCAATATGTAATTTAATTGCACTGTGTATTGTTAGCAAAATTAACTACACTTAGTAGAAATCCCTTATAATGATTTCAGAAGGAACAAGACTCATTCATATTGAAATTTTTTTCAGAAACCTCACAGCTTTGGCCCTTGGCTTCTGTAGGTTCTTATTTTGGCCATTATTTCCATGCTTTTGGGACCCTGGTGTGCCTATTTCGCTTACCCATATCTGCAAATGTTTGGCACAAATTTACAATTGAAGAATATTAAAGCCTTCCAATGCTGCATTAAGCTTATTTAAGCTTTATTAGGCCTGTGAAGTTAAGCTCTTAAAATCCCTTGTTTTCAGTTTCTCCTTATGCACTATAATGTATATTATTTAATAAGTTAATCTTTTAATATTTTGGAACTCAATTATTCTTGATTTCTTTGAATTTTATTTATTAGTGTTGAGTTTCTTTGTCTGACTGTTTATTGATTTTTAACAAAATGTTAATTTTGAATCTAATTGAAGGGCAAACATTTAGCTTTATTTGAAAGAACTATTCAGAAAGAACTATCCAGAAGAATTATATAGAAAGAACTATTTAGAAGAAGGAGAGTCCAAATGTTTTTATGAACAGGGAAACTGATAGCAATTGGGGAATTGAAGATTGAGGGTATGATAAGGATGTGATAATTAAGAAAAACAATTAAATTGAAGAGTTGCAAGGTCTTTTTATATGGAATGGCACCCCACTTTGAAGTTTCCTAGGTGCCATATCTTAGATACACCGCTGCATGTTTGGGAATGTACATGAGTGCTCATTATACCAATTCATTTTCATGTTTTTATAGGGGTTATTGCATAAGCAACTTAAGAATGAATATGGGTTATTGCATATTAAGCAATTCAAAGTCCAAATAGAATTAAGCTTTATTCGCCCTTTCTCTAGGGGTAAAGTTTTACATCTCTGTTTTAGGGCTATCTTGTTGTGGCAAAACCCCTGAATGCATGTATACCAATACAGCCACCTCCAAAGGGACTTATGCTTAGATATGTTAATTTCTTTGCTCTAATTGAAGAGTCTGGTTGCGACTACAGTCAGAAGGTAATTTGTCAATTTGTATGTAAATGAAAGTCAAGATTTTTTTCAATCTTGAAATGAATTTTTCATTTATAGAAACTATTATAGAAAGTAGTTTTTAAACTATTAAGAACATTTTTTAGGTGTCTCTGATTTACTAGAGTTCTGTTATTCATCCTTTCATAAATCAAGTTAAATTGTTTCTATTCAGTTCATTTGTACATATGTGTATAGTTTGTACTATTGGTTTGACAGCCCAGAAATCAAATTTCATTCTCTTGTTTGATACAAATAACATCCTTTAGCAACTATGCACTTATTTATGTGTCAATAAATCATATTTTTCACACATAATTCTAAAATAATTCTTTGTTCATTCATTTTTGGGCAATTTTCTTTCAAGGTGCTTATGGCTCAGAATTCAAATTACCGAGCAGCAATAATCTATGAAAAATTTTCTGATACACCTGTTGTAATGGAAGGGGGGGAAGGTAAGGCCTATTATTGCTGTGTTCATTTGTTTTAGATTCTTTTGATTGGAGCAGCAAAGATGGTACCAGACCTGTAAGACCAGTTAACCATATAAAAAGTATAAAAAATCTGAAAATGATTAAGAACACCACAACCCACCAGGAGTAAGCAAAAATAACAAGAAATTAATTGTTAATAACTAATATTTGGCAGGGTATACTTATACTTCTCCATAACCTACAAAATAAAGAAACGAATGTATGTACAGTTAAAGAAAAGTTTTAATATGTGAAACATAATTCGTGAAACATCATTCAGTGGTTGAATTGGAATGTTTCTTCTTACCTTTTTATCATCAAATCTTTTCTTCTAGCTGCAAGTAAAATCTTCATCCCTTCTGTCAACATAGGCAAAGTATGTTGTTAATCAATACCTTTTTCTTTGTTGTCGTTGTTGGTAAATATCGTTGGTAAATGTCTGGGAACCAAATATTTCAAATAAAAGGACAGAGAAAGTTATTAGAATATGATAATAATGGATAACATTCAAAAGTTTTAGCATCTTGTCATGGAATCCTTTCTAAGATTTATAATCAATTATTTATAAGTGATTATGCATGTCATTTGCATAGAATTAACAAATTAATAATGAATTTCTTGTAAAACATACTTGAAAGTGACATGGCAAATACAAGTTAGAAGTGACTGCTATTGATTTAAATCTTAAGCTTGAATTATGTTGGCTTTGCTATTACTCAGTTAAGTATTTTTGCATTTAGTGACAAACTTATAATTGATTTTAGTATCATCCATCTGATCATATATTTCAATGTGAGATAATGTACTTCATTTACTCTAGCCAATGAAGATTATGTGCTTATATTTGCAGTATTTCCTACAGATCAGGAAACTTGTAGAGGATATGATTTTGACATTGTCTTATCAAAATCGAATGTCAGCAACTCCCCTCATTTCTGGGTTTTTATTTCTTTTTCAGAGTGATGGCGAAAGTTTGAAAAATTATGACTACAAAACACAGTAAGTTTCTCATAACTTATTATCAATTGCTCGGCTCTTCCAACCAGTCAGTTCGGTCGGTCAGTCAGTCGGTCGGTCGGTTGGTATGTCGGTCAGTCAATCGGTCGGTCGGTCGATCGATCGGGTGGTCGGTCACCAATTGGAATCTTCTTATGAAATTCATTTTTTTAAAAAGGTGTGTATCTTGTTAACTTCGACTGGTTTTCTACAATTTTTCTTCAATTTGAGAACCCATTATAAAATCCAAACATATTGTATCCCATCATCTCATTATGTTCTATAAAAGGAACGAAAACAGCACTATCGAAAAAATTATACAGAAATGATGGAGCAAGTATATTTTGGTCATACTTTAACGTTAACGAAAGGGCTCGGTTTCAAAGGGGGCTATGACTCAAAGTGGACTTTAACCAGAAGGGGGCTCTTAATACTACACCTCTGGTGCTAGTTTTATTTTTTATTTTAAAGCTTGGTAATAACGGTACCCATTTTTTCTGCAGTGCACACATTTATTTGCAACCAAGCATGAAAGTTCCAATTGAACTCTACCTGATACCATTTGTGGTTGTTTTTGGCGTGTGCTTTCTTTTCATGGCGCTATTTTCGGTAGGTTCATTCATGTTCTACATAATCTTAATTGTATGATTGTAACCCCGAAGCTTTTTTGATAACCCCATATTTAACCTGATTAAGATCAATTTGTTTCTTTATTTTCGTTTCTTGGCGATCACCTCATGTCTCCTATTCCAACCACATCCTACTGCAAATCTCCACCATAATTTCAATCCCTTCTTATTGCAAATACCTTTGCTCGTAGCTTTATTTTAGATACTCAACTTTTGTTCTTTTGCACTTCCTTTTGGTCTTTCCTGATACTTACGAATGTTAACAGTGTGTTTTTCAATGACGTTTCTCCACAACGCACGAACTTGTTCATCTCGATATTCACTAAAACTGAAATTTATACACCCATTTATTATGATTGGTTGTAGTCCCAAAAACCCAGCAATGAATTTCTGGGGTAATCAAGCATGGTTAGGCACCCTGGTCGTTCACAACAAAACTTTCCTTTTGTATCTAGTTTAACTGAGAAAAATGTCCCATTATTCGAAGTTAGTCAGATTTAAGTTTTGATGGAATGTTTGTGTAAGGAATGCTTTTTGCAAATCTTTGTAGAAAATTTGTAAACATTCTGTGATAGCTTTTCTTTGAAATCAAAGCAGTTGCGATTTCGTATGATTTATAAAGTCTGATGTTATTGTCATAATCCTTTAGATTGTTAAGCATCATAAATCACATCAGATTAACAAAAATTCACCGTCACGTGTTTCAGGTTGGTCGCTATTGTCGACAAAGAAGAATCATTCGAAATTCACGACTTTCTAGAGAAAGTCTGAAGTCTATTCCAACTAAAAAGTTTAAAAAAGGTTCGTTTAAGGTGTTTTGATAACGACAATTCATGTTGTTTCCTGATTTGTAATTTGAAAATGGATGTGAAAAGGCAAACATTTTACAATATACGGAAAGCTTTTTGGTCTAACACTCCTCAGAGAATTAAACGATAGAATAAGGTTCCGAAAGAACAAGATGGAAATTATATACCCAGTTGTTCATCGAAATAGTCCAACCAGAGAAACGCGATCAAACGGCCTATACCATCCTCGGTCTTGTAGGTCTAGAAACATCAAGTGATTCTGCCATCGGACAACACCTTTTTTTAGATAGCCCATTTTAGATAGCTCAAAAGACGGCCGGTTGTCTTTTCTTATAGCAGTTTTGGAATCAATTTACATACAATCAAAAAAGCTGCTATTGTGTAGACAGAAAGAGCTCGTTTTTTCTCTTGGACTCCAGTGGTGTTTTTCCTAAATGCACGCGGTACTGATTGGGCAACTAAAGTGATCAGGTGCTTGTTTTTCTGATTAGCCTATTTCGATCCACAACTGGGTATATATTTGTTCTTTATATCTGTTCTTTTGGACCCTTATTCTGACGTTTTATACTGTGAGAAGTGTCAGAAGAGAAAGCTTTTAGTATGTGATAGAATGTTTGCTTTTTCAAAGCCATTTTCAAGTTCTGTACCGCCAAAAGATTTGAAATTTGTTACCTTCCAGCCCCCTTCTTTGAATGAAACCCTTTAAGGGACACAAGCTAACAAAAATTTACACATAAAAAATACTGCATGCTGCCCCATTTTACGATCAATTTGCCAATGTTTTTAGCGGTGCAAAAGACAGAAATTGTGTTGAGCTTTTTATCGCAAGCACAAATGCTACTGTAGACACAAATTGAAAACAGGAAGGTCTTAAGATGAAAAAATTTTGATACAAATGTTGATGTTTTTGCTAAAAGTATTCTAGAGAATGATTTTGTATCCGTCCCTGTCCATGTTTGTGATATATCTACATTTTGTCGGGCTTTGGCATTGAATTTTGTTCGTAATTTTGTTTCTTACGAATATTTCAAACGATACATACCTTTCGTTTACATGTCTGTCGGATAGTGCTGGATTCCCAGGTTATTCAAATGCCATTTGCCAAAAAGTTGGCCACCCCTCCCTCCCCGCCCCCTACCGTTATAGTAATTAGCAAAATGTTTAGATCATTTTCATGGCCTATCGTTATTACACCATCCATTTTATCTGAAGTTAACTTACTTGACAGGAGACGATTACGATATCTGTGCAATTTGCTTAGAAGAATTCGAAGTAGGAGAAAAGCTTAGAATACTGCCTTGCAGTCACGGTGAGTGAACATCTACCATATGCTATAAGATCATTTACCGGGTGTTGTATGCCTTTTTTCTTTTCAAACTTAGCTGGGAATGTCTCCATAAGATTGTTAGTGAAATTTCAAGATGTTAGTAAAAGCGGTAACAGTACCAAATGTACTTAATCATTCAAGAGTGTGACGTAAAACGTGAATCCTTTGCACGCAGTGTACTGAATAAGGCTTGGTTTTCTCCTTCTTCTTTTTCTTCTTCTTCTTTTTCTTCTTCTTTTTCTTCTTTTTTATTTTCTTCTTCTTCACCTTCTTCTTCTTCTTTTTCTTCTTTTTTATTTTCTTCTTCTTCACCTTCTTCTTCTTCTTCTTTTTCTTCTTTTTTATTTTCTTCTTCTTCTTCTTCTTCTTCTTCTATTTCTTCTTTTTTATTTTCTTCTTTTTCTTCTTCTTGTGCCATAGCATATCATACTGTAGAAGTTCATGGGTTTCCTTCAGTGTCTGTCCGATCTTTTCCATCTTTCTCTGTCTCTTGCGATATTCCAAATCTCAACATCTTTCCTCATCTTCAGCCTTTCCTTCATCCAGTCAAGCATCTTCATCTTGGTACTGGGACCACAACTTTACTCAATGACTGTGATGAAGCAGATCTTTTTTTGCTTATTCCAAAGGCAAAACGTGAGAATTCGTTGACTAAAAGGACGCTTTTCTGACTCAAAAAGACCGCCAAATGTTTACAATTTCATAACATGAAATTCCGCTGTATTGTTTTTTCGGGGGCCTTTAGGTTGCACGCTTGGATATGATATGATCGCATAGGCTTGACGATAGAAACTTCTTCCGTCGCTCCTTGGCAATGAAATGTTAGATAACGACGTCTAAGGAAATGTTTACACCGTGCGGTATATTTTCTACTACAGTACTCACGCCACGAATTTGAAAGTGGGGGGCTAAGGCTAGAAAAAGTAGGGGGCCAAGGCTTCTTTCCCCTTTTCCTGCAGCTTTAAAACTACTTATTTCGCAAAAAGTTGGGGGCATGGTCA
Source organism: Rhopilema esculentum (assembly GCF_013076305.1). The sequence goes on from NW_027019322.1 coordinate 3,944,072, forward strand.
CAAAAGGTTTTATGACCTGTGAACTGTGTGTTTTGAATGTTTTATGACCTGTGAACATGTGAACGTGATATCTAGGCGGTCTTTATCTGAACAATATTCTGTCATGAATGAAAAGCCTTTCTCTATGCAAAATAGGACAATTTTACAAGGTTACCCAAACATTGCCCTTTTTCTAACCGCCTACCTGTTTTAAGAGTACCGGAAGTGCATTTAGTGTCAAGGAACCATGCACATTTGACACTTTGGATAAAAAATAATGGTAGAGAAATTACGGGTAAACGAGATGAGATGGATCACTGGTGACTGATTTACCTCTGACCTTAGCAAAAGGAAACAGTATTCTTTAATGGCATTTAATTATTTGTTTACAGAGTGGCCTTTGGTATACCTAAAGCCCCTTTCCTAGGCTCTCTCTTGTTTATAATATATCTTGACGTTTTCAAGGAAAGTTATGAGTGAAGGTGATGCACATGTGGCTCTTACATGAGACAACATGAGAAAATTAGTTCAAAGGGGACAACATGAATTTTACAACATCTCAGAATGGACGAGACCAAACAAACTAAACCCCAACCCAAAAAAACCTAAATACATGGTCATGGAACATACGATTAGAATTAACAAAAGTAAGGCAGCTCATATAATGATACTTTCTGGTTTTGAAATAAAGAAACTGAAAACACTTTTTCGTTTTTTGCAGTTTACCATTGCAAATGTGTCGATCCTTGGTTAACTGGTGGCAAAAAGTCATGCCCTGTTTGTAATCGTCCAGTTTTGGTAGCTAAGAAATCACAGCGACAAGAGCAGTCAACATCGTCGGGCGGCTCAGTCACGATCGATAGCCATCCTCCAACTGACGACGAGGCAAGTAGACACGATACTGATGAAGAGGTGAATGAAAGGACCCCGCTAATAGCTGCTGCGCCTCGCGGGCGGCAGAGTAGTACAAACTTGAGTGTATAAATTTACAGCTTTAAGTTTATAATAAACAAGCTATATAGTACCAGCTTTTCACTTCAAATGCCCGATCTGCTTGGAGTTTAGGTGAAGGCTGTTATGTGCTGTTGCTGTTCATTTAGTTTTGCTATGCACAAATTCTGTCGACTTTTTAAAGACCTAGATTCAAAGACTTTATCCTTAGTATTTCATATGGCAAAGATATAAGGCTAAAAACATTACTTTTTTTCTCTGCTCGCATAGACTGCGGTCAGTATACATTTTTGAAAAATTTGGGGACAACCAAGTCTAATGCTTAAGTTTTATGTACTTTGGGAATTGAAAAGTTACAAATAAAAAAAATTGATTCAAAGTAAAAGTGTGGTCCTCCTGTATTGCCCGAAGAGAGAGTTTTTAGTTTTCAATCTTTGAACTGTTTTGCAAAATTTTGATACTGCATTTTGGCATGTTTAAAATCTGTGATTCCTAGTAAATTTTTAAAAAGCCAAATAAAGGACCAGTTTTATTGTCAATAACCTTTCAAGCGAAAGGAGATAATTACTGCTCTCTTAAGAGTTATTTATGTTCTCCAATGCTCACATTTAAATCAGTGTGCCTCTATGCAGAGTCAGAAACACATTACGGTCGCATGGCCACTGACCGGAGGAAGGTCCAACAAAAACAATAGAAACTCCTATAGCTCACCCAAGCCACGCCCACTTTCTTTTGTTTTGTGAGGAAGGTTTGCCTTCTGGGATGTTTTTGTGAACAAAATTTTCTGGACTCTCTATGGTAACTAAAAAGTTCATTGTGGAACAACACAGTGTGTCCTCTAATCCACCAAAATTATTTGAGTTTTTCGTTTGGCTTAACAACTTTACTTTTTAAGGAATCTGCTTTTTTAGCGTAATTTAATGTTATCTGTAAATTTTTTGCTCACTAGCCGTTTTTTTAAACTTGCTGATCCTTGAATTCCATGGTATTAAGTTCCAGGAACGGACCATTCACAAAGAATGCTTGCCTCGATTTTGCGAAATTGCTCCCTTTTCGTGACGCCATATTTTCAAGGCTGTTTACAATGCAAGGCTTGCGCCCTATTCTGCTCACATAATTTGTGGAATCCCCCTTACTGCGTCATATTTTGCTTCCCAACACCTGCACGCTCCTTTGCACCCACCACGCTTAAAACTGGTCTCTGATGCAATATTGTATCATCTAATAGTGAAATTGTCATAGATCAGATACAACTTCAGCAAATTCTCACGTTCACCTGCCTAGAAATGATGCAATACGTCTATCCGTGACTTTAAACGCTTATTAATGTGAATTTACCACTTGACTCTTTTTCTACACTTGTACTTGAAGTTCTACTGTGTGTCATCCCACCTCCATGCAATCGATTTCTCCAATGATGCTATTCCAATAAATAGCGTAAGAATATCTTTTTCAAAATCTAACACATCTAAATGCCTGTCATTACTAAAAGAAAGTTAATTGATGGTCGGTATAAGCTTAACATGTTTATAATTTGCAAAGAACCCTCTAAATAAAACTTATGTATCATAGTTATATTATCAAAGAAAGAGAATTTCGTTGAAATGATTCTGTAATTAATTATAAAGTAAAATCAGTTTATTGTATCATTTTATCGATTGCTTAACCGTACACAATATTGTTACCTTAAGCTCTTAGCAAAACAGATAACGTATTTTACGACGCTAGTTTTGATAAAACAGCTTTTAGCTAAGTGATTTAAGTCCAAGTGTGATCATTTATTACATTCGCGTTAATGAGCTAAGCTCTATTTCTCGCCTGTGATATCCAAGCAGTAGTGATACTTTGTGTTGTCTTGTACTTTGTGTTGTCTTGAGTTCAAAGAATTTCCTTGAGCGAGAATCCTATGGATTGACGCCTTGAGATCTAAGTGCAGAATTATATCCTTTCTTGTTTTCATTCATAATTGATCGAAATCCGAAACCAGATTCTTAATCCGTAATTAGATCGAAATCCAGAAACAGGCCTTTTTGAATTCAAAAATGCTGAGATAAATGCTTTGTGCTAATTGAATTGTTAACCTCGCATGATTCCTTATCATAGTTGATATACGTTGATATTGATCATAGTATCATAGTTGATATACGTTGATATTTATCATAGTATCATAGTTGATATACGATCTAGTTGAACAATGTAATGCAACCTTGAACATCCGTTAGGAAATTAGTGATGCGTTAGGATTAATGATTCAAGAGATTCTAGTTTCGCAAAGTATCCCTTTATTTGATTCAAATATTGTTTAATCAATATGTCGTCCTATTTTGTAATACAATTTGTAAATACTAATGCCAATAAAGATACTTAATTGTTTACTGGTTTCTTGTTTTTTTACAATGATAGTTCTACCTTGTGCGATTCATATCTCTATCGTACTAAGTTTCGACATTTTGTAGAACAAAATCCGTTTAGATTCGTGGTAACAATACATTTCAAAGTAAAAGCCCAAAGGTTTTTTCTTGTTATGAACAAAGTGTTTTGAGCTAAGCCATGATCAGTACTGATGACCTTTGCTTTTTGCTGTAGATACTTCTATACTTTATAAAAATGTCGTGGTAAAAGTTCTAAGAAAGTCGAACATATGTGGCCGGAAGATGATCACCCCTAGAAATACTCGACAAGTGTCCAGGTAACAATAATATATGTAGTTAGCAGTACATAATTAAATGTTCAGGTAGTCTACACTCGGACTAGTGTTAGGGTGGCCACGTCATGCCCAAAATACATTGACCCAAAGGGAAATCGTAGAACCAGGTCAGAGATAGGGGGTTGATCTGAATGAAATATGTTATTGCTGTGAATGAAGCTTTTGCTTGGGGCTAAACCGATGTCAAAAATCTTACAAGCTGGTTACTGACGGGACTGGTAGGGTTTCCACTTCGTGGTTACTCATTGTTTCTCGTGGTTTTCTTGTGGTTTTCTTGTTTTTCCAGAGTCCTCTTCATTTGTAACACCGAGCTATTCTTTTTAAGTGCAGACCCAAAACATAAAATGTTGCTTGCCCTCCTTTTACCAAAGCTCAAGGCTTTGTATTGCTATTTCTTCAACATACAACGCTATACTTTCAATTTTAATCTCTTGTGTGTTGCCTGTGCTTTGGACGATAGGTCCATTGTTTCAGTTCTGTTCCGTTTCTTCTAGTTTTCCCCTTCAAATGATTTGCTGTTATCCTCAAAAATAGAAATGTGACCATTAATTGTGTCAAGTTCCATGATCGCAAGTTTTTTTCTTTAGCTGTTATATTTCGCTTTGGTTTCTGTCTCTCCGCTCTTTTACTTTATTCTTAGAAGGCGTTCTTTTATTGATAATCATTTAGTAACTGAACTTTTGCCAATCTGTTCACTTCCGTATTCTACTCAGCATGCTTTTCTCATTGACGGTTTCTTCAGATCGATCTTGTCATATGATAGTTATGGTGCTTTCAATCGTTCTTTGTTTGAATTTCTTAGAACTGTTTCCTTTATTTCCATTTTCACAATCTTTCCTTTACTTTTCAAACTGTTTAGTCAGTTCATACTCGGTATTATTCTACATTTTGGTGATCTTTTCACTTTCTAGCCGGTTCACATTCAATGTTATAACATTATTCTAAAAAGATATTTCATCAACTAATTTAATCTTCTTAGAATAATTTGCTTGGAGTTGAAAGTTTAACGTCTTCATTAAACACCTTACTGCTTTGGTAAACACATTTTGCTACTTTTGAGTAACCATGCAAAAGAACTTGATCTAAAATTTAACAAAATTTCCTTTTCTTTGGATATCTCTTGATCATTCCCCTCTATTTGATCTCTAGTTTTGTAACTGAAATCTTCAAGGATAATTATGTGCTATTCTTCACATACGTCTTTACAATCTGCCATTCAATCTTGTTATATATTTTTTGCAGTTTTACAATCGTTTATCTGCTTTTCTGTGGGGTATAAGTCAATCCGGTCTTTAATTTTACATTGTCTGTCACAAAATCACAGTCCATGGTAAATCAGTTTACAATTCGAAACATCTTCTAACTCATGTTAAGCCTTCTTCTGCCCAGCATCCGTTTGTTCTGGCATTTGTTACTTGCGTTTGAAATGCTTGCCAAATGCTAAAAATACAAGAACCCTGTACTCATTCATTTTTGTACTGCGAAAAATACCCCAACATCTTGGGATTTATCAGGAACTTCGGGTCACTTGACCTACTGTAAATGCTCGAAGGAGTGTCTCAAAATTTTCGATTTTTTATGGGGCGTGCGTAGTTTTATTTTGTCTGCACATCAATAGAAACGCTTGGTAATGTTAAATGGTTATCACAATTTACTTCTGTTGATAGTGCAGTGGTTATTATGATTTTTTTAGTGTGCAGAAAACACAGAGCTAAAAAGAGACAATGTTGCTTGACCAATGAGGTGACTCACCCCCTTGGTAGTGACAAACATTGTTACGGTTCGACATAGTCACTATATATATATATCATTACCCTGGTTCCAAAGCCTCATTAGAAGAACGGGGTCAAACAGTGGAAGTCCTTAAGAGGAAAAGGTGAGAAAATAATTTTTGTGTTCGTCTCTCCTCCCCTTCTTTTACGGCTTTCCACTGTTCGACTCCACTCTTCTAATGTTCGACATGGCTCTGGCACCCAGACAAGCAGATCTTATGCAACAAAAAGAGCAGATAGATGGTTAGAAAAGCAGATTGATCTAAGTTTTATTGAAAATAAATAGCTTGTTTTCTGCTCAATAAAGCCCGATATAAATGCCAACAATATATGTTTCTTTGTCGTCGCCATATCTATCCTCAGTACCATCTTCCGGCTCTGGCTCTCTAAGGGAATCTCCTTTTACGTCACCTATGTTGTGGAATCCCGATGTTGTCGGCGCATGCGCTTCTATTCTGTCAGTTTACAACAACAGTTGTTCGTTGGAAGGTAGGCGAATTGTTGGCTGTGTTAGCCGAAGGAGACGTTTTAGTCAGACGAAGAAATCTTGAGATATCTCATCAATCCTTGCATGATAAGTTAGGAATTTACTATAGAAGTTTGAAATATATATTTAGCTGCAGATATAAGCTTTTTCGCAGTCATTCTATTGACTCCTTTGCGAGAAATCAAGGGGGCAAACGAAGACTAGCCAACGGAAGAAAATGGCGACTACTGCTACCGCTCAGGCTCCAGGCCCGCAAATGAAACAAAGGTAAATATTTGGCAGGAAATTTGGGTATCTTTTGTGCTTAGCCTGTTATAGCCATGTAAGTCTCCCATTTTATGATATGTTTATAAAACAACGGTTACGCATGAAAGTTACCACAATAGTAAAACAGAATGCGAATGGAGAGGGAAGGTTGTCCTGCCAATGTCAGGGGCACAAAAGAGTGACTGACACTTGCACTCTGTATGTCTTGATAATGTGCTAAACATTTTTCTGAACTATTTTTCAAATTATTTTATGCAAAATTGCTCATTTTGTCAATTCTTCTCTGACAGCGCTGTTTAAATATATTATATCGACAGTTTTCATAATTTTGTCTGGAAAAGGTTTAAAAGTGAGGTTAGGCCTTTGTAGTTCTGTGCAAGCGGTTCGGTACTTAGATACTTACTTTTTATTGTAAGCCATTTATCAAACCTGATTTGATTATTAGTTCTTCCGTTACATCTTTTGAAATCTTGTAGATAATCCAATTTTTCTATGCAAGCACATACGTACACTGGATGCTAGCTTTGATTGAAGATAAGAATAATTGTTATGAACCCAAATATTATATATATATGTAGTCATTGGAAATTATTACATGGGCTAAATTCACAGCAAAAAGTATTTTAAAACAGCTTTTGAAAAGAAGAAAGTCAATGAAAAACTTAGTGCCAGAAAATTGAATGAATACCATACAAAGATTCACTCAAGTGTAACAGTTTGAGCTGTTAAGAATAGAATTTAGTTCAGTATTATAGCTAAAAAGTCAATCATCTTATAATTCATGATTAAAACAATTGGTAAAAAGCAAGCTGTTAAGTAATTATGTCATTAATTATGTCCATGCTTCTTGTTTTATTGATTTTTTTGCTTTTACCAGTGAGGTCTATCATCACAAATATTGTTTGGGCTAAGTAAAATGTGGAATCAACTGAAATAAAGTCCCTTTTGAAACAACCTTTGTAAGCAAAAATGCTAAGGTTTTGTTCACCATGCAAAGTTGTACTTGAAAGCAAATGTTTACAGGGGTTCCTTGTGAACCTTCTTTGTTCTTTCTTCAAGGGTATTAGTATCTTGAACTGTATAGATTTCAGATAAATATAAAAAAACTGATTAATTCTGTCCAATATGAAAGCTTCTAGCTCACCAAAAAGTGAAGGTTCTTCTTATTTTTTTATTTATTTCTTTTTTTAGAGAAACTTCCCTCTAAAGCTTATTTAAAAACATCAAATAACAATTCTGCTTTGACATGTTGTGTTATTGCCTTCGCATGCCTTGGCAGTTACATCATTTGAATAAATTAATTTCTCAAAGTGGTCAGTCTCCTTTTCAAAACAGCTTACACAGCTCTACTATCATGAAAACAATAAATAATATTTCAAAGAAGCTTTGAACAAAGCAAGCACTTTGAAACAAGCTACTAAGGCTTTCTGTCTAACACTTCTCAGAGTAAAACTGTGAGAAAATGGATCAAAAAACTCTATGCTTTCACAAAGTTGATCTAGAATCTGTATAAGTTGTACGGGTAATAATGCTAGTTTTCATTCAAATGAAATGAATATGCCAGGTGCAAACTTTGCAAAGTTTTTTGTTTCCAGAAAGAATAGGCAGAAGTGAAACAATAAGCCCAGCCACGAACTATATAATTTATCCAGAAAGCTTCTAATCATGAGTTTAAGACAAGTATTGAAACCTTTTCATGAAAGGGCAGTTTAGTTCACAGTAATGCCTTGATGGTATTAGGGTGATCACTTAAAGAGGCATCAACGCAAAAAAATTGGCTTTCGCCAAAAAACATTTTTTGTCATTCTAGTTTGTTGTGTGAACAGCAAAGACTATCACAGAAAGGCTCAATGTTGTCTAGAATACAGAAAGAGGGTTTAATTTTGGGGGGGGGGAAAGTTTAAGCGAGCAGGGGTATGAGTGCCTGCGAGCGCGGGTCGTCTGAAGGCAGATATCAGAAGATTTTAACGGGCACATGTTTGTTGTCATGCTCCGTGAAAATTGAAAACAAACCAATTTTGAACAAACAAGGCGCAAAAAGGAGGAAAGAGTAAAAAACGTTTTCTATTCTGGACAAGCTCTTAGCAAGGTTGAGGGTTAGCAAGTAGTATAATTCTATCATACATAGGTTTAAGAACCATTATATTCATTTTATAACAGGAAAGTTTAGCATCTAATACCTAGTAGGCCTAGAAGAGGTGATTTGGGAGCAGTTCAACACTTTATTCTTGACTGATTTAGACCTTTCACAATTATTTTCTGATATCAAATGATCAATCAATTATTTGCTTATGACCAACATACTGTAAAAATACTAGGTTACCTAAAAATTCAATCATACTGGTTTCTCTCACTTGTTTCGCACAACATGTATGTGATACAAAGCATGTAAAACCATTTTTCAGTAGAAAATTTGTCCCCACTTCATATGACCAAAATTTTTTGCAATTTTTGGGGGTTGAAATTTTGCGTTGGTGCCTCTTTAAGACGATGTTGCTACCATCCAAATATCTGGTTACTAATGTTTATTATCAGATTTTTGTCTACAAAAAGCATCCAAAATTTGTATAGTGAAGATTTTTATTGATTTTTGTCATCATTTCCAGCATGTGATATAATGAAAAAGTTAAAAATGGCACAATGGTAAAATGGTAAAATAATTTCATATGGTAAAATTGTTATATAGAAAAATTTTATATATACCGTAATGCCTCAAATTAGCACCCAGGCGCTTATTTAGTTTTTGAGGCTCCAAGGTGGGCGCTCATTCGAGGGAGACACTTAATCGAGGGGCACACTTATTTAAAAAGTAAATTTGGATGCAAATTGTGTTGTCCATTGATCTTTCTTGTTGAATTGTTTTCCAATTATGTTTTTGTTGAAAATTTGATTAAGCGCCCATTTCTGAAGGTTGAAGGATTGGCCCTTATTCAAGGGTTGGGCACTTATTCAAGGGGGATGCTTTTTCAATAACTTCACCTCTAAGTTGGGCTCTTATTTAAGGGGGGCGCTCGTTCGAGACATTACGGTAATTGTCCGTGAATCTTAATTTATCCAAAAAAGAGATTATTATTGCTTTTCAGCCTACTCCAAGGATATCGTGGGGTTGTATTAAAAAGGTATCAGTTTGAAACCAATCTTCATTTCAACAAAAGGAAACATTCATGCTCAAAAATCGTGAAAAAATTATTTTGCCATTCTGTGTGCTGCCACTCAGCCACTTTTGTACAACAATTTGTACAATGTTGAAAGGGCTGAGCTGTATATGTTTTTCTGTTCATTGAATGAAAGCTTTGGTAATCCCCATTGAAATCCTCAATACATGTGATTGTGTAATCCATTCGTTTCTCAACAACCCCAGCCCTGGCATTAGCCTCCGAAAACTAATATTGGCTGTAAAGTGCAACAGTCATACATTTTGCATCAAAATCCACTCTTTTACATTCTCTCATCATATTATTTTGAGCTTGTGCTGCATATTTCCATGGTTTATCAAAGAAGACGCTCTCACTCACACGCAAAACCCCCATGCTACTAAAATTAATAAGCTAATACTGTAAATACTCTTTTAGCCCCCCTCTCAATTAAGCCCCCTTCCTTATTACCCTCCTTTTTCGGAAGGAAAAATTTAATTTATTAAGCCCACTCAATTTAGTCCTCCTCTCTTATAACACCCCCCCCCCCTTTAAGGTGCTGAGAAAAAATAGGCCCCCAGGGGCTGAAAAGAGATTTTACGGTACTTTGGGGGCTCAAGTACCAGGCATATAACTGCTGTATCTTTGTAGGAGACATCATTCACCCAAAACTTGCTTGATACTTTTCCAAAAAAACTAAATTTAAAAATATAAGAAGAAAATTTTCAATCAGAGGAACATCAGCCTCACCAGGGGTTAGTGACTGCAAATTTTTTTGTTTGAAAGGTCTTTTTGCTACCTGCTTAATCCTCCAAACATGTAATTTAATCTCTGACCGCTGTTAAATGTTAAATAGTACAACCTGAATTATTGTGACACAAATTGAGCAGGCTAAAACCAATATTTTCCAACTCCCAGCTGCCCTTGGCCTACTCCCATAATGTACTGTTTCAAAATTGCCAGTCTACTTTAAGAATTCAAAACACAGTTGACATCATGAGTAAAGCCTATTATGCATTGATTATGAATAAATTTCCATGCTAAATGTTTTGTGCAAGATAAACTCAGTCCTGTTTTGTAAATTTTAATGAAATTTAAATTTTAATAACTTTAATGAAGTTTTACTAATTAGAAATTTTTCCATCCTTAAAGCTCTGCAAAGACAAATATGACTGGAAAGGAAACAAATGATTGGAAAAGTAAACTCAGTTTACCAGAAAAAGATAGAAGAATCAAAACAGAGGTTTGTCATATATATATATAGTATTTATTTGAACTGGTGGTATTTGCTTACTCGTTTCATAACTTTGTGTTATTTTTACACAGTTAGAAACAATATAATGTTAATTATATATATGCACACACATTTTCACATCTAGTATCATATAGTGCTGACTTTAAGAATATCGGCAGGACTTCACTAAATCACCCTTTTACATATTCAAATATTCAATACAAGAGGGTTTCTAAACATAAATTGTATATATACATTTGTGTAGTTTTGAGACATAAGAGCTCCATCCTTTTTTAAGGACACACATTCCTATTGCAATGCAGTTGATGTCTTGTATTTAGGAAAAAACCAGAGGAACTTCAGCAAATTTTGACCCTCGCACTTCTGCATGTCACATGACTCTGCACTTATGCTATGATAAGTCATCAATTTGACTCCTTAGAATCAAGCTGTGCATTGATAAAAATGCTCTTGTGATTTTACATAGACCCATCCAAGAATGGTCTTGCTGCCAAAAACACTTTGTTGTGCAGTACAATTCCATCAAAACAACCTTGGCAGTACCTTTACTCTAAGAGGACCATCCCTTCACCATCCCACCCCCATAGACTGTTGAAACTTTGATCAACAATATCTGAACAAAAATTAAACAAAGGTTGGCATGATGTTTGATTAGCCAGTAGATTGTAAGAAATTGTGACAAATTTTTGAATTTCCTTGAAAGTGTGAAAAATTTTCTATTTTGTAAGTTTGATGTTATGATGTATACAGCAGTTTGCTTATTCCTAGGATGTGACAGGCACAAAAGGACATGCTTTTTGTGATTACTGTTTGAAAAGAGAGCTACTGATGGGAATATTTGAAAAAGGATATGAAACACCATCACCAATTCAAGAAGAAAGTATTCCAGTAGCCCTTGCTGGCAGGGACATCATGGCAAGGGCCAAAAATGGAACAGGAAAAACTGCAGCATATCTTGTGCCACTATTGGAAAGAATTGATATTTCAAAAGACTATATTCAAGGTTTGCTTTTCAAAACATAATCATAAATAGCAATTATTGTCAATGTTGTCATTATCTTAGCAGATTTCAGGCCAAATCACTGAATAGATGGACTACTTTGAAACACCAACCTAAAAATACAATTTTTTGACATCATGGAATTTTCGCAGTGTATCAAAGAATTTAACTTTCAAGAACTTTTAATTCACTAATCAGAGAATTGCCCTTAAAATTGCGTGAAAGTAATGTACAAGGCGCGGCATTTGACATATCTTTTGACTGCCTTAAAATAGTCTTAAAGTCAAGGAGTTTGCTGTTTTTCTTTGTTCAGTTTATATATACTTTAAATGTGGCTCTGTCACCTCCTTTCCCAAAGGTAGCAAAAAGAACAGACTCTTTCTGTTACCAAACAATCTTTTTGTTGTACAGCTGAATTATACAGCAAATGCAAGAAAATTTCCAAAATTTATTTGTTTTCCAAATAGATTGAAGTTTGTGACTATCATAACAAAAACACATCTGATGGGCAAAAAATTAATTGCAAAAAATTTAATGATGAGAGAAATTGCTTTTACAAAAATAAACCAATTAACCCTCACAAGTGTTTTGGGGTTTTGTGAATACAAACAGGGCAAATGATTAGAAATTTTTGGGAAGCAATTTTTCATTTGGATCTGTTAAGGAGATCATTTCACAGCTCATCTCAGGTTGCAAGAGGAGCGTGTAGGTGAGCCAGGCCTGATGTACTACAGTCATCATCATTATCAAACAAAGAATTTAACATTTTATTCCAGTCATAATAATCATTCATATACATCAGGGTTTTAAAATTTGAAATTTGAAAAAAATCTCATTGATTCATATCGCATCATCTGCATCTCTATTTGGAGGTGTTTGAGCTGAAGTTTGCAAATTTTGAAATATTGATTCCATGTTTTTGGATCACAATGTTCCTTTTTTTCTATAGTATAGTATTTTTCCTAAGTCTTAAACCTGTTGCTTAGTTTTTACATGATGATCTAAAATTCCTTCAGTAATACAGAAGATATCATACTGAATCAGTATGACGCAAGGCTGTTTTGACTTTTGGCTTTTTCTTACTATTGTTGATAAATGGAGCATCATGTTATTTAAATATTTGAACTAAACATGAAATTGTAGATTTAGACTTCTGGTTGATGAGATAGTTTGACCCAGTGACTTGGAATCATTGATATGTTCTTACATCCCCTGTTCAACCTATATATTCTGCAAAGATAAAAAACAATCAAGTGAAAGTTATTCTTTCATGTTTTAGCTCTTGTATTAGTTCCTACACGAGAACTGGCTCTACAAACTTCACACACCTGCAAGGAATTGAGCAAACACATGAATGTTAAAGTTATGGTGACTTTGGGAGGTGTTGGTCTGAAGGATGATATTATGAGACTTTACCAAACAGGTATGTTACCTTTTTGGCTACATTGAAGATATCTGATCAATTTGGTCAAATATTCAGCATAATGTATGGTGGATTTTCTTCATTTTAAATTGAAGACCTGGTTTTAATGATTCTAGTCAGCATTCTCTGACATTATTGCTGTCTTGATAAATTTTCACTGAATGACACACATTTTCACTGAATGAATTCTTATGTAATGTCAGATGTTGTCCTTAGTTTTGTAACCTTTTTTAGTTTAATTTGTCTTAATGGTTTTTGTTTTATTTCAGTTCATATTGTTATTGCAACACCAGGACGAATCCTTGACTTGATGAATAAAAAAGTTGCAAAAATGGACAGATGTTCCATGCTTGTTATGGATGAAGTAAGGAAACAGTTCGTTGAGTTTTTCTTTCCAATGTTGTTTGCTAATGTGCACCTCATAAAGTATTGTTTTTCCCTGCAATCTCATGACTGAAATGAATATGTAAAGATTCTGGAAGCTCTGTAATGTGTTTGGTAGAGCTTAGACACAAAGGGGAAAATGGTAAAATGGAAATAAGATGTATTATAGAATTTATCTAATAATAATGATAAAAATGATGGATTAGTTCCAGCCTATACTACAAAATGGCTCTATATCTGGAAAACTTACTTTAAAAATCAAAACAGCATTAAAAAGGTTATAGAAGAGTACCCAAAAGAATTTTGATTAAGATTAATTATACAAATTTAAGCTTTATTATCAAACTTTATTATACAAAATTGATCTACAATCTTGGATGGAACATGTTTTTAGATTTTTCACCCCCTCCCCTTACTTTCATGTTGATATGACTGATGTAAAAGGATGTGCAACCCAACTTTTGATGGGTGAATGGGGTAGAGGCTTGACAGGACATGCATGCTGCCAGGGATGTGATTTGACTTGGGGTTTGTCTCAACAGATCCATCCAAGATTGCAAATCATTTTGAAAATAAATTTTTGACAATCATTTCTATTTTACTTTCAGGCTGACAAGCTTCTCTCAATCGACTTCAAGAATGTTTTGGATAGTCTGATTGGTCACTTGCCTAGAGACAGACAAATCTTACTATATTCTGCTACATTTCCACTGTCTGTCAAAGCTTTCAAGGTATTTGTCTTATATTAATGATTACAGCTACTGTAAACAAGTCTTGATTTGAATATACCAATCTATCTTGAGATTGTGTGAAATTATAATTTCTCCCCTGTCAGGAGCATCATCTCTGTAATATGCTAAATTTTGAAAATATGATCTCCACAAAGTTGTCCAGCAATGTTTTTTGAATTGACCCCCAGTTCCATATTGGTATCAATGGCCTTCTCAACAAGAGCAAATTTCCTTAAGGCTCAGATCAATGTCCCTTTGAGAACAAATATTAATACTATGAATACCTGACATCTGAGATCATTTAAAAAGGAAATCCTGTATAAGTGACCCAAAACTGTGGTACCTGGATGTAAGCTTATTATATATGTATATATATATATAAAATTTAAAGATGTGTTGTTTTTTCAAATCATTTTTAAGTTCATTGGTTTTGAAAATATGTTCTAGATTTTCTTCTTGTCATGAAATTAATGGTGTGATGTATAGTGCAAAACTGTCAGTATCAACTAATTTCTTTACTTTCTGTTCCCGGTTCAGTGTTAAGTCATAACAAAATCACTTCCTCTTTCCAGGAAAGATACCTTACAAAGCCTTATGAAATAAACCTTATGGAAGAGCTGACATTGAAAGGCATAACTCAGGTATGTGGCTTTATATGTGCCTCTAGAAGTGAAAAAAAAGGTTTTGTTCTAAATTTTCACAGTTTTATGGAGAATAGTCCACATTAAAACATTGTCTATTTTCTTTCAGTATTATGCCTTTGTCGAGGAAAGACAAAAAGTTCATTGCCTGAATACACTGTTCTCAAAGGTATGGATCATATTTTGCTATCTATATATAGATGTGTGCTTTAAAACCCTTTATTTGTTTTCTTAGATTAAATGTCCCCCAGTGTCCGGACCTAAAATGCATGAGAATTGTTGTAGAAGTAGTTATAGAATAGTCAATCTAAGGAGAAAGCGTTTAAGGTATGTTTATCTGTGTAATCAGGTCTTTATTTTGCTTATTTATATATATATAAGTGTTAAAATACTGCACTACACAGAACATTTGTATCTAGTAAAGTATCGACACCTTGCTAATTTTTAATACGTTTAGTCTCTTACAGTATTTTAATCGCTTACAACATGAGTTTATTTGCAATACCATGTTTGTATAAATAAACAAAGGTTCATGGTTCTTATGTCAAACCCAACCCTCTTATTTTGAAATTGGAATTTGAAGATTTGTTTTGGTTTTAGTTGCAGATAAACCAGTCCATCATATTCAGTAACACAGTTCAACGTGTTGAGCTGCTTGCACGAAAGATCGCAGATCTTGGCTATTCGTGTTTCTTCATACATTCAAGGATGCAGCAAGAGCATCGAAACAGTGTTTTCCACAACTTCAGGGATGGTCAGTTTAGAAACCTTGTATGCACTGGTAAGACTAACCTTGCTTCTTGTTTGCCTGGCCTCTCGTGTTACCTGGCCTTTTGTTTTCATGGCCTCTTGTTTTCCTGCCCAAAGACAACAAATTCATTGTTAGCAAGAATTTGGGCAAACAAAGAGCAAAGAATTGTGACTCAAGTAAAAAGTAGATGATAAATTTTGAATCCGATTTGAGTATGTCTGTATGTTATTCCTAGACCTGTTTACCCGTGGTATTGACGTGCAAGCAGTGAATGTGGTAATCAATTTCGATTTCCCGAAAACTTCAGAGACCTACTTGCATCGCATTGGCCGCTCAGGGAGATTTGGCCACTTGGGTAAGTTTCTTTGAATTTGAATCCAGTCATGAATTCCTTTCTCGCACCAGAAAGTATGTTAACCACAGGCCTACAAGAAAGTTCCACAGACCGTTATGTTTCTATATTGGTCGATGGGTAAAACGGTGTTTGGTTTTTTTGTTATTTTAAGGTGATTTTACCATAGGGCACTTTTGTTTTTAGGTATTGCTATTAACCTCATTACATATGAAGATCGTTTGAACCTGTTCAAAATCGAACAAGAGCTTGGCACAGAAATCAAGCCCATCCCACCAACCATTGAAAAGAAGTTGTATGTTGCATCATTCCAAATGGAGGGCGAAGAAGAGAAGTAAGAACCAAGCTACAGTAAATATAAAGTTTTAAAGCGTAAGTGTTGATGTGTCGTTGTTGGCATTTTCGTCCGCCATTTATTTGTATTTGATAAAGGTGCTTCCCAAAGAAGTGACAAATAGCCCTCCGCTAGCCAAATAATTTCGCTGAAAAAATTTTTCTATCCAGCCGTGCAATAATTGGTTTAGTTAATTGTTTTCGGGCTTTCTTTGTCACTTTTATGTGAAGTCTCCTTGCATGTTTCAACTTGCTGTTCATGTGATCAGAAGCTTCCCCCAGTGCCCATGTCTTGGAACTGGCGCTTTTTTGATTTGAGACATAGTTATGTCATTGGTTTTGCATTGAAAACAGTTTCGTTATCTTTCCTTGCAAGAATCATTGGAATATTCTCGAGCTGTTGTTGTTGTTGTTTGGGCTATCCTGCAAATGGTTTGCGGGAGCTCTGATCACGTGAGCTATAAACATTCATAATAAACGATCCAAAGTCAGCAGGGCACTTTTGTGAAGGCGTTATTAGAAAGACGTTTCCATACTGAAAGTGTTCAATTTTTGTGTTTAGACCGACTTTGAGGTGCAGGCTTTTTTAACTTTAAGTTTTCGCTACAATATTACGGGAAACTGTCTCTCTATAAACGTCTTTGCATTCTTGTTCGCCTGCGGATGAGTCAGTCGTTTATATTATCTAGAATCATTGTAAATATATATTGAACATAATTATAGTTTACGACGCAGTTCATCTCAAAATTGCTGTTGAAATTGTACCATAGAGCTATAGGCCTTCAAAGAAGGCCTCCGTTACTCAAGATTACAAACGTACATGGAACCGAGCCTTCAAGTTTTCTTCTTTCGGTCAATTATTATTAAAGAAAACTAGTTTTTGTTTGGCCAGCTCAAGACAATTAAAATGTATCAATAACGTTTCCGTAAATGTTGAGTTTTGAACCGTAGGAAAACATTCCTAGTGCTCTTTCGAAAATTTTTAGCAACCGTGAATTCGAGGAACAGTCTCAAAATGCGTGAAGGCTCGAGTTCAATTCCTTTGATTTGTTTATTAGCCCATTCTTCCTTTAGTCTTATTTTTGTATGTCAGCGAAGGTAGCCGTGTTAACAGCATGGTAATCTGAGCTTAGCTCAGTATAGGGGGAATTATCGTTTACAGGAAAGACTGTTTCTTACTAGTGAGTGTATTATGCGTGATAAACGCATGCATAGAGTGGGTTGTAAGCGGTATCTTTAAAGGTATAATGGGCGAGTTTAATTTAGATTTTAGCTTGCGTGTAAAACATTGCTCTGCTTGCAAATGGGCCTATCGGCTTGTTGAATAGGAGGTATAGTGTTGAATAGGAGGTATATGTTGTGGGTAACAATATATGGCATTGAGAATAAGTGTGTTGCCAAAGAGGGGAGAACTTCCATTGGCCGGCCAAGCCTGATTATCAAGTGAGCAGTGTTTTACGGTGATTATTTTGCGTTTTCTACCTATTGATATGTTAAGCAGCGACCCTTGCCGGCAGTCCTGCAAACCTGAAAATTATGGGTAGTTGAGAAACACACTTTTCTGAAGGTGTGTTTGCCGGCATCTTGCGTTTTATGTAGGGCTTCAAATTGATACATAAGCCCTCATGCAAACTAGCAAAATTGGATTTTATTCAATATTTGTTAGCAGATATGAAGATTTTTGGCCAGCCTCATCCAACCCGTATTTTGAATGTAGTTGCAAAACTCCATCTCTGCGGTGGCTAGTTTATTTTTTTATAAACTAGTCTAAAATAGAGGCACAATCTACTTCGTGTGGATTCTCGCTGTAGGCCAATCCGGTCCGTATTTTGCTTCTGGCTATTACTTAGCAGTTACATTGCTGCATTATGTTGCCAGACTTGAATTTACAAGATCACAGCTCAATTCCTATGACCCAGAGGTAAAGGGGTAAAATGAGCTGTCTGAATTTTGAAAACTATTCTTTGCTGAAACAGTCGTTCTGCCAAGTGGTTTTTGCACAATTTTGCAGACGTAATGCAGTTTTGTCAAAACATCTTTGCGCTATACTCTTTGCAAACAAAATTGTACCTTTGAACAGTTTGTACAGGAGTCAATCAAGGTTCCTTGAACTGATTTTTTTGCGCGCGGCTTATGCGTTTGCGTACAATTGACAATGCGCGAGCAAATCTCTCTGCGCACAGTAAAACGAATTGGCTCCCCGAAAGCCGCATCCGTGCGTGGATTCGCGCGTTTTTGCCTTAAAAAAAGGCCCTATATATGTCATAAATTGACAGATGACCATTAAGATCGCAGTCGTCACTCGCTAAGCATCACCTTTTTGGTAAGATGCCCAAACTCGGATTTGTCGAATAAGAGCTGTCAGAGAACACTTCAGATGTATTTCTCGCTTTCAGTTTTGGCCTGTTACCCTGAAGTAATACAATGATTCAGCTTTCCCGTGCCCTTATTTCGATGCAGTTCGAACCGTTTGCCAAATCTCAAGCGAAAATCCTCTGGTTTGTTCTTTGACACTCATTGCCCTCAGGAATGTAGATGTGAACGTGAACTGACCGCTAGAGTCAAAGTTGGCTTTGACTTTGCTCTCGCTGACAACGGTAGTTCATTTCATGGTTCATTGTTCTGAGTGGTTACACTGCCCCTGTTCTTGCAGATGTCGAACCGTATTCTAATGCCTTTGTGTTTCGTTCCTGGTAAGTTGACAAAGGACGTAGAACTCTGAATATATTTACTTCATGTCATCAAAATTCAAGCAATGTAATCAAAAATCCTTCCTTCTGTCTTTCAACAGATGTTTCTTTCTGTCACCCGTTTTACCAGTCACTCGACCTTAGCCCTGAAAATTCATCTTCAACCTGTCGGCTGTTGTCGAAAACTTAAAAACCTAATAATGTGTTCCAAAGGCAGAACCATCTTTTCAACCGCTTGACTTGATGCTATGAAGTATTTCAGGTTTAAGTATTTCAAGTAGGGTTTTTCAACTGATCTCACCGTGTATCCAATCAGCTAAAACCCACAAAGCTTGTAGAAAAGTTTAACACAACGCCCCCCCCCCCCCCCCTTATGAAAGTTTTCTTTTTGCGTCCTTAATGAAATATATCTCTCGCGCCATCCCCTTCCAATTTTGCACATTTTGGTATCCTCTCTTCAGAATTTCTTAGGATTCGGAGATTTCTGCCACTCAATTTATCCTGTTTTACAACCTTGTTGAGACAGGCATCTAATGTTAAACAAAGAACGTGATGTAGCTCAAATAGTTTGTGAAAATATGGCGATTAAAGTTTATCCATCAAAAGGTTTAACTTTAATCTCAAGAAGATTAGAGCGTAAGTCCCTATTTAAATTTTCCGCTTGCTTTGTGGGTGTAGCATCGTCTTTGACTATGATAAAATTTTCGAAACGTAAACACGATCATGAAATCGAGAAAATCACTCCAACCTGAATATACCAGCAAGTTGTTTTTCTTCTCAGTATCTTCTTTTGGCATCTTTTTACGCTGATATAGCGCCATGCAAATAATGCAGTTGCACCGTTACGGTAAACCATACCATTATGCAGGTTTAGCAAGGACCCTTGCCGATGGAAAATCAAGAATGGTGGTATCTGTTACACCCTTTATTCAGCTTCTCAAAATATTTGTCATATCAAGTTGTTAGTGCCCAGCCATCTGCAGGTGATTACCAACAAAATAATACGTTTCAAAGGAGTCAAGTTCTATTTATGCACTTCACATTAGCTTTTATCAGAATTGGTCCTGCTTTCAGACAAGCTTGGACATGTTTAAAGCTAAAATATGTATCGAGGTTGAGGGGGGATAACTCCTTTGTCAGCTTAGGATCCTTTTAAAAAAGCGTATACATACGTACTTTATTTTGGTATACACGCTTTATGGCACAGCAAATTGCACTTTCTATTTTAAAAAACCGAGACTCGATTTGCCCCAGAAATATCAAGAACATTTGGGACCGTGAAGAATTAAATGAAAAAATTAGAAAAATACTCTATATGTTTTTGAATATTTTACAAAACAGAAAATTTTATCGGTAAATCAACTGTACAGCTAAAAATTTGTTGCAAATCTGTTGTGTAGTAAAATTAACCTTAGAATATGGTAGTATACAATAATAAGAACACTCGAGCGTTTGTGCTTGTGTCGCTGGTGAGGCTGAGAACCAAGCTTTTGAATTTTATTACTTGAATCAAATGGTATAGAAAGTCAAGCAGCCTCCCGAATCATCTGGTTATTTGGTCCTTAAGTAGCTTCCAGGGACAGTGTAGCAGCCCTCCAATTTTAAAAAAAGAGCAACCCTTAACTCCGATACTTTATACCACCTACTACTGAAGGAATACTTTTATGCTACACTACCTCAGAGGTGCATTCTTTCTCTTCTCGCCGCACTGTCTTATTCTACTAATAATACAAATGTGGTTCATACTTTTTATACCATGTAGTTTATACCTGTTTCATACCTTTTAGAAAACAAGAGTACTTCTTTCATATGAGAATTCGTGCCACGCAACCCACGAAAAGCTTTTTTGGAATCAACAGCGCGCCAGTTTTTAAAAGCGCGTGGTTTTTTGGCCAACTTTTGTGTTCAAATAATTGTGTGTTGAAAATTTTACCAAAAGAATCCTAAGCTTGAAACTAGCTGCCAATCCAAAAAAGATCGACGTCTTTATCCGCATGACGTCATTTCTTTATATCCACATGTGGGCTGGTTAATCGTTTCAGAATTCAGGTGTGTCACCAAATAGGAAATGTTTCGAAATCGAAACCAAATCTAGTTAGCAATCATAATTTGCTGTTTTGAAACTTTTTCAACAGATTGAAAAGATTTTTGAATTGTGTTTAGCCTATTTTCAAATACATATTACACAAAATTCGACAGTATTTTTACGATTGTGATGCGAAGTCTTGATCGGGTAGTTCAAAAACAGAGCAAAGTCGATTGAAACTTCCACCTTTTCTCCAGAAACAAATTGTTGTTCTAGAATTTTTCCCTCACTGTCAAAAAGGAAATTGATGTTCTCGAGAAATATTCTTAACCTTTCAAACATCATTCGAAGGTGTCCATATTGGGAAAGATGGGCTTGGTCAGACTGCCCTTTTCAAAATATAGGCAAAGTCAAGACGATCGTATGATTTCTGTCTCAATTTGCACATTGCGTGATCTCCAAATAAATTCTTATCTCCATGTCAAGGTTGTATGATTTACACTCATTTTTTTTATAAGAAACAGGTTATTAGAAACGGTAGGCTCAATTTTTCGAAAGTTGAGAAACAACCCTTCCTTAATTGAAAAAAGCTAAGTAAACTTTTATAATTTGCAGTTTTAATTTTCCGAGTTGACACTAGAAACAGTCTTGACATTGAATATCACTGTATATTGCAACTTGCAATTGCAACACTACACTCCACATGCAGTTTGCATTCGTTCTCAGTGAACTGCACACTAGAAGTTTCCATTCAAATATTTGTTTTGACTTCAATTTGACACTGATGCAGTTCAATGAGCTTAACTGTTAGTTTATCTCTGAATGTGGGTTAACTATTTACTTTACCTTGGAAGCACGTTTAAAAAATACATTACCTAAGAAAATTCAAAAAAATGTAAGAAACTTTTGATAGCAAAATGGCCAGAAATTTAGGAAACTGCCTACCAGCACCGGGCCTTAGTTTTTTATCAAAAAATCGGATATTTACTGTATTTTAATATGAAAAGCAACAATTACTGGTGTGATGTTCACGATAATCTGATTTCAATTTTATTTACGAAGAATGGGTACATTAAGGGGCCTGTGGGGAATGCAATCATCTATTTTCTTGGTACCTTGCTTATAATACCATCTAGCCCCTTAGCACATGTGCTGGTTTTCAATCAGTCCTTTTATGAAATAAAATTGATTAAATTAAGATTGAGCTGCAACGAAATAATTACAATGTGCTAATATTTACAAAGGATAATATAAATTTAATCATATTTTAAACAATTTAGAGATGATGCTTGCTTAGGCCATAGTCAATAGAGTATCCTTAAGTATAGGGTTAGAAACTATTCCATCTTTGCTCCCCGAAAGGGGCAGAATTTTTATCCACTTACTTATTCTATTCACAAATTCTTTTGAATGGTAGCCGTATGCAACATGCAGCAGTATAATAGAGTCTGTAAGAGGATACTATTGGGTACCAGAGCCGTTGCTGCCGTTAAATTTTTGCGGCTCTGGTACCCAGGGTAGTAAGAGGAGCACTGTGAGCTCATGGTGGAAAGGTAACAATTATTACGGCACCAACACATGGAAGGGTGTGACAACCGCTGTTTGAGACTCATTTTGAAGAAGACCCAGAACGGTTTTCCACCCCGGAATTTCGATAAGTGGACTTTTAGGGGCATCAGCTGCTGTTTGTTAAAATTGCATGACCAACCTACTAACTTCGGCTGAAACGGTGCAGCCCCAAGCAGAGCATCAATATCGACAATTTAGGGGCCAACTGTAAACATGGTTTTCAAAGAGTTTTTTGGAAAGAAACGTCTGACAACTGTTATGTAGCTTTTTGTCCTAGAAGCCTTAATTTGCCTTCTCGTGTCCTGACCTTTCCTTATACAGAACACTTGCAAGTTCTGACGTCAACATAACATGTCTGTAATATCGTCATAGGAAATCGGTATTTAGGTAAAAGCTACTAAAGCTCGTCGAGTTCCTTTTTGGTTAGGACGATAAATTTAACATCAAATTCAAAGAGGCGTGACAGTACAGTACAAAATGCTGACAGCGAAAACCTTGGCCACTGAATTGGAGCTTAGAAAATTCCTTTTTGATTTAGAGAGAAAGAATATCAGAACAAATGTTATTGGTATTTCAATCATCAAAAAATTTGGATCCTGGTGATTTCCTGCGTTAAAATAGAGCTACTTTACAAAAGAGTTCGGGATAATTCTGGATTCGTAGCTGCGTAACAAATATCTTACGCAGGAGCCAGCATAAGGTTTCACCCGGAAAAGAAATAGACGGAGAGGGAAAGATGGCGACTTCTGGCGATCAAGGGCGGCAGCACAACAACAAACTGTTATCATGGTTTCAGGAAGCTTTTTCTCATGCCACTGGACAGAGCAGAATGGTAATAGATCGAAAAGCCATCGAGAAATGCTGGAGAACTATGGAGAAAGTGGGAAAACAATGTAATACCCAGCGGTTAGGATTGAAGAACAGTCCCCCTTATCTTCTTGAAATTCTACCGGATACCTACCAGCATTTAAAATTAATCGTCAAGTATTACGAAGAACGAATGTCGATGCTCAATGACTGTGAATACTTTAGGGTTTATTTGGAAAACTTGAATAATAAATGCAAACAAGTTTTGAAGCTTTTCAGAGAGGGCAAGGAAAAGATGTATGACGATCACTCGCCTTATCGTAGGACTCTTATAAAACTGAGCTTGATTTTTAGTCACATGCTTGCCGACTTAAAAGCAATTTTTCCAAATGGACAATTTATTGGTAAAGGTTTTAGAATCACGAAGCAGGATGCTGCAGATTTCTGGAAGAGTTCGTTCGGAGAAAGGTAACTTCAATTTACTTTCCGTCGGTCACCTCCGAAAAGCGATTAGTCACACTGAACCAATTAGATATGAGTCAGTTCAGCAGACGAATGTGCATCAAACCATTCCTCATGATATTGAAATGTTGATATATTATCTATATCCTTTTAAAAATCAATACTGGACTATCAGACGAAGTGATTCGTTGCTATGAAAGTTTTCTTTTGGAAAAAGAAACCAGTTTATCTCGCCTTTTGAAAATTCAAAATAAGTTAATTGCCACTTTGAAATTGGCCTAACAACAACACGTCTTTTGTTGACAGTCAGAGGAAGTTTTTGAACGAAACCCGTGAAGCTGTAATAATAAAGAATCGGCCGATTGACAAGGGATTCTACGAAGCTGAAATTTTAGCAAACGCTGTCTGTTTTAGCCTTAGTCCTAATAATGATAAATGAAGCCGAGAAAGCAAATATGACGATTACTTTATAAGTAGCTTGGAAATCGTTTAGGGACAAACCTTGTTAAACTATGACTTCGTTATATTTAAGAATACCTAAATCGTCATAGTTGCTATCTCGATTTTGAATAGATACATTACTAAAATTGATACTTAGTAAAACAGCTGGGATACTTAATTTGGAATATATCTTTTAGGGTTATTGTACCTTGGAAATATTTTCGTGAACAGCTGCAAATGGCAAACCCAATTAAGTCTGGACTTGAAGCCATTGCCTTAAAGAGGACCATAGATTTGACAGGAAATGAACATGTTTCAATATTTGAATTTGATGTATTTAGCAGACTTTTTGCTCCATGGTCAAATATTATTCAAAACTGGAATGTGTTAGCTGTTACTCATCCGGGCTACATGGCATTTTTGACATATGATGAAGTCAAAGAACGGCTGTCTCAATTTATTGATAAACCTGGAAGGTAAGTAAAAAATGTAACTATAAAATGTTTTGGGTTTAAATCCCTGAGCTATTTAAATTCATGGTTTATTTCTGATTGTAGATTTATCTCTGAACTATTAAAATTTGTGATTTTAGTTTTTTTCTTATTCTGTTCTGTGTTAAGCTCATTTCATATTTAGGATATTGAAAAGCCACTTTTCATTTTCTAGTAGGCTAGTCAATTTTTTATTTAGATGTACATATAAATTGGTATTTTAATTTACCCAGGTTTTTTGCCAGTGAATTGTTTGAGATATTTTTTCAACCATGAAATTTCTTAGGTTGAGTTGTTATGGACGCTTTTAATATCATATGTTAAAAACAATACTGTCAACCTCTGGGGATGAAATGGTTGTTTCCACCCACTTACTGTTTAGCCTTTGTTTAGCCTTTGTTTCAAGATTTTTGCTCAAACATTTTAACAGAATATAAACATTTTTTTAAATGAGAGCTTTACATGATCTATTAACCTTTTTTGTTTATGAAATCATTCTCTGTACCATAAACCATACACAAGGAGCTAAATATTTTTTAATTCATAAAATTCAATGTTGTTGTTGGAGGTAAAGTTTCTGTGAGCTTTGTTAGGAAGCTTCGCTGCAGTAACTGAGGAGCTGAGCAAATGGTCTAGAATGTGTTGAAATTGCCAGGATTGGCTTGAAAAGTCCAACACTGTTTTCTTTGAACTTTATGGTTCAATATAATGATCATTGGCTTTTGACTCAGGAAACTGTAGTTTTCAATCTAGTAATTACAATGGGGCAGCACCCTTGCTCAAAATCATCCTTATGTCAACCTTGGCCTAATGAATAAATATATTATCTATTTATATATTGAGAGTTGAAAAAACAAACTTTTTTCATCTCTACAAGCCTGTTTGATGTGGAAATCAATCTACATGGAATTTTTCTTCCGCTCATTACATAAATCATGCTCAACATATCTACATATTGAGCACTGTACCACAGACACACAAAAGCAGATATTTCTAATATTCATATTTGCATACAATAATGATTGAACCGGTTGATGATTCCTCATTGAAATTATGAGACAAGTTCCAGCAAAATGACCAGTTTAGATATAGATATATTGTATGTTATGAGTATTATTGTAACATTTTCATGACAAAGGCCTAACAAACAAACACTGCCTTGACATGTGGGTTAACACTTCTATTGTGTCTGTAAAGATAAGGGGCTCAATAAATTGGATTGCAGACTACATTCTTATTACTTAAGCCTTTCTGATAAGTAAAATATGTTAATGACCAGATACCCCATTCTTTTGTCCTTCTAAATAGATTTAATCTTGTTTTCTTGGATCATGTCTAATGCAAGTTACTTTTTTCAGCTATGTCTTTCGGCAAAGCTGTACAAGGCTGGGTCAATGGGCCATTGGCTATGTAACAACGCAAGGAACCATTTTGCAGACAATCCCTCAAAATAAAACTCTGATGCAGGCTCTTGTTGATGGGGAGAGGGAATTATTGTGAGTATTTCTATGATATCCCCATCAATAGTTTGAGTAAGGTCAGTAAAGGAATGCATAATTGTCATCATCTCTCTTAATGGTACCTCAAAGGTTGAGACAGCAATAATGTTTGCCATTTCTTCCTTTATTGACATGAATGTTTTATTGTATTAGTGTTTGAACTGAATGTAAACATTATAATTTTTGATAACAAGTTATGTAAAGGTTGTGGTTTTTCAAGACACTGTCAATTTACCATACAACTGTAAAAGTGAAAAAGAATATCAATGCAGGTCAAGGTGAAATATCGGTTCTGGGATGAGGCTAACAAATGCCTTCACGAAATAAATATTAAATAGATAAATATTTGAAAATATCAAGTTGCATCAGAGGCTCCCCTTTTTCCAGATTTCTGGTGAAATTTGAATGAGCAATTTCTAAACAGAACTACAATCAAAAAATCTTTTTTTGCTGGAGAATTTGTCTCCTTGCTCCCTGCCCTCCTCTGGAATCCTATCGCCACGATGCCCATGTTGTCTGTCAATGTTCAGATTTATTTTGACCGGTCAGTGTCCACGCAGTGCCCAAAACGTTTGATGTATTTTGGTACTGACCTCAACATGGTAGTTTATTTTACGTTTTGACACAGCCTCCCTAGCATGTCTCTTAACCCTACTACTGTTTACTGTAATTCCAATCGTTCTTCTAAAGTTACGTAACTAGTTTTCAAACACTTCTTGAAAATCTTGCCTAATTTAAATACCATTGGTTCTTTATTTAATCGTCGTTGTCACTTAGTTGTATGTTCAAAGAGTTCTTAGTTCACGTTTTGACATGTATTCGCAAAGCGGGTCTTCGGATTAAATTGCTCAGCACTGCTTCCAATATTCTTTGATCCTTTACACAATGAGAAACACACAAATGAGATTAGAGACAAGATGTAGTTTGAGGCAAGGCATCCGTATAAAACTTCAGGAAGGAGGCTTGGCTAGGAAAAAGTTAATGATACAAAATCCTGAGCAAAGCCCATTTCAAAACATCCAAAGTGTCATTCAAGACTGCTTTTGACATCTGTAAACATAACTTCCTCATCGTTTAATGGACAACTAACCCTTCAGTTTCCGGAACGTAGTCAATCATAACCATTAACTGCCTCTTCAGTCAGTCCATTTTTTATCTATAATCATTCGCCAGTTCAAAGGCATCTTGCTTTCAAATTATTAACAAGAAGTTATAATTTCTTATTTGTTTATGGACTGGCTTATATGTAGATCATGAAAACGTTTTTTGGCACACTACTGAATCTATGAGACTTGAGTATCTGTGACAGCAAACTTTGGTTTGAAACGTCCCAACAGAAATTACCTAGGAAACATGTTTTTGGGAGCGTTTATTTTCTTGTCATAACTGGCATTCACCTTGCCAGGGATTTAAAGAAAGTGACTTAAATTAATGTTCTGGGTATCCCAAAGGGAGAGCAAAAAAAAATAATAATAATGGGTTATGAATGCCGAAATATACCTTTAACAAATAATTTAATTTTTGCTGAGCCTCGATATTTATTCAAATTTGTTATTGTGGGCCTAAGATTGTTATCGGATCATTCTTAAGTTAAACAATGTGTGGTTTTGATAATAATGGTGTAAAAATTTAATTTTTGCTACTGTTTTCCTTCATCGTGGAAACATTTTAGAGGATGAAACATACCAACTTGAAGAGTGAAGCTCAATTTTCTGCGTGAAAGCCACACCTGTCTTGTTTGCACAAAGACTCTAACAAAGAAAATATAATATCAATTTTTAGCCTGGTTAAAGTGGGAGGTTAATTGAATTATCCGGTAGACTGGTAATTTTGATATTATTCATATCTAAAATTTCAGTTTAATGTATTTAAGAGCGGTAAAAATTGCTTTGTTTGTAGTTATTTGTATCCGAATGGACGTGAGCCCAACCCAAATTTGCAAGAATATCTTACACCACGATCTCAACATGTAATCAAGGTAACGGAGGAGCAATACGAACTCTATGTTGAAATGGGATCGACCTTTCAACAATGCAAAATATGTGCTGAAAATGATAAAAACGTGAAAATAGAGCCGTGCGGTCACCTTATGTGCAACATGTGCCTAATGCAATGGCAAGAATCGGGTGGTGATGGTATGGTTTATCTTTTTATAATTCTTGACATTGGATTCCTCTATTGAAGTACCTCTCTCGTATTGTTGCACCTGACAGAGAAAACATTCTTTCTACCACTGTCTCGTCTGATTCCAATCTGCCTGATTGTACCCTTCCTTTAGTCATCCAGATCGTACCCTCCCTTTCATATTGCGTAAACCAGAGGGCTCGGTATAACAGATAATAGGTAGCGTAAGTTACAATAAACAAAACTGAACAGAATAGGCTATTAATCGCTAAAGAAATAGTTTGCAAAATCTAAGGGGTGCTCGAGCACCCTTCGCACCCCTCTGAATCCGCCCTTGAACTCTCCATGGTTTTGCACAGTATTTCTTCTTAAAAATACTCTTGATAGAAAAGAGTCTCATCTTGCACATGCCATTGGTCTTTTTATAGAAATGAAGAAGCTCTATTGAAAGAATGTCAGATTTTTAAGAATATTTTCGGGCATTTTAGCTACTTTTGCATTCTGTCTGTCCCTTTCATAATTTCATCACTGCTCACATTTGCTTTGCAAATAAAGATTAATGTTAAATATACAAGCCTTTTGATTTTGCTAGAACATGTCATTTATTAATGTTAGGATTAACTTTCCTTCTTTCTACCCGAACAATGTAAAGTACATAATTTTGGAATATGTAATAATTCGTTAAAAGGGTAAACAATCTCCCTTCCACCCACCACCCCATTTTTGCCGCTTTCTTTGAACATGATTTGTAGAATCTAATTTTACACTGACTCTCCATCTCAGTGTCATCGCATATTTTGCTTTTTCAGGATGCCCATTTTGCCGATCAGAAATAAAGGGCATCGAGCATGTTTTAATAGACCCTATGCCGCAACATAGAACTGATTCAAAGAAAAGGCCAGTTATCGAGAACCTACCTGGCCATTATTCAGACGACGAAAACGAGGTAAAAATAATTTTAGTTTTCAAACATTTATTGGAGAAAATTGTCGTCAAAATCTCTCACTCTCTTTAAGGCGGATCTCCACCAGACGATTTTTAAGAAGATCGTCAGAAAACTTTCGTTTCGTTTCGTGCTCTGTTCGTGAAAATATTATCTTAACGAATGTCAAGGCTTTTGACGATCATCACAATATTAGTTAATAGAATTCAATAAATTTTCAGACTTTTTGTCAACGTGAAATGGATTCACAGTACAGATAAATGGAAGAAAACGTCTTTCCTCAAACAGTGTTAAACCGTTTACTTTGAAGCTTAAGTTCTCAGTAAAATATGAGAGGCCATCACCATCAACGTTGCAGAGTTAGGACTCCGCAAACATTGAATAATTTCACAGGGTCTGTGTAATGATAAGGGAAAGTTAATAAATATTGAAAAAAAAATAAAAAAGGGGAACACATTAACGTAAGTAAAAATACCTAAACTCGATATTTCCTTCGTTTATTACCTTGATCATGAAAACGCTGTGGCAGTTTGGTAGCCATCATTTTTTTTGGGCATGCTGCGATACACGCTTCTACAAATAGAACAACGTTCGTCGCGCGGTTGACGATCGTCTAGTGGAGTTTGGAGATCCACCTTTATGAAACGGAATACCGACCTGTAATTTAACAAAGGGCCTAAATTTTGTATTAAGTAGTAACTTTTTCAGTTATCACCTGAGGTAATATCTTGCGTTGAAGTTGATGATATCCGTTATCACGTACACCGGATTTTTGGAGGGTTCTTTACTGTATGCGTAAGATTGACATCATAGTCAATATGTTTCTTATGGCCAGGTTTTGTTAGATTGAATCCTGGTACCTCTGCATGTGCACATTCAGATAAACTCTCCTAAGTCGGACCAGTGGATTCCAGCAGTATCTTCCCCTCGGATCTCTTCCCCTCGGATCATTCGACTTCAAATTTTTAGTACTACTTCATCTTTAGTTTTTATTGATCATCTTTCTTCCAGCATTTAAGTTTCTTTGCTCTCTCTCCCTCTCTCTAGGATCAATCATATACTAGCGAATCACGATCAAAGTTCGGCCACAGCTCGGCTGTTCCATCGTCACAGAATCCAAATTTATTATCACCTACATCACCTCCACAAACCCCAATCGCCGAGAACAGTGACCAACCCCCACCACTACCTGATCGGAAGCCAGCTACATTTAGGTTTCCACTGCCTGGTCGACGGTCTCCATTTAGTTCTCCACGTGGCTCCCCATTTACATCCCCAGCTCAATCTCCCAGAACGTCACCCTTTACCTCGCCTAAGACTTCTCCAGTAGGGTCCCCCGTTAATGTTTCTAGAAAAATGCCGCCACCACTGCCTCCTTCAGACTACCCAAATGAAAACGAGGAACCACCCGTAATTCCACCGAAGCCGTCTTTCTCAGAATTGCGGAAAACGTACCGGTCAAGACGCGTAAATAGTAATCCCCATGGAGATAGTGCAGTAAGTATACCTGAAAATCTGATAAGGAAACAGTTATCAAAATCCCATGATCCTTTACCAGTGACTAGTGTAGAAGAGGATGCAAGGATTTCTCATTCGTTGTCAGAACATTCGTCTTACTTTCATAAACCTGATTTTGCAAGCAATGACGAGATTCATGTCGCCGGTGAATGTATTGAAGATGAAAAATTGAAGGATACATCGCCACACGAGAAAGAACAATTTGACATGATTGAAGGTCTGGAAACAGACAACGTGGCTCTGGACGCACCACCAATACCTCTCCATCGTATGCCTCCAGATGGTGCTTGTAAGAAACTAGACGTTGCTAGTCAAATTGTTAACCCTAATTCTCGAAATCTCGGAGCCGTCGAAAACATTACGTCGAAGGATATATCGGATAATTCGGTGAAGCTACGGCCTGCACGAGAACCTATCCAGAACAAGATTAACAGTAAGGACTCAAAAGGAGGTTCTGCAAAGCAAAAACAAACGACGGACAAGAAAAAGGGAAGTTTGTTGGACCAAAATACCGAGTTTCGTGGAGATGAAGATGTGAAGAAGATAGTTAATAACCAAGAGATAGAGTCTTCGTTGCTTCCCACTCAATTATACGAACCTCTTTATTTGGCTGAAGAATCAGTCCCAAACCCCTTTAACCATCATGTTTTAGCTCTAAGCGAGGATAGAAGACATTCCTGTCCAGTTCCGGTAGAGCAGTGTCCAGATCAAGTAAATGATTGGAATCGAAGTGCAACTTTGGACCGGTCGAAACCAACCCGAAAAGAGAACCTTAGCGATCAACCCAATTTTAACAAGCCATTGCCCATCCCTCCAGGGAAGACATTAATGGAACTGCAGCGTCGATATTCTGAAGATAAATCGGATACAAACGGAGCAATTTGGGACAGTAATAAACAGAGCACTGAAGTTTGGAAAACAGATTTTTCGAGAGCTGACCCAGCCGTTGCTGATTCTGACCAACCTGCACCAGTTCTTCCAGTTAAGAAAAGGCAGTCAATGAAAATGAAAAAGAAGGACGACGACAAAATACAGGAAGATTTTTCTCTGAATGCCAGCTCACGTAGAGTTGATGGATCAAGAGACGGTTTTGAAAAGGACGGTGTATACTACACCCTGCCGAAAGATATCCCACCTCTTCAGGAGGTGAGTAAGGAAATTGATTTCTTTAATGAGGATGACGGGGAGAATGCGACTCCTCTTTACGAATCGCCCACCAAGGTGATAAATGCACCGATGCCTACCAATGGGGAAAATGGAACTAGTGGATGCTTAGGGTTTGAGGACGATTTCTCCAGCATGTTTCCAACGGTTAACAACACAGTGAACGATCCTTTTCACGATGATGAATTCTTTAGATTGCCACCGCAGCCAGATGCGCGGGATTCTATTGCCCCGCCACCGAGCAATCAGCCCACAAGATCAGCACGGTCAAACAAACGAGTATTAACTAGCAACGAAGCTACTACTGAAGAGAGGCTGGATTCCCTTTTTGACCAGAGAACCGGGCAAACCATTGTTGCCGGCCCCGGTAGATTCTTTCAGCCCGGACAATCTAGCAATAACGAGAGACACATTAAGTTTTACGAGGAAGATTTTAACATATTGATGGCTCAAGGTTACTCCAGGGAACAGATAACCAGGGCGTTAGTTATTGCAGACAATAACTTTGCGTTGGCACGTAGAATCTTGAAAGGTTTTGCTTCACCAGCGAAGTGACTTGCTTCATTTTAAAACTTAGGTCGGAAGTTAGTTATTGATATTTCATTGCAAATTTTATACCGTTGATTTGACTTAACAAAATAGGCTGAAATTTATTTCGAATGTCAAATTTTTGTCGGTTTGAAAGACTAGTTTCGGTTTGCTTCTATCGCCAGAAGCTTTACATGTTTACCGTACTTTTATTCATAAAACCTAATCGGATTAATTTGGTTCCTGCTAGGTAATTGCTCGAAATATATCATTGTCTCGAGTGTCATTATTTTCCGTTCTCCGGATATAAGAGCTATGAGTTATGAATCTGGAAAGGTTGTTGTAGTAAAAAATTTTGTCTGAATAGACGATTTATTGTTAATTTAATTTTTTCCTTCATGTCACTTGCTTTATCTAGGGTACAAAATTGAAACTGTTATTCCGCTTGCATCATTTTAGTTTGAACTGTTGAGTGCTAAAATCTTTTAGAGTGTTTCGGAATACTTTTAATGAACTATTTGTGTTGATGGCGAGGCGTACACAATTTAGGCTCAATTCTCCAGTCATTCCATTGGGTTTATTTAAACTGGGACAACTATTTTAGTTGTTCAAGTACTTCCCGATTTTAGTACGTTGTCGTTTGTCGAAACTTTGAGTAGGTTTAATCGAACATAAAATGCAGTTTGCGAATAATTACGATAATAATGATAATAATAATAATACCCCTTCAACTTTGCATAATTGCTATGAATAGATTATAAAACTTATATAATTGACGTCATATCTTGACCCTGTCACCCTAGAAAAATTCAAGAAAATGGCATATTTATCACAATATTAAGTTGTAAGTTAGAATTTAGGCATTGGTTGCTAAAGTGGTTATCATAGATGACCGCCTTGTTTGACATTTTCTGAACTTGTAGTTTCACAGCTGTACTTTTCAAAAACTCTGGAATATACCGTAATCTCGTTTTACACTGTAAGTTGTGTTGCTTGTCGCAACAAAACAAAGAATCTTAATGTAGCAATAGTTATGAATATTGATTTCTCGTCGTGAACAGTCTTTACACTACTGTCTCATTTTGATATACCTTAAACCTCTCGCAAAGCGTGTAGTAAGTCCCTGTTTGATTGATACGTGGTTCAATTGTAAAAACGTTTCCCTCAGAACTGTCAAGAAATAAAAGATATGAGACTGCATAAAGCCAAGATTTTTTAAGGATATTGCTTTTCCAGTCAAAAAATTCTTACCCAGAAATGAATTTAGAAACATTTAAAGATGGCCTGAATCTCGTTCAAATTATCATCTGCCTAGTTCATCTGCATTGAAATTACTTGGCATAATTGTTTTCAAGACATCTTTTCAATCTTTTTATTTGCCCTAGGAAACGCAAAATACAAATTTAGGTTTAGTAAAGTCATCAGGTCTTCTTTCTTTTAGCAGTGGCACAACCAGTGGGGATGGGTGGGTATATATCAATATCCCCTGGTAAATTCGTAGAATGGTTTGGCAATAAAAGCTCAGAAAGAGCTATATCTTCACTTCCCTACGTTGATTTACACACAGTTCAACTTGTTGAAAGCTAAAAAAAGGATTCTTTATATCTAGGTGACTTCATACCCTTTAGATTTTTTTTTATTACGCCATTAGTGTGTGGGGATTTTTAGTTATTCCGCAAGACTCAGTGAAATGAAAATGAGTGATTCATGTTAAAAACTGACAAGAAGTCTACTTGCTCAGGAGCTACTTAATGAGTACCTCTAGGTACAGTACTGGGACCAATGTTAATTTTGGTATACACCAATGACCTCACAGTAAAGGTAAAAATGTAGATTTGGCTCTTTACTGATAACCTTTATTTACATGGATCTGCATTGAAATTACTTTGCATAATTTTTTTCAAGATATCTTTTCAATCTTAACTACAGTAGAAGATGAAAAATTATGAAAGCAGACCTGGATGCCTTGGTGGGAAAAGAAATGGTTCGTGGAAACTCGTCTGGAGAAATACAAACAGGTGAAAGAAACACACACAAAAAACTGAAACAAATCAAAACATTATATTGCAAAATATCTGCATGAAATGAAAAATCAAAAAGAAGATCCCAAATACATTGGGTCATTCTCAAACTGAAGCACATATGAAAACGCATTTATTCAATGCGCGATGTGTGCAAACTAAACGGGAGCTATACCTAAACATTGCAACCAGTGGCGGCGCCAGCTAGCACAGAATAAAAGGGGTAATGGGCGCGGCCAGTGAGACCGTGCCCCTAGCGCTTTTTATTCCATTTTTAAAAGAAATATATAGACCATATTGTCAGAAAACTGGGCGGGGGGTAATTACCCTCCTTGGTCTTACCCTCCCCCTAAATACCACTCCTTGGCGCCGCCACTGGCCCCAACTTGAACATACAAATTAGAGAGCTGCCATATTTATCTCCCTTGGACCAGGGATTTATTTACCCCTCTTTTCAGAGCAAAAGCTTTGCCAGAACATAAGTAACCTCCAATTAGCTTGATTCCACTTTTAGACGATCATCTTGAAAAGAAAACCCCTACAGGCATCACGTAGCAAGAGGGCTAGGGGCTTTCGAAACTGCAAAAACTTCACAATGAATCACCATTTATGCCTCTTTTTATTCTGTAGCCCTCCCTCCACACTTTCTTAGACCCCCCTCTTTTCTCAATGCTGCGCGGTGCCTGCCAAGCCCTCTTAATAACATCTGTTTATTGACCTGCGGTGATTGATGTTAGAGAAACTTTAAAAGGTGTAGAAAAGCACAATTGTCAATGTTGTAGGAAGGATAGAATTATTGGGGCACCATTGTTTTAGAACAAAGGTAAAGAAAGAACTGTTCATTGAATACAAAGGATTTCTTGTCCCCCAAATATCCTTTGGGAGGCAGAAAAGAAAAATATTAGTAACGACTGTGTTTGATAGGCAGAACAAAAAAAGAACATTTTTTATCGTGACGGGATACAACGAAATGAATACACCCCCAAAGATTTAGGAGGGAGGCCACAAACCAAACCTGCATAATTTATTCATAGGTCACGTGGTCACACTGGCATGCCGTTATTCTTTGAAAGGCCACCATTTGCATTTGAAACTGATTCAAAAATCCAAAACGAATACTGCTTAAAACATCGTTATTTTGTCGAAAAGGAGTGATCTATTGGCCCTCTTTCAGAGCAGTATCGCAGCTAGGTGAAAGTTTTATTTCGACGAGTTAGCCGGTCGAAAGGCCACGGAATTGGTTGAAAAGAAGTGCTGCGTTGATTGCCATTGTTGTCGTCTTCTCCTACTACACGCACATCACAAATTCGAACAAGTACTCGGGGTTTCTCCATCCGCTTGAAGGAAGCTCAGATGGCGACTCTTCAAGGTAAGGCGTTTCGAAACATAATCAACACAACCTTCTTCTTTCCTTAAGAATAATGCGTAGTTTCTTGGGGAATGGGGATGGAAGGGAATGGAACCCAGATTCCGTTTTCTAGTTTCTAGGCCATTGGAAAACGGCGCGCCATTTCTTCACCAGACTCTGCAAAGGGAACGCGGATTTTTACCCAGGACTCGAATAAAAGCACGGGGTGAGAATCGGTCGAAGGCACGTTTGAAAGGCAATGAATTCAAGAGAGAAAATATAGTTTCTCCGCTGTGCTTTAATGAGTCCTTAGGATTTGCAAGTTTGTTTTCAAATTCCTACCGTATTAAACCTGGAATTATTAATCATTAATTTTTACATATAATATATTTGCGTCAAATGATTATCACACGAGAAAATGTCAAACGGTTTTGCTTAGTTATAGTTCTCCTTCACATGTCTCAAATTCACAGCTTGCAAAATTTTTAGTATAATAATTGTAATATCAAATAACTAAACTACAAGAAGAAGGTACAAGTAAGGCAAAGAAATATAGTCAATAGGTAAATCAGCTGGTAATTGATACAAAAAACAAAGCAAGGGAACTAACTGTATACAGAAAATTATTTAAAGAAGGAGCTCTAAGTGAAAAAACAATTGTAGGAGACTAATTTTAAACAGTGTCATGCAATTTAAACAGTGTCATGTAACATTTGATGGAGCTAAGCTCTGAAACTCCTTGCTAGAGGAACTTAAAATTACTCGCAACAAAAATGCCTTCAAAAGAATGATGAGAATTTACCTGATACAAAACTTTTAACCACCTAAAACCTTAATTACACTTCTCAACCCTCCCTACACCTTTACTGGTTACTTATGACCTTATTATTATTATTCTTTTCTCAATTTTCTTTACTGTTCTGTTATGTTCAATTCAAACTAAAATCTATACATAATTGTATTAAGTATGTCAAACAGGGCACGTGACTTGATAGCTCATCGTGAGTTTTTGTGTGTCCTTCAGCGTTATAAATTACCAATTGATTTTCTGATCTTACTTATTGTTCTAATTTTAAATTTCTAGTAATTGTATTTTAAATCAGTATATTGTAATTAACTTGTTTGCTTGCTGAAAAAGATTTTGAGTTTTAATTTTAATTAATATGACTATTATTGTCAGACAATCTTCCTAAACCAATATACTAGTTTTTAAAAGCTTAATACTTGAGAGTTTGCTAATATATGGGCTAGTGCAGTGAAAAATCAGTACATCTGTATAAGAGTAGCCAGGGTGCTGAGATTGGAGGGGCAAAAGCAAATTGGGCCAGAGAAAAATGCAGGTCCAAGCCTTTTGCAATGCTAGAAGATGCCCTTTTCCAAAGAGATTTTCAGTCATTGGGAGGGCAACTGCTCCATCTTGCCTCACTATGTGGCTGCACATCTGACTATGTAAAACTGATATTGAAGACTAATTCGAATTTATTTGCCTGCAAGCAGAAATGCACGAGTAAGATAGGGTAACTTATATTCATTAAAAAGTCTGAAAAATGGCAAGTTGCCTTATACTGAGTTCCCACCTACAATCACTGCCAATATTACTTGAAACACCTAACACTTTGCGCTATGCTTTTCTATTTTTCATTTATTTTCTTGCATACAACAACTTCCGCCCCATTTCCCCCCAAAACAATGTTGAAAGTATAGAAAAATATCAAACAATCCACAAGAAAAAGTGTACTCCATAACACCTTTCTTTTTTCTAAAGTAAATCAACATTGTTCCTTGGGGGAGAGGGGGATGGCTGAATTTGGCTTTGAAAACCTATGTTAGTATGTATGTGTATGTGTGATTGTATGTATGTTATGTACTCTTGGATTTGTGAAAGCAGTATATCAATATAATCATGAACTAGAATTGCATGTAAAAATGAACAAATGACATAACAATTGCTGAGAGTGATGTAAAATGATGATATTATAGTTAGCAAATAAATAGAGTACCAGAATGAAAATAAAACCGTTTGATTGTTAAAAACACAAAAACAAGAATGGAAGGAATCATTAGACACATTTAATTAGTCAATTTTTAACTTCTATCTTGATTTTGCCTGTCAAAAACAAAGGAGACCAAGTCAGGTGGTCAGGAATTGTTGCTTAACTTTCTTGTTGATATTGAGACAGTTGGAACATTTGAAACGTGGCAAGTAATCTGAAGTTATTTCTTAAATCCTGTTCTTTAGTATTCTATTGGCTTCAGGAAACCTTTTGATTGAGAATTCTTTATTGCAGATGCTGCTTCACAGCAGGAGCCCACTAAAATAAAGACAGAAGATGATTTGGAAGAAGCTCAAGCAGAAAATAAAAGCTATTTATCAACCAGAGATGGTCTTGAAACTCAGGACCCAGATGAATTGATGATAACAGATGAGTGCGAAGATTCAGAAAATATCAAACCAGATATTAAAGACAATGAATCAAGTGATGTTAAGGTAGGCTCTGGTGCCTTGTTGAATGGGTGTCTTTGCATACACCCTCCAAAGCTGTAAATTGTTTTTATGGTTTTTAAGAAAAGACTCTAAGGCTCAGGTTACTTAAGCTAAAAAGCTATATACTTATTTCTTTATTGTCAATTGGACACCAGCTTAATTATTATTTCTATTCTAGACCTGTTTATACATTCTTTTAAAACTTTCAATCATTATTTGAGGTCTCATGCCCTTGGAAAGGTATGAAGTGAAAAGTTCTTGATTTCCCAATTTCTATTGCATGCTTTTTACACCAATTTGAAATTCCTACCTTTTTTACTAAACAGAAATTAAAACTTTGATTTTTCCATATGTTTCTATCTTTGTCATTTTGTTCTTAACAATGTCTAAGAAATAGAAATTTGTTACAATTGAGTTGGAGCCCCATTTTATCAAGTTACTGCCATTTTTTTAATTTATTATGATGTGTTCTATAGGAAAAAGAAAGCTCTGAGCATGGCTCTCTTGATGCAAGCCAACAGCCACCTGATTTGTTCACTGGTACATTTCAAGAAGATTCAACAAATGCTCATGTGCTTGACAGACCACCAGAGGAAGCAGATGTTTATTTGGCAACCCCAGACAGCAAGTTTCCACAATCATCTCTGTCAGGTAGTTTAAAAGACAGAAATGATGCAGTGGCTGCAGACACATGCACTGATGTTAACAAAGTTACTTCTGATGAAACTGGGCTTAATTTGTCAGGTAAGAATCTGCATTTAATTGGTTGATTTTTTACCACTGATACCAAACTTAAGAATCTTTGGATTTGCACATTTTTAAAATCATAAATTCATTGAAGGTGGTATTGTGAAAGCAGTATGTAAGAAGGGAAAAAAATCAATATCATGTTAGCATATATATATTGATAGCAATAACAAATGATTCATTCCCAAATATTATGTAAGAAAGGTTCTTGGTGCTATAACAAATTTTTGCTTTCGTTAAAGTTTGATGTTTGAAAAATTTCACAAAAGTGGTATGCAATTAGAAAGGAAGGAGTGTTTGAAGCCATTCTTTAGATGTTAGATTGGCAAAGTGCTTGGTTTAGCTCTTGCTGTATCCATTGATGCTGCCAAGTCGATGCTATTTGTCACCATGCATGTTACTCATATGTCATCATGGTGATCGCTTGGGTATAGAATCATGGTTTTGCAGGCCTAGTTTTTGATCACCAGTCCCAAGTGTTACTGAAGAAGAATTAATGAGGAGATCACACATTTATAAATTGAATTGAATCACTAAGACTTTTTTTGATTTTTTTTCAGTAAGTTGCAAGTTAAAACATTTTTTATACTCTACTGTCTTTTGAAAGTGTTAGTGGTCCATTAAATTATTGGTATATATAAAAAAGGGCTTGTGTCATTTGCAAGCCAATGGATTTGACTGCCATGAGTCCTTTCAATTCATGTATGATTGAGCATAGGAAATGAACAATACATGTAAATCTTGCACATGGAACAATTTTTTTTCCAAAGGTTCTTTTCCAAACTCCAGAACTTTGTAAACACTGAATTATAAAACTTTTCACAGATGCTGAGGTGAAATCTAGTGTACAGGATGACAGAGAGATGCAAATATTATCTGATGCATCAGTAATCTCAACCTCACAGGAATCTCAGTCAACAGAAACTCCAGTTGTCACAATGCAGGCAATTGAGAACCAAGGAGGACAGCTTTATCAGCAACAGCCAACATATGTGCTTTTACAGACAACTGGGGACCAAGATGGCAATGGACAGCCCCAGGTATTCCTTGCTATGCAGACAGGTTCTGTATCAGGACAGGATTCACAGGTATGAATAAGAGAAATATCAAGAGAGAAAAAGAGCCACTTAGGAGGATCATTCTTTAACAAGGAAGCATAAGCATGAATTTTAATGTTTGCTGAAGCTTCAAGATTTAAATTGGCACATTGAAGAACATATAGGAGCATTCACTTCATGTACTACAGTCTATGTCTTAGAGTAGCAAGCATTTTGTTGTCCTTATTATGTTGATATCTATATCATCATATTTTTAGCAAATTAAGAAGCATTTCAACTTAAAGCTTTGGTATCTTTCTCTGAATCATTTAACTCCAAGTAAATGCTATGCTATTTATCCACGTTTTTTATAAAGGAATTTCTGAATTGATGCATAATTTTAGGCAGTGGCTGACACCTGGGAGGCAAGGGGGAGCAGTCATCCCCCCAAATTTTATAAATTGCCCCCCCCCTCACAATATTCAACCAAGTTTCCGTCCCTGAGTTTAGGCAAGCTGTGGCGAACTGGCCACTTAAAGTTTGGCCTGTTTCGGAATGTGACCATTTCGTTTCCCTTTTGAAAATCAAGAACTCATTATTTATGCAAACTTTTGAATAATTTTGAGCCCCTTGGATCCAAAGAGTGATGAAAGATTTTGAGGTAGTAAGGCTTTGTATTCAGACATACAAGGAGCTATATCTACATAGAAATGATGAGAAAACACTTTAGTTTTTTTACTCTTATTTAACGCAATCAGTCTTTGTCGGCAACTTATTTGTGAAATATTTCCACAGGCTTATATAACACTGCACCCAGTTTCTGTGGAAGGTCAGGAAATCACAGGTGCTTTGTCCACTGAAGGTCTTAATCTTCAGCAAGCAGTCTTTTCACAATCAGGTATATCTGGTGATGTATCGCTGGAGCTCAATCCTCATGTTTCCTTGGCGGATGTCAAAGGACTACAGTTGTCCTCAGTATCTGATGCTTCTTCACAGGTACTTCAAATGCTTTTGGTATTAAATTATGATTGGCACAATTGGCACAGAGCTTTGAAGTCAACAAGTAGTCACACACTTTTTCCGTTTCTATTCATATTGCTGCAAAAGTTAACAGTATAGTACAAAAGTTAACAGTATAGGGGAATGGTAGAGGGAGAGAAATTGCAAGTTTTTTTATTAGATGCGGGCAAAGGTGGTAGTATTAATCCCTAGTATTATCAAAGATTGGTCAAAAGAACATTTGAACTAGAACATTTGAAATTCTGATGCCAGTACTTGTCTACCTTATCATATTTATGTTGATTGGATTGGTTAATCTTACAGTAAAGAACCCAAGATGATGTCCCAAAATCAGAGATGAATACATAAGCTCTATACCTTTACATCAACTCTATACAAAATACAACATTCTATACATTTTTCTAGCACCTCACTACCCCAAGACCTCTCTTTTACTGTTGGTTGTTTTATAAACTGTGAACTTTGTCATACAAAACACACTTTTCCGATTTTTCTTCTCAAATTGTGAAATTTGAGAAGCAATGAATTTCAAGGACGAAATGAAACTTTTTTTGTAGATGTATATTCCTGCATCCGGCCATCTTGTTACATCCAGTGATGGAGATCCGACCGGAAGTGGTGTAATAACATACATCCAACCAGTTAATTCAATGAGTGGTGGACACACCCAAGTATTGATGGCTGTAGCAGAAGACGAATCAGAGACATTGGATAATGGTAATTCTGTCAGGATCAGGGCCAAGGAAGCGGCAACTATTGCTGGAAACCTCATTGGTGGTTAGTCAATAATTTCTTTGTTGTACGTTTGATATAAGTTTGATGTTGCCTGGTAGCTGACAAATTCATGGCTGAAATCCCTGTAACCTCTTTTAGTTTGGCTGATAATTTATTATGCAGCTTTAGCTACAAGTAATAAAATATAAATAGTATGCTTCGCTATCATGACTCGTTACCATCTATTTACATGTTCATTATGAAGTTCAATGTAAAAATTATAAACTGATTCCGTGCAAAGTTTCTATAGGTTTTTGATAAATGGTTTTCTTTACTTATAGATCTTCATTTAAAAAACAACGCTTCCAATTTTTAATGAGCTATGATTAAAATATGATATCTCTAGGAATAAACGAATTCATTGTTGATAACTTTATACAGCCAGAAATAAGTTGAAGTAATAATATTATTAGGGTGTTTTTTATGCCTGAAGAGAGCCGTTTACTTTTTAGAAAACACAGTCTCTTTTGGTTAAAAACTTATTTTGAAATAGCATATTTCTTTTGAATTGGTTAGTTCCCGTCCCCATACAACCGCCTAGCCCTCCTGCGCAAGGACAGAAGCAAGTTCAAGGCGCACAAAATGCTGTCTCAGTGGCGGCTTCTGCGCAGTCACGAAGGCGTCTCAGCAACGACCCCAGGACATGCGATGAATGCGGAAGATCGTTCAAGTATCCGTCGGATTTGAAAAAGCATCTTCAAATACACACAGGTTTGTATTTCCGTCTCTTTATCTAACTCACAAAAATTTTGTGTGGTCAGCTGCATTGGAAGTCAATAAAGTAATGTATCAAATGAAAATTAAAATGTAAAATTTAGTGATCGATTCTTGTTAAGATTCCATACCAGGAGCATGTAATAACAATTGATTTCTTTAGCAGTTGTACCCACTTCTAGTATGGCTCTGCCTTCAAAGATTGATTTGAGATTAAAGTTCTGCTAGAAACTGGGCGTCAGTTGTTTTCAAATGTGAGATGGTTCTATCTAAAGTTCAAGTATGAACAACAATACCAAGTAACACAAAAGTGCACACACTTCACTGAGATTGTCTGGTCAGCAATATTGCAAATCACCACTGCATTAATCCTTATGGTTTTCTGATTATGTTTTTATCGTAGCCTTTTTCTCGAAATCGTATCAATTTTGCTGTTATTTTACAGATATGAAGAAATTTCAGTGTGATGAATGTTGTCGATGTTTCCGAAGGCTTCACCAATTAAATGTTCATAAAAGGATACACAGTGGGGAGAAACCTTACTCATGTAACAGGTGAAATACCTTTTTTAGAATTTCTGCCATTCGACCTCTTGTACAATTACTAAAGAAATTCCCCCTTCCTGGAAACACAATAAGTTTTATCAAACTTCCAGCGAAAAGAATCAAGGAAACCAATCACTAAGCTACTAATACAGGAAGTTTGTAGGAATTCTAGCTTAGTTATCTATTTTGATGCACATCTTTTCTTGTGCATGCACAGAAAAAACTTCCTTAAATATTTTTTCAGCTCGTTATCCCGGGAAAGCTTTCCTTGTGATCCCATGCTTTATCGTCTTCTTTTCTTCAGTCCACCGAGTCATTATATTCTTAACTGAAAATCGACAATGGTTAAAGCATACCTTAAGATCTTGTATTGTTGATGAAAATTTTGTTTAAAGAAATCACAGCATTTTGATAAAACATGTCAAATACCACTGCAGTTACCTATACAGTATTTTATGAGAGGATTTATTCTTTTTAATATTTCAATTATATAGGGTACTGGTGTATTTACCTGGCTGAAAAAAGATGATTTGATTTTGATTTGACCATCATTATTATGCTGTTGTTGTCCCTATTGCTTATGTGTTTTGTTTACGTTTGCAGATGTGGCGCTCAGTTTCGACACGATTCTACCCTAACAATGCACATCCGCACTCGACACGATCATCTGAAACCTTTTTCGTGTGAAGGTTGTGGCAAGAATTTCGGCAGAATGTCGCATCTTCGAAAGCATCAACGAAATGTGTGTGGGAAAGGAACGCCCAGGTATAATTTATTTTCATGCAAGTTTTGTGATGAGGAATTTAATCGAAAGAGCGACTTGCGTCAGCACTTCCTCAATTGTGAAAAGAAGCCGGAAAAGCCAGACAAAGATGTACTTGCTCCTACCATTTATTCGTGCGATCATTGTGGCAAAGAATTTTCCAGAAATTACGA
Organism: Rhopilema esculentum; assembly: GCF_013076305.1. The sequence goes on from NW_027019322.1 coordinate 3,988,128, forward strand.
TTTTAAACGTCATCAGTTATCCCATACTGATGAAAAGCCATATCCTTGCTCCCACTGTGCGAAAAATTTCAAAGAAAAATCCTCTCTTTACAAACATGTAAAAAGAATGCACTCGTCATTAGCTGGAGAAAGTTTCATTGATGGATCTCAAGATGAAAGCAACGAAACAGAGGCTGCACAGCAGGCAATAGCAACGATAACGTCATCCCATGATGCAATTGTTGCCACTTGTAACTCAAATGACATAATCGTGTCACTTGCACAGAGTATAAGCTCCTCCACAGATAGCGATACCGTCGCTACGGCGCACGCTTTAGCTCAAGCTGGGATTATCGACAACCCGGACCAAATTCTGCATGGAAGCCATACTATTGCTGCTGCTGATATTTTGAATTTTCCCGAGGTAGCTGCTGCTCTAGGGCTAAACCCAGGCAGTCAAAGTGAGCACAGGACGATGGTGGTGACACAGCCTGTTGACGCACCAAGTATGATCACAATGGACGGGGAGCACGTGCGAATGCAAGACACGGGGCTTGAAGAAGGCATTACTGATCAGCCACATATTGAAGCGTCCGATGCCAGTGCAATAAAGCAGTTTGCTTCAACTACTGTAGCTCTTCAGCTTGATACTGATGGCCTAATAATCGACACAGGTGAAAACTCCCTAAATCCTAACGACGAGCCAATGATAAATGTATCACAGGAGCAGATCTCGGCTTCAACCGCATCACATCTTCACTCTTCTAATGGTGTTCCCAGTATTAGTCAAACCATAGCTGGAGATTTACTCAAAACTGGCCTTGGAGGCATTTTATCGGGTGCTGATGCAGAGCGTGTTGCAGCCTCAGTTGGAAGTTCCCAGCGTGTTGAAATGGAAACAGAAACACGGTTTGATAACAGTAAAGAGCCGGGGGTTTTAGCAGAAAATGAAGGGGATGATTCCGACAAGGATGCAGTGTCCACTGTGAATTCTTTCGAAGCACAAGCACGGGAGATTCCAATGTCAATAGGATAGAACCGCAGTAAGGAACATGGAAACGAAAAGGTTTACCCAGCAGAATTAGAAAAGATTGAAAATATAATATCGTTAAATAACAGTCCAAGATTTCATCCGGTCCATAAGTGTACACAAAATCTGGACAGCTCTTCTACTGCCGTGCCATCAAAGATAAAACTGCTTCATCACCTGATTTATTTCTATTAAGAACTTTCGTGTAGTTTTTCTAAAGAATGCATGTATTGAAAATCTGCTTGTTTAGATTACAAATCACTCATGTGTTGTGTCAATAATTGCGATGATGTTAGACCTTCATTTCATATCATTTAACTGAATCCAGACTCGTGTTCTTCATGGGATTTTGTTGATAGTGGAAAGTCTATAGACCTTTTTTACACCTATTCACGAGAATATAAGGAAAACTTTTCGTTTTGATAATCCCATGCAAAACAATTAATACTGTGTTTCTTAAATTATTTCAAACAAATTCTTTTAACTATTTGTTATGTAGGTCTCTTATCTTTGAAATTCTCTTAACATTTCCCTATTTCAAATCCAATCTTAAAATTGAGTTTTGTAAAGAAACGTTTAATTGTAATATTTTTCATCTACCGTAATGCCTCGAATCAGCGCCCGGGCGCTTATTTAATTTTTGAGGCTTCAGGGTGGGCGCTTACTTGAGGGGGCGCTTGATGGAGGGGGCGCTTATTTCAAAAATAGATTTGGAAGTGACTAAAAAATGAATGTGTTTACAATTGAAGCATGTTATTATGATGGAAAGGCAAAAAATGAGAATGAAAACTAAAACAAACTGTGTTGGTCATTCAATATTTCTTGGTGAATTGCCTTCCAATTATGTTGTCTTCGAAAATTCGAATAAGCGCCCGTTTCTGAAGGTTGAAGGATGCGCGCTTATTTGACGGGGACGCTTATTTGAGGGGGGCGCTTGTTCGAGGTAGTACGTTACGTGTCATTTAGGCTTCTTCAGAAAATTTCATTTTCTCCGAGAAGCAAAAGTAGCAGAAAGCGAAACTTTGTGTTGTTGAAATGAAATAGAAGCAGTTCAATTTGAAATATCTGATTTTTCACAAGCTGATTTCTTTTGCCTTTAAGATTAAAGATGATGTATTATTTGTTTTTATTTTTCAATTTGGTTCTTTTCGACGAGATATGGTTTTGGGGAACCATACGAAACTGGCTTATTTGGGGGCCAAAGAAACAGATTTGCTATAGGATTTGCTCCAAAAGTGTAACCCTTTCTGCAAATTGCTTATTGCTATCTTCTCGGAAAGGTTTGAAATTTTGTTTTGATTCATAACAGCCTCCATTTTCATATCCAGAGTTTGTTTTTTATGCTAATATGCAACGAGATGCCAATAAACAAGAAGTATTCAAAAAGTAGTCTGCTGCTGGGAGCTCTTCAACCGCCACCTTTAAACTTTTTGTCGAGTAAGGTTTAAATAGTAGCTTCTTCACTTGGAGGATATTTTCGATGATCATGTAAAACCCGCAAGTATGGCTGCAAAAATGACACAACGAATCTCTTTTGCGGATTGTAGAAAAATTGGCTTTGGTACGGGCAACGACCATGTTTTCAGAGGACTGATGATATCTTTATCTTGACTCTTTAGTCTTTAGTGACACACTCCACGTAAAAGCCTTAGGTAAAGCGCTAATTGTTAGATGCTGGCTGTACGTCCATGGAAGTGCTGAAACTTTTCCCTAGCAGTAGGCTGGTTGTGGTAAAACGATTCCCGAGAATCATCTTATTCCAGAACCCCATTCGGTATGCTCCTTTTATTGCTGCGACGACAAATAGCGAGCTTTTCTACTTCATTGCTAGCAAAGCAAGGAATACGATTCAAACGTTAATAGAACGGATTGGACTGATGTTGTCAATAAATGTAGGAAACAACACCCTTTTAATTCACTATATCTGTACTATCTAACCTGTACTATTGAAGGCTGACTCTTTCTCTGACCCGCCGGCCTTGATAAGAATATTGACTTTTCGCCAAGTATTCAAAAGTCGAAAGGCTTAAATTTTTGAAACAATTCATTTCTAGAAAGGAAGTTACAAGAAGTTTTGATTTAAAGCAGCATTGTTTCTTTGTTTCGTGACAGTGTAATTTTCTGAGGTCCTCATGTTGAAACTAAAACAGCCTTTATTTAATGCCGCATGGTTGTTCTTATCACCACGGAAACTGTAATTTGAAATGAGACCGATACTGGCAAAATGACTTTTTACCAAATTCTTGAAATTTGTCAAGATGGCGAAGAAATCGGTTTCAATACATTAGGTTTCAGGTCAAAATCAGAGGGGAATTTATAAAGTTAATCTTCGTGGAAAATGTATAGAACCTTCTAGTCAACACGGTACCAAGGGGAGTTGTTATAGTGAGTTTTACATGAAGTACAAAAGCGCTCCACCGCATTCATAAACAATCGAAATATGGGCAAAGTTGTGGAATTTTATAAAAAATTAATTGAGCTTGAATATTTTATAACCCCATCACTCTGAGGCCGGTTTGCGTCGCATGTTTTTGTTTCAACAAGAACGATCCCATTTAAATGATGCACGATATTCTGCTCAGGACTTAACGACATTTAGTTTATAGCTTAAATTCAATTTGGCCTACACACGAAGAAGTATGGACCTGGAGTCGAGTAGAAATTGCTGCCTGATGATAATTTTATTGTGAGTCATTAGCTGCAGGTACGTAAACTTTTATCATACCCCAAGCAAGTTCAAAATTTTGCTCTGTTCGACTTTGGCAAGTTTGTTTGCATACGACCTGCTCAATCTAGTGGAGAAAAAGAAATTAGCTTAACGCACAGATCAGATGTTAGAGTTTTTGAAGTCATCCAGGTTTGAATTTTCGTTTGCATGGGCCCAACCGTATTGTGATTTCTCAGCACCTTTTTTAATAGATGCTAAAGACTTCATTATTTATGGATTCAACTTGAGGAAGTTTTTGTGGAAATTTAACGATAATCAAACGCCGCCATAATTACGATTAAGTGACTTCTTATATTGCTTCGCTTGCAAGTATTCGAGTTGCCGGTTATTTACTTTGTTATCCAAAATTTTAGCAATATGCGTGTCCTTTTAAAAAACACATTGTTTTATAACAGAATAAAGTAAGCCTACTTCAGTTTTAATGTCGATTTCCTTCAATAAAATGCAAGGTAGAATGATTTATTTCTTGTTGTAGCTCGTGCCTTTAGCAAGCAATTAACCTTGCTTGTACTTTAGCAGCTCTCGACGACATCTATTAGCATATGTAAATGATTTGCTATGCTTATCATGCATTTATGGCTGCAAACTAACAGGTTTTAAGAATAAGCATTCAAACACTATTAGTCTTGGCTATGCTGACAAATGGAATTGATATTTAGAAACAAAAGGATTGCCTTTGCATTTAGTTGGATAAGTAAGCAAAAAGTTCTCAACTCTGATATTATTGGTATATTTGCTGTTACAGAGACACCTTCCTTAGACCCTTTGCTCTTGAGTCTGTGATCCTAACCTGCTCACACTTAAACTTTGTTCTTGACTAGCCCTCCCTCTATTGAGCATGAGTTTGGATGAGGCTGCAGAGCATGTCAGTTTTTGACGAGATCTTGTGTCGACAGTCATTCCAGGCACATTTTCCAAATGCAATTCTCCTTTTACTAACCATATAGTGTGCAATCAGAAGTTCAATGTATTAGCACTTATAGTCAATTTGATGTGCAATTTCTTATTTTGTTGGTTTGCATCTACTGTATTCTGCAGACATCAGTGTATGTGTGTGTGTGAATTTTTCTCTACTCTACTATGCATCAAACTCTACTATGCATCCATTATCTGACAACAATTTAAAGTTTAATGTGAAGTTACAGCAGCAAGTTCTAAAAACTACAATGATGGTAAATTTAATGATAGATGGAGAAAAAAGCAGTATTCTTAAGGAGTGCTACCTAGGTAGATATATTAATAGGAAGAGAGTTACCCTACACCTACTTTATGCAGTCAGACCTGCATAGGTCAGATCTCCTCAGATTATACAAAATGATCGACTTATGCAAAATCGACTTACACATAAGTTGATATTTTTGGACTTATGCAAAGTTTGGGGAAGTTGAAATTGTTGTACGATATCAAGCATCACACCTTAAGTATGTATAGAATAGATTTTGAATATATAGAATGGAAGAATATATGTCTTCACATGCATAATGTTAATCAGATGTCTGTTCAGTATCTAAAAATATTCACTGATTTCTCTAATAAATTGTTTAAGCAACTAATAATGAATTATTAGATATTCCATTCTGCTAGTCTAAAAAGCTAAAGCCATCATAGCAGATGGGCCATCTGAAGATGCATCATTGGCTATGGCAAATCAAATTTTCCACCCCTTTTATCTCAACAGGTGGCTTGAATACCAGGCTGCTGTCCCTATCAACACTAACACCTAATTTGTTTAGTTATGTGTTCCCTTTCAAAATTGTGTCTCAAGAGAGCCATTGAGATGACAATAACTTTGTTTTGCTGCAAATTACCAACTTATGTGATGCCAATTTCATCAGGGACTTCATAAAATAATACAAATTATGAAAATATCTGACTTAATATGCAAATGAAATTCATACCTTTTATACCAAATGGCAGGGACCAAGCATCTTTGTCTTAGTTTTGGAATGTCTAACTTATGCAAGTCCTACTTAATATGTCTAATATGATAAATAAACTCAAGAAATAATGTGGATAATCTACTTGCCTTGACAGTCTCCACATTAGAATTTTACTTTTTGATATTTTTGAAATTTTATTAACAGGTCTTATATATGCTGGCTCTATGTCATGTATTATGATTTCATTTTTTAGGTGGCATAAGAAGCAAGATTTTCTGCCAAAATGCCTATAGTGACAAAAGTAAGTAGCAAGTGATGCTGATTTTGGCAAAATTTTGACCATTTAAATGTATAATTTTCACTTTTATCATTGTTATGTAAATTTTATAACTTGAGCAACTATTTATCAAATTAAGATAAAAGTTTGATTGGTTAGTATACTAATAATATTTTGTGTTTTCTTTCATTTTTAGGGGGATCATGTTTGGATCCCTAATGGTGGAACTTCAGAATTTCATGTCCCCATTGGGGCACAAGTTGTCTATCAAGAGTCTGGAAAGACAAAATTAGTAGATGATGAAGGGGAGGTAATGTATTCGCATTTGATTTTTCATATTTCGATTGTTTATGACATCATAGTGTCCCAATAGTGCCATTTTGTATTGTTTTTATTGAATCAGCTTCAAACCTCCTTTGTAGATTATAGGTTTGCTGTCTAAGCTGGTATGGCTAAATAGATTTCAAATTTGCCTTCTAGCAGTTTAAAACTTCGTAAAGATATGTGTCTTCTGATAGCACTACCATTGTATTTTTCAGTGCAAAGAAAGGTGACAAAATCTGTTTATATATCCTAGGAGCACTTATTTATTTATTTATTTATCTATCCTAGGAGCACTGGATTCATACCAAAGATGTCTCAAAACTACGACTTATGCACCAAACAAGCATTGAAGGTGTTGATGACATGGTATGTTTTTTAAAACTAGAACAAAGCTAAACAAAGACACAAATTTTGATACCATCCATAGCAGAAGCAAACAGTTTCTTTCTATTAAAGCATTTATTTCTAGCATTTCTTAACACTAAATGAGAATTGAATGACTTTGTGAATAATTGCTGGCAAGGAGAGAATGCAATTTTTTGGCAGGGATCTTGACCTACCTCCTCCATGATAATTTTGTTTAAGATTGACTATTACAACATAAGCCAAGGTGAAACATTTGCCAAAATCCTACATAATTAGCATCAATGTTGACAAAAATTATATATTGTTTCTTTTTGTTTGCAATTTCTTTGTGGGATGTTTGTTATGGTCAACATTTTCTCTAAAATGCACAGTTGCTAATTGTATCTTTATGGTTAAACAACAGGATTTTCTAGTGGATTATTTGTTGGTTTCAAGGCTTATTGATGCTAGGCTAGTCCTAATGTCAAGGGCTCTAATTTTTATTGTAGCTTTTAGTTTTTTTATCATTGGAATACTGTTATAACATAAATTAAAACTTTTCTTGTCTTTGGAAAGATCATTGGAAATTGTTTGTTTAGTTTTGTAGAACAAGTATCAGATTGTCCAACTTTTGAAACTTTAGCGTGTTTCATAAAACTTTTGCTGGGTTTCAAAGATTTGAAATCAGCAGATTATTGTACCCCTGAAAGCATTTCTAAATCATAGGCATTTTCATAGTAGAAATTCAATTAATAATAGATAGGCTTCAGGACTATGATGAGACATATGGAGATAAAGTTAAAACAATTTTCTTCATTTCTTTTCAATAACATTGCATGGTACCTCTTTTTACCAAATTAGTTCAAAATTAAATCAGAATTTTTCTTTTTTTCTTTGATAACAGCAACCACAAATTTTGTTTGTAAATGCTCTAATGAAATATTTATGATCTACAAAGTTTGATGAGATAAAAGAAGGGTCGTTTTTAAGCACGTGCTATCACCCAAGTCCCGTCAGTGCTTTCAAATTTCCTTTATTGTTTCTCATTGATTAAGTTTAACCACATCAATGAAAAGTATGAAGGCAAATAGAAATGTTTATTTATTTACAATTTATAGGCAGGTAAATTATAATGAATTCCAAGATAATCCAATTATTTTGTTCGACCAGCATACGATTATTGGTAAAACATTTTATAGGCTATTTTTCGAGAAGCCTCGTATCCCTGACCATCTCGAAAATGTGCTTTCCATCTTTTTATAAAAATTGGATGAAACTGCACTGTCGCGAACCAAGCAAAATATTTAGCTGAATTTTGAATGGATTCATCATATCATTTTTGGTCTAGTGTAGCATTGCCTTTTGAATAAAATAATCTGATGGAATAGCTATCCAAAGTTGCGAATTCTTCTACTTACCATGCAGATCGATTGCTTTCAAAATAGCGATAAGTCTCCGCGAAGGAATTTTTGTTGCCAAAAATGGGTTTGAAATCTACTTTAAAAACGATACCCAGGGATTCCTTAAACCCACTGCATTCAACCACATATTATTTGCGTATCTGTGTTATCTTTACAAAAACGTTTGGTAAAAATGTTTTTTTTATTCTGAAGAAAGGAATTTTAAGTTTGGTTTGGCTTGGCATTTGTGAGGACACATAAAAAGCGTGTTATTTTCATCTTGCAAAGAGAGAATTGTTGTCTTAAAATTATTCAACGTTAAGGGACCCCGTAATTTGATCTAGCAATCATCCAGTCTGTCCATCAAATGTTCATGCCTACCAATTAGCATCTTGAGAAAAGTGTCTTTGGTATACGTTCTGTTTGAACCCACAACCTAACATGCCTAAAATGTCTCTATGTATCTGAAGAACACCGAGACAGTTGGAGAAAAAATAGAATAATATAGAAAAATAAGAAATACTAGTGTTAAGATTAAAAAAATTTTTTAAAAGAGAAAATTGCTCAGAAACTTCTACATAGGCCATTTATTCTGGTTAATTTGAAACTCTATCGTGTTTCCTCAGACCATGTCTTTATGCTTTCATCGACGCTATATTTGTTAACCCTAGGGACGAAAACACAGCTGAAGTGACATACATTTTTAATAACTTTCAAAGTATTTGTAATCGCAAATATGTAGCACATACAAAATGCAGATATAGCATTTTGTTTGCTTATTGAATTTAATGGTATTTATTTCAGATACGCCTCGGGGATTTAAACGAAGCTGGTATTTTACATAATTTATACCGAAGATATTACAACGGCCAGATATACGTAAGTTCCTCACAAAATGGGTTTGTTTATATTTGTATACGAGTGAATTATTGAGTAGAGGTAAATGCCTTTTTTAATTTGGATATTTGATGTCAATCAAAAGAAATCCATTACAAATAGAAGCTGAGATGTATCTTGTACAGATTTCCAACACAGGAACTGATTGCTGTAGAAGCATTGGGACATTTGTATCGGAACGTGTTTTGAATTTATCACGCTTGTCCAGTCTGGCTTGTAACACTTTGAGTGGGGCGAGAAAAACCCCACACTAGGGCGAGAAAAACCCCACACTGGGGCGAGAAAAGCCCTACAATGACGCTATTAATCCTTTGCAATTTTACTGTCTCAACATAAGCAACCTACTTTTGAGCAAGTAAAATTTCCGTTTTAATAACAATCTGATGTGTTATTTTTAAATTTGTATTTTTCAATGAATATAATCACTTCTTTAAAAAAATCTTAGCTTCAACCGAGATCCGGATACTGTTTTATCATGTAGTGTTCATTCCAATTTTACTTAGCATCGTATTTCCAAATAACCCAAAAACTTTCTCTACAATTTATTGCTCAAATCTATGCTTTTTGCAAATCGTATTCATTATTCACAAATTATTCACAAAAGTTTTCATTTCTCACCTGGTCCTGATCCTAGCGGGGTCACTTGAACTTTTATATACAAGGGGGCTCATCATATATACAAGAATTTTTCTTGCGATCTGATACTTTTGGGTACTTGATTTAAAAACATACCTTTTTGATACTTATGGGTTCAACTAGCACATAACAATATCAAAAACAGAAATAAAAGAGCAGATGTGTTTAAACTTATTATTAAAGGAAACAGTCTAAATTATTATAACTAGTGATATTTTATGTGCTCAACAACAAGATCTTGTATTTTAGTGTTTTTGGATCAATATTCTTTAGCTAACAATCTTGTGTCTGTTAAATTATTTTTTGATACTTTTTTGATACTCGTGATGAATTTTGACAACAACGGATGGACCTCCTCGTATATAAAAAGTCTGAGTGATTCTCCTGGGATCCTGATTAGTATTGAGCCTCAAGCATTCCCTTGGTTTTTTGTATGGTTTAAATTTTCGTTTCTTTGTTATGAGCGGCCAACTTCCTTCCTCTGTTACGGGCTGTCTTTCCTTATTTACAATATTTTCAAAACTTTCCATCTATCCCAACAGCCAGTTCTACAAAATTGCAATTTTGATTCTCCCCATATTTGCATACCTCTCCCATCTTTTCGAGCAAAAATTTCTTTTGAACTTTTATCGATCTGAGAATAATTTAGATTCAGCTGAGAAATTTTTAGTTGTCTTAGGGCATAGTAAGCTCTATTTGTCTTTCAAAAGATCATGCACTTTTGCTTATTGTTATCATTATCCTATTCATTTTTCTGCTATTTTCTCTTACACATTTTCCTAAATTATGAAAAAGTATTAAACATCAGTTTTGAAAGTTTAATTTGTGTTCTATCTTCAGCTCAGCTACTCAATACATATTATGCAAAAGCAACACGCTTTACATAATCGATAGACTCCACCAAATATTAGCTTTGCTGATAATTAGAAAGATAGCTTTATTCTAACTTATTACGTTTAACCACTTGTTCAGCCAGCTAGGTAATATATTGAGGGCATTAACTCTAGTTTAAATAACGTTACGTCTATCTTGCCTGTACGTCATCTTCTTCTGCGTATGAGAAAAAGTTGTTTGTCATATAACTTACTTTGGATCTTCCAGATTTGTGACGAACAGTATTTGATAAACCCAAGAGATGAACTGCCATATGATTACAATGAATCAGCATTGTTCTTCCAAATACATATTTATGTTGTGTTTTGATTGAACCAAGTTGGTTCTCCATACCAGTCTGTCATTTTCTATTTCCTACGAAATCTTTGCTTTGTAAGAAAGTTGAACTCGGTATGAAAATTTTTCAATTTTGCTTCAAAATGGAACTGACGCAACATTCAGTCACCACTGTGCATTCTCCTGCGTAATCAAAATACTGATCTTATCTGAATCAAATTTGAAATTTGACTTTCGCAAAATGCTGTTGTTTTTACAAAGTTTCCACAAAATGCTGTTGTTCTTACAAGGCTTTGTTTTGAATCTTTTAAAAAGGATTTAGATTCAGCTGTACATACGGCCTAGCATCCAAAGTTATGCTCTCTGTCATATATATCTTTAAAGAACTTAAGTTTTAAAAGCAGTGCCTCATTCTGTTTCTCCAAAGAAGCGACTCTTTGCTCAAGGCATCTTATATATTCTTTCTTCCGTCGTCTGCAAATTTTCGCTGCGATTCTGTTTTTCTCTTTTATTCTCAACGCACGTGCTTCTTCGCTCTCTTCTTCGACGTTTGTTGCTGCTTTTTTCAACGATAGTTCTTCACATTCCCTCTTCTCGATTTCTGATTTTTCTTCAGTGTCAACAAAATCTGCCTTTGCACATGACGATCGTGAAAATTCATCATTGGTAAAATCACTGGACTTGCGCTCATCCGGTATTAATGTTTCTTCCGTGACTAAAAACATGTCAACTTTAGAGAAACTCTCCCCTATTTGACCTTGTATAAAATCTGGTACTCGTGATGCTTCACTGGGTCCAGTATAGCGACACATCCTATTGTCTGGCACATACATGGCCGGGCTTCGTGGTACAGGTTGTGGTACAAAACTCGGTCTATCGTGTCGTTCCCATGGTACAGTATGCCGTTGTTCGAGAGGAAATCTTCCCATTCTTACTTGCTGTGCTGGAATCGTCATTGAAAAGTTCGCATACTCAGTCTGCATACAGTCACTTTTTGTTGTGACAGGCTGCAAATACCTCGAATCCATACCTCCTTCAATTCAGTTGTGAAGCTTTTGACGATGCGTCCCTTTGCGCATGGGCATATACAAATTCATAGGCTATCAATGTTAATGACTGGCTTCGTGAAGTTTGAAATGTCAAAAGTGAATCAGACATTTTTCAGCCTACGTTTTTACCACAAAATACCTTGTGATACATCAAACTACCAATTAAGATTAATGACTGCTTGCAAAGAACGGTGAGATATAAACACACAAGCTTACCTGATATTGTAATCTTTATTTCAATGGCAATTTTGGTTTTAAATATACTTTATTGTGTAATCTAATGAAATCAATATTCTTCATCGCGTAGCCTAAATAGTTATTGTCTTAAAATTTTCTTATGCGGAGCGGTCAACACAAGGAACCATTTCCGTTTTCAAAGTACCACCCAATCGAACTTTTATTCTAAGAAAAACCACTCTTAGCTTTGTCGTGTTTTATTCACTTCTCTGGGTCCTGAAACTTTGCTATTACCCCAGATTTTTTTAGAATTTGTAATTGATGAGGAATCATAACTACTTGTTTGTCATCTCGGCTTTGATTTTATATCATAGTATTTTTGACATTGTGAATTCATCAAGCTTATGCTGGCGTGAAATATTAGTCATTCTCAGTGTTTATTGCTTGGTCTCTATTAATAGTTGCTTGTGTTTATTGTTCATTCTCGGCGCGTTGCGGTGTTTCCTATTTTCTACAATCTTATTTTACTCATTCATTTAACAACTACAATCCTTGACAAAAGTCCTTGGAACTCCCTGCGACCAATGAAAGATTTTGAAGAAATAAAGGTTTCCGGCTGTAAGATACAGAAATATCCCCCCCCCCCCAAAAAACAATGTTGGCTTAAAAGCCCATTACTTACCCTAGCTGATAAAGTGACACTGGACGAATTTCAAGCTTTGAAACTGTTGTTATTCAACATTGTTTCAAGGGGGAGAGGAGGATGCTACTGAAGTTATGCGAAATTTTAGCTTCGTGTACCAATGCTTTTGGTAAGGATTGTAGTTCGAAATCTAGACGTAGAGGAACGTCACCTTGCCATGGAAAATTAGTTTAAGCAGTCGCTGATAAGATATAGGTTTACTGGTCATTCAAAAGAAAACTGCTTGCGTATAAAATGCAACTAAAACCGCTGCTAGTAGGCCCTTTCACACGAGGCCTTTCATTTCAATCATTTCAGTGTTATTGTTCCAATCATGTTTTTACGATAAACCTCTATCTCATTAATATCATTTTTGTAGAACTGGTGGGATTAGAAACAGCAAAATAAAAGTTAGATATCTTTAATGGAAGTCAAAATTTGTCGCATTTGATAAATTTACTTTGGTACATTTTGCGTGATAAAAAACTTAACAGATTCACTAATGTTTTAAAAACATTTTTTTCTAAAATAAATATTTCCGAACCTTGTCTCCATCCCCTCAAATACTGCCTTTCTAAACCCATCCCCATCCCCATCCGACTTTTTCTCCCCTTCCTACATGCTTTCCTTTCTAAGCCCCCCTCCCTTCCCTTGGACTACCGTCCGAATTCATTTACATCCTATCAGATTCTACCAAGATCTCAACTTGCAAGTTAATATTGCGTTCTTTCAATTTTGCGGCTGATATTTTAAATAGCTGCAGACAAGAGCCCATGCATCAACCATGCTTGCAACACAGACGTATAAATATTTTCAATTTAATAGCCAAACTGAGCTAAAATGTAAAAATTATGGTAAATTACGTCGCCAAGCGTGGATTTCATGTCTCTTAATTATCCTTCTAGTAAATCTTGGTTAAGGTTGGTGAGAAATTACTTGTCTCTGCTCATGCATTATCACAATTGTCACAAGTATTCTAAAAACCACGTTTAATTTCGAGTTTTCAATCATCTTAGAAAAAGAACAATTATTACTAGTCATGTTATACCAAATTATTAAAATATAAATTAGAATTTGAAAAAAGTCTTTTAAACACCATTTTTATTATTTCTGTTTCTGCAAATTATTTCAAATGTTTTAATGCGTTGTCGGGTTTTCATACGTTGCGGATAAAGAAAGATTTTGTAATATCTTTTTTTTAATTTCTTTTTATTATAGTGTGTGCTCATCTTAGAAAGGGGGGGGGTCCTTCAATTTAAGCATTGCTTTCTGTGTAATTTTCATAAATTAAATATATTTTTCCAGAATGAGTCCTAAAAGTAATGTTGCTTACGGTTGCACTCTATGATGAAGCTTAGGCAATGTTTTGAGAAATCTTTCAATTTTAAGTTAAACATTGGGCAAATCTGTGATCAAAAATTGAAATTTCTCTAATGTAAAACAATTTAATTTTTGACTTTGATACTTTTCAAACTTTGTTCATACTTGATTGAAAATGTCCCTAGCTCTAAGCCTCGTACGTGTTGCCACGCAATATACACAGAGGACGAGGCAGGACAGTATGAACATTAACCAAAAAAATTTTCTTACACTTTCTATTCATAACAAATGAGCTAATTGTTTAAAGCTTTTTCTATTAGACATACACTGGATCGATCTTGGTAGCTGTGAATCCCTACCAGATTTACCAGATCTATGATGCAGAGTACATCAAAAAGTACCAAGGTAGAAAGATTGGCCAACTACCCCCACATATATTTGCGATTGCAGATAATGCTTATTATCACATGAAGAGAGAGGCAGATAATCAGTGTATTATAATAAGGTGAGTATTATTAACCTCCTTTGGCTTACAAAAAACGAGGCTGATTCATTTTTGTGATGATATAGAATTTTATTTATTATCCGGTGTTTTGAACAAACTTTGTTCAACTGCATGGCTGTTAAAGACCCCCCCCCCCCCTTTTTCGATTTAATATCGTTTGTTTGTAAATTCTTGGAAACTACTTAGTCAAGGCGGCAGAGACACAAATCTAGGGATATATTTTTTGCATATTTTAAGACTAATTACCATAGAATTTTGCAAAAGGCATCCCTTTTTCTTGCACGGGGTCTCACTTTTGCCTTACTCAGCAAAAGGTAGAGGGATTAGAGACTAAGAATCAGGTATATTGTTCTGTTGATCATATAGAAGCATGGGCGGGCCGTCAGTTTTCAACAAAGCAAGGATGGCCTTTGCGCCAGTACATGTGCTATATTGTGATTATGTAATCAGAAACAGTTGTTAGATTGTTTAGTGTCTTTAACTTCCAGTGGTGAAAGCGGTGCCGGTAAAACCGAATCAACAAAGCTGATCTTGCAATATCTAGCTGCCATTAGTGGTCAGCATTCTTGGATTGAACAGCAGATATTAGAGGCAAATCCTGTGATGGAAGGTAGGTCGTTATGCACGCTTTCGATTGTATTCCCACGCACTCGTTTACACCAGGCTTCACAACCATCTACATTTGAGAGTGCAACGCCAGCCTGTAGTCTTCTTGCAATGCACAACAATGTTGCATATTTTTAGTGGCATACTCCTTTCTTTTTGAAGTGATGATCAAAATCAATAATTTCTGTGCTTAAAGGATTTATGCCACCTATTTTTATTGGTCATTTTATTTATGACTAGGTTGGAAAACGGGTCAAAATTTAGGATTTTAAAGTTTTCCGTAAAAAATCTTGTTTTGAGGGAGCTATGGACGCAAATTATCACGTATCCGTGACAAACCTAGACTGGTTTACACTAGGTACGCGTAGGAGGTTGTCAATCTCAACGTCACAGCATCACGTGACATTTTTCCCGCCAAATTTTATATAGCCGTTAAGGGGGTCGTAAAAACACCTTATAGCGATAGGCAGCTATTACTTGCAAATATCAATACTTTGCATCAAATTAGATGGCAGCAGTCCTTCAAAACTCACCTTTTTTTCTTTCAAAAAGATTTTCTTTTGGACGTATACGTATTCTCTGGTTTTTTCGGGGAATGCCAGCATCCGGTGACGTTTGTTTCTTTGCCTGTTCTTTTCACCATATGAAAGATGCTTGATATATGTCTTTAAACGCGACTTTCATTCAATTTCAATGCGATTCTTTGTTTCTTTTTAGCCTTCGGAAATGCCAAAACTCTGAGAAATGACAATTCAAGTCGCTTTGGCAAATACATCGATGTTCATTTTGACAAGTCAGGTTTTATAGAAGGAGCAAAAATTGAACAATATCTTTTAGAGAAATCACGCATTGTTGCCCAGGTTAGTAATCAAAATTGCGTTCTAGCTCGATTTTTATCAAAAAAAATAAAGTTGCAGCTCCAGTTTTAATGGGTACAAAACATCTTTGCCACTCGCTAATTTCTTATGATATTTTACACTACCAGCTGATTCTTATTTGCTTGGTGCCTTGTGCTCGTTCCATTTTAATGCTTATGTTTATCAGCAAGTTATTCAAAAGTTCAAAAAGGAATTAATTACCACCTTCTGTTCCATTTTAGCAATTTTCTCTAAAGTTTTTGTGTATCATGTTCTTTTCCTTCTTCAAGGTCTTTATCCTCATTTTTCTTCTTCTTTTCTTCCTTTAGTTTCTTATTTTTTGTTTTTTGTTTTCTTCTTTGCTTCATTTTCTCTTCTTTTTTCCCTGCTTAAGTGTATTCATCTCTTTTCTTAATATCAATTTTCTTCTTTTTACTATTCAACCTGTCATACACTTTTTTTAACTCCCTTACTCTTCATTTTGTTATTCTTCTTCCTGCTTCCAATTTCTCTTCTTTGTTTTTACCTTCTTTCATCATTAGTGTTTTCTTCCCTCTTTTACATCTTCGAATTGGTTTCCCACCTCTAACTTTGTATCCTTTCAGGGCTCTTCTCTAGCTTCTTTCTTTTTTCCCACTCTTCTTTGCCTAGAATTTTAATGAGAGCTTTCAGGGCTCGTTTTTATCCACCACAGTCATACAATTAGTTACCAAAATTCAAAATGACTCTTTTTTAGTCCAAGGATGAAAGAAATTACCATATTTTTTACCAAATGCTGGTCGGAATGAGTCCGATTGAAAAAGCAAAACTAAAGCTTACAAATGCAAAGGATTACTATTATCTAACTCGTGGAAACTGTCTAAAGTGCGATGGTGTTGATGACAAAGAGAACTTTGCTGTCATTAGAGGAGCTATGAAGGTTTGTGTTTGTGAATTTTACTACATCACAGCTTAATATATTATTTTTTCAAAAATAGAACATCTTGATGCCCATTTTTGGTGATAGATTCTAATGTTCTAATCTATAATCTCCTTTTGCTGCTGCCGCTATGATCTCTCTCAGTATGGTTTAACTCTCATCTTGATTCAGCAAATGTACTATCAGAGTGTAGTGTTTATTCGATTTATAATTGTATTGTCAATCATATTATTCAATGTCATTTTATTCAATTTTTTGAAGGTTTTGTTGTTTACGGATGATGAAACTTGGTACATTTTCAAACTCCTGTCTGCGATTTTACATCTAGGAAACATAAGATTTGAAGGTATGTGTTGAGTGTTTTGACAATGACGTAATTACTGATAAGTCAATACCCAGAGCCAACATGTGCACAGATGGTCCATCATTTAGGCCAAAATTTGCTTGTTTCTTGAAAATGACCTTGGTTCAAGTCGATATTTTATTCCCATTTGTTCCTATTTTCTTTGGGATTTAACCATGTTTGAACAACTGTTTGAACAAATGGATAGGAAAATAAACCAATTCAGAAGTCCAGTGGTAATGTTTGACATGGAGATTCCAATTTACGCATGCGGCTAAGTGGCGCAAAATATGTGAACTGTACAACAATTTTGCCTGCTTTCAAACTCAGTGCAGCATCTTGCAAGTGCAACATGAGTGGGCAAATAATGGAATATTGCATTTGAGAGAATTGTTGTAAAATTTGTTGTATGGTTTGTCTAAGATTTGCTACGGATTTCCAATATGAATCCAAGCTGAATTTACCAATTTAGGACAGACCTTCCAAATCAGCGTTGTAACATTTTAACAGCTCTTTTTTTTAAACTGAGCTCTCTGGTTGTGTATACTGGCATACATTGTTTGACTGTAATTTTTTAGTTAAGTTTTTTTTCGAGGAAGATTTATCAGTTTACTCATTTCAACTCTAAGACAGACCTAAGACAGAACTTTTTTCTGTTACATATTTTTTTGCTTAAAATGATAAGATCTATCAATATCATGATGAAATGCTATTTTCCAGCCAAAGCAGAATCGAATTTGGATGCATCTCAAGTCACAAACATTGAAATGATTGAAGTTGCTGCTGAGATGCTCGAGGTATTTTTGTGAATTTGTTGAGGGGATGAAAATAAAAACATTCAACAATGAAACCACCTTCGTTCTTGTAGTCATAGACTATGCTCAATGGTAATTTTGATACATGCCAATTGCATTTTAACTACACGAAGAAGGGATTGCTAAAGGATCGTTTCAAAGACTTCAAAGAAAATCAATTTTTCAAGTCCATTTTTCAGATGATGCCAAGAACTTTCAGATGGCTATTCCAAGTCCATTCTTTTTCGTTATGTTACAATGTGACATGTTCTGGTTTTATTATTGCAACTCCTCAGAAACCTGCGAAAAATGCTAAGATGCTGGTTTATATCGAAAAATTGGCTGATTTCATTTTACATTTCTTTTGCAACTCCCATTAATGATGCACTAAGATTTTTTGAGGTCGGAAGTATTTCCGTGAAGGAATCATTAGGACAATCCCATGCAACCCGTGTATACCCATAGCCAGAAAGGGGAGGCCCTGGATGGAGAAGAGCGCTTTGAAGATACAAACACTGAGTAACTGATATATCAAAAAACGCAGCTGTGAAAAATATCATAAATTTTTGCCCATTATTCTGAGGAGGCGATCCAAAAATTTTATCTTTAAGTTAGAAAATTAAGATGCTATTTTGCTTGCTAGACAATAGGCTTGCTTTAACGAGGTCTCGTTGTGAAAAGTGTTATCTGTCTCCTTCAGGTAGCAGCAGACAAGCTGATGGAGGTGCTAACAAGCAGATCAACCTTTGCACGTGGCGAAATGATTGTGTCTCCTTTGGTTTCTAAGCAATCAGTACACGTGCGAGATGCATTTGTCAAGGGCATTTATGGCAGGATATTCGAGTGGATTGTGGGAAAAATCAACAATGCAGTTTATACACCTTTAGTAAGTGTTTCTGTTTACACCTGATGTTGCAAACAGCTTATCACTTCATCATATATTCAGCAATACTGGGCATACGTGTGTAACATATTCTGCTTAGTCCTTTCGTTCTTTCAAATCCTGTGCTTTTACAACAATTGAACATTTTGTCCAACTAATCAATCCTCTCTTCTATATTTGCAAGGTTTAAACTTATCCTTTATATCTAATTTGTCTTGTATATCCTATCACATATGGAATGCCTTGTTTGCAAAAATTGATACCATTAGAGGAAAAAATGTCAAAAGTGATAAGTTCCATTCAGCGTTCCCTAGGGTTGATAAAATGTGTTTTTGACAGTGAAGTTACATTGTCATCTATACTCATTTGACAATGAAGTTACATTCTCATCTTTATAATTTTCATGCTTAAAACTTCTATTCTTTGCTGATTTGAGGAAAGAAGGAACGTGTATATCATAGATGCTTTTAGCTATAACTTTTTACAGTTAGCGATTGCCTTAATGTTATATTATATTAGAAAACTATTGTGGCTGTCCATGTCACTGAAACGTGTTAGCTTGTTTTTGTAGAATTGGCTATGATATCGTAAGATTTATTAACAGTTCTAAAGAACGAAACATTCAGAAAGCATGTATAATATTGCTTCTGAAAATTCTTAGCCTCAGTCTTAAAGCTCCTATTAATGACTGTCTTATCTTATTCATACTATTTTCTCTTGTTATTTGTAGTTTTCTTAGTTATATGTTTTCATTTTAGCAACAACAGGCACACTTTCGACAATCGATTGGTGTTCTGGATATTTTTGGTTTTGAAAGTTTTCAAAGAAACAGGTAGCTCTTCTTTTGTAACTCTTAAAAAACCTGTTCTGATGTTTTAAATCTTTGAAAGTGTCGTTGTCAGATGAAAGCCGCAGTCCCTCACAAAGTCCCACGACATTTTTACACACGTTTGTAGGGACCATTCAAAGTTTCTTCCCATCTTTTCATTTATGCTAGAATACATCTCATTATAATCATTACCAGCCTTTCCACAACATAATACGTTAATGCAAGCAATACGAATAAAGAGAGCTTTTTTGTAGAAGTAACAGTTAATATACAATTTTTGCTTGTTTTTAGCTTCGAGCAACTGTGTATCAATTTTGCCAATGAAAATCTTCAACAGTTTTTTGTACAGCACATTTTTAAATTGGAGCAGGTAAGTTCAATCAATTAAAGATTTTCTTTATCAAACATAAAGTAACATACTATACCATACTGTACCATACAATATATACCATAACAAACAATACTACACCATATCATACCAAACGATACCAAACGATACGAAAAGATACCAAAAAATACTAAACCATACCAAACCATACCAAATCACACCAAACCATACCAAACCATACCAAGCCAAACCAAACCAAACCAAACCAAACCAAACCAAACCATACCAAACCAAACCATACCAAACCTAACCAAACCATACCAAACCAAACCAAACCAAACCATACCATACCATACCATACCATACCATACCAAACCAAACCAAATCTAACCTAACCTAACCAAACCAAACCAAACCATACCATACCATACCATACCATACCATACCATACCATACCATACCATACCATACCAAACCAAACCAAAGCAAACCAAAGCAAACCAAACCAAACCAAACCAAACCAAACCATACCAAACCACACCATTGTACTACCATACAATGATTGAAAATCAGCAGAAAAATAGCAAAGCATTATGGTCCTACCTTAAGGATTTGACACCAAAAGAAAAATCGCATGAGCCAATATTTATGAGCAGTGATGGAAAGCATATAACTGACAGTGCTCAAATCTCCAACCTTTTTAATAAGCATTTTGTAGACATTGTTGAAAAGTACATACCAGAAGTGTCAGGAAACCTTATGCCAAACTTGCAGAGGCTTAAATCCTTTATCGAATCAAAAATTAACAGATCTACTGAATTCACAATACCATTAATGACAGAGGAATATGTATTAAAGGAAATAAATGCCATGCCTAAGAAAAAGGCTGTTGGAATCGACGGGATAAGTTGTAAATTGTTAAAAGCAGCAGCTCCCGAGATTGTTCAATCTGTTACCAAGATCATGAATAAAAGTTTTACATCTGGTATCGTTCCAGACGTTTGGAAAACCGCGAAAGTCACTCCAGTACACAAGTCTGGCCCCCTCCATGATTTTGGGAACTTTCGACCAATTTCAGTCCTTCCACTGCTAAGTAAAATAATTGAAAAACATGTCCACCGTCATTTCTACAGATACCTGGACACACATGGTCTCCTTTATGTAGCTCAATCAGGCTTCAGAGCAATGCACTCATGTGAAACTGCTCTTCTCAATCTAACAACCCGATGGTTGAAGTCTATGAACGATGGCCTCATGACAGGCGTTATTCTGCTCGATTTGAGAAAAGCGTTCGATCTTGTCAATCATAAATTATTATTGGAAAAGCTAAAACTGTATAAATGCTGCGGTAAAACACTTGAATGGTTCATTTCGTATTTGAACGAACGTAAGCAAATGGTTAATTTTAAAAATAACATCTCAGATCCTGAGGTTGTGAAGTCAGGGGTACCACAAGGCTCAATTTTAGGTCCACTTTTATTCATCTTGTTCATGAATGACATACCATTAGAAATAAAGGAAGGTGGATTAGAGATGTATGCAGACGATAGCACTATATCAGTTTCTGGCAAGACTGTCAAAGAGATTGAAACAAAGTTGAACACATCTGCTAGACAAATCGCAACGTGGTGCAATGAAAACAAGATGGCTGTCAATGTAGAGAAAACAAAGTCTCTTCTGGTCACGACACAGCAAAAACGTTCGAAGCTGAAAAGAAACCAACAAGATCAAGCAATTGAGGTGAAAATGAATGAGCAGCCATTACTTCAGATTCACCAACAAAAGCTCCTTGGAGTTATTATTGACCAAGATCTTACATGGAACGATCAAGTTAAAAACGTATGCAATACTGTAAGCCGCAACCTTGCTCTATTTCGTAGGATCAAGTCTTACCTGCCATTTGATACAAGAAAATTGTTCTATCAAAACTTCATACAAGTCTATTTTGATTACGGCAGTGTGGTTTGGGGGTCTTCTACGAAGATATCCTCGCTGTTGAAGCTTCAAAAGAGAGCAGCAAGGTTGATATATGACCTTCCAGACCGTGAACATTCAGGTCCACTGTTTAAGAAACTTAAGTGGCTGCCCATTCAACGAAGAATTAACTTCAAAACAGCCATAGTAGTCTACAAGGCTCTAAATGGACTAGCTCCAAAATATATGACTGATTTGTTTACTTATCAAAATCAGATTAAACAGCGATTGACGAGAAGTTCATCACACAGACGAGAAGTTCATCAAATTTGTATGTGCCCAGATCAAAACTGAAAAAGGTTGATCAGTCAATATCAATAAAAGGAAGTAAAATATGGAATGAACTTCCACTTAACATTAGACAGTCAACATCTCTGGGAATTTTCAAGAGAAAAGTGTATCAGCATTACCTTGACGTTTCAGATAATACTTAAACTTTACTTTTAACAAAATTGTTACTAGGCTCTTTAGAAACTTAAAGGACACTTAAAAATAATAGTATTATATTCTTATTTTGTAGTTAGTAGAGAGGACCCTGGGGAAGATTAGTTATTAGGCTAACCAGGTTTATCCTCTGTAAATAAAGTTTATCATCATCATCATCATCACCAAACCATACCATACCATGCAATGAAGTCTCTTTATCTTTTCTGCAGCAAGAGTATGACCTAGAGGGTATCCGTTGGCAACACATTCAATTTACGGACAATCAAGCAACTCTTGATATGCTAGCACACAGGCCAATGAACATCATTGCCTTGATAGATGAAGAGAGCAGGTTCCCTAAGGTAAGAAAATAGCTTCCTTGGGAAATAACTTACCTTTTTCTCAAAAACCTCTTTCATACACAAGAGCTATCAAATCGTATCAGTAGTTTCATGTCTGGAGAAGTGCCCATTTTAGAGTAAAAACTCTCCTTAAACGTCCTTTACTTGTCTGAACTGCACGCTTTACAAGGCAATTTTGCTACCTTATCCTACGAGTTAGAGATGATGTACTGTTCATATAAATCAGGTATACTTTGATTTGATTTTTTATTTCCTGTTCAGTGAGAATCGTGGCTTGGAATAATTTGGGAAAAATTTGTGGGTATCTGAAATTGCCTTGAGTTTTATGGGAGATCTATTCTTGAAGCCTAAAACAAACTTTTGTGTCCTTTATATGGTACACTATACGTGAAACATTGTTAATATTGCAGGGAACAGATGAAACTATGCTAGACAAACTACGGGCTAATCATGGCAGCTGTCCTTATTTCCTCACAATGAAGTCTCAAGCTGCCAAAACATTTGGTATCGTTCATTTCGCTGGCTCTGTTTACTACGACATTCGAGGTATAGGACTTCAAGAAACACTTTTTTGTATGCTTTCAGTATGTCATAGTACTGTGTACTCTTAAAGGGGCTGGATAAGAAATACGTAAACATTGCGCAGCACGGGTCGTCCCGCGCGGTTTGGAGCTGGAGGAAGATTTCGAATTGACGGAATTTAGACATACCATCTCTGTATGGTCCTGTTCCATGAAGTTGATCAACTCGAACAGTTTTGGCCAGTAAGATAATCAAGCACGAAGTTTAATCAAAAACAATTTTGTATGTCTATTTTTAGTGACTCCTGTATCAAAGGACAACGAATCTACTTTATTGAAACTTTTTTATGATGTAAAGGGTCAAGTTCTAATCATCTGGTCCGTTTTAGCGAGAAGCATTGCCCTTTGCGTTGAAGGGCATGTATCGTGAGCCTGATTGGCTAATGCAATACTAGTACAAAGCACGAAGTCTACGATGAATTTTAACAGCAGTAAAACTTAATGCCACGAAACAATGGAACTGCACTCCAAGCATTTTTTGTATTAGCCAATTGCTAACGCGACATATGCCCTTTAAAATAAGCTACTGGCTATGCTGGTCGATCTCTTCATCAAATAAAGAATATCATTTTTGCATGTATTTGGTTTGGCATTGGTGGAAGATTTTATACTGGTTAACCCAGCAAACCCACCTGGTAACGTTTTCTTGGTTAACTGGTTTCTCGCTTGCTCATTAGAGAAGTGCCGCCTGTAAAGATTAACAGCATTACTTATGCAGCTCCTAGCAAATGCGAGCGAACCCAGTGAGGCGTGCACATCTATCTTACTTGGCCCTTGTGTATTGGTTTTTGTATCGATAATACATTCAGTATTTGTATTCATTCTTAATAACCTTTTTTATATCTTATAGGTTTCCTCGACAAGAATCGTGACACCTTTAATGCAGACCTTAACGATTTGGTTGCCACAAGCAAATGCCCCTTTTTGCTGACTTTGTTTCGAAGAGAACTGAGAATGGTAAGCCAATTTAGCTAAAGAATTTATCGAATTTTGATCGTGCACTACATGAATTTTAGTGAGAACAAATTATCCGGCATTTTTGTGTAGACAATCTCATAACAATTCAACTTTAGAAAATTTCAGGACTTGGAATTTCTATATTCATGTGAATTCTTTCTGTCTTTGTCCAATCGATACTTAACACTTTTCTTCGTATACAGGGCGACGAGACGAGAAAGAGATCACCAACTTTAGGCGCGCAGTTTAAAAAATCTCTTGACTCATTGATGGCAACCTTAAATAGCCGTCATCCTTTCTTTGTTCGTTGCATCAAACCAAACGATTTCAAAAGACCATTGGTACGTAAACCGTTATTTTTAGCCATTATTACTCAGTCTTGAATTCAAGAATTCTGTAGTTTTTTATTGCATTCCCATTTCCCAATTCATTGATGATGATACAAAGGATGTGTTGGTATACAAAAAATATCAGCTTCTCAAACGTGATACTCTGGCTATTACTGTGCTCGTCTTTCGTATGTCAGGCCAGTTAAATTATAGATAATTTACCATATCCCATAACACAGCAGTCAATCAGTAGGTATTTTTTATCAATTGACTTGTTGTTGTTGTAGATGTTTGACCGGGTGCTATGCTGTAGACAACTGAAATATTCTGGAATGATGGAAACCATCAGGTGGGTACCCTAGTCATTGCTTTACAACAACCGTCCTTTCTTACTTTCATACTTTTCATACTTTCAGACGAAAAAAGCCTGGGTCAATCAAATTCGTGCCGATGAAAATCGTGGCTTTGTTTCACGAAACTGGTTATAAGGGCAGGGACGATGACAGGAAAAAATAGGCCGGCTAATTCGATATAGTGAACTAAGCAATCAAAAATAGAAAATTTGAGAAAAAGGAAGTGTTCATGAGCAAATGGCAGCTGGAATTTCCTCGTATTATCCATGGTTGATAACGGCCCAGGGAGCAAAGCATACCTTCTAATCTTAAAAGACCTTAAGGTCTATCGATCTAAATAAGCGTAAAGGTAATGGTGAGTCCCATATTCGATGTGTTGGCGAGGGAAATTTTCATTTGAGGGCGCACATGTTGGGCCCAGTTACCTTTGCTGCCTCTAGCCTCTCATTCGCTAGTCGGTTGGAAATAGCACTGATCTCAAAAAAAGACTGGATCGAGCTTCTCCAGCCCAGCGTTGAATCCACATAGCAGCGTCCATCTTGAGACCTCGCCGTGTTGTATGAGACTAGAGTTCAATCATAATTGGTTTTAGTCCAACCGATTCAAAGTAACCGTTGAAACAAAAACTTGCAGCATTCATAAGTGGTGTTAAACATTTTTGCCGTGGTCTTAAGCTTATGTAACGGAGAATGCACTTTTCACTTATTTTCCTAGGCCTGTTTTCTTTAAGAATATTTAAGAATTTAATGATTAATGCACAATTTTAAAGCGCAGCACTGTGTGTGCACCATTTTTACAATTAACAGCCCGAAGCTTTAGACGTGAGAGGTCTCAAGATGGAGAAATTCGATCGCTTAATTGTGCTCATGTAGGAGAACACTAGGTTGTTCGATCCAGTCTGTTTTTAGATCAGTGGGAAGTAGGCGAGCCTACATATAATGGTCCAATGGCTGAGCTTAGACCGGAACCATTTTGTCCCTATGCCTCTTAATACTTACTATGACCTATCTCAGTTAGTTGCATGCATGAAAATCATGCTTACCATTATGATCAAGTTGCATTTGCCACCTGATTGATTGATCAACTTTAATCTACACTTCCTATGATAATCCATTTTTCAATGTTTCAGGATTCGACGGGCGGGATATCCTATCCGGCACGCTTTCGACGTGTTTGCCGTTCGATATCATATGTTGGTCATCGGCCTCGGTCGCATGGTTGCTGAAAACTCAAAAGAGGCTACAAAGATCATTGCACGCAATGCCATTAGTGACTCTGACTGGCAAATTGGACATACCAAAATATTTCTTAAGGTAATTTCCTATTTTTGTCTGTCTTTCCCGTTATTCACAACAATGGAAGATTAATTAGAAACCAATGCTATGAGACAGAAGTGATTTGTAGAGGTGTGTTGAATTGGCCTAAATTGAAAATGATTGATTACGCGTGAAACTCGTTACCTGATGATCACATTAAACGTGAAACTCGGAGTATTAACTTAGAACTGTCCTGTTCTCTACACAAGATAGCATGATTTTACATAACTTTTAACCTGTCGTAACACGATTCTCTTGCATTGATCCTATAGCAAGACCCTGTTTTAAAGTGGGCAATTTTCTCTTTTAGGATGCTCAAGATCAGGAACTTGAACTAAAGAGAGACAAGATAATCACAATGGGTGTAGTAATTATTCAAAAAACATTTCGCGGATATTATCAACGGAAACAGTATTTGAGTTTGAGAGAAAACACTATGAAGATCCAAAGAACTTGGAGGGCTTATGCTGCAAAAAGGAAGTACAGAAAGGTACGTGTAAATTTTACATTGTACCCTAGTTATTTACATCGAGTAATATAAAACTACAATCACTTAAAGTATAAGCACATAGCCAAGATTTTCTATATCATAAGCGGTTGTCTCGGTAGGAGTTGTTTCGGTGAGGGTTGTCTCAGATGGGGTTGTAGCCTCTTTGTCTTTTGATCCAACCAGCTATCCGCACGGACTAAACAGGCTTTTGGTATAGCCTTTGGTGCTACTGTATTGTTTTTTGTAAAGGTCAATGGGTAGCCATGCCTATCATGCTCCCATTGGCATCGTCTTTGTAGTCTTGTTCTTGTAAAATGTACTTTTTTAGACTGTGTATAAAAAAAAGATGGGGTTGGCTCAGATGATTATCTCGTTACAAACTGCAGTGTTTATCCTTAACATTATCAATGTCAAAAAAGGAGGAGTTGATTAATGTCAAAATGTTTGTCTGGCTACGGACATGGAGAGCTTCAGCATTTGTATTAACATTAAATCTGAGGGGCTACGACAGTGTATCTAAGCCAAAAAACTCCAATTTTCTACAAGAGTTGTTTTTGCAATGGTTACTATCAAGTTCAAATAGTGAGATTTTCTTCTGTAGTTTAAATCATATTCAAATATTTGTTATAGAATGTTATCATTTAATGTTCTAAAACCTTAAGTCTTTGTTCATTGTCAAGATCACTGTTACCAAATATCATTCATTAAATGATTGACTAAGTGAAGGGTAGATTTTTCCAAAGAAATGGCTGCAGACATGGACAAACAAATTTTGGACGTTCTAAGGTCTTGATTGTGAATATTTGAAAGGTTTGAAAAATTAATGATTTTTTCGCTTTCTGTGACCTCTCTTCCACAACCTTTTAAGATGCGACTTGGCTTTGAGCGTCTTCAAGCCCTGGTACGCACACGCCAGCTGCTGACGTCATACAGAGAGATGCGAAGACGCGTTGTAGTGTTCCAAGCCTGCTGCAGAGGTGTAATGGCGCGCCGTGAGTTGAAGATGAAAATGGGAGCCATTGTTACCATTCAAGCAGGTTTTAAAATGTTCTATGCAAAGAAGGAGTTACAGAAGCGAAAGAAAGAGGTAAATATTTGTTGCCAATCTGGGCGTAGTTGCTTTTGCCTGAAAATTATGCACTTAGTTCTTTGAAAAGTGCAAACTGTCATTTTTTACAGAATCCCGCTCATTTGTTTTTCTTACGCCAACTTTAATTCTTTACAAACACTTATTTTTTGCCTGCTTACAGTTAACTTTTTCAGTATTTTTGCTTGCAATTTCACAAGTCTAGATAAAAAAAATCTTTGACAACGCCTTTTTTATATTTCAACGATATTTCCTTTAATTTAAAATGTAGAACTTTAATTTAATCTTGAAAATTGCAAAAAGGCATAAATATTGATCTACTCTTAAATGGAGGCTGACGTTAGCTTGTAAGAAATTTGAAAGTATCATCTTTTTATTTTTAGCGTGTTTTGAAACTAGAAGCGGAAAGGCTGAGAAAGGAAGAAGAAAACAGACTGAGGAAAGGAATGTCTGCTGAGAAGGCGAAGAAAGAAGCAGAGAGGCTTATGAAGGTTTTTTAAACTTTTTTTCGGAAGTTCATCACAATTAAGAATGCATTTGCAAAAGGTATTAGCAATACCTGTATATCTTAAACCAGAAAAGAATATATTGTATAGTGTAGCCACGTAATATTTTATAACGTTGTTTCCAACTTTTTAGGAAGCTAAGTTCATGCAAAAAGTTGATGGATATCCAAACATTGTTTATTTTCAATACAGCTTTGTGATTCTGTGAAACCACTTCTCCGCTTTAAACCAATCGGTTAAACTAAAATTTTTCATTATCGTTTTGTCATTGATTTTTATTTTAATCTTCGAAGGAACGGTTGGCGAAAATCGAAGCCGAACAACTGCAAGAAGAGATTGTCAGAAAGGAACTTCTTGAAAGCAAGAAAATACAAATCGAAGAAGCTGAAGCAGAGGCAAAAAGAAGAAGAGAAGAAGATGTCGACGATTCTAAAATTGTAAGTTTGCTGAGATGATCACATTGCGTCGAATATGTTAAATCAGTTAAAGTTTGAACAATAGATGTGGACAAATGAGAACACGCCTCGTTTCCAGTAACGTGAAGGCAACTGAATTTTCTTTAGATACCAAAACAGCTACCGTTTTGATGCTAAACAGCATGATGATAAGAATCTCAATACAACAGAATACACTGGTTGCCCGTTGCAACTTCCGCTGCCTATAAGTCTTGCTGTCTCACCCTGTCATTTATATAGCACCAAGAATGTGATCCCATATGCTGTCCATCCATGCAGTTTTTCATGCTGTAAATCAAGAGTTGGTGAAAACCATCATGTTTGTGACTGAACTAAAATTTACAAGCAATATCAGTTAAAGGGCTGGCTAGGCACGATATAAAGGACTGTTATTTAGCAATATTTATTTGAAGCTAAGATTTATAATTGTCTTTTATTTACTCAAAATTTCCACTTTGTTTAATGCCTTATTTGTCTGAAATTCATTTTTATTGATTAACCCAGATAGTAGACTGGATGATAATTTCCTTTTCAGCTTATCGATTGTTTTGGTTTTTTAGGTCGATGAAATGTTTGGCTTCCTTCCTTCTGATGACAAACAGATGGGACAAGTCCCAACTGCATTTAAGGTGATCCAATCTAATATTTTTTATCACCTATCAAGTTTAATTATGCGTTCTTTCTTTCTTGACTATATCTATCTATTTATTTCTTCTTTAATGATTTGTGAATTTTTGTATTTACATTTCAGATGTACCCTGATGCTTAAAGTTATACTAATGCAATCCAAAACTTTTTTGTTACAGGATTTGAAAGTTTCAGATAAACAATACGGATTTTCAGACAAGGATATTATATCAGAAAACTCGGTAAGGCCTATTAAATTAAGTTAAAGTTAACTGCGAATGCTATATGCCACTCGTGCATAGATAAAGTATATGTAAGTGATGAAAGTGTCCGAATCGTGGAGTGACAGAAAGCAGTTCAGTCATTTTTTTCCTAATTGAATTATACGATCTAATTAAATAAGGTTACCGTAAGTCCTTGCTCCCCTTTGAAAGATCGTCTCCTACAACAATCGAACTTTAAATGAGCAGTCACTCCTTGAATGAGCGCCCCCTCCCTCTATGAGCGACTCATTACTCAAATAAGCGCCCACGAATTCATTGACAGGGAAAGGCCTAAAGAGAAATATCACTTTAGACTAGCACTAATCTTTTACAAGAAATGCAGCACTGGGGCTGTGCATAAAGTGTTTGTGATGTTTCCTTTGTGATTTGAAATTTTAAAAATTGATTTTAACGGACAACAACATAAATATTCCAGTTGTCTTTGAGCCTTCACTCTTTACTACTTACCCATAATCTACTAATGTGCAATTATGCATTTCTAATTTCAGGACCAAGATGACTTTTCCGAATTTAAATTCTCCAAATTCGCCGCCACTTATTTCGAAGGCCAAGCAACTGCTTATCACATAACAAAGAACCTCGATCGCCCGCTCTTAGCTCATGACAACGAGACAGATAAACTTGTATGTGCAAACCTCTTGAATAAATTTAATAAATTTTTCTTTTTCATTGTTTTCCATGACTATTTTTTACTCGGTGTCATTCTCAAGAAAAGTTAATGAGTCACAATAACACATGTCGTGTCATGAGACCACAATATTTTTAAAACTCAGAAAGAAATCTGTGAAGAACTGGATTTGAAATAAAGAATCCTGTAGAAAAATTTACCACTTACAAGAGAATTGGTGGAAGTGTTGTAAAAAGTTGATTTACACTAAATCAAATTCGAAAGTTTGTAGGCATTGGGACTTTTTGAATAAAGAAAAATTTCATCTTGCGATTTTATTTTTTTCTGGTCTTTGTTCGCCTCAGTCTGCTACAAAATGTTCTTTTGCAAAAATTTTAGATTGCTAGATATATATGTACTCATGTAAAGTGAGATTTGTTTAAATCACATTAAATTACTGAAGTAATCAAAGGTGGGCTTATGTTAATCAAACGTACAAGATGAATTATTATTAAAAAATGGAAGTTGGTAAAATTCAAATCACCAGGCAGTTGAATTATTTGACTACCTGTAGAAGAATAGATATAAGTGACATTGGAATGGTGCATTTGTCCTGAATTTTGAGTACTTTGAATCCTACAAGTCCTTATTCTGACTTGCATTTCTTTTACTTCCAGGCTGCTCTTGCAGTGTTTATAACAATTCTTCGTTTCATGGGCGATCAACCAGAACCAAAGTACAACTACTCGGCTGGCAATCACAAGGTATGCAACTCTCATCTGCTTATAAATGTCATCCGCAATATGTTTATACAGTAAATCAAGTGCATTCGGGCATTCTCCACCTAAGTTCCTTTTTATGATGCACAAGTAAGATTTGGATTCGATGCCTGAGATTCATTGGCATTTATGCCTATATGAGAATTTGCAGTACGTTGAATCAGAATTGACTCAGGAGAATCAGTCAGACCGAGAGAAGAAATGTGGATACAATAACTTTCCTACAATTAGTCTCCATCTTTTTTAAGTTTCGTTTGAAAATTTCAAAGCCGTCCAATGTTTAAATCATGCTGCATTTTAAGTGAGCAAAACTTGTCAAGAAGCTTTTAAATTTGGTTCGAAACATTTCATATAGTAAAGACTTTCTCGTTTATTTTTTGGATTTTTAGGACAACACACCAGTAATGAACAAGATATACGATACACTTGGAAGATCAGCTTCGAAGTCTGGAACGCTGTCTCATTTCAGAGAAAACGTATGCTTTATTTACAGTCCATTCGAATTTGGGCGAAATATGTCTACTGTCTTCTATGTATCTCCTCATTGAGGAAAATAGATATGTATTCAAGTAGAGCCATTAGAAATTGCATCTTTCTATGGCGTGTATTGATTTGTTATTAAAATATTACTTAACTTATTTATTAGTTAGATAAATAGAAAAGTGTTAAACAGATAGATTATTTGTGAGACAGATAATCAATCCTGTGCCTCAAGATAGACACAACGCCAGAAACACATCAAGTATTTTGCTATTCAACTGAACCTAACCACCGCATAATCATACTCTATAATCACGTGACATTAGCATGTAAATCAGATGTGTCTGTTTGTAAGGATTCTGGTAATAGTAATAGTGTTTTCTATGCATTGCAGTATCCTGTTATGAGGATTTAGTACTGCTGTATTGTGTAGTTAATTTTCCATGTTTTCATGTCTTCACAGGAGGAACCAAGTAAGATTGCAAGAAGAGAAACTTTGAGAAACCGAATCGTTTCAATGACGTTGAAGAAAAAGTCAAAAATTACCAAGGTAGACTTCTTCTGACTGATTTAAGAACCAAGAAAAAGTTTTTATTTTTGCATTGAATATACATTTGCCTATGGTTGCGTTAGGTATAACTCAAAGAAGCATATTAATGAACATAAAGCATTTTGTACTCTGCAAAAAGGATATTCAACACTTTGCAAACAATTTGAAGATATGTTTGTATCACACGAGGAATCGAGAGCTAGAAAGAATATTGAAATAAAGTTTTGGAAGTCTAGAGGAAAACCTTGTAGGCCATGCTGGGAAATAATTATTATTATTTAAATAAGGAGTGCCCATTAGCTTTATAAACATTATTTCTTGTTTAAAGTTATCTGCTCGGTAACATTTAAAAAAATGGCTAGACTTATTCTGTAGACAGGATTACTGATTTTGTTTGCATTCACAGGAAGTTGCCTCAAGATTACGCAGTGAGGACAGTATTGAAATAGTGGGCGCATTGAGGGCAGAGGATAGGCCAACGTCAAATTTAGAAAAATTGCATTTTGTCATCGGGCATGCCATTGTGAGACCGTCCTTAAGGTACTCTAATTTTTGAATAAGTGAATATTTGCTCTCTTGATAGGATAATAAAGTTTTTATTCCTAGTGAGCGAGACAAATTTGGATCAACCAAATGTAGATAGTAAATTAGATGATAGAATTTTGATTCATTACAAGATATGCAAATCTAGAACTTTTAAGGATTTTTTAACAACGCTGCCAATGCAGTAGGGGTGGGATATTTAAAATTAGTTCTGATTAAATGAAAATTCTGGGAGATTCTGATAAAATAAAAATTTTGTTTCATGAGTTGAGCTTTCAATATTTCTTCGATGTACACTTAGTCATTGAAAACCTGTTTACTAAGCCATATATTTTGCAGGACAGATTTTTCAAGCCATAATTTTGTGATTTCAGTGTAAATGTTTAAATAAAAAAGACATTTTTTCTATCAGAGCACGAAGTTACTCTTGGTGCGCAACTTAATTAGTCCAATCAAAAATTTTATCATTTAAATTGGAAGTTGATCACTTTTAAATGCAATTTCGTGTATAGCAGTTTGAAACAATACTCTTTTTCATACATTTAGAGATGAAATTTATTGCCAAATTTGCAAGCAGCTGCTAAGAAATCAAAACAAGGAAAGTGCAAGAAAAGGATGGATATTGCTGTCTCTTTGCCTTGGCTGCTTTGCTCCGACAGAGAAGGTGATTTATCAGATGTTTCTACTTAAGTAAAGCATTGCCATCTAATCTCGATTAAGTGTAAAAAGGGCCGTGATTGTGAATTTATTAGCATGAAAAATTATCTCTATAAAAGCAGGGTATTTCTCAAAAATGTAGGCTTTATACCTAAATTATAAAAGAAGCTAAAAAAAATTTTCTTACCGATTTGTGTCAATTTCTGTAACTATGATTCTTGTTTTCTCATATGTATCAAAATAGTTCGGGGTTTTATCACAACTAATATGGACAGTTATGATGAAGATATGCTCTTTTTTGAACTTACTAAGTACTTTCCTTTTTTTGACATTTATTGTTTTTTCCAGCTTGCCAGGTACTTGCAGAATTTTATTAAAGAAGAGGCACCCCAGAATACCGTTGCGTATAACCTTGATAGGCTGCGACGAACGCTGAAAAATGGAACTCGTCATCAGCCACCAAGTTGGCTCGAGCTTCAGGTTGGATGGAATTCCTTAATTCAATGCTTAGTATAGATTCAGTAAACTTCAGAAAACTAAAATTTATGCCTGACTTCTATCAGCCATGCATTCGTTGAGAGTACTAGACCTGGATTTTTTTAGGGTGACCCTTTCTTTTTTTATTTCATTTTGGGTGTTATATGTCTTGGACATTTTCTGATTTTCTGTGCTTGATATCAGAGCACTGAATAAGAAGCTGGTTGGTACATAACATTTCACGCGAAATGTATTTTAAAACATGAGACGTTCGCTGCTGCAGTAAGAACTTTCCTTATTTGGGTATAAAGCTCTCTGAATTCTATCTTGATAAGAATAATTGTTGCGTCTAAACCTTGGAGTTGTCATCGATCTCAGCCAGGCTCAGTAATTGCTTTTAAGATAATTTACTTCTTTTAAACCAGAACCTAAATACTTAAATTATAAGTGCAATTAACTTTTTACTTGAAGTCGATGAATCTTAGATCACTGTTAATTCCGATTAGGCCACAAAGTCAAAGAAACCGCTGATGCTTCCCATCACTTTCATGGATGGCAATACGAAGACGCTGTTGGCTGATTCTGCGACGACCTCAAGAGAACTTTGCATACAGCTCGCCGAGAAGACTAACTTGAAGGACCAGTTTGGATTTTCTGTATACATATCTCTTTATGATAAGGTGATCCTTTCTCATATTATATATCTGAATTCTTGCGATATTTTGGGTTTAAGATATTCCAGGAGAAAACCCTTGAACCAAAGAATGCTCTCAATATTCGGTAAAAAGAAATTGTGTCAGGAAATTTGAACAATAGCACTTTATTGAAAGATTCAAAGAGTCCATTTAAGTATTTGTGTCAACATAACTCCCTTCTTTTGGTAGGTTTCCAGTCTTGGTAGTGGCCGTGACCACGTGATGGATGCTGTCTCCCAATGCGAGCAATACGCCAAGGAGCGTGGAGGCCAAGAACGGAATGCACCTTGGAGGTTGTTTTTTAGAAAAGAGATATTCTCACCGTGGCATGACCCAATAATTGATCCGATGGGAACACACTTGATCTACCAGCAAATCATTAGAGGAGTGAAGTTTGGTGAATATCGTTGCAACACGGTAGGTTGGGGGAGAAATGGATTCTTATGCTATCGTGAAAGATAATTCAGTTGAATCTTGATAAGTCAACCACAGCTAATTCGGATTCCCGCCAACTCCAACGTTTTTCCGCCTTCCTTGATTTTGATACGCTTTTTGTACAGAAATTGCACCGGATAAGTCGAACTACGGACAAGTCGAATATTTCGATATTTTATGTTGCCTTTAAAAATTAAATGCCTTAAAATATTTCAACTAATCGGGGTCAAACTCTAATGCCTTTATAAATACATACTGCATGTTTATTCCCTACCAATTCTTTGCAGAGAAGCACTAAGTGTACCATTTTTAAGACTTGCTTGTGAAGTTACATCTATTCTGTTTCATCTTTGCATGGATTTTTCTAAACGAGCCATTTTTCTTAGAGAATTGCATCTCTAAAGTCCTAGGCAGATCGCCAAGCTAGCAATTAACGATATCCAAAAAGCATCAAGTTTTAATTTCTCTGTTTATACTTAAACCCATTTAAATGTCTTATAGAAAGAAGAATTTGCCGATCTAGCCGCGAAGCAGTATTACGTGGAGTACCAGTCAGATATCACCTCGGACCGCTTGTTGAAACTGATACCGACTTACATTCCGGACTCTTATTTACAACCGCCCAAAGCCGTAGAGATGTGGTTTCACCTTATTGTATCAAACCTTCAAAAGGTTCGAGTCTTTCAATTTCATCAATTTATCCTAACGTTTCTGAATTTGTAACTC
Source organism: Rhopilema esculentum (assembly GCF_013076305.1). The sequence goes on from NW_027019322.1 coordinate 4,023,782, forward strand.
TTCATTAAAGTCTCATATTTTCAAGGGACCTAATGAAAACAAGAGAAAAATAATACCTTGCCAAAAGGAAATCAAGGAGTTACACGGCTACGACATATTTGATAACATTGAGATCAGCTTAATGCCCTGTAAAACATCTTATGCAAGGAGATTGTTTCAAAATCACAATATTATAAGATCTTCTATTTAAGTAAGTCAATTGTCACGTGAAAAAGTTACTTGGGGCCATTTTGATTCCTGTTAATCTTTGGAGTGTGTAAATTGCAGCTTTTTTGGGTGACGCTTGCAAATGTTGCAGAAATTTGTTTAAAAGGCACTATGGACAGCCACCAGGATAAGATGTAAGGCACACATTTGAAACAACCGAAGATACAAAGCACTCAAGGGTAAAAGAGTTGTAGGGTGTGGAATTGAAACGAATAAACATTGAAATGATCGTTGTTAAAGACGATCCTTGTTATTTTATCATCACATCCCCTTCTTTTGTTTTTCAAAAAACAGGGGTACTATGCCAAGGCTTCCTATGAGTCCTCCAAAGTCAAACAAGATGTTGTCATCTTTGCCAAGTATCGCTGGCCGCTGTTGTTTTCTCGATTCTACGAAGCGCATCGATTCTCAGGTCCCATTCTTCCACGTGATGATGTCATAATTGCCATCAATTGGACCGGAGTTTATATCGTAGATGCAGAGGAAAGGGTCTTAGTGGAATGCGCCTTCCCTGAGGTGCTAGCAGTCGGTGAAGGAAGGTTTGTACTCGGGTTTTGCCTTTATTGGGATCGTCTGATGAATATTGTTTGGATGCTATTTCTAATATTTATCTCAGGCAAGATATGTATCTTTACAGAGAACTTCTGACTCCTCTAGCTTGCAATTCCAAATAGCCTTTGAGTTAACTACCCATTTGCTCTGTCCTCTAGAAACTTTTCCATTATTTTTCAAAATTGTTTATACCTTTTTCTCCAGAAATAATGCACCAAGCCAAAGTTTTACGTTGACAACCGCGGGACACGAATACACGTTCACATCCACGAATGCAGAAGACATCCGGGAACTTATCTCATATTTCTTGGATGGACTAAGAAAAAGATCGAAGTTTGTTATTGCTATGGTTGACTACGACAATAAAGGTAATTCATCATCCACAGTTTTTATTTTCTTTGTTTTATTTTAGTGATAGGTGGAGTAGATCTAGCAGTCATATTTCGCAAGGCCCATCGCCGAGTATCTAGTAAACTCTAAATTGTTAAAGAGCTGGGTGCCCTAGGCAGGGATTTAGTACTGGTGGAGGGGAAAAGGGTTGCTCGGGTTTACCAAATGTGTACTTTCTTCTGCTATATTCAATATGTTTTTATGCAAAACTCCCCTGTTCTTTTCAAGGCACTACGCTTTAACCATAGGTGTTGGTCAGTTATGCTAGGGAGTTTCATTTCCACCTTGTCTAGAAAGTGGAAAAATCCCCAACTGGGTCAGCTTTTTGTTAGCAAACAAAACATTGAATAGATTAACATCTCTTCATGACTAATGTTAAAGTTGTCGCAATAATCTTATGTTACTGACTATATATCTATAAATACATGCAGGCTCAAGAAGAAAGCAAATTTATTTCTTTTAGGAGAGACCAACTTCTTAGCCTTGCAAAAGGGTGACTTAATCGTGCTCGAAAACGAGACTGGAGAAAGTGTGCTGGCCTCTAGCTGGTGCAAAGGAACCTCAGAGCGGACTGGTCAAACAGGTGATTTTCCATGCGAGGCTGTTTACGTGATACCAACACTGGACAAACCCACAACGGAAATAATGGTCAGTTCACTTTCATGTTAGTTTAGCTTCATACAGTGTGTAGTCACTAAAAGCAATGTTTGGAAATTTTCAGAATGCATTGTTTTTGCTTAAATATATTCAAATTTTGTCAGAATTACCCCGTGAAAATTTACCATATCATAAAAAATATTTAAAGTAATCAATCACGAATTTGATATAACAGGACTATTTTAAAATGGATAATAACACAGCCTAGGCCTTATTTCTGAAACCACGATAGAAATCTGACAAATTTTAAAAACTCGAGGTGTTAACTGATGTCTTCTGTGGTGCGATCAGCAATAAATTCCGCATCAGAAAATTGAAATGGTTTTGTTACCCATGTTTTTACTTGTGGGGGCTCTTACGCAATATTTTACAAATGAGAGATATTCCAGAATACCAAGAGCAAATTGTCATGTTTATTTTGACGTTTTGTTTTCAGGAGCTGTTCAGCAACCAGAGCAATCTTTACTCGGACAAGCTTGGGCCTAATTTTGACTTAGCAATTGAAATTGACGATACGCCAGTGCCAGAGGAGCCTCACACTCTTGAAAGCTTCTCCCTACAGCATTTCAACACGTTGCCAAAGAGAACGCTAAGCAAGGCTTTAGCTAATTCTCTAAGAAAAAGAGAGAGGGACTTCCCATGGTCGTACTCGAAGGTAGGCAAGACCATTTGAAAATATTAACTGTTTATAGACTTTCTTTTCCAAGCTGCCTAAGCAAACAAGACAAGCCTTGATCAAGACAAACACTTTGTAGAGATCATCTGCACTGAGAGCATTAAAATATCCCCGTCTTCGCTCTTCCTTAGTTATGTTTACTACCATTCACTATCACACAGAAAAAATCAAAGTTTCCTCTTCCCGATGTTTATGTTTTTCTTCAGCTTGGTTTTTTCTTTTTTAATTTTTATGTAGAGATGCCAGCGACAAGTTTGTTATTTTAATTGCAGGATCCCATAAAGCAGCCATTGATGAAAAGACTGAATGATGTTGAAGACTTGTGTCACAAAGCAAAGCAGACATTCCTTGATATCCTTTTCTGCCTTGTAATCAATGCTGTATTTCTTCCGTTCGCTTTTCGTAGGGAAATTATGAATATAACATAGCTATATGATAGATCGATTTCTTGATCGAAGATAACAAAGTAAGATTGCTAAGCTTGAAAACCCTAGAGAAGAGGAATGCAAAGACGTCAACAGATTAATAGTCTGATTCGTCATCATGGAAATGATGGGAGACATTTGTTATAGTTCAACCAGTTTCCAATATCCCTTTTTTGGGAAAGGTTCCTTTAGGCCAAAATTCCATTCTTTTAGCAGCCTTTTTATTTGTGTTTATGGCTATTCCTTGACTTTTATCACCGATTTTAAAGTACATGGGTGACTACTCGTCAACCAAAAATCAAGGAAGGCGAAATACAGAGCTGACAGATATCATATTTGAAGCGCCGTTGCTCAATGTGAGTATTATAATCAACTTAGTCATCTAGCTTTTGTTTCATAGCTGGAGCTGCTCAAGTTTAGGATGCTTTACACAATTTTCATTTTTTCAAATCTTCCTACCCGCTATTTTCAAAGCTGGTCTCGAATAAGTTTACAGTGGGAATCGGGTGACATGGCCATTTGAGCATATTTACTAAATATGTGGCAAAGTAGATTATAAAATTTTCAACCTGCTTTAAAAATCTAAATAATTTCCCCCTTCCTCTCGTACCAATGTATGAAAGCAGAATTTTACCTGATCTTTCAGCCCAAAGAAAATTTGAGCTTGCTTTTGCTTACTGCTTTGTTGTAAGATCCTCCCAAGTGAATGTATCATAGTCTCAAGTAAGTATTCATTAAAGAACTGAAAAGTGAAAAGGCGTGATGATTTTTTTCGCTTGAAAACGTTTCTCAACCTGTCATTACATTTTCTTGCTCAGGAACCACTCAGAGATGAAGTCTATTGCCAGATTATAAAACAGTTAACAGACAACCCGTGAGTAGCATTTGCAACCTTTTCTAAAAATCCATTCTAAGTGCTTTATAATAATCGTAAAATCTATCCGCATATTTTGTAAGATCTTTCCTGTTTTAGTACCATTCGGATAGTGCCACTAAGACTATAGATACACAACATACACAAGAACGGGAATCGTCACAAATGGTTCCTCCATGCATGACCTCGCAACCACCTTTAGCCTCGCTATAGTTATTGAATTCTTCTCTTGTCAAGAGTAACAAGCATGATATTTATCTATACCTTGTTATTGGCTCTAATATAAATAGCACAGCTTGTGGTAAAGATTATACCATAGGTTCTTGGCCTATTTCATTCACCATATTATATTGTTTGTGTCTCTTGCACCGTCTTTTACAGGCATATTCCTCGCATCCTCAGTTTCAAAGGTTATTTGCAAGTGCAAATTATGTTTTTGGAATCCTAGTATTTGAATACAATTGAAGCAACTGTAATTAATAATCAATTGATAAAGAGTGAAGAAATGGTTCAGCATTGCCAAGTCAACATTGGCAGCAGAAAATATAACCATTCCAATCCTGAAAGTTTCCCTTCTCGACTGGTCATACAACATTTTATATATGCAGTTATTTGTGAAAATTCAAGACATTGTATATGCGTTAGCTACCACGTTGACATGAATTCTTTATTAATTAAAGGCGGAAGAGGAGTGAGGATCGAGGTTGGGAACTGATGTGGCTTTTAACTGGATGTTTTGCCTGCAGGTATGATATTCTTCAATTTTATTTTCGAACTAGGCCTAACTCATATTTCATTAAATCTACTGCCTGTCTTGATGCATGGGCAAAAGTTTATGTCTTAATTCTTTGTCTATATTTATTATCTTTGTTATCCAGTATCTTGATACTTTCTTATTTTAATAAACAGCTCGATTTTGCTGGATGATGTTAAGCTTTTCCTCAAGTTCCGAAGTCGAAAATGGAAGATCGCCCAAGACTGCTATGCAAAACTTCTGAAGACTATAAGACATGGACCTAGGAAATATCCACCTCACCTATTTGAGGTTGAGGCAGCACAGGTATTAACATCAGATTTATGATACGTGGCCGGTCATTGCTTGAATTAATTGCGCTAGGAGATGTCTAAATCACACCCAGACTGGTCAGAAAATGCGAGAAAATTTTTGTACGTATGAAATTCCACCTGCACTGCAGATTATAATTACCTTCAACAACTTTAGAATAATAACTTGAATCGAATAGCTAAACTTTTGATCTGTCAGTGAATGAAAAGTCGAAATGGCGTCTAAATATAAGCTTTTTGAATTAGCGATACTTCCTTATCAAATATTGACGTCTTTTTTTTGATAGAGAGGGTTGAATATAATATTATGACGTCATACCTCGTATATTCTTGCAGGGGAGCATGACAAGAATATTTCATAAAGTTTACTTCCCAGATGACACAACTGAGGTTTGGTTTTACATTTGTTAAATTAGACACCCACTGTAATAATATTACCGAGATCATTTAGTTTTCATGCCTAGATGTAAGTAGCACAAAACAAATTCAGATATTCTTGGGTTGTATTTGTTGGACTGATCGGTACATCATTGTGTGTGAATGATTAAGAGCCATTTTGCTGTGAATATTGTCAGTTTTACTTAATCAGTAAGTCAATCAAGAATCGCTTATCAATCACCTAGTTGATTCTACAATTTTTTAGCTGATATTGAATAAGTAGAGCAAAGTCGTCCAATCTTGAGTTCTATTTGAGCTTTATATGTATATCTTGAGTCGATCCTTATATAATAACATGTTTTTGTTGGCCTATTAAGGAATCATGAATCAATTACCAACATTGATCACTTGATTTTGGTAACATAAATGCTACCTTGATTTCAAACAGGACTTTGAAGTTGAATCATGCACACGAGCCAAGGATATGTGTACTTTGATTGCAAAGAAATTGAAATTGAAATCAGCTGATGGATTCAGTCTGTTTCTAAAAATTGCTGACAAAGGTGAGTGTTGATGCTCTGAAATTGGCTTTGGTGATTCCCATATAAGCAAATCCTTAATCAGAACTACATGGATGTAGTTTTCTAAGTAATAACTTACCATTATTTTTTATATTTTATTTTTTATATTATTCAGATACCAAACAGAGAGCCACGGGGTTAATTGTTTACTTTGAAGTTGTATTATTTGTAGCCCCTAACTGTGTGTTGGAGAGGAATGCAATTCTAGGCAAAAATACAGCAATTTAGAGCTTCTAAAATTTTGAAAAACAATATTTTAAAGGATAGAATGCTCACCTGCTATGCAGTCTTGTTCAATTCAATATCATGGTGATACATACACTTTCACACACTGGATTCCTTTTAGCAATTTTTGCACTTGCATTGTCTGGTGACGATTCAATAAAATATTTTGGTCGCATTTCTTTGTCTCACAGTGATGATCTAGAAAAGTCAGTATAATAAATAGCCTTACAGTTGGCCTAAACTTCGTCTTGCAGTGATCAGTGTTCCCGAAAGCGATTTCTTCTTTGACTTCGTGCGTCACTTGAGTGAATGGCTGAAGAAAGCGAGACCCCTCCATCAACGAGATGGTAAGTTTCGTTTATCTGTTCTCTTGTTTTTTTCGTTTTGAAACATCAATGCTTCTTTCATTTTAATTGAGATAAAAGTTGTCGTTTTGGCTGTTTGAGCTTGTCAGGTCATCGTAATGCTTGGATACTTTTCGTCTTTGTCAAATATTGATTGAAAAGCAAACAGGAAATAATCGTTCCTTTTGCAAGTTTTAATCAGAAAATTATTGATCTAAAAGTACCATACTGTGATTATCTTAATGTGAAGCCACGAAGGAGCAGAGCGTACGTAGTCTGGATAGAGGAGATTTGATATCCGCTGGCAGCGCATATATCCAGTAATTTACCGCTGACATTATGAGCAGCCATGTCAGATCAGAGATTCTCAACTTTGTTATGTATTGCACAGATGAAAAAAGATATTTTTATTAGCATAATACTTTTGTTATTTTTCCTTTCAAAATTGCATCTTAAGGAAGTAGTGAACGTGTATTTTAAGGTCGAAAAGACGAAGCAGTATAACAATTTTTCTACTTTTAGCTCCTTAAGATAAAAAATGGATAAAGGAGAAATATTTGTTCACTGTTGATATTCAATTTCCTTCAAATCCGAAGACAACCTAAATTCCTAGGGGAGCCATAAGATAAGGCTTGGGTCGCATATGAATGTCACAAAGTGACGTGTGAGAAAATTCTCCTTTCATCCCTCAGCTTTTTACAGCCGACACTGTCTCTCCATTGCTGTAGTCATAACTGACACTGCATTTGATTGTGCAAAACCGTGATACACTTGTGATTGAACTAGTGGTATTTGCTCTTCTTGGATAGTATGGATACATTCGCTGCCTGCCTAGGACCTTTATCTCAAAGTGCGAGTCAGTGAAGTCAAAGATTAGGATATTTGTTATCACCAGGGTTATCTCTTTCTTAGATATCAAAATTATATTTGTTATTTTATCATGAAGGGAATACAACACTGCACGTCAATTATCAAGTGTTCTTTATGAAGAAACTTTGGACTACAACTGTCGTTGGCAAAGATCCCAATGCTGATTCAATATTTCATTATCATCAGGTCAGTTTTTTCTACACACGTGCTACATGTCTTCTACTGTTTTGCAGTTTCTGCTGATAATTCAACATTTAGTTTTTTTGGATAAAACACAATTGTTTTTGCTTTCCTCTGGGTGGCTTCAAAACTTCGTTTACATTTCATGTCTTTATCTTTATTTTAATCTATGTTGGGAATGCATTGTTGATATCATTGTAGTATAGAAAAATTGTTCAGTCGTTCAAATTGATACCTGATTCCTTCTATGGAGATTTTACCATCATTCACCACTTGAATTTTGACATTTGTTCCTTTTTGTTCTGATTGAGTTTTACACCACAAAGTTATACAGATGAACCTATACAATATTTTTACTCTAATTTTAGTCACACCTAAGAGAGCTTGAACATTTTTTACTGTAAGTTGGGTGTAACTGTAAGGAGATTAACGGAATAATTTACAGTAACGTTAAGCGGAATAGCTGCAAATGTTGTCTCGATTTATGGAGTTAACGCCCAGACCTCCAGGCAAATCATGCAGAGAATATAATGACTGCTACCTGGAAAATGACATTTAATCGTATTTATTCCTAGGAGCTACCCAAGTTGTTGCGTGGCTATCACAGAGTCAGCCTTGACGAAGCGTTCCAACTGGCTGCGGCTCAGTATCGAATCCGCTACGGGGACGATCGTGCTCCAATGCAGAGTCTGAAGTAGGCTGGCGCTTTCATCATTTCAATTCATTTTAACTTGTTGTATCGTGTATATATATAGGGAGAGGGGGAGGGGATGGGATACCCTTTTTAAGTCCTTACTTATCTATTTTTGTGACAACCTTATATTAAAATTGTGCTTGGTATTTGCTAATTAAAAGTCCTTGAGATTTTACAAAGATGCAAAAAGTGCTATAATCATTGCTCAGATTATTTCATAAATGTTTGTTGTGAAATGCCCTGATTAGAATCATATCATTTCGAATTTGACGCCATGTGCTAGAGAAACCCATTTGCAATACTTAACCATTTCTGTCATTTCAATGACGTCGTTTCATTTGAGTGTTACACTTTTCTGAATGCTGATATTTTAACACTAAAGAGAATCGGGGTGTATTTAGGACTAATTCAAAGCAAAATTGTTTGAAATCGATTGATGTTTCTTCATAGCCACTTAAGTTATATAATATTAAAATGTTTTGGAAGTTGTTAAGATTTTCTTACATTCAAAAACCTTTTAAGGATCTAGTCTTGAATTGATCAACATGTTTCTGACATTGTCATTTCATTTTCAGTCGAATTTTGCATTCTCTGGTTCCAAATGACATAATTGATCACATCACATTTGAAGACTGGTCAAAGGTATTGATATTTTAAATACAGAAAAATTTTCATTTAAGAACACCTTAAATTAACTAATCAACGGCCAAGCAAATGTAAATTTCCCATACGATTGAAGATCTTGTGCAAGCCATCTCTAGACAACGAACACTGTATTTTTTTAAAAAACGATTCTTTTCCTTCTAGTGTATTTATATGCAGTTTTCATTGTCATCCTGTCAGTCTCCGAATAATTTGATACCAGTTTATCTAAGGATATGTGATGGTATCAAGGATATTGTTGCTCAGAATTTGTCAAGATTTGTATGCAGTTTATTTGATTTTTCAAGGCATTCTTTCAAAAATTTCCATGCAATTTTATTATTTACAGAATATATCGAATCAGTACAACAAGCTAGCCGGAAAGACAAAGCTGGAATGCAAAACTGTTTTCTTGAAAATCCTTTCCAAATTGCCAACATTTGGATCAGCATTTTTTGAAGTCACAGTATGTAATAATTTCCTTTACAAGCTTTATCATACCATAATCTTTTTTAAAACTTTTTCAAAGCATTCGCTGTAGATGATCATATGATTCTTTATACATCTTATGGCAATCCAATGTTTAGTTTTGAGGTGCCCCCTCAACTTGAATCTCTGACGTATCATAACCATGTCGTTCTTTTGGTAGAGTTTTCCAGGATCTCCTGGTGAAATTCGTTTCCACGAAGTACAAAACTGGATTTAAAATGTGTCCCTACATTTATAAATCGAGGCAGAAATACCCCACACACAGTTCATTGTCTTGAATTAACAACAGGCTTTCACTTGAGAACGGGCTTTGCTCGAACGTCGTTTTAAAGGGTCGCACTTATTTTCTTTGTTCAATTTAACCTTAGTTTCAAGTTATGTTGACATGATCTAACAACCATTGTCTTGCTTTTTCTGAACTTTTTCTTCATATTTTTATTTTATGACTGATATTTTTCTCTTAACTTCCCAGTTATCCAAGAAAATCGCTTTTACGTGGATTTTTTTCATTTCAGCAAAAGACGGATCCAAATTACCCTGAAAATCTTTTGATTGCAATAAACAAAAATGGTGTCAACTTGATTGACCCTATTTCAAAGGTTTGTTAATCTTTTAGCCCATTTTTCTTTTTCTCGTCTGTTACAATAATTTTACTAAAAACTGATTCAGTTAAGAGAAATATTGTCTCCATATTCTCAGTTTGCCACTGGGTTTATTCAGGAAATTTCTGTTATGTTGGATTATATGATGCTCTTAACAATAGAGTTTCTTGTTACTCGGCTCCTTTTACAGTTTCCTCTTTAGCCAATACTTAGGAACCATTCAATATTAGGTCAGAAAACAAAAATCCTTTTTCATTATTACAATCGATTTCAGGAAAAAAATAATTTTTCGTATAGATAAATTCTTGAAATAGTTATATGACAGTAAAGTTTCTGCAAAATTCAGTAAAGGAACACATTCATTGAAACTTGCTTTTGCAACATGTAAATTTTCATCGCAAGTTTATTATTTAATAGGAAAACTTTACGACATACCCTTTTACAAAAATTTCAAACTGGAGCAGTGGAAACAGCTACTTCCATATGACAATCGGTAATCTCGTGAAAGGAACCAAGCTTCTGTGCGAAACAAACTTGGCAAGTATTTGTAACTTTTTTCATCATCCTTCACTTGGTTTTAATCTTAGTAAGCACTAAGCGAATAAACTTTTGAGACTTTTTAGTCCTCGAAAATTCTTGCAAATTATGGAGAAAAGTTTCATATTATTGAAGGAACCAATCACGCATTTAAACGTTCTTAATCATCCTTATAGTATTGTACACATTTTTTGATGAACGAGTACCCGTCACCATGCATGTTTGATCTATTCTGTATTTTGAATCCCCCCTTCATGTTTGATCTATTCTGTATTAATGTTGCTCTCTTAAAGAAAAAATATGGCGTCGTACATGTTTTGGCAATGGAGATCATATGCTTTCTTGACTTTTTGACAAAATGGTCAGCTGATCTTGTTTTGCTTTTTGCAAATAAGGAAATTGCAGAGATGAAATGGTCTCAGGCTTTGATCTTTTCCGATTTCTATTAAAAGATTAATGAAAACTATAGCGTATCAAAAATGGACATAAAGTCCCTTTTAGCATTGTGTCTAAAGAAAAAATCAGCTGATTTCGTCCTGGTGATCAGTGCGTTGCTCTTCAAGATCTATCCTAAAACTTCTTTCGTGGATTGAAATAAACAAAAAGTGTTCTTAATGAAGCTCCCCTACATTGTGGCATTAAACGAAGTACCGACAGATTAATAATGGTATGATATCAACTTTAAAATCATAGATCTGCCCTTTGCATTTATTCGGTATTTGCTTGGAGCGTCTGGAGCGATAACTAGTTGCTTCTGTTGTTTGATATTTGAATTTCTCATGATTTTCATGGCTTCTTATCATCTTCCCCAACAGGGATACAAGATGGATGATCTACTGACGTCATACATATCGCAGATGCTTTCGAACATGAACAAGCAGAGGAAAACTGCAACAATACGAGGGACAATTTCCCACAGAAAGTAGGATGTTTTTACTCAGTCAACCAAGAGGATGCCAACCAGTTCGGTTCTGATGCAAGCGTATCATCATATTTTGAATCTGTTTAGGAAATACATTTTTGACTTTGAGCGTATTAGTTTAGAGGTATTTTAAGTGTTACTTTAATTCCTGCATTAAATCCAGAAATTGCTTGACGTAGGCAACTTTAAGGGTACTAAAAGAAGGCCTTTATTGGTAGCACGTTTGACAGTGGCGTCGTGGTCAAGGGTAAGGCATAGGCCGTTCCGTAGTACAATCCATCGGATTTTGTAGAAGTTTTTAGAACAATTGGCGTGCACTGGAACTTCACTGTTTTTCGAACCCTTATGCCAAAATTTGTCGAAAAATTTTTCTTCTGCCTGCCCCCTTCAGATTTTGAAACAGTCAGAACAGCACACAGGGAAAACTTGCACTGATTGAGTTTTTAAGTGCTCCCTTGTTGTAGTTTAGTGCGACCCGGAGTATTAAAACGCCATTTGAGAAAGCTAGGAGTGCAGCAGTCTAATCTGGTGACATTTAAAGGCAAATTTTCTGAACTGACTGCTGTTAGTCTTTCCAAGGGACCTGTTTGAATAGGGTTATCGAAAGTCTGAAAATCTGTTAAAACTCATAGACAGGGACTTATCTGACAGTTATGGTACCCGCACTATTTTATGAATTTTTCATCAAAATCTTCTTCAGAAGCTTTACTTTTCAGCCTCTTCTCCCCGATCAGGAAGGTTTAGGCGTCACGGCTGTCACGCTAGGGCTGGTACTTAACGGCTCTATTCACAATTAATAATCAAAAAGCTTCTCTAGGTTCAAAGAAGCTTAGGAGAGCTTCAGATATTTTAGCTCTCTATTTGATCAGCTCAATAAATAATTAGATAAGCCACATAACTTTCTCTGTCTTTTATGATTAAAGCAGTATATTTTGATGATACCTGCAGTTATGAAATACTTTTTAATTTAACCATGGGTTCTGTATTATTTATTGGTGGTATTTTATTGGTATTTATTGCAGCGAACGTTTTGAATGTGTCGTCGCAAATGCCAGATGTATTGGTATAACATAATTATATTTTATCTTAATGCTACATAAATTTTAATTGGATTTAATTTGCGCCGGGATATAAGATATTTGGTAATTACTATATTTCTCGTGAATATTTATGGTTTCCTATTATTTGTTATTTCTCTTTAGATCAGTTAACAAGTGTTGATTTTGGAGACCATAGCTGTGTAAACCTGAGCTGATTTTTCGATTTGTATTTACGTTTGAAAACTGTTATTTTGATTATCATGTAGTTTACCGGCAGCATAAGCTTTCTTTTTAGCCTCTTCTCCCCGATCAGGAAGCATTCACGTAAGCTTTACTTTTCAGCCTCTTCTCCCCGATCAGGAAGCATTCACGTAAGCTTTACTTTTCAGCCTCTTCTCCCCGATCAGGAAGCATTCACGTAAGCTTTACTTTTCAGCCTCTTCTCCCCGATCAGGAAGCATTCACGTAAGCTTTACTTAAGCGAGGTAGGGCATTCACATAAACATAAGAATCAAACAATTTGAACTTCCCAAGAACCTCATACCCAGTAACATATTCCCATTGAATTGATTTGGTATAAGGCCACAGACATTGTAGAATCCAACAAAACTGTAAATAATTTTAATTTAAGTAAATAAAGTAAACCAGCTAATGAAGAATTTTGAAATTCTCGTATACCAAGCAAAGTATACGCCAATCAAAGAAGGTAGAACATTTTTCCTGTAATAGGGATCTAAATCACAGGCCTGTAGCACCTATGGGAGTTGTGGATTGGCCTTTCCACCAATAATTTATATAGACTATAGACTCTTTCATGCCTATTTATTAAGATGATACTGGATAATATTGTGCGCCTCCCCCACATAATTTTCATTTTGCTACGGTCCTGACCATGTAACTACGTACCCAATAGTATTTTAAAAGCATGTTCTGAAAGAAGTGCTTAAACACCTTTGTGCCAAATCTTATCTTATGGTAAAGAACCCCTGTAGTGAACCCCTGTTGTTCTCTGCAACCCCATACAACCGAATCTCTTATTCATTATGACTTTTCGATCGGAAACACTCGTTCGTAGCGAAAGCCTCTCGTCCTGGATACTCCGTCGGTGAACTTTAGTAGTGATAAACTCACTTATGTATTGAAATAGAATGAGTCTTTTATAATATTTTGATCGTCGAATTAGAAGTTTTGCACTCCGTAGACAATCAAAAATTAGTATAATTCTAACGATTTGATATTTTGGTCCTGAATTAATTATTGCTACATGAATAAAATTGTTTTCCAAATTAGAATCCTCTCGATACTAGTTGCGTTTTCTTTTGTGAGAAGTCTCTCTCTGAACATCTTGTGGTGAAAATTTGAAAAGGCGCAGTCTAATGGCTGTCAATATAAAATAAGCACCACCCACATCCCCTTACATCACCCACCACCCTTCCCTCCCCCACTTCCATCATCCCATTTTTTCTCCACTGCGCTGCATTCACACCATTCAACATCCACCAATCCGGCACCACCATCTCACATTTCAAATATGTCTTTTGTTTAAAAGAGCGAATCAGAAGCGAATCAGACAACCTGTGTTCATGGGTAGTGATAGGAGGCTGAGCCCCTTAGTTTATGCGATAGCTCTCATTATATTTTTGATGTTGTTTTCGACAAAATTGCTTTCGATGACCCCCTTTTTTTCCTGGCACTACACCCCTGCCTTTATCTCAGTATTTGAGTGGTTTAGCTTGAAAAACTTAACACTCAATTGCACTGAAATCAGGTATTGGGATTGATGATATTCGTAAATATGTAGATAGGGTAAGTCTTGTCACTGACTTTCATCTCAAAAATTTTTACTTGATTTGATGATATTGTTGGTTGAGGTTAAGAAAGAAGGCATGTTATTGGGAGGGCATGTTTAACAATTTTGACAAAATCCTTTTATTCCAGGTATATAAGTTAGGATTCGAATGCGGGTACCCATTCTTGACATGGGAATAAGGAACTGCCATGTATTTCAACTTGGATTCAGGAACGGTATAATAGCTTTTGGGAAACGCATAAGTGATCAGGAACTGTAAAATGAACTAAGAATAACAGGAGTTTCGAAATTGGGGGACCAATTTAGTACTTTCTACAGGATCTTTGCTATCAAGCATTCTGGAAAGAGTCTGGCCATTCGTTCTTTGTATTTCCTGTTATTTTCAAGATGAAGATTGAGAAACAGATGCAGGGAAACTTATATCTTCAGTTACATAGATCAACATTTTGATTTTCTTTATCCTTACCAAGACATCATTTTCTCACAGTTTGGTTGTCTTGAATTCAGAAAGCCGCTGTGAAGTAGATTTCCAGCGCTGCGCAGTAGTGTATTCACGCTGCTTTTACGATCGCAATGCACTCATGAGAAGTGGACATCAACATGGCTGATGATAAACCGAAGAAGCTACCATGGGGCCTGAAACCCGAGTCGCTGGCACCAAGTTCCATGAAGGTTGGTAAAATTCAGTCACTTGTTTACATGTTGTACAGATTTCCCGCATCTTTTCTGTTTTTTTTTTAAAAAAAATCTTTGTTAGGTCTTCTGGTTGACACTTAAGCACGCGAGAGCACACCTTCACTCAAGAAACATTTCGCTCAGGTTGACCTACATTTCTGTAAGGTCTGTTTAAGGCATCGAAGTAGAAATGAGTGATATTTGTTCCTTACTGTTATGAATGTAAATGTGAAGCAGCGATTTTGAGCTTACTGTCAACCGCTCATAGTAGTTTTCCCTGTTGTCACTTTTGTCTGTTTTTCTACCTTCTAATTTATATACGCCAGTTTTATCTTGGTTTTAAAGCAAATTTTGCATTTGTTTTCAACTGCTCCAGGCTAGCTGGAAAACTTGCACATGCTCGCATCTACGCTTTGGATAGACACTAACATTTCGCAGCCAGGATCTCTCGCACTCCCACCTAACCCAACATGTCAATCATTTCATAAATATACTAAGGTCAATGTTGCCGGAAGCTCAAATGCATTAACTTCAGGTTACAACAGATAGTCTAGCTGATCTGCAACTAAATATCCTCTTAATCATCTCTTTCAGTTTCATTTTTCAGCAAATTGGTTCTGTTTGCTGTTGACAGTTCAAGCTGAAAAGTTGAACTTGGTGTTTGAATTTGTTTATCAGTTCATCAAGTTTTTAGTTTAAAGATGTGGTGTCTTGTGGAAAATGATGTGTGTAGGGATTCCTTTTGCACTTTGATGAAATGCAAACTTGCTTGTTATTTGCTTGTTTTTTGAGTACACAGAAAAATAGTTTTAGCATTATTATCAATTATAAAAGGAATTTATCAAGAAAAAAAGCAAAAAATGTCCTTACCAATGATGTATTAATTACAGGGTCTTCCAGAGTCAAAGCTTAAAGCTTTTCAAATGGGGCGCAACCCATTAAAAGGAAAAGCCCCATCAAAGTTAAAAGAAGAAGAGAAAAAGAAGGTTAGTTGTCCTATTTTATAGCAATCAATACTGATGGGTGTATTTGAAGATGCTGATCAAAGCTATAAATGACAATGTATCTAGAAATAATAAATAAAAGCAAACTATTCATTTTCACTTAAAATAGTATCAACATTTGTATTTTCTTATCTATAATATATGGTCTGGATAAGAAATTAGGGATGTAATACCAGGCCGGATAATCCGGCACCGGATCGCGGATTTTTTGAAAATCCGGTTCCGGCCGGATTTGTTTCCCAAATTTGAAATACAGATTTGAAATGAAAGTGCTCGTCATCACGAAACAGGAAGACTGGATGATATAATTCACAAATTTGGTCCAGGGTTGCCAGATTGGCTTTTTAGGACAAATTTTTCATTTTTTGTTTTTAGATTTAGATTGCCTGGAAAAATTGTTTCTTGCTTACTACTTAAATTTGACCTTGTTGGCCTTTTCAGCAGAGCGTCTAAAATTAATAAGTAATTACTACATTCATGGAATAATTAGTAGTTAACTACAAACTGTTAACCAAATTTCAAATTTTATCACCTAGCCTAAATATTATCTTGATATTAGCAAAGGGTTTAGGAAAAAAGTAAGATTCTTATCTAAGTTAAGAAATTATCTAACAGGCACAAGCATAGAAATATAACCAGTGCCTGCTCGATGGATTCTTGAGAAAGTTTTTGATTTGGCCTTTTTATGAGCATTTTGGTTTGAACTGCTCACCAGTCTAGCCTTCATTTGTGAATTCAATCTGGCAACCCAGGGCAGAAACGAGATATAAAGCAAGATATGATGCAACCAACAGTTAGGTGATTAAGTATCCTAAAAGAAAACAGTAACCTTTTATTTTTGAACAGTTAGCCATTGTTCAACATTTAATGTTCTTTATTTATTGTGTGATAGGCTGAAGAAGCAGCTACAGCAGAGGTATATGCAGAATACATTGAAAGTTTTCAAGAATCTGCATCTGTTGGGAAAACCTTTGTTAGAGCAAACATCATAAATGCAGATGAAGAAAGTATGTTTTCTTGATCATTTTGTTATACTCATGAAAACATTTCTTCAAGTTTTTTTTGCAGTGAATATTTCATGTTTGCCTTTCATTGTGATCAACTGTATGTCAATTTAATTATGTTGATTACCACATGTTTATGAAGCTTCTAAACTTTTTGCAGTAAATGAGAAAACCAACCACAAATATCACAAAAACACTTCAAAATTGGCAGAGCTTGCTGAAGAATTCAAGAAGCACAAGGACCAATCAGTAGCACAAAAAGTGGTATATAGTTTTTAATCAAGTTTTTTGCATTTCATTCAAAAAACCATGTTTTTAAAAGCTACAATTTATACTTGATCTCAGTTGCTACAAATATCTCTTGATGTATGCCCTTTTGATCAGTAGAGAAACAGCCTCTGAATACGCTTTTGTGTATAGCTCTGATTTTTATCTATTGCTTTGTATTTATTACAAACATTCAACTCCAAACTTAAAGTGATAGTAAAAGTAGAATTGTACATCAAGGAAATCAAGTTTTTTGCACCATTCCCAATTGCTGTAGATTTGTTGCCAAGATTAGCACTCAGTTCACTTAATCAAAAATATTAATTGATAGCAATGTCATTTAAGCCAGTGAATTTTCCATAACATTTGCCTCATCCATTATATTGTCTCTAGTCTTAAATTAGTTTTATCTAGTTTTGTAATTATTGAAAATCACAGACTAAGGTCAACTTTAAAAGGCTGCCATTTTATGTTTTAATGTTATATTTTTTTCAATCTAAAATTGGCTGTTTTTGTTGAATCTATTTATCAATAGCTTTACACTTGTGTTTATTAAGACCAGTATTTTTCCTACTTTCTGCTGTACATTTTTTTAGAGCTTAAGGATTTTCTCAAATATGGATTGACTGTTTTAACTATTTATTGTATGTTGCTAAAATAACTGTCTTGATTAAAGAATGATTTTGCTATGATTTTGTCAGGATTTAAAAAAGAAAAAAGAAAAAGAGAAAAAGAAGAGTAATTTAGAGCTATTCAAAGAAGAACTTGAAAGGTGAGATAATCAAAGCTATTATTATGATTTGTATCAATGCAAAGTTTTAATGATATTCTGAATTCTGAGCATTAAAGCTGTAAAGATATTTATCAGGACTTTTTTGCCAGCATTGTTGCTCAGGAAAAGAGTAATTAACCATACCCTTCAGGGTTGAAATGTGCTACACTACCATTTCAAAAGTTGCTTTTTCAAGAACAGAATCTGGTTTAAATATATAATAACTATGCTACAAATGTTTGAATTTGTGCCAGGCAATTATTTTTGTATGCTTGATTTTGGACCTTAAATAATTCTTTAAACTTGAATATGTATGGTTAAGGTACTTTGGAAATCTAGTTATGTATAAGATTCTAAATTCTAAAACTACATGATGTCTTCAAGCTGAAACTACTTAGTTTTGTTTATGATTGTGTGATTAGGAACTCTCCTTCTTGTTTCCATTCTTTCTTTGATTTTGTTGGATCTGTTCATCAATATGGTATGTGGCAAGCTACCAAAAATGATATTTTCCTTACTCTGCAATACGGTATTGGGTCATTGCGCTACTATGGAGCTAAATGCTGGAATTAATTTCCCATACATATAAAAACATCACCATCTAGTAATAATTCTCGACAAAAACTCAAAGCCTTCCTCTTTCAAAACCACTACCAAGTTTGAATGCAAAAATTCTGATATAGTAAGTCACGATCTACCCATAGTTTCTTTTCCTTTATTGAACCAAACTTATGTGAAAAATTTTAAACAGGGGGAGCTCTTTCATTGATTAGTGTATCTACTGAGAGAGCTCCTCCTTTAAGTAATTCCCTCCATACAATTTCTCCCATTCTTTTTGTTTTGTATTTAAATTTTGTATCAATTTTTGATGATAATGTTATGATTTTGTGTAATTTTGAATTGTATATATCAGTTACTATTTATTGTTGATGTGAATAAATTGTATGTAGAGAATTTAAAACATGAAACTGAACTGAACTGATAAGTATTTAATTGTCCATAAAGCAACTTCAGCTATTGAGCAACAAAGGTTAACAATTTTCTTCAGTTTTATTTAGGAAATATATATGAATAATTATTTTCTTGTCATTTATTTGTTGTACTTTTTTTGTTATTTGGTTATTATTTTATCAAAGCAAAATCAATTATGTTTGTAGAAGTTTTTTTAGTTCTAAGGTGATAAGATTTAGAACTGTTAGACATATTTAAAATGCTTATTTTTGTATTTCTTGGCTGTGATTGGGTTTGTGATAGGGGAAAACATGTGTCTTTCTATGGTAGTGTATTTATTTTGAATTTCTTTCTCTTCAAAAGATCTCAGAAAGAAAGAGAAATAAGACACAAAATCAAGAAAGGGGAGTTTTCTGGAATCCCAGATGATGTTCTCAAAAATCTGCCAACAAGTTTTTTCAAGACTGGTTCAACAAGCAGTGGGTGCGGTGGAAGCAGAGGTGACTGGCCCCCACCAAAGTTTGATGATGGTAGATAAGTATTTTGACTTTTTCTGTTTATCATGCACTAGTTTGCAACACATCAATGGTCTCAGACTGGTATTTCTAAATATTTATTGACAAAATTGCTGTGTTAACATTCTCTTGAGAATATTTGACAAAACAAGGCTGAAATTTTGAAACAAGCTCAATTATACTTGGATTTAATAAAACTATGTTCAAGGAAAGCATATTTTCTTCGATGCATGTTCTTGGAGACATTAGTAGCCTTCTTGTTTCTGTTCCTTTCTCTTTGAAGAAATGAAAAGACGTATCTCTCTGTATGTTTTTAATGTTTTTGATTTGAAAAATAATTTTTTAGACAATGATACCCAGTCTGGCTCAATGGACAATGGAGATCCAAACACCACAAATCTTTACATTGGCAATATTAATCCAAAGGTATTTATTTTGATCATAAAGCGCTATGTAAATTTATCAAAAATATTCTCTTCTCCTCACATTTCTTTATCAGTCCTAAAATCTTAATAATTTCATATCTCTGCAACAGTATGTAGTAGAAATCAGGTTATGTTAAACAAAGTCAAGCAAGGACATTACAGATATTCTTGATCTCAAAATCGGGAGCAACTGTATATTAGAATGTTTATCATGCTTTTGGCATCTTTTGACTTCAGAAATGCTCACAATTATGATCTTGTTGGTAAGATATTTTGAAAAAGTGATTCAAGCTTACTTCCCATCTAAAGAAGACAGAGTCCTGTGTTGCAAAGACATTTTATGCTAATAATTTCTCGTATGTGGGTAGGTTCTGGTCATGTTTAGAGATGTTTTTTCTTTATGCAATTAACAAATTCATTTAGAGAGAGTTAGGCTAATGATTTATACTAAGGTCTTGATTGTCTTTATTATGGTATGCCATTGAATGCTATGAAAACATTTACGTGAATTTTTGAAAGCAATACCTGATTCCTTACAATTGTACAGGAAAGCCATCCCATTTTCAAAGTTTAGCTGCTCATGAAAAACCCTGTCAGGATTTGGTTGTTATGTTGATCGGGGTGTGCTTTGCTTCTTCTCATACCTAACTCCTTTCTGCTTTAGATGACTGAAGAACAGTTGTGTAAACTTTTTGGGCAATATGGACCTTTAGCAAGTGTAAAAATTATGTGGCCAAGGACTGATGAAGAGAAAGCAAGGAATCGAAATTGCGGTTTTGTTGCTTACATGAACCGAGGAGATGGGGAAAAAGCACTGAGAGATTTAATGGGTTAGTATACAAAGTAGAATTATTGTTGTTTTAATACCATGTTCAAGATCCTGTACAAAAAATCTTACCTCTGATCATAAAGCAAACATATTGGGACCATCCTCTTTGATATAATACCATAGTTTGACATTCCGTGATTGGCTCTGAATAAACATTGATACCCTTTCCCAACAAAAAGATGTTTTGTTACTACCAGATTATTCCCGTTTTCCATTCTTTAAACGTTTCTTATCCAGTTGCTAGTCTGCAAATGGTATTGTAAAAAGCTCAATTGTATAAGTTCTTAGACTACAAAGTGTAGTTTTCTACATTCGAAATAGCTTCTATTCACGAACCTTTCACAATGTTATTAATAATTGACAAAATCTAACTAAATCTGACGTTTGCACCATGATCGTTTGCATGGTGACCGTTTGACGTTTGCATAGTGCCATTCAAGAGACAGTAAAGAATGATTTGGTTCTCCGCTAAGCTTCACCAATAATTGACAAAATCTAACTAAATCTGACGTTTGCACCATGATCGTTTGCTTAGTGACCGTTTGACGTTGCATAGTGCCATCCAAGAGACAGTAAAGAATGATTTGGTTCTCCGCTAAGCTTCACCTTGTTGCCATTTTAGAAACAGTAAAGGATAATAAATTAGTTTCTAGCTGTTCAGCCGATCTTTGCAAGCTAAGATACACTCTTTATTGGGTATAATCACTGCACTGGATCATCATTAAATACTCAAATCTGATCAGCTGTGGCCTTCTTCACCAGCTTTCTCTAACTAAATCAATACACCTCACATTGCAATTGGTATCTGCACCAAAATTATCAAACACTGCAAAACACTGTCAAATGTTCTAGTTTGTGACTTATTTGTTTTATTTATCTTAGGTAAAGATATAATGGGGTTTGACATGCGGCTGGGATGGGGAAAGAGTGTTCCAATCCCCCCACAGCCAATATATGTACCCCCAGAAATGATCGAGGCGCAAAAGCCCCCACCTCCATCAGGGTTACCTTTCAACGCACAGTTGTCCGCAAAGCTTGGAAGAGACGGAAAGCAATTTGATGGTGTAAGTTCAAACTTTTTGCTATTTGCTTATTTAATTTGCAAAGAAAATTATTTTTTAAAGTTGTGTTTTTCTGGTAGAAATGCAACGTGGCGCGTTAATCAAACATTTTAGATATATCCTTGCGAGGGTCCATTATCAATATTGAACTGTATTTCTTTAAACTACTTCCACCAACCTCCATCCGTTGTACTTGCGTAAATTTAAAATGCTTTGATTTGTTTATGCATATTATCTCGATCTTCATTTGTTTCATAATAATTATAATTCTGTAAAGAAATCAGTTTTGATAAGCTTAATGAAGGCCTGCCTTATCTCCTCATGCTAACGCGGGGGTTGTTTCTTAAAAGCAATCAACAGATACCAAATCATCTTTCCATCAACAATTGGCCATCAGTGAGCGTGGTACCACTCACACGCCTTTTGATTGGCTGATGTTGATTGACAGGTTGCCATATTCACTCTAGTATCTGTCGATTATCTTTATATTCTCAAGTAAAACTTTGATAGGCGTTTACTAAAGAAAGACATTTATCAGAGTGGTGTGTTTTTAAAAATCAATTTTTCACTTTGAAGTTACTTGGCAAATCTACTTGGTATTTTGTCATTCCGTTAAAGGGCACTTTTGTTATTGGTTTAGGCCAATCCCGCGAAAACAAAAGGATTCCATCCCCCCAAAGCAACGAATCTAAGGCGTCTCTTGGAGAATATTTTATAAATAATCCAGCTTTTAAAATAGATGAATCTCGTTGATTGGTGCTAGTGACATCTTTTATAGTCAATTTTTCATAATATTTCACTCTCTGTTACCTTGATATTCAAACATAAAAAAGAGAAAATTGATATTTTTAATCAACTAAGCATCTTCGAAATTTAAAATAACTTTTTTTAGAAAATTCACAATGCAAGCGTCCATTGCGACGCTAGTATTTTAGTATTTTTTGAATAACATTACCAGAAAAAATTCCAGAAGTTTTGTGACTGCGACTCGCGAATCCTCAAAATAAAGTGATATAAGAGGATACTGTTATAGTATATAAAAGGTAAATCTGGAATAATAATCAACGCATAACAACCTTTGAAAGGTTCAATTTATGTTCTAAAGTACGAGTCTACCGTAATATTTCGATTGAGCCCCCCACCCGTCACCAATCTCATAAATACCCCCTCCATAGCATCGAGTATTGAAAAAGAAATGATGCCGCCGATGCCCCTACTCTTTAAAAAAGCGGTTTAATTGGAACTTCTTCATTTTTTTGCATTAGACCCCCTATGTGTGGCTAGTTTCATGTATTTTAGCTGAAAAAACCTTTAATTCACTTTTTGTGCAGCTTTTCGGGCCACGAAGCTTGCTGCTTTTGAATAGGCTTTCTTCTCTAGACCCGAGTTTTGAATCACCCATATTAGGCTTATTCGAATTATTACGGTAATGTACCTGCTGTGAAAAAGTATTCTTAAAAATTAATTAACATAGAAGTTATGTTTATATTTATGCTATAAGTAGCTTTTATTTAATAGTCGAACATGTAAGATGCTTAATGGAATGGATATTTACGATTTTGATGTTCATTCATAGAAATTAGAGAATACCATTGTCAAGGTTGTTATCCCGATGGAAAGGTATTGCATTCAGCCTCGTTTACATTGATAGAGAGCCTCTTTGCAGCGTCAACGAATCCATCATCGCGACATCTGGTGGATTGCATCATTTATTGTATTCAATGCGCTTTCCTTTGCCGTTTTTAACTCATTCTTCTGCAAACTGTATTTCGTCTGCTGTCCGCAGGATCTCTCTCATGGTCTTTTCTTCTAAACAGTCCTCAGTAAACAGTCTTTCTTTCATTCCCCTTGTTTTACAAGCCATACAATTTTTTTGCCATTACTCAGAACTTAAACTACTTCAAGGAATACCATTTTTGTAAATCTAATTGATTTTCAGAAAACAGTTTTTAAGATATTCTTATAAAACTGAAATGTGTATTAAATTTAGCTACACGTGTCCATTAATCTAGTTGTTCAGAACTTTATAGATTAGAGTCTTTTTCTTCGTTTCTTGATTACTGTTATCGTCCATCTTCAATTCATCAATCCATACGAGGTTGGTTTTTTCTCTCCAGACTCTGCGATAATTCTACCCTTCAAAGCTTTCCTTCAAAACTTTGTACTTTCGACACACGTTCTTGAGGATTTCTTCCTTTTTGTTTTCCAATCCGGCGCGATATTTTTCAAAAAGCATTTTGACTTAATTTTTTTAAACCAATCCCGTGAATTATTAAGGAAATTTTTGACACTTTTTCTCGAAATGACCTTTAACCACAAGTGAAATCCTCGTTTTAAAAATGGTTCTGTTGCAAAATCTCTGATCCTAGGAGTCAGCTGGCCGTCATTCACAGAATGGTGGAGTTTGTAGCGCGAGAAGGTCCTATGTTTGAAGCAATGATTATGAACAAGGAACTAAACAATCCAATGTTCAGGTAAGTGTCTTTTATGGAATGAGAACTTGTTATTCTCTTTATAATGATTGCATACAGTTATCAGGGCAACGGTTTTTTACTTCTTGTTAGGGGTTGTGAACTAGATTTTGATGAGCGTTTTCTAAACAGAGCCTGATGACCTTTATATGTTTCAATAGATTTTGCTTAAAACTGATTTTGGTAACATGTTTATGATCTTCGGCTTCCATATTGAACTTCATGTTTTCTTTTTCCTCTCAGCACATAAAAGTGCTGATATTTCAATGGTATATTTTTACAGAGAAATATTTTGACACCATCGTAAAATTTCTTAATATCCTGATAAAATCACTTAAGCAAAGCAAGGGTCATGTTATTGTATTTAATTCTTTTTATAAAATTTTGTCATAGATTTTTGTTTGATAACAAAGGCCACGAGCATATATACTACAGATGGCGGCTGTTTTCTATTCTTCAAGTAAGTTTTTCTTTTCTTGAAACGTTTTGGATTTCGATCAACACTCTTTGCTTAATATATTTCCTGAACAGCTAAAAGTACCCCTTGTTAAGAACGTATGGAAAAACAAGACTAGGTGCAAATGTAATTGCCTGTGTATTCACAAAGCAATTCACCATCACACAAGACAATTTCATCCCAACGCAAGGTTGATTTTGAGCGGTGTGAAACTTCTATATTTTTGTAGTTTTTTTCAGATTAAACAGATTTGAGTTTACTAGGTTGATGCAATGGGAAAACTGCATCAATCTAGTGAACTGAAATCTCAAAGCATGCTGAAATCTTCCCTTTTTAATCATGTTTAAAATCCATTGGCAGGGAGATACACCGCAAAAGTGGTCCCAGGTGGAATTCAGAATGTTCGATGGGGGTTCGATCTGGAGGCCCCCTCCAATGAACCCTTACGCTGTGTCAACAGTGTCACAAACATCCCAGGCATTGGCAGCGGTATCGTCAGCAATTGTGGCTTCCAATATTATTTTACCCAAGCAAGAAAAAACAGAGCCAGCACAAGAGATAACGAAAAAACAATTACTAACTGACAGGTAAGTTAATGGTATTTCTTCGTAGACGATTTAATTGCAATGTAGTTGCTGGGTACTTAGTTCAATGATTGGAAGATCTGAAGTGAGCTTTAACTTTTTTGCCCATGGACATGGAAGGAAAGATGGAGAGGACTCCCCTGTTTCACGAGAGTTTTGTTACGCTCAATATCCTCTGGATATCGAAAAAATCTTGAGAACAACAAAGCAATCCTTTGCAAATAGAAATAGGCCCTTTTAGAATGGTCAAGTGTCTTTGCAAAAAAATGAAAAATTGTTGACTTGGAGGCAACTTTTCAAGGGAACACCTAATCCTTTCTTCTTCACTCTTTTGTTTCCTTTTCACCTCAATCCCCAATTTTCAAACTTAATCAACTTGAAGTACTTTGTGTCCGTTTTTATTGTACTTTTTGCAACTTCATCACTTCTGTCATGCTTTGTTTTAATGTCATTAAAGGGGCAATCGTCCTTTTTTGTTTTAGCCAAAGAGACAAACTCGAAGACCTTTTAAGAACAGTCACATCAGACCGACGAAAAGTTGGAGAACTGATGGTCTGGTCTTTGGATCACGCTGATTTTGCAGATGAAGTAAGTCAAGCAACAATTTTTGAGCAACAATTATTGAAATCGTCTCTGCACCCTTTTTTTGTGATAAATTGTTCTTCTGTGGATAGGCAAATTCGGTCATATTCTGAATGCGGAACACGACTTCGCAACAACATGCAATGTGGTGTATGGTTTTTCCATTGCCAAGCTTTTACAGAGAAACAGAATTCGGGCCAGCGGTTTACTTTTTTTTCATTTTCCTATTGTAGTGAATGTTGGTTTCTTTTATACCCGAGATGGCAGTCAATTGGCGAATAACAGCCCCAATTTTAACTGTTTTGGAGTTTTATGGCACCCGATAATGGACCAACTTTTGTTTCTTAGTATTAAAATCCTTTATTGGATAAGGCTCACCGTTGTATTGTAATGCGTTTTAGATCGTTGAGTGCATCACTGAATCGCTTTCTTTACTCGAGACGCCAATTCCGACCAAGGTAAGATATAATACATGGAATCTCAGTTTATATTGACATGTATAATAATTTTTTTACCATGAACACAAACAGAGACAAACTATGTTTAAAAGGAAAGAAGCTCCAATAAAGCTCTTCCCAGTAGCCAATGAAATTGTATGGTGTGATTTCATAAGTTCTATATTTTTATTGTTTTTAACTTTTCACCACATAACCTAAAAATGCCATAAAGGTGAATGAAGACTTGAAATGCTAGCCAATTATACTTTTATAATAAACAGGCGTATAATATTTTCAAAAAGTCATCTACTGACTAAGTTTGCCCAGTAAAAAATATTATTTTCCTTACAAACATCGGAATTATTACTGTTGATCATTGGATTTTTTAAGACGAAGAATCTCAGATAGATCAACCTTGGTGAATTTCAGTGTAAAGATCTTGATATGAATGCGAATATGTTTTCTGTTGATCATAAACCCTGAGACCCTCGTGCTAACTAACGGCGTCTGAATCTACGTATAAATGTCTTTCCTTAGATTCTTCAAAATTAAATAGATAGAAAATTAAGACAAAATATGCTTAAGTCTAACCCTTCTTCTAGAAATTTCAATGCTTGTTGAAATGGCAATATTTTTTGTTATTCAATCAATCTTTCGGTTTTTAGATTGCGCGGTTGTATGTTGTGAGCGATATTTTGCATAACTCGAGTGCTAAAATTCACCACGCATCACATTTTAGACGGGGGTAAGTACATCTTTACTTTTTTCGTTTAAGACATTTGCATCTGTTTTCTAAATGCAGTGAGTCGAGGAAGATTTACACTGATAAGAAAGATCTGATTATGTGTCCCTTGCTGTGGTCAGTTTCTTAAATTTTAAACTAGCCACCAATTAACCTTGGCAGAGAGCTTGCACAGTCATCCGGCAATTGTAGCATGGCGATTATCTCTAGAAGTATCCCAAAATTTCGGTCAACTATGTGGATATTTTAAATTCCATCTGCATGGGTAGCCCGGTTAGTTTATTGTTCAAGTTTTTTTCAGTTTAAGAGGGTCCTCAGATGAAAGAAAACTTGTCGTGTCATCTGCATGCATTTTCACGTGTTCTTTGCGTAATGCTTATGATTGATCGTTTGTATGTATTAAAACAGTAATGGACCACGGCTTCAGCCTTGAGGAAGTCCCACAATTCATGCTTCTGACATACGAAGTATGCAAACACAATGTAAAAAATCAAGTTCAGCAGAATTGATATCAATCTTTGGAAGTTTGTCGACTAATACTTGGTGGTTCACGATATTAAAGTCCTTTTTTTGATCAATAGATATGAGACCCGCATGTTTACCTTATAGGTTTGAAAATAAACTTTCTGAAGTCATGGAGCATCTCAGATCAGCACTTGTATCAGCATCAAGTAAATCAACTGCGGAAAAGTTTAGAGTGAGTGTTTTTTATTGACTATTTGGAAAGCAATATTTTGTTGCTGGAACGCAATATTTTGTTGCTGGAAAGCAATATATTGTTGCTGTAAACTTATGTGCGAGAATTAGTTGCTATTAAAACAGTAGTTTGGATAATGGAAGATTCATCAGAATGGAACCAAATAGTAGTATATTCTTTAAATCAAGTGTAAACGGGGTTATTGTGTGTTAAATTTCGAATACAACGCTCTAAATGCCTCGAAATCAAATTCGATTGTAATTTGAGCTCGACTTCCCTTCGATTGTTGAGTTTGATTGTCATATTCGACAAGACCCAAGCTGCAAGAAGGGGCTTCATTTTTAACTTCCATGCTGGTCAGTTTCTTTTTTCTAGCGATCTTGTTTAATATCTAATGAAATAATGCAAACTCACTCTGTTGTTCATTTTTAGAAACAAGTTTTGTCTTGCTTGGCTGCTTGGCAGGATTGGTCGTTGTACCCCCCTGGTTTTCTAATCAAACTTCAAAATACATTTGTCGGGCTCTCCGATAAAAAGGTAAACATGATTTTTGTGTGATTGTGATCTTTATGTCATTTCTAAGGGTCCATTTTATTATTATACAGTCTATTACTATGAATTAATGCATGTTTATTATCAAGGTACCGTCTCCGAAAATTCCCATTGAGTCTATTCATGTTCATGGTTGATCAGTCAACGAGGTAAGGGCCCTTTAAAAATGAAGACCCCAGCCAATTTACCCGCAGTTTTAACTGAATGTTGCCGAAACCATGGTTTGTTCAACCCGCTTTTTGAGGGGGTCTTCATATTGATAAGATAGTGTCAGTTTTCTCAGTTTTCACTCCACCATGTTCAATGAACACATTAAAATGGTTGTAATGGGGTATGGTAAAATACTGTAGCATTGTACTTCTTCTATGAATGAATTTTTAATGGAAATGAATAAAAAATAGTACACACAATTATTTTAGGTACACAAGGCACGCTACAAACTATAAACTTTTCTACTCTATTATCTGACCTGTGTGTTATTATCTGTGCCTTGAATCTGTTATCATGAGAAATTATCCAAGACGGCAATGATTACAGCGTTTGCTCGGGTAATTTATGATTATAATTTGTCATTGTCAAAATTTGTGCCTGATATTCAGTTTATGGTAAACTTTCAGATAAGAGGAGATTGTTGAAGAAGACTTTGTAGTTGCGTTGCTTGTGGTGTAGCTTAAGATTTTATATTCAAATCGACCATATTTAATGACAGGATGAAAAAAACTAGTTGTAATAGTTTGCTCTGCCATGATTTTTTTATTTAACTAAAATAATATCAATCCCTAACAGAAAGATGAAATCGATGGTTTTCCGTTGGCAAAAGACCAAGACATAGATGGTCACCCTGTGGGTAAAGATGACGTTGATGGTATCCCTATAGATGATCAAGACAACAACCTAGATGGGTTTCCCCTTTCAAAAGGTGCCGAAGTAGACATCGATGGCATCCCCTTTGGTGGTGACATCGATGGGGCCCCAAGTATGCATGTTTTTGTATTTTTTGTCTTCACATTGCCTATACCACGGTTACTTCTCTCCATTTGTGAATTTAAGATTTAGAAGCTTTCTGTTTCTATTGGATTCATATTTTGTTCAACAGCTGAACTATTTACCCCCCATTTGATGTGTACTATTTTGAAAGGTCTTAATATCATAAAAATCCCTTATTTTTTCCTGTTAAGACAATCTGTCTTTATTATGCAATTTTAATACATATTTAAGGAGGTGCATTGAAAAATAAATTCATAAGAGTCACAGTCCAGAAAACATTACGGCTCCACCACTGTGATGTATTGGCCGGAGGAAGGTTATGAAAAATGTAGTAGCCTTGAGAAAGGCCAATACATAACTTTACAAAAGTATATAAAGTGAGAAGTATTTACCATTGTGCTTGAACATTTCTGTTTTCCGCACAAAGCGTAAAGACCGAACCATGAATGATTTTTACTTGAGCTCCATTTTCGCTATGAAACTTTTATTGAAAAGGTAGAAGTAAACTTCCGAGGAAGGAAAATGGGACGAAATTTCATCGGGAGGAAGGCTGAGGCGTTTTCTGAACTCAAATAGGAGTTATCTTTCTGTTAGGTCGCTTATTTATGCATCATTCCTCTATGCATCATTACACATAAATAAATATGTTTTACTGTTTCGTTCAGTTTTATGTAGCGGATTCATGTTTTGTTCAGTAGCATAACTAGGATTGCTTTCTTGATTTTCGTTCTTTGCATTTATTTGCTAAACTTATTAAACGTGTTTCAACTAGTAAGGATTTATTTTTTATATTCATTCAGTTGAAGACATCAAAAAGCAATCTAGTAAGTAACGGACTTTTTAGAAACTTAATAATTAAATTCTCTTCTTGACCTTTTTTGTATGATCACAAAAACAAATGCAGTGCTGCACTGCTTGAAAATTTTTAACAGTACGTTTCCAATACATATAAATTTATATGAAGTTGGATTATTTGAAATTTATCAAATTTTGTCATATAACATAATATCATAAAACATAAAATAATATCATATAACATGTTATGTTATGTTATGTTTTGTTATGTGTTAACATTATATTATATTATATTATATTATATTATATTATATTATATTATATTATATTATATTATATTATATTATATTATATCATATTTTGTTATATTATTTCATATCATATTATCTTATATTATATATATTATATTATATTATAATCTGATATTATACCTTCTTGAAATGCCTTTGTCTATAGCCGGCAAAATGAAAGCCTCAAGATGGGAACCTGTTGACCCAGATTCTCCATTAAGAAAGTCAAAGTGGGCAAAAGAGGAGAGCGACGATCCAGATATGCCGAAATCGAAATGGGAACGCGAAGATGATGGTGGAAGTAAAAACAAATGGAATGTGGAGGACAGTGCCAATTCAAAATGGCAGAGGGTTACAGGTTCTCCAAAAGAGAGGTAATTTCATCTTTAATTTGGCTTAATGAAACACTGAAATAGCCTCTGGCACTGCAAAAGTTTGGGGAAACATTGAAAATATATTATTAGCTTAAATATTGTCTATATAGCGAAACATTATAAAAAATTTGTTCTTATGAACCGAAATTAATATTGACTGAGATCTTGCCCTGATACTACTACGGATTGATTTAGATATGAAATTTGATGAATGTTTTATCGATTGAAGGATTTACTGCAGTACATTGTGTACCTTACCGACATAAATTTTGTTTCTCCCAGGCATTCTAATGAGGATTCCCGCTCCTCGGCACACGACTCGCCTGCCGTACACGTTGGTGAGGTTGATGAGCCACGGAGGAAACTACTCCGTGAAGTCGAATTAAAAGTTATGAGGTATGCCGACAAACTAGAAGCAAACGGAATGTCAAAGTCGTCTTCCTCATTTCAATATCAGTTAGAAAAATACAGACAAGGTCTTATTGAGGTGAGTATTGTCAACATATTTAGATCTGCTCAGTCGAGATGGAGTTTCTGTTCGATAATAAACATCGACAATAATACTGTCAGTGGATGGATTCAAAAAGGAACAGTTTTCCCAATTTTTTATCAATTCGTGTTACGAAGCTACAAAGTGGTTACAAAGGGATAGTAGCTGGTGACACCACTTACCCTGAATTAAGGTTTTTGGTGCTACTTTCCTTGTTTTACTTTTTTTCCCACACGCCCCCCACCCCTTCCACCCCTGCTTTTGCTATTTGGAAGTTACCATAATTAATGCACTAGGGGTAACCAACTTTATCTGCTGTTTTCATAGTTTTAAACTTCCTCTCACTATTTACAATTTAAAAAGATGTATAACATACTATGAAGCCTGTCTTCTATTTAGCTGTTTCGCATGATTTTCACTGTTGTCTCTAAATCATAGGAACACGAAAAAGAAAGGCGAAAGCGGGGAAAAGATCGAAAACGGGATCGAAGTCTCTCTTCGTCTCCAAATGCAACACCTATTCGAAATGCTCAGAGTCCGAGAAAAAAGCGAAGTCACCGGAGCAGATCAAGATCAAGATCGATAAGTGTGAGTCACTTTATTTTTATTTTATGAGCTTTCACACATATTTTATTACCAGGCAAGCTTTTGCTACATCCACCTACTTCAAAAAACAGATTGAAATTATCCAGAGACCCTTCAGATCTCACTTTGATAAAACAGCATGAGTTTTTTTCATCATACAGATACCCTCCCTTCCAAACATTTAATTTTATAATCCGTAAACGAGTTTGCACCAGTAGGAAAACCCTGTTTCTGGAATTAATTTAAAACCTTTAACAAATATCTTTGGAATGCCCCTTGCCGCTGCTTTTGGAAAATAAACTGCTAAAGACTTTTGGCAGGGATTTTAGAGGAACAAACTGAATATAGGCTTATTTGAATTTTCTCTATAGAATTCATTCTATGAATTGACACAATTTTGCTATTTGGCATATCCAGGGTCTTTATCAGGCTATTACCTTCTCGTTTGTACATTGAATAGGCGAACTTCTCAAAAGACACAAAATGTAAAGGTTTCTTGAATGCACCATGCACTGTTTGGGTGATTTAAAAGCTGGTTTTCATATCTCTTAATTTTATGTAATAGGGGAAGTTTTATCAAAGAGGAAAACGAAGGATTAATATTTCGAAAAACCCAGCTTAAACGTAGGCCAAAGTTTGAGGCTAAATGGAACAAATACACTTTTTGGGGGAATAGGTCAGGGCCTTAAATAAGCGTGGATATTAATCAATTTGTGGAGTTGTAAATGGTAATTATGGATCTGTAATTGTAAAAACTGCAGATCTGTTATTATTAAGGCAATATTTTGAAATGGATTTGCACTTAACAAAATATGTTCAAAATATTGAGCGAACCTACAGAAACTCGATCATTAAACACGATGCAATTTTTAATTTTTTGCCCGTGAAGCCGTCTTTCGGTTATCATTTATCCGTGAAGCATCGCGCACTGACATTGGTTCTTTCATAATCAAGCAGTTACAAGCAAGTGCAATCACTTTTTAATCTTTCATTTTGTATTTACCGAGCTATTTCTTTTTTGTGCGTCGGAAATGAGCCCTTTTTAGTAACATAATTTTCTGACTTAAAAAGGACGAGTCATCCGAAGATGAGCGTGATGTTTCAAGGTCAAGTCGCAAACATAAATCCAAGAGGTCTCGGTCCGGATCTACGTCACCGACAACACCAAAAAGGAGCAGCAGCAGTAAAAAGAAAAGGAAGAAGAGTAAAAAATGAGCGTTGCTGTCAGTTTTTTACACCCTGAAATCGCGCTTCTTCCGGACTTCGTTTGAGGTTGACGGTCGATGATGTAAATATCTGTCCCCTCGAACAATCTCCATGAGGCCTAAGCTTCATCTGCAACGATCGAGTTAATTCCTAGGGAGACCTCGGGCACTGAGCTCAAGAGAATTCATGTATTATTTTCTGTAGTGATTATTGTATGTGAAAACCTAGAACGAACTTGGTGGCATAATTCTATGCAAAACAGAACATATCATACAAATGATATCTTTCCTGAGCATGTACTTTTGTTAAAGATGTTCTGCAAATACTTCTCCTTGATCAGATTTTATTTAAAAACGAAAAAATTGTTATTGATTCTACATAACTTCACTAGCAGTGGACTTTATTAACTTTTGAAGGTTATTGGTTTGATCTCAAGTTCTCTTTAAAAAAATCAAGTATCAAGATGGCCTTATTTTTTCCAGTAACACGAGTTCAATTTCAAGATTTATAATGTTGTATTATTGCTAAATCAGATGGAACTTAAAAGAAAACATATTACTTTGAGTCTGCTTTCTGAAATAACTTACAAGACCAAAAATCTTCATAGCTTCCTCGGTTTAGAGCAATGATAAATTCAATTTCAAAAACTATATACTCTAGCAGCCTATAACCTTGCCGTTTGTAAAAAACATTCCCCTCCAAATAGTAATCATTTTCATAGCCTACAACATTATCTCTTTCATAAAATTATTCCCATCAAAAAGTGGTCATTTCCATAACATATAATCTTGCCTTTTTCATAAATACATTCCCCTTAAAAAAGGTTCATTTTCATGACCTATTGTCTTGCTTTTTTAATAAAAATACTCCCCTCCAAAAATTGGTCAATTTCTTAGGTCAATTTCTTAGCCTAAAGCCTTGCCTTTTTTGATAAAAATACTCCCTTCAAAAAGTGGTCATTTCCATAGCCTATAGCCTCGCTTTTTTTGATAAAAATGCTCCCTTCAAAAAGTGGTCATTTTAATAGCCTATAGCCTTGCCTTTTTCATAAAAATACTGCTTTCGAAAAAGTGGTCATTTTCATAGCCTATTGCCTTGACTTTTTCATAAAAATACTCCCTTCAAAAAAGTGGTCATTTTCATAGCCTAAAGCCTTGCCTTTTTTCATAAAAATACTCCCCTCAAAAAAGTGGTCATTTTGATAGCCTATAGCCTTGCCTTTTTCATAAAAATAGTCCTCTCAAAAAGTGGTCATTTTCATAGCATATTGCCTTGCCTTTTTCATAAAAATACTCCCTTCAAAAAAGTGGTCATTTTCATAGCCTATAGCCTTGCCTTTTTTTATAACAATACTCCCCTCAAAAAAGTGGTCATTTTCATAGCCTAAAGCCTTGCCTTTTTTATAAAAATACTCCTTTCAAAAAAGTGGTCATTTTCATAGCCTATAGTCTTGCCTTTTTCATAAAAATACTCCCCTCAAAAAAGTGGTCATTTTGATAGCCTATAGCCTTGCCTTTTTCATAAAAAATACTCCCTTCAAAAAAGTGGTCATTTTCATAGCCTATTGCCTTGCCTTTTTTATAAAAATACTCCTTTCAAAAAAGTGGTCATTTTCATAGCCTATAGTCTTGCCTTTTTTCATAAAAATACTCCCCTCAAAAAAGTGGTCATTTTCATAGCCTATTGCCTTGCCTTTTTCATAAAAATACTTCCCTCAAAAAAGTGGTCCTTTTAATAGCCTATAGCCTTGCCTTTTTCATAAAAATACTCCTTTCAAAAAAGTGGTCATTTTCATAGCCTATAGCCTTGCCTTTTTTATAAAAATACTCCCTTCAAAAAAGTGGTCATTTTCATAGCCTAAAGCCTTGCCTTTTTTATAGAAATACTCCTTTCAAAAAAGTGGTCATTTTCATAGCCTATAGTCTTGCCTTTTTCATAAAAATACTCCCCTCAAAAAAGTGGTCATTTTCATAGCCTAAAGCCTTGCCTTTTTTATAAAAATACTCCTTTCAAAAAAGTGGTCATTTTCATAGCCTATAGTCTTGCCCTTTTCATAAAAATACTCCCCTCAAAAAAGTGGTCATTTTCATAGCTAATCGCCTTGCCTTTTTTTATAAAAATACTCCCCTCAAAAAATTGGTCATTTTCATAGCCTATAGCCTTGCCTTTTTCACAAAAATAGTCCTCTCAAAAAAGTGGTCATTTTCATAGCCTATAGCCTTGCCTTTTTTATAAAAATACTGCCTTCAAAAAAGTGGTCATTTTCATAGCCTAAAGCCTTGCCTTTTTTATAAAATACTCCTTTCAAAAAAGTGGTCATTTTCATAGCCTATAGTCTTGCCTTTTTCATAAAAATACGCCCCTCAAAAAAGTGGTCATTTTCATAGCCTATAGCCTTGCCTTTTTTTATAAAAATACTCCCCTCAAAAAAGTGGTCATTTTCATAGCCTATAGCCTTGCCTTTTTCACAAAAATAGTCCTCTCAAAAAAGTGGTCATTTTCATAGCCTATAGCCTTGCCTTTTTTATAAAAATACTGCTTCAAAAAAGTGGTCATTTTCATAGCCTATAGCCTTGCCTTTTTCATAAAAATACTCTCTTAAAAAAAGTTGTCATTTAATAGCCTATAGCCTTGCCTTTTTTCATAAAAATAGTCCTCTCAAAAAGTGGTCATTTTCATAGCCTATAGCCTTGCCTTTTTCATAAAATGTACTCCCTTCAAAAAAGTGGTCATTTTCATAGCCTATAGCCTTTCCTTTTTCATAAAAATACTCCCCTCAAAAAAGTGGTCATTTTGATAGCCTATAGCCTTGCCTTTTTCATAAAAAATACTCCCTTAAAAAAAGTGGTCATTTTCATAGCCTATTGCCTTGCCTTTTTCATAAAAATACTTCCCTCAAAAAAGTGGTCCTTTTAATAGCCTATAGCCTTGCCTTTTTCATAAAAATACTCCTTTCAAAAAAGTGGTCATTTTCATACCCTATTGCCTTGCCTTTTTCATAAAAATACTCCCTTCAAAAAAGTGGTCATTTTCATACCCTATTGCCTTGCCTTTTTCATAAAAATACTCCCTTCAAAAAAGTGGTCATTTTCATAGCCTATTGCCTTGCCTTTTTCATAAAAATACTTCCCTCAAAAAAGTGGTCATTTTCATAGCCTATAGCCTTGCCTTTTTCATAAAAATACTCCTTTCAAAAAAGTGGTCATTTTCATACCCTATAGCCTTGCCTTTTTCATAAAAATACTCCCTTCAAAAAAGTGGTCATTTTCATAGCCTATTGCCTTGCCTTTTTCATAAAAATACTCCCTTCAAAAAAGTGGTCATTTTCATACCCTATTGCCTTGCCTTTTTCATAAAAATACTCCCTTCAAAAAAGTGGTCATTTTCATAGCCTATAGCCTTGCCTTTTTTTATAAAAATACTTCCCTCAAAAAAGTGGTCATTTTCATAGCCTAAAGCCTTGCCTTTTTTATAGAAATACTCCTTTCAAAAAAGTGGTCATTTTCATAGCCTATAGTCTTGCCTTTTTCATAAAAATACTCCCCTCAAAAAAGTGGTCATTTTCATAGCCTAAAGCCTTGCCTTTTTTATAAAAATACTCCTTTCAAAAAAGTGGTCATTTTCATAGCCTATAGTCTTGCCCTTTTCATAAAAATACTCCCCTCAAAAAAGTGGTCATTTTCATAGCCTATAGCCTTGCCTTTTTTCATAAAAATAGTCCTCTCAAAAAGTGGTCATTTTCATAGCCTATAGCCTTGCCTTTTTTATAAAAATACTCCTCTCAAAAAAGTGGTCATTTTCATAGCCTATACCCTTGCCTTTTTCATAAAAATACTCCCCTCAAAAAAGTGGTCATTTTCATAGCCTATAGCCTTGCCTTTTTTATAAAAATACTCCCTTCAAAAAAGTGGTCATTTTCATAGCCTAAAGCCTTCCTTTTTTTCATAAAAATACTCCTTTCAAAAAAGTGGTCATTTTAATAGCCTATAGCCTTGCCTTTTTCATAAAAATACTCCCCTCAAAAAAGTGGTCATTTTCATAGCCTATAGCCTTGCCTTTTTTATAAAAATATTCCCTTCAAAAAAGTGGTCATTTTCATAGCCTAAAGCCTTGCCTTTTTTCATAAAAATACTCCCCTCAAAAAAGTGGTCATTTTAATAGCCTATAGCCTTGCCTTTTTCATAAAAATACTCCCTTCAAAAAAAGTGGTCATTTTCATAGCCTATAGCCTTGCCTTTTTTATAAAAATACTCCCTTCAAAAAAGTGGTCATTTTCATAGCCTAAAGCCTTGCCTTTTTTATAAAAATACTCCTTTCAAAAAAGTGGTCATTTTCATAGCCTATAGTCTTGCCTTTTTCATAAAAATACTCCCCTCAAAAAGTGGTCATTTTCATAGCCTATAGCCTTGCCTTTTTCATAAAAATACTCCCCTCAAAAAAGTGGTCATTTTGATAGCCTATAGCCTTGCCTTTTTTCATAAAAATACTCCCCTCAAAAAAGTGGTCATTTTAATAGCCTATAGCCTTGCCTTTTTCATAAAAATACTCCCTTCAAAAAAAGTGGTCATTTTCATAGCCTATAGCCTTGCCTTTTTTATAAAAATACTCCTTTCAAAAAAGTGGTCATTTTCATAGCCTATTGCCTTGCCTTTTTCATAAAAATACTCCTCTCAAAAAAGTGGTCATTTTCATAGTCTATAGCCTTGCCTTTTTCATAAAAATACTTCCCTCAAAAAAGTGGTCATTTTAATAGCCTTTA
Organism: Rhopilema esculentum; assembly: GCF_013076305.1. The sequence continues at coordinate 4,061,453 of NW_027019322.1, forward strand.
GCCTTGCCTTTTTCATAAAAGTACTCCTTTCCAAACAGTGGTCATTTTCATAGCCTATAGCCTTGCCTTTTTTATAAAAATACTGCCTTCAAAAAAAGTGGTCATTTTCATAGCCTAAAGCCTTGCTTTTTTTATAAAAATACTCCTTTCAAAAAAGTGGTCATTTTCATAGCCTATAGTCTTGCCTTTTTTATAAAAATACTCTCTTCAAAAAAGTGGTCATTTTCATAGCTTATAGCCTTCCCTTTTTCATAAAAATTGTCCTCTCAAAAAGTGGTCATTTCATAGCCTATAGCCTTGACTTTTTCATAAAAATACTCCCTTCAAAAAAGTGGTCATTTTCATAGCCTAAAGCCTTGCCTTTTTTCATAAAAATACTCCCTTCAAAAAAGTGGTCATTTTCATAGCCTATAGCCTTGCCTTTTTTTATAAAAATACTCCCCTCAAAAAAGTGGTCATTTTCATAGCCTAAAGCCTTGCCTTTTTTATAAAAATACTCCTTTCAAAAAAGTGGTCATTTTCATAGCCTATAGTCTTGCCTTTTTCATAAAAATACTCCCCTCAAAAAAGTGGTCATTTTGATAGCCTATAGCCTTGCCTTTTTCATAAAAAATACTCCCTTCAAAAAAGTGGTCATTTTCATAGCCTATTGCCTTGCCTTTTTTATAAAAATACTCCTTTCAAAAAAGTGGTCATTTTCATAGCCTATAGTCTTGCCTTTTTTCATAAAAATACTCCCCTCAAAAAAGTGGTCATTTTCATAGCCTATTGCCTTGCCTTTTTCATAAAAATACTTCCCTCAAAAAAGTGGTCCTTTTAATAGCCTATAGCCTTGCCTTTTTCATAAAAATACTCCTTTCAAAAAAGTGGTCATTTTCATAGCCTATAGCCTTGCCTTTTTTATAAAAATACTCCCTTCAAAAAAGTGGTCA